>CM060921.1:83307566-84523422 GCA_030737875.1 Allium sativum
GTAAAACAATTTAAAATAGTTTGAGCCGTTAAACGATATCTCATAAGACCACGTCGTATAACGGAACGAGTTTTTCCCTTATGAGAATCCAAAATATCTTTATATCAAAAACCTTTTGATATTATAATAATGTCTATCAACCACAATATAATAATCATCTAGCAGAAACGCTTTCATCTCACGTTCTACATATATAGTATACAATCAAAACCGCAAGCACGTATTGGGTAATGGATTTCCAACTATGACAAGGTATGGAACCACCTTTCGCTAGTGTACCTCTAGAGAGGAATACACTGGGTTCAACAAGAACATCTTGCAACCCGGCCACACATGACCGACCACTCATTTCGCTTGAGTGTATCGAATGTATATCACCAACGGTTGGGATCAGCAACCGTTTCCCGAATGGGACAGTATCGACAATAGATTTTTAGAAATAAATGAAAATCTAGATCAGGTGATTATACACCCTACTTCGGAGCGACCGACTTAGCCATGCTGCCTGCCCGATTTATGTCATTTACCGGTTGATGAGGCTTGAGGTTACGCTTCATCATCACATCAAATTCACTTCGAATGCCACATTGTCAGATCCATCGAAAATCACTAATTGACGTCTACAACAGTACATTACGTGTTAGCTAAAGAAGTTTCCTTCTCCGCTTCCACTCTTGGTACGGTTGAAGAAATCAATGTATGTGACCTTTCTGGAAATACTCTGTCAGACATTCATCCAGGAACAGGATGAACTGAAGGCACTATTCAGTACATCCATCTTAGGCACTGCTATCTAAAACTTATACAATAGCCTTGCACTTTACTCCATCTTCAATTATCTTTGGCATATATGATTCGCAACGCTTAAGCCAATACAGAGTGGTTCTTTGGATAATAATCCAACCGGTCTTTCCATATTAACAACGTTAAAATGGTCAAAACTTCGATAGTCTGTGATTTAACTATCAAATGAAAACAAGTGTGCAAACAACGATATTATTTCCAAATGGAAATAATATCAATCAATCATCAATCACTACCATTCCACAACTATCAGACTCTAACTATAAACTAATAAGAGAACAACTTCCCAAGTATAAACCCCAAAGGCCGAAACCAACATCAGACCGATACTCAGAAAACTATTCAACTTACTAATCTTTAGTCAGTTTCTAATTTTGCTTAACTCTATTTCTTTAACTCTATTTGATTAACATAACTGGTTTACTCTAACTGATTAACTCTAACTGGTTTACTCTAACTGATTAACTCTAACTGTTTAACTCTGACTGATTAACTCTAACTATTTAACTCTGTTCGATTAACTCGATTCGATTAACTCCTCTATTTGTTTTCCAAATAAATGATCCTTTATTCTATTTATTTTTCTTAACATCTCTTTTATAACTTATTCAATTTCTAAGTCAATATCCCTTTATCATAACTTATTCATTTCCTAAATAAATAATCCGTTTAATATCCTATTTATTTATTTTGAATGTTTCCTTTAATAACCCTGTTTATTTTGCAAATAAATATGTCCTTTTCTTATTCTATTTATTTAACAAATAAATAATCCATTATCTTATCCTATTTATTTAACAAATGAATTTCTCACTTATTATCTCCTATTTATTTTCTAAGTAAATAGTCCCTTTTATAACATCTTATTTATTTATCCTAAATAAATAATTCACTTTATAAATATTCCATTTATAAAGATTACCCTTCAATTAAAATTCCCCTTAACAATATTCCCTATTTATAAATATCCCATTGATAAAATCTTTGTTGATTTTATAAATATTTTCTCTTCTATAAAATCCTTTGATTTTATAATTATTCCCTTTTCTAAAAATCTCCTATTTATAAATATTCCAATTTGTAAATAGTTCTTATTTATAAATATTCCAATTTATAAATATTCTGTTTTCAATATCACTTTGAAAATCTCCTTTTCCCGTTCCGATATTTTATGGTACTTAACACATCAAATCACGATGACCAATATCATCCAAACATATATAATCAACCACAGATTATAAACCACATCATATATCACAATATATGAAAAACAATAAAATAACTGTTGAGGAATCCAGTCGGATTCCTCCAACCTGTTTCCCTGCATCCACAGATGTTACACAGTAAAATCAACATCACTTTCAGTTCCGTATGATATATTATGTTAAACAGAATCAATATTGAAATTCAACTAACCGACTAGAAGTTCAATCAAACAGTCAACACACAGTCAATCAACCAATATTTAACAGTTTTAAAAATACAACATGAAATTATAAACTATTCAGAGTTAGTGAGATTTACTCACTTTGGCAGTTCATCGTTAAAGAACGATAAACTGTTGTTTGATTTGAATCAAACAGTTTATTTCGCCATAAATTCAAACGAGCTCCAATTCACTCCTGGTCAGTCCCATTTGGTAGTCGTCGTCCATACGATCCTGTCGGATCTTGTTTCGCCATCATTGAACCCGACTCATCCCCACATTAAACCTGCTCCATCGTTCTTCTTCCTCCCGATACAAACAGCCAAACAACCCGTCCATTTTCCAACTTCAAACCTCCATCGCTCCTCCCCTTCTTCACGGAATTCAAAACAAATAACACCGTTACACCCCTCATCAACATCTTCACCCTCCCATCATCATACGTTGGAGCTCGACGCCCCTTTTCAATTTCCGTCGACAGTACTCAACCCTAAGCACCGACACTTTTTATTTTAAATAAATCCCCAAAAATTATCATCCGACGCGGAAAACCCCCCTGATTACCAATTCTAACTCGATTTCGCGAATTAATTCTTCAATCCTCGAAAAATCCCAACCCTAGATTTACTGTCCAATCGTCGAACCCAAAAAGAAGCCGTCGCACCTTTGATTCATCGTACCAGGTTGAAGAGAAGGTTTCAAGGATTGCAAATGTATATCTTTGAAGATTTATAGAATTTATTTTCATTTTCCCTTTGATTTTCTTTCCATTTTTCTTTGTCTGTGTTTTTAGTTTTGGAGGATTTCTTCTGTGTATATATGTTGGAGTGTGCGGCTGAAATAAGAGTAGGCGTGGCTTCTCCTAGGCCTTAGAATGTATTGGAGATATTTCTCCCTTTTTATTTTATTGATTTTCTATTCCAACGCAGTTTTTATTTGTCCTTAAAAATTCCTGCGGCCACACATGATACCCAAAAATCACGAAAATTGACATGCCACTAGAGTTTGACATTACGGACCCAACGAAACTGGTTTCGTCGAATTCCGACTCCGTTTGCTCACACAACGTATTTTTAACTATCAGAATACTGTCTGTTTTTCACTCTAAAAATCCGTACGGCCACACAGTGACCCAAAACTCACGGAACTTGGAATCTAACAATAATTTAATATTGTGGATCCAACAAAATTAGTTTCGTCGAATTCCGACTTTGTTTGCAAAACCGGCTATTTTTAAAGCTCTGAATGACTCGTTTAAATATATAAATATATTTAAATATAATTAAATTAAATATTTATAAATAAATATTATCGTATATATTCACAGTGGAATACCATACAGCTCTAGAATATTCGTATATGAATTTCTAGCTTGATATTTCAAACCCCGATTAAATCGATATTCGATTTTTAAAAATGAAATTCCTTTTTAAAATATAATTAATTCCTTTATAAATTATAAAGGAATTCCACAGCGACTTTTCTAAAATTTGATTTGGACATATCTCAAAATCTACACAATGAAATCCCGATTTTTCTCTTCCACTAGAAAGATATACTCCACCAGCTCCACACGTTTCTTGTTTCACAGAAATCCGGCTTAAAACGAATCTTGTACATTCAGTTGAAGTTCGAATCGCCATATTATGAACTGCAGCGCCATTTCAAGCTCGATTATAATTATAATACAATTATACGTTCTAACTGCCATTATTTAAATATATTCGTTATCGTAATTCAATTTAAAACTGGATTATATAATTTGAATTGCCCAGTTCACATTATATTGTCAATTCACTATTTCTGATTATTTCAGAAATTAAATATATTATTTAATTTATTATTTTAATTAAATATTCACTATTATTTAATTCAATGACCATGAAATCCTTTTAATCACCTTTTAAATAATTAAATTAATTAATTATTATACTGCTGAAAATGCGGGTCATTACAAGACGAAAAAGCAGTCACTATACCAGATTTGCCTTTTAATGGTACGCAAAAGACGCTATAATATATTTACATAGCATTAATGACGACGCTATGTAACGACATGTTATAATAGCCCTGACACATCTCATAGCACTTTAAAAAAGCGCTATTATGCCACCCATTTATAACACACATTCAACACTATAAAAACTTGTTATAGCTTTTTCTTCATTCTAGTTAGTAAAATTTCAACTTTTTTTATGGCATAACAAATTTTTGTTAACACATGATGAAGGCTATAAAAAGTATTCCATGTCAGTTTACTGTTTTTCATAGCTCTTTTCCTGTACTATTATATAATTTCTATGATTTTTCATCATTTTTCATAGCAGTATTTTTTTCTTTATTAATATAATATATAGCACAATAATTTTGCTATGTCATCCTTTTTGTAGTGCACTACAAATCCATTTGAATTTCACACATTACGGGCATTTCAATAGTAAATCTTTAAAATAAAAAAAGTGGTACATATCTAAAGGTAAAAAAATCTAATTACAAAAGCATAGTTTATTGTAAAAGACAATAAGTATAGCCTTGCACAATTAATATCCTTACAAGGTTGACATTCTTATAGCTAAGTAAATAAGTGCAAACATTGTTTCAAAATAGCAGTAGACAAGAAAACCATAATTCCTTAGTCTTCCATCCATCGGCTCACACATTTTATATTTCAAAACTTGCAATTTGCACAAGTAAAAGTTAGAGATGAGAGGGAAAAAAAATGCAAGATAAAGCATTTGGATACATGGTCACATTTTGTCCATGAATATGCAAATTTTAGGTAAATAAGGAAACAATTTATATTTCAAGCTAATTAACTTTAATGTAAACCAGTGGACAATGGACTCTTGTGTGTTCTTTACTTGATTGACGATGTAGCGCAGGCTTAATAAGCGGAACCATTACTTTCATTTTTCTTTTTGGAATATACAAAAACCACCAGTTTCCTTCTTGATGACTACATGGACAAATACTGGATGTATGTGATGAAGAGTTGAAGAAAAGGATGCTTTTCCATTCATGAATCACAAATATATAAAGTTACAAGATACATGCAGTCATACAGACTGCAACAATTATGGAATAATATCATTAATGATATTTATTCCATTTCTCATATTATGGCATACCATTTTTACATAATGCTCCAGTTAGAGAATAATATCATTAATGATATTTATTCTATTTTCACATATTATGGCATACCATATAGGCAGAGACTGACTTAGATTATGTCAATCCTTATCTCGTGCCCTCAAAACAGACGGCCAAGATGAAAGACCGATTTTGCTAACCAATGTTGTGAAGGAGGTACGTTGTAGTGGCTTGGTTAGTGGAAATGTAAGAGACCCTAAAATTTCCACTTTGCGCATTTTCTTTGACAAAATGGTAATCAAATCCCAGATGCTTCATTTTAGAATGAAAAACCGGATTAGCACTCATATATGTAACTCCTGCATTATCACAATAGATGACTGGTGCGAGAGTGAGGTTACGACCGAGCTCCTTGAATAAATTTCCTACCCAAACAATTTCCGCAGTAGCATTTTCCACTGCCCTGTACTCGGCCTCGGTAGATGATCTACCTCTTGTACGCTGCTTCTTTGACGTCCAGGAGATAGGATTCTTGCCAAATAGACTATATATGTTGTTGCAGAAATGTAGTCGTCTTTGTCACGAGCCCAATCCGCATCAGAATAAGCATGGAAAGTGAGAGGTGAATCTTTGTGTATAATTAAACCCATATTAGATGTACCACTTAGATACTGAAGAAGACGATGTAGAAATTGCACGTGTTTCTCAGTTGGACGCTGTATGTATTGAGCTAACTTGTTCACTGTGAATGCCACATCAGGCCTTGTAAGACTTAAATATTGTAAACTTTCTATCAAAGTATGATACTCAGTAGGATCGTTGAGAACATTTCCATGTATAGTTAACGGAGGATGAATTGCTAATGGTGTTACAACTAGTTTTGCATCGTCCATATTAGCTTTGCACAAAATATCAGCAATATACCTATTTTGACTCAAGAAAATACCTTTTGGATGAGGCATTACGTCCACTCCCAACAAGTAAGACAATTCTCCAAGGTCTTTGAGTGAGAAACGTGCCGCCAATTTTTTATAAAAGCTTCCAATGCATGGGTTGTATTAGTTGTAACAATAATATCATTCCACATAAACCAATAGATAAATGATGTCACCATTTTTGTGCAATGTGAACAAGGATGAATCAGAGACTGTATTCTTGAATCCCAACTCAATTAAATATTGTCGTAATTCTTTATACCAAGCTCTTGGAGCTTGTTTTAACCTATACAGTGCCTTGTTTAATTTACATACATATGTTGGATGTATAAGATCTGTGTAGCCAAGAGGTTGTATGGTGTATACATCATTAGTGAGTGTTCCTTGTAGAAAAACATTGTTTATGTCAAGTTGGCGTAGTGACCAACCTTGACTAACCGCAAGTGAGAGCACAAGCCAAACCATGGCGAGTTTAACTACGGGGCTAAAAGTCTCACCGTAGTCAATGCCAGCTATCTAATTAAAACCTCTTGCAACATAGCAAGCCTTGTATTGAATAATGTTACCATCCTTATTATTTTTAAATTGAAAAATCCATTTGAATCCCACTACATTTTGTGACATAGATAAAGGTATAAGATCCCAAGTTCTATTTTTACCAATGCATTAATCTCTTCATCCATAGCTTTACACCAAACGGGGCTTTTAAATGCTTGGGTGATAGTTTTTGGGATCTCCATTTCATGGACCTCCGCATTTAAATTCAGTTTACAAATTGGTTTCCTAATGCCATGTTGAAGTCTTGTAGTCATTTTAGGAGAATGTACAAGATTGTTGGGTGTTGAATTTGTAGATGTGGATATATCGAGGTTTGACTGAGATGAAATAGAAGAAAGTTCAGAAGTGGTATTAGGAGGTTGAGATGAGTTTGTTGCATACATAGGAGATGAAAGGGGTGAAGTGGGGAATGAGGTAGGAGGTGTGCTGGAAGGTGAGTTAGTTTGCAATGAAATGAGAGGAGGAAGATTAAGTATTTGATAATATAGATAATGTGAGAGGTGCCCATTGTTCCACTAGGTCAGATAAGGAGGCAGTTGAATTTTTAAGTTTAGAAAAAGAAAAAATGTTCTCTTTGAAGTGAACATGATGAGAAACATAAACACGATTAGTGTTTAATTCGAGACTATAATATGCACTTTGAGTAGGTGAATAACCAACAAAAATATATGGTTGAGATTTGAGTTCAAGTTTGTGAGAATTGTAGGGTTTAAGCCATGGGCAGCAAAGACATCCAAAACTTCGAAGCTTGGAATAATTAGGATGTTGGCCGAATAATTTAAAGTAGGGTGACACATTGTTTAGAGTTGGCATGGGAAGTCGATTAATCAAGTAAACAGCTGTTGAGCAAGCATTTGTCTAATATTCAAGGGGCATTTTAGCATGAGTTAAGAGAGATAGAAATGTTTCCACAATGTGTCGATGTCGTCGCTCCGAATAGTCATTGTGTTTACGGTTGTGGGGTGAGGTTGTGAGATGTGAAATTCCATCGATGGACAGGTAGTTACGTAGGCTTTCATATTCACCACCGTTGTCTGAGTAGAGAGTTTTGAGAGGTAATTGAAAATATTTTTCAACTAGAGCTTTATACTGAATGAATAAATGTTTTGCATCTGATTTTCGTTTCAAATTATACGATCAAATGTATTTATAAAAATGGTCAAC
Source organism: Allium sativum (assembly GCA_030737875.1). NCBI lineage: Eukaryota > Viridiplantae > Streptophyta > Magnoliopsida > Asparagales > Amaryllidaceae > Allium > Allium sativum. The sequence goes on from CM060921.1 coordinate 83,315,547, forward strand.
GAAAATAAGATAATAAAAGTCATCATGAGAGTAAATTGGTGATGTCCAAAGATCAGAATAAACATACTCAAGTGGGGCAGTAGGCACAATAGAGGAAGTAGAAAAAGGAAGATTATGATTTTTATTGCAAGCACATGAATTACAACCTAAAGTGGAGATACTAGGAACATGAAATTTATTTTTGGAAACAATTTGCTTAAAAACATTACGAGACGGAAAATTTCAGAATATATTTGCTTAAAAACATTCAGAATATATTTGCTTGAAAACAATTTGCTTAAAAACATTCAGGACAATAAGATTATTATGAACTAATCATAAAAACTCCTATCTGGCAACCTCAGTCGACATGGAAAATTTCAGAATAGATTTTACTTGGAATAGGCCTTCGTTTTTTTTTTTTTTTTTTTTTTTTTTTTGAAAGGAAAACATGATTTGCATATTAGTATTTCATCTTCTCCGACCATTACATTAATTGCCATGATTATGCTGTTATGCCTTCTTTTGTTAAAATCTTTTCTACAACATTACATACTTAAATTTGCACCATCAGATGAAGCCTTATCTTTGTATCTGTACAGACAATAACCATGCGGGTTGAAAATTACTAGCATAAACTTTGGTGGAAATGTTTAATGCTAACCGGATTGGAGTGGATAAGTATAAACTTGCACTGTCTCCGCATAACTACTGTAATGAAACTATGTAAATATTCACATAAAATAAAATTACACATAAATGCAATATTTAATAAAAAAATGTAGCCAATTAAAAATTTAGTGCAATTTAGTTACAATTTTGGGTACTTTCCAATCAATGTCACTTTATTAGCAAGCATATTTTCTCATTATTTTGTTATTTTTTTCCTAAATTTCTGCAGGTTTGTTAGTATTTTAAATGGAAAGTGTTTGATTTCCTCTGGCATTTGAAAACATTACAGGATGTTAAAATTTTAAAAACATATATTAGCAGCACATTACATATATGTGCAAGGTTAATTAGGTACCTTCCTTGCAGGCTAGGAAACAAATAACATGTCATAGTAAAAGAATCAATTTTGCTACCATTAAGGTGATATCCCGACCTATTGACAAAAATAAATAAATTAGCTTAGTAACTTATTTAACACAGGATGTTTCTGCGTATTTGTTCTGATTTTAATTGATAAGGATGGTGTTAGCAAAAATGACAGTATACCAATATAAATTGAAGATCATCGACTATCTTACCCATTGACTAATATAATCTGCAGAAAAAATAAGTGAGAGTAGCTATATATGCATAGGGATGGCAATGGGGCGGGTCTAGGGTCCAAACCCGCTTGACCCGCCCCTGTTTTGACCCATTTAGACCCGCCCCATAGGGTCTTGGGGGCGGGTAGACCCGCGACCCGCTTTTAGAGGTTCGGGTCTAGGGTCCGGTCTGGGGCAAGGCTAACCCGCCCCAACCCGACCCGCATGATTGAAACATCATTAAAATACTTTATAACTATAATGATTACTTGTTAATCTTCTTATTTATAGATGATTATAACTTGAATGTTATATTCTTTCAATCAACAAACTATAAAATTTTCATAGTATTAAGTTGCATTGATGATAATCATACAATAAAAACATGCATACATTTTGAACTATTATCTTACAACTCATTTTATTGTATTCTCTTATCATTGTGAATACATTGTATTATGTATATAATTTATCATTTAATGATGAAAAATATAAGTATATAAATTTGTGTATATTAGAATACAATATTATCGGGTCGTGGGGCGGGTCGGGTCAACCCTGACCCGTACGGGTTTCGGGTACGGGGCGAAATTCCAGACCCGCACCGGGTCTACGGAGCGGGTCTGGGGCAGGGTTCAAAAAATCCGGGTCGGGTCTGGGGCACAAGAAACCCGCCCCATTGCCATTCCTATATATGCAATGCTAGATGACAAATTATAATATTGCAAGTTTGGACATGAATACTTCTCCTTACACATTTATTGCTAATGCAAATTATGGAATTAAGAGCTTAATAATGCTTATATTAAATACAAATAAAGTTTACATAATTTAACAATATTGATGAAACAATCAATTATTACATAAAAAAAATAAAAGGATCCGGCTATTCGCACCCCGTTGTTTTCTCTTCACCCCCCAGCTAAAATTTTAGAATTTAATTTCCAAATTTACCCTTTTAACAACTAATTAGACAACTTATCTAATGTTGTACAATGGTTAACTTAAAATTCAAAATCAGCATTGTACATGATCTTTAAAAAAAAAGATAGAAATTAAAAATAATGACTAAAAAATAAAAATAATGATTAAAATTTTATAAACCGTACAATCGGCGATGTATACCATTACGATACCGAAACTTTCGAAGTATACAGAAATTTCAATCAACAACACTGTCTACAAATGTTAATTTATTCAATCAAAATTTTAAAAGGAGAGAGCAGTGGAAATAAATTGCAAGTTGGAAAGTAGAAAAAAGAAAGAAAGCAGTGAGAATGATAATGTAGTAAGGGCATTTTCGTATTAAACTGGGGTGGGAAGAGAAAATGTTGAGGTGCACATTTTATTTTCTAATTAGTGGGGGGCGAAGAGCAAATCATGGGGTGTTAATAGCCGCAACCAAAATAAAAACTAACCTCAACTGCTGTAGTGTTGCTTGATATTTTTGGAATATTTATGCTTTTACACCATGTCTCTTGATTATTATCGTATTTACTAGAACATTCAATTTCAAAAAAGTTAATAAGTTTATAGATTGTCAATAGATTATATGTGCTCATGCGTGATGCCATATACCACCGAAGTAGAAACCTCAAAGGAGACAGTGTTGCTTCAACACCACATATTAGCTTCATTTGAAAACCTTTAAATTTACCATATGCTTAGTTACTTTGAAATCAGACAAAAAAATAAGTTTGATATGCTTACCCAGTATATACCCAACTACTATATTCATTCCAACACAGTAAGTAAAAAACCTTTAAATTTACCATGTTAGTAGTGTTAGAGATAATAATAAAATATGTTGCATTTAATTTGGATTGCATTAATTATGAGTTATATTAGGATTGTATTAATTTGGTCTATATTTGGTATAGACCCAAATATGCTCTAGAATATTCTATTCTAGAATGCTCCTTTATCATCTATAAGTAGAGCCAATGTTTAGCATTGTAAAAAATAAAGCATCTTTTGTAATATCAATCAGTAAAGCAATAAAGATGTAGTCTTCTAATTGTTTATCATTGTATCTCTCTCTTCTCTCTGGATCTAAATTCTATCATGGTTTCAGAGCTTGGTTATACAGAGAGACAGAGAGAGGATTGTTGTTATCATGGTATCAGAGCTAGGTCAGAGAGGAGTGAGAGAAAAGAGTTGAGTTTTTATTTTGTTATTTTATTTGATATAATAATAGTACCACGAATACATCTCGTTTTCAGATCTATTCTTTTTGGTTCTGTTCGGTTCTTTTCTTCTATGTTAAATGAAAATAAATGAACTTGAAACCCATGTGTTTCCACTTCGTTCGAAATCTGAAGCCGCCATCAACAATTGCGGTGATTGGGTTCTTTTCTATTCTTTTTGGTATTTCTCTTCTTAAAATAAATGGGTTCGGATCCGTGCGCTTTCAGATCTGTGTTGATGTTGTCGTTCAAATTGGGGTTTCGAATATAAGTTATTGATTCGGGTTTCAAAGTTTTCGAAAAAAAAAGTCGCGGTAGAAGAAGTAAATAGAGTCGTGGAATTGGTGTTGAGGAGGTAGGTCCGGCTGAATTAGAAATGATGAAAGGCGATTATCTCGCTAGTGGTTGCGATGGTTCAGGGTATCTGGTGATGTGGTCGCGGGTTATGTATATGTTTGATTGGTGTTTATGGCAAGGTGCTTGTTTGATGATGGAGGCTTGTAGTGTGGTAACAGGAGATGTTTATGTGTGTATCTTGTATGCGTTTAAAAGGTGGTAATGCTTTAAGGTGATGGTTCAGCGAAGCTATGGTGCTACAACTTTATGTTATAATTTGGGCCAATGTTTGTGTTATGGCTTGTAATCACAGCTAAGATGTGTCTTGCTGAACGTTAAAATTTTGTATTGAGTTTTCGCATATGTCAAGTGAGTGTTTTGTGTAAAAAAAGAGAGAGAGAGGAAGTGAGTGTTTTGTTAAAAAAAAAAAAGAGAGGATGCCAGCCGTATTGTAGTAGGATGAATGTTTCGTGCTTGCTTCAGGTTGAGGTGTGGATGGCGTTTGGAGGTTTGTGGGTTGCTAGTGGTGAGAGGTCTAATTTTGGCAGTTGCATGTAGAATTGTGGTCAGGCGGGATAGTATAGTTGATGTAGGCGATGTGTTTGTTGTATGGAGTTGAGAAGTGGGTGGTCTATGATTTTGGTTTTATTTGTTTTGTGGTTTTGTGAAGAAGAGGAAAAAGAAAAAAGAACGAAACTTGTAGAGTGGCTGTTGAAATCGAGTTGTAGACGAGTTTGGTTTGTTTTGGTCGGTGAGTTGCAAGCTGTCTTTTTGGTTGTTGATGATGAGTTAGAGATGGATGCGATTTCGTGAAGGCGATGCAAATTGTCGGCTTTGTGGGTTCGATTTGGGAGTCTTGCAATTTTGAACGAATGGTGCACAGCTTGTGTGAAGGAGTTGATGGGTTAATTGAGTTGTTAGAGAGTAGCATTAGTTTGAAGATGGTATTGTATGTATTGATGTCTGTATCGGTAACCCTGTTTATTAGGAGGGCAATTGACGTTAATTGAAGGTGGTAGGTGGTACTGTAAGATATGTTTGGAGGATGCAAATATATGCTAATCATCCCTATTGATTTTGTTTTGTTTTTGTTTGTATGTTTGGGGGATGCAACATACAAAATAATCCCATTTTGGTTTAGTATTGTTTTCTTTGTATGTTTGGGGGATGCAAACATACAAATTTATCCGGGACCAGTTTTGTCTTTTGGCCGCTCAAATCTTTTGTTTATCGATCATATTGAAGAAAGTTGAGTTGTTTTGGATTGAAGATTGTTGAGTTGCTTGGAGTTGGAGTTGAATGTCCGGTGCTTGGAGTTTGGTGTTACTCTCTAACAATATTGAAATGGATTCGCGATCTTGCTACTCTTCAGATTGCAGCTTCTGTTTGACAAACTCACGATTTTCCGCATCGTGAGTTTGAGGGGGGATGTTAGAGATAATAATAAAATATATTGCATTTAATTTGGATTACATTAATTATGAGTTATATTAGGATTGTATTAATTTGGCCTATATTTGGTATAGACCCAAATATGCTCTAGAATATTCTATTCTAGAATGCTCCTTTATCATCTATAAGTAGAGCCAATGTTTAGCATTGTAAAAAATAAAGCATCTTTTGTAATATCAATCAGTAAAGCAATAACGGTGTAGTCTTCTAATTGTTTATTGTTGTATCTCTCTCTTCTCTCTAGATCTAAATTCTATCATGGTATCAGAGCTTGGTTATACAGAGAGATAGAGAGAGGATTGTTGTTATCAAGTAGCATATTTCATAATGTAGGACATATGTAACAGAGATGAAAAACATACACAAAAACACAGCATGTAGTTCAAATATTTTATTATGTAATATTACATAAAATGGATATTATATGCTTCTGTTGTAGGTTATGAAATCATTTGTTTAGACAATTCAACAATAAAAATATGTCATCCTTCTATGCACGGGCTTTGAATTCTAAAATCTATCTAATAGTCATAATGCAACATATCAGATTAAGATATACTAGAAGTTGGTTAGTAGCAAATATGAACAATGCATGAGAAATATCTAATCACTTAGATATGCATTCATGCAAAACAGGAAATGATATATATATATATATGTATGTATGTATGTAAAGCCCGTACACAAATTAATTATCTAAATAAATTGTGATTAATTTTGATATGTCATGGTCATATTATCTAAATAAAAAAATTGCAGATTTATAGCAAACTGATTGCTTTGAGACAAATTAAGTAGAATGACAAATGCACATGAAGGAAATGAACCTTCACCTTTGGATAATCTTGATTTCAGATGGATCTAGGTTGCATAAAATGTGACATACTTGACGAAAATAGAATCCAAATGTTTTCTTTTTTATTATACACTAATTTTATAATGATAAAATGATTCTACATGTTAAATATATTACTTTTTTGATATAAAAAACAACCATCCAAAACGCTTTCAGCTCAAAATTGTGGAATTGTTTAAGAAATCATCAAAATTGTGTACTTAAGTCTCCATAGTTGTAGCGTTCAATTAAGTCTCATTAGAAGATTTAACAAAATTTTCAAATGTGCTATTGCGGCTGCGTAACTCTTAGTGTATTTTGGATGAACTACTGTCTAAAACATTTTGGCTGATATCCATTGACATGCACGTTTGTTTTGTATTGTTTGAGACACCACTATTTTTGTTTGTGTGCAGACAGGCCATTGCAGCTTCAACTGAAGCCACAAACACAATAAGCTGATGGCTTATCAACGTCAAACTAAAAACATTAAAACTTAGCTCCTAACCAAATTCTGCAGAATCTGCACGGGCACAATAACAAAACATGCGACATAATTCCTATTTTACTATTTAAGTAATAGATGTTCGCTAAACTTGGAAACTACCTAAGATTGATAGTTTTTTTCTATGATTAAAAGCAATTTAAATACAATTAACTTAGAACAATTTCAAATAATTTCACAAATACATTGGCTTAGAACAATTTATTTAGAAGAAAATTAAAAACCGTTTGGCTTAGAACAATTTATTTAAATACGGTAGGGCTTAGAACAATTTAAACGTCGAAACTGCCAGACATTACCTAATTTATTTTGAATAATTTCATAAAAATAAAAAGAAGTATAAGACTTATGTTCTTTTTCTTCTGAAAATAAGATTTGTACCAATGTCCTACTTATTTTAGTTGTCGAACATTTGCTCAAGCTAAAATGTTTATAACAATTACTAGTAAGACAAAAATTGATTTGTTAGAATATGAGAAGACAGTAATAACTGAACATTAGTATTTATGGATAGGTTGCTGTGCCAAGCCAAGTAAACAAGTTACGCGTTATTTTATTTGTAACCATGGCTTTTACAATGAAATTTGCACGACCTACCAAAAATCATAACATGAAAACAACAGAAATAATCATGCCATATTAGAATAATCAAATCAGCTAGATCTAGCATTAGCCATATTGAAAACATGCAACCCAAGATGATGCTTACTATAGATTATTTTACATCCATCCATAAACACTTCAGCTAAATTCAATGAAGTTGGTCAACATCAATTAGTACTTGCTTTATCAATCTCTCATTTTGTCAATTTCAAGGTCTCTATAACCTACAAAAAGGAAGAAAATGTTGATTCTGACAAGTAAAAAATAGTTAGTACCTAAAATCATTGTTTATTTCATTATTCAATATACCTTCAAAGTTGATTCTATGTGAATCTACGTTTCTATCATCAAACATGAAAAAACTGTCATACAACTTTCCTCTGTTGAATTTTATAAAGCATCATCTTTAAGTTAATGAATAAGAGTAGCGTTCATAGGCACAAATTTTTAGCCTTTAGTACATATATCAAAATTTAAGGTCTTTGTACCAAAAATTTTGTACCCTCATGGCTGTATCAAAGAAGATAAAATCACATAGGCCTATTTTCAGTATTGTGTAAAATTTCACCACCTATGACTCCTAATAAAGAATGGCATGTGCTAATTTGTATATTTATCGACGATACAGCAGGTGTTCATAACATTTCTATGAAAAAATAGAAGCCAAGTTGAGGCATGGCACGACTAAAGCATCACCAATAAAATGAATACACAATGTTGGTTTTATGTTTTGTCGTTTGAACACATAAGCAACCCCATAAAATAAAGATGAAGCACATGGTTTAACAACCATCAAAATGCTATGTATGCATATCAGACCTCTAAATTGCACTCATTTTGGTTTCATTGTGCAAGAATGCGGGTTTCAGTTCACAATTAAGCTTTAACTACACTTTTTATACATCAATCATTGATTGTTTAACCAAATATTACTTCCTTGAACTGTTTATAAACGTCACTCACTATCTCTTTTTTGGTGCGGTTTCAGATATTATACATCAAAATCAGTTGAAGTTTACATATCCACCTAACCTAACATAAACTAAGTATTGTGATTATAGCTTGATGTGGACCTTGTCTTATAAACTGAAAGCCCGACCTCATGTTCTTGTTTGCTTAGTGCCTACCAGTATCCATAGATTTGCTTATGTGTGAGGCTGTTTGCGAGTGTGCTATGGAATGCGATGCTAACAAACCTTCAAAAAAAAAATGTTTCCTGCAAGCGAGTGATAAGATGTTATATACAACTGTAGGGGAAAAAACGAGCTTCACTTTTGGGGTATCAAAACTTCTTCTCAATCTTGAGTCTTGACTATTTCATTTTAAATGTTCATGGGGATTTTTTTAAAATATTTGATAACCTTAAATAATCAGAATGTTGACATGTAATTATAGCACATCAAATTCAGAATTTTATATTTAGGGCGTCAAAACTTCTTCTCAATCTTGACTATTTCATTTTTAACGTCCATTTTCCAAAGACGATCAATTACCTATATACAAGTGGGAGAAACTTGTCATCTAATGGTCAAAATCTTGATAGGTAATAAATTCCTTATTTTTTAATTGTTTTTAGACGGCAGCAAGGATTAGATCCTTAAAGCCATACTTTTTCTTTCCCTCTGATGTTCTTGCTGTTGCAGCTCCTAATGCAGTAGCTCCTCCTTTAGCAGCAGCCTTAGTGCCGCTGCACTTTTTTTTAGTTAATTAAATTAAAAAGCTTATAAATAATGTGAATCAAAGATGGAAATTTTCTCAGCATATATAAACTTACAGAAGAAGCCAATTATGAAGACAAAAAAAGAAATATGAAAGCTAAGCTATTAATACTAGTCTTGCATGCAATCACCATTACCAGGTTTTTATCAAAAAGTGCTATGTAACTTTAGAGCCCTCCTAAAGCTAACAAAACATATATTGAGTCAAAAGTTTATACTAGCTTAAAATGTTTTAGCTAAAGTTGAATCACATATTCATATCTGTTACCATATACCTAACCAATGTTACATTCCTTCCATCAAAACAGAAAACATTAGCAAAAGATTCAGCCAGTCACAAAAATAATTAAATAACTATAAATCAATACTAATATAGATGATAGTGCATAAGTTTTTTCGACAGTGCATAGAAAATAATTAAACTGTCCCTAACGCCATTAACAAATACAACGAAACATCCACTTCAAGTTATTGTGCAAAAACTAAGTGAAGAAATGGTCGCATGATTTGAAATTAATTTGTAATAAAATCAAAAATATTACCTAATTTAGACGATTCCGTCATTGATAAGGACTAATCTAGAGTGAATCAGGGATACAACGTAGATTTAGGACTCACCGAATAGACGATGGTCCACTTATAGGATGCTGGAGCGAATCAATCGATTTGCTGGTGTACTGAATTGACGATGGTGGTATTGTGGAGAAATTTTGATTCAAGACCGCTCAAATCAAAAATCCTCAACGCCGCAGAAAACGAGATTGTGGTAATAGTGCAAAAACAACCAATCGATATATTAAATCAATCTCAATCTTATCCAAGCAAATCACAATTACCAAACAATGGAAATAATAGAGCAATAACGAGAAACTAAATCACACAGGGATTTATAGTGGTTCCACCAACGTCTTGTCAGTGTACGTCCACTTTAAGAGAGAAACCTTTATTAATATCAATAGAAGAGTACAAGAGATTGATTACAATGATCAAATTTACTAGAAAAATTTGATATATTTGATTTTATGGAGAAAGAAATTGAATAAGATTAGGATTGCCTAAACCCTAATTAGAATAAACTTTGATCTAATCTCTTGATTTTGTTGTGTGTTCCTTCTCCTTTTGGATCCGATGTAGCTTATATAGGCATAGGGAAGTATATGGAAATTCCCATATTTCCTCTAGATCCGAAATTTCCTCCAGATCCGAAATATCCTCTAGACCTAAAAATATTCTCCAGATCCTAAATATCCGAAATATCCTAAAATATCCTTCAGATCTTAAAATATCCTCCAGATCCTAAATATCTGAAATATCTTGAAATATCCTTCAGATCCGAAAATATCCTCCATAATCTAACACATAGTATCGCATACTTCAACACTCTACCTCGATACTATATCCATCTACATCACAGGCTCCAATGCACCCAAGCATTTCCTTCTATCTTCAATCAAGAAAGCTTGAATGTTTCCCCAATGAACTCCGGCATAGCCACCGCCCATTTCACTTCACTAACGAGTTCAGGCATAGCCCCCACTCGTCAATGAAGTGTTGAAACATCCAACTCCTAAACTAATCTCACCAAAAGATAATGTACTCGGGAGTGAAAATGAGTACTTACCATGAAGATAGAACACCAACCTCTCACTGATACTCTTCTACATCCAAGTTTCTCTCTCAAATGTGCCACCCCATGACACCTAACATCTCTCCAAGCGAATTAAGTTCGAGCAATGCTCAAACTTCCCAACAGGCAATGTCTTAGCGAACATGTCCGCTGTGTTATCCTTTGTGTGCACTTTCCAAAGGCATACTTGCTTGTCTTCATCCATGGCTATTAGAAACGACTCCCTCACTTCAATATGCTTCGTTCGTGTGCTAAGCGCCAAATTCTCCGCTAAATGGATAGCACTTTGGCTATCACATTGAACATCAACAATGTCATGTTCAAACCCCAAGTCACACAACAATCGCTTCAAATAGAGTGTTTCCTTTGCTGCCTCTACCGCAGCTATCAACTCCGCCTCCGTAGTGGATAAAGCAACTAAGGTCTGCAATCTCGATCTCCAACTTATGGTTGTACCGCCAAGAGTGAAAACATATCCGAAAGTTGATTTTCTTCGATCTCTATCATCAGCGTAGTCTGAATCACAGTAACCAACCAACATGCAATTCTTCTCTTTACTACCCCCAAAAATAAGGCCATGAGATGATATACCTTTCAAGTATCTCAAGATATGCTTCACTGCTTCCCAATGCGATTTCCCCGGATTAGCCATGAACCGACTAACCATCCCGAAGGCATTTGCAATATCGGGTCTTGTACACATCATGGCATACATCAAACTTCCAACCGCACTAGCATATGGCACTTTTTCCATGCAAGCCTTGTCTTTCTCCTCAATAGGTGATCCCTTACTCGAAAGCTTTATATGCAAAGGTAAAGGTGTATTTGACGCCTTTGCATCCTCCATGCTAAACCGGCAAAGCACTTTCTTAGTGTACTCCTTTTGAGTTAATTTCAACTCAAAATGCTTTCGATCTCTTTCAATTTCCATACCTAAAATCTTCTTTGCTTCTCCAAGGTCTTTCATCTCGAACTCCGCCTTTAATTTCTCTTTCAATTTGTTGATTTCTGCCTTATCCTTAGAAACAATGAGCATATCGTCCATATACAGGAGTAAATACACCCAACAATCATTTCCTAACCTCTTGAAATAAACGCAAGCATCCTTGATGCTTCGATCGAAGCCACTTTCAAGCATGAAATGATCAAATCTCTTATACCATTTCCTAGGTGATTGCTTCAAACCATATAGTGATTTTTTCAACTAGCAAACTAGTTTTGACTTACCTTCTACAACAAACCCTTATGGTTGCTCCATGTAGATGTCTTCATCCAAGTCTCCATGCAAGAAGGCGGTTTTCACATCTAGTTGCTCCAACTCCAAGTCGTAAATAGCAGCTAATGCAAGTAATATTCGGATAGAAGTATGCCTCACAGCCGGTGCGAAGATCTCATCATACTCCTTTACTTTCCTCTGTACAAACCCCTTAGCCACTAGCATAGCTTTGTATCTTCCATCGTCCTTCACCTCATATATCCATTTGCACCCAGTAGCACGTTTTCCTTGAGGAAGTGGAACCAACCCCCAAGTCTGGCTCTTCATCAACGATTGCATCTCTTCCTCCATGGCGCAAATCCACTTCGAGCTATCACTCGAATCCATGACGTCATCAAGGTCCATCAGCTCATCTTGGACTACATGAAGAGCATAGTCCAAATTTCTCACAAAAGCTAAGATAGGTCCAATCACCATATCTTTCGGGTGGCCTTATAGAACGGCGACCAACCCGAGTAGCAATACCATCACCCGGTCTTCCTTCAGCTCCACCTTGAACTGAATCTTCTCTAGGCTCGTGCACATCACCAACACTACTAGAGGAACCCTATGGACTACGTGATGTAACATCAACCGCATTCTCCTCGAAAACACCTCCAATAACTTTACTCTCTCTAGGCCTGAAAGTGGGAATAACTTCCTTCTCCTTTGATTCACCATGAACCAAATATGGAACATCTGATGAGCCCTCATTCTCCTTGAACATAGCAGACTCATCAAAAGTAACATGACGAGAAACCATAGCCTTCTTCGGTTCCGGATTCCAAATCCGAGAGCCTTTGACGCCATTCATATAACCGAGAAAAATCCCTTTGAAAGCTCTAGGTGAGAGCTTATCATTCCCCGGATCATGCACATAAATTGGACTGCCAAACACACGAAGATAATTCAAGTCAGTGCTCTTCGCTTTCCACACTTCCTCTGGAATTTTGTTATCAATAGCCGAGTATGGAATTCGAACAATAATATGCACCGCGGTTGACAAAACTTCGGCCCAAAATTCCTTAGACAAACCCGATGTCAATTTCAAGCATCGAGCTTTCTCTAGTAGAGTTCGGTTCATTCTTTCCGTCACTCCATTAGATTGTGGATCTCCCGGTGTAGTAAAATGCCTCTGAATACCATGATGCTTGCAAAAATTCAGAAACTCTCCGGAAACATACTCGCCGCCATTATTGGACCTAAGAACCATCAAAATCTTTCCACTCTCATTCTCAACAAGAGCCTTCCATTCTTTTAATCTTTCAAATGCCTCCGATTTGGCCTTCATTACATACACCCAAACCTTCCGAGAGAAATCATCAATAGAAGAAATGTAATATCTTGCTCCTCCCAAAGAAGCTACAGGCGCTGGTCCTCAAACATCTGTGTGCACATACTTGAGAATCTCTCTTGAATCGTGTTTTCCTTCACCGAATGACACTCTACTTTGCTTCCCCATGACAAATTCCTCGCAAAACTCCAACTTGCTAAAAAATCTCACCATCAACCATCTCCCTTCGACGAAGAACATCTAAACTCTTCTCCGGGACATAACCCAATATCAAATGCCACAGCCGCGTCGCATCTAAGCCACAAGAACTATCAACACTAATACAAGTTTTTCCTTCCACGGTCACTCCTTGAAGCAAATAAATACCATGAGTTCTAACACCCTTCATAACCACAAGCGCACCCTTCGAAACCCTCAAGCTATCACTCTCAATAGTGATCTTGCAACCTAAAGAATCCAACTGTCCCAAAGAGATAAGTGACTTCCGTAGTGCTGGAACATAGCGCACATTAGTGAGAGTACGAACCACTCCGTCAAACATCCAAATTTGCACGGATCCAATGTCTTCCGACTTGCAAACTGCACCATTTCCCATAACAATTGATTTTCCTTCCCGATCACCATAAGAAGAAAAACAATTCCTATTAGGCTTCAGGTGATATGAAGCCCCCGAATCAAGAACCCATTCGCTGCCTAAAACATCCGATGCTACAGCCGACAAAACATCTACGTCTTCCTCACCAACATCTCTCTCCACCGCAACTGATGAAGATACTACTTCCTTCTTCCCCTTGTCTGGAAAATCATTCTTCCAGTGACCAGGTTTCTTACATATAAAGCATTTGTCATTTCTTTACTTTGATTTTCCTCTTCCATCGAGCTTCTTGGACTTAGAACGCCCCCGGTTTCCCTTCTTCTCTGACTTTTCTTTCTCCGCAAATAAACCTTGACCATTACCAGCACCACTACTACCAGCACTCAGCTCCTTCATCTGATCTCGCAATTCCTCACTAAGAAGACCCGTCTTGACATCATTTAGAGTTAATGTATCCCGACCATAGATCAAGTTGTTTGAGAACCCAGATAGCACTCAGGCAACGAACATAGCAATATCATCGCCTTTTGCTCCTCCTCAATCTTCAAATCTACCGCCTTCACCTTCATTAGCAAATCATCGAACACATTCAAGTGCACCTTTAGCGAAGTTCCTTCCTTCATCTTGTAGGTAAATAATGTCCACAACAAGATCAATCGATTTGTGAGTGACTTCTTTATGTACAACTCCTTCAACTTGTTCCAAACACCTTTAGCAGTCGTCTCACCATTAATTTCAGAGATAACATTCTCCCTCATAGCAAGTTGAAGTGTAGTGAATGCACACTCTTCCATTTCTTCTCTTTCCACATCTGATATGTCCTTTGAAAATAAATGTGTATCAAACACCACCCGATGTACCAGATTCCGCCTAAGAACCGCTTTTATCTTCCATTGCCATTTTTCGAAATCATTATCGCCATTCCACTTGTCGATAACCAATTGTGAACCAGCAACTGCATACAACCCACATACATAAGGAGCTACACCACTTGGACCAACTATTGAGGCATTATTTGAATCTGATTCTGGCATTTCTACAACTATCTACCAACACCAATGCTGTGATACCAAATGTTGTGGAGAAATTTTGATTCAAGACCGCTCAAATCAAAAATTCCCAACGCCGCGGAAAACGAGATCGTGGTAATAGTGCAAAAACAACCAATCGATATGTCAAAACAATCTCAATCTTATCCATGCCAATCACAATCACCAAACAATGGAAATAATAGAGCAATAACAAGAAACTAAATCACACAGGGATTTATAGTGGTTCCACCGACGTCTTATCAGTGTACGTCCACTTTGAGAGAAACCTTTATTAATATCAATAGAAGAGTACAAGGGATTGATTGCAATGATCAAATTTACTAGAAAAATTTGATGTTGTGGAGAAAGGAATTGAAGAAGATTAGGATTGCCTAAACCCTAATTAGAATAGACCTTGATTTAATCTCTTGATTTTGTTGTGTGTTCCTCCTCCTTTTGGATCCGATGTAGCTTATATAGGCATAGGGAAGTATATGGACATTCCCAAAATTTCCTCTAGATCTGAATTATCCTCCAGATCCGAAAATATCCTCCAGATCCTAAATATCCGAAATATCTTGAAATATCCTTCAAATCTTAAAATATCCTCCAGATCCTAAATATCCGAAATATCCTCAAGATCCGAAAATATCCTCCACAATTTAATACATAGTATCGCATACTTCAACATCGCATTGGAATGGAGTGGATGCGTGGATTGAACGGGAGAATTATCCCACATTGCAAGATATTAAGAAAGATCGTGGTATATATATGGTGTTGGTGGCATGTAACAATGGGAATTCCTTTTGTTACAATAAGTGCTTGCCAATACCAAATTATATGCTCGATGGGAGGCGATGAGGGATGTTCAATCGGGACGCCGGCATAAGAGACTTCGACCGTTGACTCCGATGGACACGGTGAAGCGCGTACGGTACGCAGGGAATGCCGAAACTCAACATGATATCAAACCTCCATGGTTCGAGGGGACCAGTATGTGTAGCATGACCGAAGCATGGCTCCTAAGGGGCTTGAGCATGGGATGCTCGTCAAGGTGGAGATACAATGGTAAAAGCAGCCTGATGCCACTGCTTATGAGAACTCGGGGTAACAGCCTAGCCAACTGTGAAGGACTCAAAAGTGTAACTGTAAGGTGACTTGAGCAATGCTCGCCAAGGTGGAGATTGTTAGGTGTGGCTCGCATTGGAATGGAGTGGGTGCGTGGATTGAACGGGAGAATTGTCTCACATCGCAAGATATTAAGAAAGATCGTGGTATATATGTGGGGTTGGTGGCATGTAATAATGGGATTCCTTTTGTTACAATAAGTGATTGCTAATACCAAATCATATGCTTGATGGGAGGCAATGGGGGATGTTCAATTAGGACGCCGGCATGAGAGACTTCAACCGTTGATTCCGATAGACACGGTGAAGCGCGTACGATACGCAGGGAATGTCGAAACTCAATAGGTGGAATGCTGGAGTGAATTCGATTTACTGGTGTTCCTAATGTTTTTCGAGTGAACTGAAAAAATTAGGTTTTCACGAGATTTTGGGTGAAGTGATAGACTAAATTTTTATTCTCACGGATTTTGTTTTCACTTTTACCTTTCGCTCTCGCCTTCTTGACACGCAACAATAACATAGTGGAGGTATATATAAATAGCACAATTTAAACTTTATTTCTTTTATTTACTTTATATAGCACAATTTATTTGTTATTTTCTTTTCTTTGATTATTTTTTTGTAGCTCTTTAATATAAAGTAATGACACAATGCAATGTATATTATATTTTCTTGTAGTGAGTGGTTGTAGAAGATTTGATACAATGGGTAAGTTATCAGTATCATATACTTTGGCTTAACTAGTTATTGCGTTCATCTGACAACATTTAGGCGTTTTGTGCGCCTGCAATCTGATAGAGTTTCAATTAAAACTAGGATGATTTGTATATGATTTTTCCATGGAAAAAATGTACAATATAGACCTGTTAAAGAATGATGGGCATGCATATATCTAAACACCGATACAAGCACAGTCTTATGAATTCTGTGCACAATTGTGTATGGGTATCATATGTATGTATACTTCCCTAAGCCCAAAAAAAGGGAAAAAAGAATTAAGTTGACAAACTTACATATGAAGCTCTGAAATATATATAAGTTAATCCCCTTGTACCTTGTTGCTACCTCATAAGGATGCATGTGTAAATCTGTACATCTTTAGTTTGTACAATTTTCATACCATCAGTTTGTATAATTTTAATACCCAGTCAAGAAACCACACACACACCACGCACGCGCGCGCGCGCACACACACACACACACACACACATATATATATATATACACACATACACACACACATATTAGTTAGGATTGGTTCAAACCCGTGGATTGCACTACAAGAAGAATTGATAAGAAGGGAAGAAATAAGGTTGTCATGGGGGTAAAAGCACCAGTTGTAGAAATGATGCGAAGGGGAAAAAAGATTGTACAAAAGGGAAAAGAAGCAGAAACAACCAGAATCTATAACACCCCACATCCATTAAGGTCACTCACAAAGGGAATGCCTTAACTTCGGTGGAGAGTTATAGGTAAAAAATACAGATAAATTACAAGACAGAAAAAATTAAAACAGCGGAAAATAAGACTTTACTTTATTGATAAAATAGTTTATACAACAATTATTTTCCAATACCAGAATATCTGTCTTACAAAATAAAGAAGCATAAAATAACATTTATATTCCCTAATGTAGCGTGAGCCAGCCATAGCAATGGAAAAGAGAATCCCAGCAAAACTTTTACCAATCTTCAGCTTGGAAAGAAAACTGGACTAAGTAGTAATATTCCCTCCCTGCGAACCTGGGGGGAGACGGAATACAAGAAAGCGAAAGAAAACAGAGTCAGGCATAAAGTCTGGTAAGTTCAGTAACTTTCAGCATGTGAACAGGTAAAAGCAACATGACATGAATTTAATTGAATACAAGACAACACCATGATAACGGGAATCATAAGGTTAGCACAAGATATGATAAGGTAAGATAAACTAGATGCACTTCTATACTTTCTCTGCTTCGCTACTACCTTGTTATTCTAATTTCTATATCTCTGCACCACCTAACTAGTAATCTGTATAAACAGATAAGACCAAATACGTGGTCCCAATTCCCGCAATTGTGGTAGTTTCAGTTGTACATCTATTATTTATTACCTAGATCTAATCTTGGGTTTTCTATCGAGCGCATTCTAGATCCAACCAGGGTTTACGCTACCCAGGGCTACTGGGGTTTATGCTACCTATTGAACATTTCTCGGATTTTAGGGTTCACGCAACCTAGGTCCAACTAGGGATTATGCTACCTATCGAACGACGCCCCTAATCTAGGACACAATACCCAGAGTGGTATATGTTCCTAGACTTTCCCCACGTATGTGTCGTGGATCGTTATCGCTGTCTAGACGCACATGTCCTCTATATGTGCGACCCGAGTCTCATGGCAGGGCAAATCAAGAAACACGGAACTCGGTCGGGAGCTTTCAGATATCTGCCGATGCAGATGCTAAGGTCTGTTTTTCCAGTGGCTATGGTCCCACTTGACCCCTCCCTCAACTAATGAAAGGTACACCTTGAAAAATGAGAACTATACGCAGGCCCTCTATGCCCCACTAACCTATGGCCATCAGCACCCATAACTAGATAGCAAGTATATGGTCTTTTGGAGTTCTCCGCCTTTCCGCTGTACATATCTCGACTGACTCAAGATGGTAGGTAGATGACGAGTTGCTATCACAGGGCTACTGGTCTCGCCGAATCACGCTGGTCCATCCCAGTCTTTAGGTTGCCTTATATTGCAACCAAGGCAAACCCTTGGTTCTTCTAACGCAGACCTTAACCTCTGTGAGCCCAGGCGGATCATTTGCAGCCTCATAGAGGGATACCAAGAGTACCCTCACGTCCCCTCGAAGCCGCGTGCTTCATAACCCAGTTTCTTGGAGCCTTCTTTAAGATCAGATGGACGTTTGCTCCTTCTCGTGTTCTACTAAGGTTTACTACTTAGTTCCCTTAACTAAGGTTTACTACTTAGTTCCTGAATCGTCGTTTTCTTAACTAAGGTTTACAACTTAGTCCTCTTAGCTAAGGTTTACTACTTAGTTCTTTATCTCGTCAAGTTGGATTGGTAAAGTGTCATTAGTCAATTCAAGTTAACTTAAACCATTCATTTGTCATGTTAAACTGGTTAAGTGTTATCAGTAGCTCATGTTGACTTAACCCTACCAC
Source organism: Allium sativum (assembly GCA_030737875.1). NCBI lineage: Eukaryota > Viridiplantae > Streptophyta > Magnoliopsida > Asparagales > Amaryllidaceae > Allium > Allium sativum. Next base: position 83,334,505 of record CM060921.1, read on the forward strand.
AAATCAAGTTATATTGGTTAAGTATTTCTTATTACTTAACCCCACCCCTTCATCTTGTATTGGTTAAGTGTTCCCTTTAACTTAACCCTACCCATCTGTTTAGCTAACATGTTATAACGGTTAAGTGTTCTCTTAGTTAACTTAACCCTAACATCTATTTAATTCACATGCCCTAATGGTTAAGTATTGTCCCTTCATGTTTTAACTTAACCTTGTTCATTTGGCACACCATGATGGCTAAGTGTTCTAAGTTTACTTAACTCCACCTTCTAGTCTAGTTAACATGTTAAATTTGTTAAGTGTTCCTATGGACTTAACCTTCCCATTCTAACTTAACTGCTTCTTAGCTTTAAATTATTCATTTAAAGAACCAACCACTCACATTAGACAGATATTGTTGTGGTCACTGGATGTGCCGGTCGGTTCCGGGCAGATTTACACCGCAACTCAGTCTGACCTCAGGTACTTTTTGGGCTCAATGATCTAACCACCCACATTAGATAGGTATTGTTACGGTTGCTGGATTTGCCGGGCGAATCCGGGCAGTCTTATACCGTAACTCAATCTAACCTCGGGTTAGGCATATTCGTCTTTCCTAGATTTACATATTTATCCTTTTTATCTATAAGTAAATTGCTAACGACTCTTTTAAACAAATTTGGCCTATATCATATTCATTTGTCATGCCCACTAACATACCTATATTCTAGGCCCAAATCTTGATTTACCTATCATTTAACCCAACTTGCAGTTTATGCCAAATTAGACCAGTTCATGTCAAAACTAGATTTAATATTCTAGTTTACAGTTTATATCCAAACTTGGCTTACATGCCAATTACATACTTTGCGGCCAATTAACAATTTACTATTTTACGCCCAAGTCTAATATGCATGTAAATTATTTACTATTATAGCCAAATCAGATTATGCCAACATATTTGTTATGCCAAATTATCTTAATTAAGCTACACCCAAATTCCCCCGTCGTAGTCGTACGTATAACATGATTTCACAAGTTTCTAGGTACTCATGACATGAAACTAACAAAAGGAATAGGGGATAAGCACGAGAATTTACATAAGAGGATAGGCATGAAAAAGCGAACCAAAATACAAAAATACAAAGATAATGGATCCAATGGGTTTGGTGTACATAATAGCGAACATGAATAAACTAAGCAAATTACACCCTAATTATGAGATCCAACATAATCAAGGGAGACATAGGTGATTTGATCCAACATAATGCCAGTTCAGTATACAATCATGATTTGTAACTATAGTGTTATGGGCGTAAGCCACTAACCATAATAGTCATAGGCAATTAACCACAATGGTCCTAGGCAATTAACCACAAAATAGTCCTAGGCAATTAACCACAAAATAGTCCTAGTCATGGTCTCATAGTTATAAATCATAGTCATAGGCAATAGTCTTATGTTCATAGTCATAGGCATAGTCTTGTGTTCATAGTCATAGGCAATAGTCTTATGTTCATAGTCATAGGCATAGGCATAGTCTTAGGCAAAAAGTCTCATAACCGTAGTCATTGACAATTAGCCACAATAAGTTCTAGGCCATAATCGAGAATCAGATCCAAAGGCATATACAAGCACCGATTCAAACGAAAGGATTAGGCATATTCTCATATCCATTTAATTACATGTCACAAATATATCTAGGCGTTCAAATCTAAAAAGTAACGGACTTACATTGATCGGTTTTAGAAAAGGATAATAACGCTGAAGTGATTTGCTATGATTCGCGCGACGTTGCTCGAAGCTGTTGAATTAGCCTTTGCTTCCCTTCTTGAAGCTTTATCTTTATTTGAATCTCCAATTTGCGAATCTCGCATTGCTTGAAGAAGAAGGTAGAAGGACTCTCTTAATTTGATTAATCTTGTTTTAATTGAATCATGTAGTCTTTGGAGAAGAAGAAGTCATCTTGTTCATTAAGAATTTGTGCAGCATAAGGATAGAGAAGAATGGTGTGAGGAGTAGTGGGGATTAGGGGAGGTTTATATAGGTTTGGGATTACGAATCTAGTCATAAAATACGTCTAAATACATCGCAATGCATCAGGTTCAAAAATTGGAATTCGACACCAGATCGACCCCCAGGTCGACACTATGGTCGACCTGGTCCCTGGGAGGTCGACACTATGATCGACCCCCATGTCGACCTGTCCTGGGCGGGAAATTTCCCGCCTAGCCTGTTCTGGGTTTTGAATTCGAATTCGAATTTCGGGCTGTTTTTCTGTTCTGAAAATCCTTGAAACTTCGGAGGGTCATATCTCCCTCATACAGACTCCATTTCTCGAAAACTCGGACTTGTTTCCAAGCAGAATTTCGAGACGTACGCAATGGTGCAACCCATTTCCCTTGATTCTTATTTTAAAATTTATTTATACTTTAATTTGCGAAACTTAATGTTACAGAATTACGGGGTGTTATAGAATCAAACAAAGGATCATAAGAATTACAGATAGAAACACAACTAACTAGACAAATAACACCTTATAGAGTAATTCCCCTTAGCTCTTTTTTGTTATAATTTAATATTTATCTCCACCGCCTTCGGCGCAACCGCTTTCCTCTCGAAGGGGGTTTCCTTAGGCGACCTATTATCTCCCTGCCCTAGAGCCGTCGCTGCCGGTAAGGAATCTGCATTGAAATGTGTATTTTTTACCAAGTATCTCTACAGGTTGCTCATAGTTGGTCATTGACCGTGAAATATATTTAGGTTAGATGTTATACATATCAAATATTCACTGTATTAACAAGGTTAGTAAGCATAAAGAAGAAAAGGTTTTGGGAATAGAGATAGTAGTGTATATATGTTGATAAATGTTTATGATGTTCTTTGATCTTTACTGAAGCTAAATAGACTTGAGTAATCAGTTTTTACAAACTACTTTCATAGCTATGTTTCAATTTATGACCTTGATCATTTTTGTTAACATAAGTCCACATCCTTATATGTGCATGAATTCTACGAGTTATTACCAAATCTTTTTTGCTTTGTCATGACGATACCAAGAAAGTTGACTTAGCTTCGATAACATACAATCAATATTCAATGTTGCAAGCCACATGTCTTGGTCCATAAAATTTTATTCAGTTTGTATTAATCATGTACTTTTATATAAATGTTCATGTTCATTGCCTTACATTTAAACCATATATTAATTGTTTTCCAATCCATGCTATCAGCAATAATATTTGCTAAAAAAAATTCTATTGTTCAAAGGGTTATGTACTAGCGTTTATTCAATTTACGATATCTATTTCAATGCCTTTAGGACAAAAAAATTGTAAACAAAATTTACCATATTTTGAAGTCCTGACAAAATTGAGGTTGATGGTTATAGCCTTCCTCCACAACATTTTGTACCTTCTACACCAAAAAAAGCAGGCCCTATTTTCAGCTTACAGGGAAAGCTTGATTTTTTTTTATCCATTCATGTTTATGTTTTGATCGGAAGAGAATCCAAGTCATCTTTGCAGGCAACTCATACTTCGTCATTGGATATGATGTATATTTATGTTACAAGTTATACATATCAAATATTCACTACATAAACAAGGTGTGATACCCCACATCACTTAACGTCACCCGTATGCAGATGCATTAAATTTTGTGAAGCGCAATAAGGATAAAATAACAACATAGAGACTAAAATTCACAAGACAGAATGTAAAACACATCGGAACTTTTTTTAAAAACATTTATTATTAAATAAGCCACAACATTGATTACAATTCAAAATACTATGGAATCATCATCATAAAACAAACTGTCTCGTGGAAGGAAAAACATCAGAGTACAAGAATAAAACCACAAAAGCCATCTCCCTCATAAGTCATTATAGTCATAAAGAAAGTACTGAAGCTACGCATGAAGCAAGAAATAGTCCAAATCCAAGCTGAGTCAAAAAGATCAAAAGTCACAACTGTGTTCCTCCACCCTGAGAACCTAGGGGAAAGGAAGAGAAAGAGAGAGAGAAAACAAACTAGTTTAGACATAAGTATGGTTAGTTCTAGTAATTTCTAGCATAAGCATAAGGCAAAGAAGTATTTAGACAGATGAATACAAAGGACATGAAAGTATAGTTAAGTAGAAAACATGAAATAAGATAGGCTTCTCATTCATATCCCAAAAATTATTGCACCAGCTATCAAAATATCATAATTAGGCTTTACCTAATTTCTACCTATTGATCGGCTTCTTCCCAGATGTGAATAACCTATGTCAGCTATGGAATTCGAGGTTATCGATTCCCGAACCCATCAACTAAAAAGACAGTCTTAATCACAGACTTACAGTGTCTTATCTTCCCCATTTGGAACCATGCACGCTCATGGTTCCGTTAGAATGTGCCCATACCTATCTCGTTTTGAACCTCTTACTATCTAGTTCATTAAAACATGCCTTAGCCTCTACCTAGCGCGAGACTCCATGATAATCCAGAGATACTGACTAATATGGGTTCCCACACAAAAAAAATGCACTTGACACAAATCACCCCTAAACTTGGTCCCCAATTTATAACTAGGATTTCAGCGATCCACTTATATCTCACTAGAATTGACCCCTTAACTTACTAATCATAAAATTTAAGTTAACACGTTTAAGCTCATTAATAAGCCCAGTATAACCATGTGTTATATTCCTAGATTTTTAATTAACATTTCTAATTAAATGTAATCTTTTATACAATCCTTCCCCATATCACTTGTTTTCCAATTAAGTCCAATCCATCACTGTTTAGATGTTTTACAGTCACATGTTACTTAATGTACAATTAAGTGTAATTTATTCCAATCCACATGTTTTCTAATTTCATGTTGCTTAATGTCTAATTAAGTATAACTTATTTCATTTCATAAATTTGAACATTCTTCCATTTGAATTTACCCCAACAATCCATAAATTGAATGCAATATTCACCAATTCTCAATATGCCCAAAATCCCCCTTTGACATTCTTTCGATGTTACTCCCATTTTTACGCAAATTAGACAGTTGTAATGACCCGGACATTTCATCGATTAATTTTAAATATATAATATTGTTTTAAATATTGAGTTGATAATATAAATGAATTTTTATATTGAGTTACCGATTTAATAATCGATATACAACTTAATATCGAATATATTAAATTATCGTAATACAAAGTTAATTCAATTCGAAGTTAAAACTAAACTGAAAACAGTTCGAATGATCAATACAAAATTCTTTTTGAAGTGGAATAATAATATTAATTTATTATCAAAGAATTTATGGTTTCAAATTTTAATTATATCAATTTAAATTAATATCTTCTCAAGACGATCAAATGAGACATCGGAACCTGTTCCAATAGGTCCAGAATATAGGAATAATCCTAGAAATGTCAGATGTTGGGTTCAGAAAGGAGTTCGAAATCATGGGGTATTTTAATTAAAGGACACCGGTCCAAAAACAAATTAAAATAAAATAAATCGCACCCTGTTCCTTGTTTAGTGGACGGAAACAAAACATCAAAGAAGAAAATTTGACTTCGCTGTTCAATTCAAAACTGCGCCCTTCCTTTATAAAATCACAGTGAACTTCCCCCTTTGATTCATTCTCCTCCTCAATTCTATTTTACGTTCTTTCATTCCAGGGATTTTCAATTCCCGTTCTTCCCTCTCTTCGAAATCGAAATCAAAATAAAAAGAAAAGGGAGCAGCTCTTATATCCGTTCTTTATTAAACCAAAATCAAAACTTCGAAATCCATTTACTCCATAAAATAAATCGCGAGTGCTCCTTTTCGAGCTGTTCTTCACGCTGGTGCATTTTCGGATGTCGCGACTCAGTTTGGGGAGGAAATCAATTGTCAAGCAACCAGCTGTTCATCGAGTTTATGGAAATTGAAGCCCTCTTTTCCGCTATTTGTCCGAAGCCCTAAGGCCATCATGGAATTCCAGTTTGGTTCGAGAATTGGTAAACTCGATGGGCGGAAAATCGATGAACGCGAGAAGACCTAGTTAGGGTTCGAGCTTTCATTTGGGGGATTTATGGCATCGCGATTTCCAATAAGTCCGACGATGTCTTCGAGATGGGGAAATTGGAGTACATAGATGGATGCAAGGCAGGTTAGCAATTGGGTGAAGATGGAGTGGAGGAGCGAGCTCAGGTGGTTGAAGAGGACCGCTGTTTTCCAAGAAAAGAGAAAGGCCATGTTTTGAAGAGGAAAAATAGGTAATTATGGAAAATTGGTAATTTAGTTTAAGTTAATTGCTTAAGGTGATTTTCGAAAAATTTAAATACCCTATCTATCTCATTTTGATGCAAAGTAAGTGCGATCAAGAACAAGGAAGAAGGTTGCGTATTCTAAAGATGGAAGAAAAGGGATTTGTTTATCCCGTAGGCTTGAAAATGGAAAACGAGATTAAGGTAAATAATTAATTTAAATTAGACTATTATCATTCCTTTCCAAATGGTTAGCTTAAATGATATGTATATTAATTATACGAGGTTCAGAAAAAATATATGAACGAGTCACGTTGGGTTTGTGGAATATATAATTTGGGGTGAGTAGAAATTTTTCTGAGTTGGCTAGGGATTCAAATAATTCAAAAAGCTGGATATTCATCGAATAAAATCAGGTGAGTAAATCTCACTCGAATTTTATATAAAGATTTATTTTTATTGTTAAAAATATATATTGGTTGTTTGGTTGCATTAAAATATTACTGTGGCTATTATAAATATATATTAGTTATTTAGGATTGGTGTTTGTGGCTATTATATATGTATATTGGTGGTTGGATTCCCGCAGTATCATTAGCGGATGCCCATGGTATCATTAGCGGATGATTTCCCTATGTGCCCCACAATATATATAGTGGATGACCTTCATACCGTGGTATCCTGCCTCGAAGAAGGATGGGTATTATTTATGTTGGCTAACGTCTGTGGATGCAGGAAAAACAGGTTGGAGGAATCCAACTGGATTCCACAAAATTTATTACTGTTTGTTTTCACATTTATATTATCATATATGATGTGTTATAAAACCCGTGATTTGATAATTGAGTGTTTTTGGATATTTAAATATCACTGGGCTAAAATGTTGATATATAAAAATATCGTGAAAATGATATTTGAGATTTAAAGGGAAAAATCTATTTATCTAAAATAGAATTTGAATTTAGAATGGACTATAGAAATATTGACTTGTTTTGAATATATAAAACAAATATTATATTTATAGACAAAGTTTATAAATTATACAGGAAATTGAAGGGATGAATTTATAAACGATGTTTATAAATAAAACGGAATAATTTTCACTGGATAATCAGGGAATTGAAATGAATTTATAAACAATGTTTATAAATGAAGTGAAAAAATTATTATTTGATAATTTGAATATTTAAATTCAAATGTGAATTTAAAAATAGAAATGGGGAATCATTTAAATAACTAAACGGTGAAATTTATTCTGATGTTCAGAATATAAATTGAACTAAAATAAATCCGTAAGGATTTATGATTTAAATTCAGTTAATTCGAATTTACTTAAATAGAAGTTAAATTAAATATGGAAATAAATTGGATGTTATATGTATAAGTTATTATAAATTGAAATTTCCAAAATAAGATTTTGGTTCTAAATAGATTTCGAAATAGACTTGTTTAAATATAAAACAAGGAAATTTATAAAATGGTGTTTGTAAATATAATGAATTAATTATCAAGAGATAATTGAAATATTTAAATTCAAATATGAATTTAAAAATAGAATTTGAAATCATTCAAAAAGGAATAACGGTTTTTATTTTGCAATTCGGAATATCAAAGGGATGGAGTTTCAATTAGAAATTTGAAAAGGGAACTTGTTAAATATATGAACCAAGGAAGTTGAATTTATAAATAGTGTTATAAATTTGGTGAAATAGATTATCATTTGGATAATTTAAACCATTTAAATTCAAATAGGAATTTAAAAGTAAATTGGGAAGTGTTTGAAACAAAATGATTGATTATATTTCGGAATTCGTAATATAAGCTGAATTGAGAAAAATTCAACGGGTTTATAATTGAAATTCGATTATATCGAATTTTATAAATAATTTATTTATAAAAGGAATTGGAATTAAATATAGAAGATCGAAGTATAAATAAATATATTATCGAGTAAGGAAAAATCGACAATTATAGATAATCGAAAATATTATGTTGAATTGGGAAACTGATTTGATATATATTAAAAGTATATCAGAATGAAGTTGAATTTATTATAAACGAAGTTTAAATGTTTATATAAATAAATATAATTAAAACGAACTCGCTGCAGCGCTGTAGTTCATAAATTGGCGTTCCGAACTTCAATTGAGTATACATGACTCAATTGAAATCGGAATCCTTTGAAACAAGAATCGTCAGGACCGTTGGAATAATTGTTTTCTAATGGAAGAGAAAAATCTGGATTTTTGTCGAACAGATTTTGAGTTATGTCAAAATCAAATTTTCAGAAAAACAGCGCCAGAACCATTATAAAGCCATGACGGTTTATTTAAATAAATAAAAGGATTTTAAGGAAATAAATTCCGAATGGCCATTAGAAAAATCCAGACTGGAGATATAAAATAAATATGAACTCCTGCCAAGTAAGTGAAATGATTTTTGAAACAAAAATCAGATTTTTAGTTATTAAATAGATTTAACTAGTTTGAAGAATAAATAGTTAATCTAGATTTGAATCGAAATTGGGCATTGGATAAGTGAAAGAGATTTGAGAATTTTTATTCGAAACCAAATATGTAACTCGAGTTGAAAATGGTATTAGATTGGGTTCGTGAGTAGATTGAAATATATTTGAATGTGATATGTTCAAATAAGAAGTGAAATAGGAAAATATAGCTAATTAGAAAATAAATTACCGAATTGGAAAGACGAATGGATTGAGTTGAAACCAAATGGAAATATTTGGATATGTGTTAGACAAGTTTGGAATGAAGTGTACGAAGATTTTAATTTATGTTCCCGACAACAAGGTACACGTTTAAATTCCATATGAGGTTTTATGCCGAATCAGCAAGCCGCTTGGCTTTTTAATTTTCTTTTTGAATGGAAATGGTCCAGAGATGTGTTTGGTAGTTGTACCGAGTCACCCGTACAAAGGAGGTTATGGCAAAATTTTCTAGAAATTTAAGGAGTTAGAATATTTTCAAGAAAATTTGATAGTTAGAAATATGTATATCAATATATATAGAATTCGATAAGGAAACGAACTTAAAAATAGAGTATTACAAACCAAAGAGAAATTTATAATTTAATCTGGTAAAGATAGAAAGAGAAACATATTTATGTTTTAAAAATGAATAATTGGCTTTATATGATGTTGGTTAGTCGGGAATAGCGGTCTTGTCTATTTTGAAGTTAAGGATGTTTTCAGTCAAGGTCTGAGAGGTAATTATACCCCAACTTGATTGATTTTATTATTAGCTGATAAATAGCAAGATTCAGTCTCGAAGAGAAATGTTTAAAAGAGATTTAGTCGAATGAAGTATTTTGGGTTGTTGTGACAATGTTTTACATAACATTCGTTTTAACCCAAATAAGTGGAATTTTGGAAATATAGTAATAAATATTTCCAAAGTCTAAAAATGAATGGTCGTGAAAGAGATAAGTAATTGGAATGTTTTCCAATAATACATAGAAGATATTTTCTTCGTATAGATAATAAAAGGTGGAGATATTTGAAATGTTTTCCAAATACCAAAAAAGACCAAGATGATTGTTGAAAATATTTGGTTAACAAATATTGATAAGGAAATGGAGAAGTGTTTTAATTAATGAAATATTAAATAAAAAGGCTCAGTGATTTGTTTGATGCTTTGAATGAATGTTTGTTTTTCTTCGATAGTTAAATAACCGACTATCGAAGTGTTTGCCGATATCGTTGTCAATATGGAGAGATCGGTTGGGTTATTATCCGAGAACCACTCCGTATTGACAGTAGCGTTGCTAGTTAGATTATATGAAGATAATCGAAGACGAAGTAAAGTGCAAGGACTTTTTCTATTCTATGGAAATTGTGCCTTCGGTTTCGTTCAATCCCAGAATAAACTTATATGGACGAATGTTTGACTAAGTATTTCCAATGATCAAATATGTTGGTCTATAAAAATATATATGGTGGCAACAGATTTATTCTCTTAGCATAATATCTAGAATATATTTGTGAAAATCAATTAGTGATTAACGGATCTGACAATGTGACATTCAAAGTGATTGTGTTATAAATGAATGATTAGTAAGCGTAGCCTCAGGCCTCAACAACCAGGAAATGACAAAAATTGGGGAGGCAGCATGGCTATGTGGTTAGCTCCCATTAGGGTGTATTATCACCTATCTAGAGAAATTCATTTAGTTCCTTATTCTATTCGATGCTGTCCCATTCGGGAAATCGGTTGCTGATCCCAACCGCTGGTGATATACATTCGATACACTCAAGCGAAATAAGTGGTCGGTCATGTGTGGCCAGGTTACAAGATGTTCTTGTTGAACCCAGTGTATTCACCTCTAGATATACATTATTGGAAGGTGGTTCCATACCCTGTCATAGTTGAAAATTCATTACCCAATACGTGCTTGCGGTTTTGATTGTATATTATATATGTGCACGTGAGATGCAAACGTTCCACTAGATTGTTATTTATTTGATTTAGACACTATCATAATATCAAAAGAGTTTTGATATAAATATTATCGTTTCTTTCAAAAGGATTTTTAAAGTTAAATCAAGTGGTTTGGGTTCTCATAAGGGAAAAACCCGTTCTGTGTTATATGGCGTGGTCTTATGAGATATCATTTAGTTTCTGAAACTGTTTTAAATTGTTTACTCATACCAGTCCCATGACCGACCCGGAGTTTATTTTGTTTTGTTTTAACTAAACTCTTAGGTGCCTAAATTTGTACGGGCAGTCAAGTAGTTCAGGATTTTATAGATTTATCTGAAGGAGCTTGGAGCAGGAGGCTTCAGTGTTAGTTATAAAGAGTTTTGTTCCGCTGTGTTGTAAGTGTTGTACTCTGATAATGATATGTGTATACAGTACAAATTTTGCATTTCAAAAGTTATATAGTATATTTTGTTCTGCTGCGATGTGAGATTCTGTGTTGTTATTTCTGTTCTTCTTCTACCTTTTTCTTCTAAAAAAAATGATTCGTATTTTCGTGATATTTGGGTTGGATGTATGATGTATGTACTCAACTCAGATATTACGGATTTGCGGGACATTACACTTGGTATCAGAGCTTAGGTTCAACGAATACCAAGGCTTTGTTGAGGTTGTGCTCATTAGAGATAGGGTCAGTAGCACCCTAGAATGAGTTGAGTGTATATATACGAGAGCACGTATTTGTTAGTTGATATAAAAACGGTTTTATATTGTTTGATTGGTTTAGCAAGTGATTTATGAATTTTGATCGGTACAGGAAGTACAACTGTATCGATTGTTGTTTCTAAAACTCTTGAGCAAAACAATTCGACACGATATTGTTTTAAAGTGGGTAAATGAAATAACTTTACCCAAAACTATATTTTGATATAGAAAGAATAATTTTCTGAAATTATTATATTTTGGATGTGTCGGCTGTTGTTCTCATAATCAAATAAGATTATAAAATTGGAATGGTTGTATAACCAAATGGAACTTATATACGAATGAAATACAAATAAGATAAATTAAAGTTGAATTCAAATCAGAATTTGGAATTTTAAATCTTGGGTGTTTAGAAGAATATTTTCCTTAAAGTATATTAAAATAATATAGCTTTGTTTTGAATGGATTTTTGAAAGTAATTAAGCACTGAATTCACTTCAGTGGCTGGAAAATAATTCTGATGATGATTGCAACATCATCAGTGTTCATTTTCGAGTTTCTAAGTGATGAATTGCTACCTTAGAAAGTTTTGATGGAAATTTGTTTGAAAGAAAACGAGTTTAGTTAAAAAAATCAAATATTTTGAATTTGAAAAGATTATATATATATATATGTTATTTCAAAGGATTTGAAATGAAAACCCGGGTGTTTGAGTTCTGGAATTTAAATTTAACTTAAGAAAGTTAAATAAATCAAAGTAAATAAATTGATTAGAATCAATATGAATTGAATATGAATATATTAATTATAGATCATTCAGACTAAATGAATGTAAACATATACGGGATGCCATATGAAAGAAAAACCAAATGTTTTGGTAGAACTAAAAATTGTTGAAATATAAAATGTTAAGTTTCAACATAAGTGAGATGTTGGAAAAGTTAATGGGTTTGTAGCTCTTTTCCTACCTTAGTAATTTCAGGGACGAAATTCTTTTAAGGGGGGAAGAATGTAATGACCCGGATATTTCGTTGATTAATTTTAAGTATTTAATATTATTTTAAATATTGAGTTGATAATATAAATGAATTTTTATATTGAGTTATCGATTTAATAATCGATATACAACTTAGTATCGAATATATTAAATTATCGTAATACGAAGTTAATTCAATTTGAAGTTAAAACTAAATTGAAAATAGTTCGTATGATCAATACAAACTTCTGTTTGAAGTGGAAAAATAATATTAATTTATTATCAAAGAATTTATGGTTTCAAATTTTAATTATATCGATTTAAATTAATATCTTCTCAAGACGATCAAATGAGACATCGAACCTGTTCCAATAGGTCCAGAATATAGGAATAACCCTAAAAATGTCAGTTGTTGGGTTCAGAAAGGAGTTCAGAATCATGAGTTATTTTAATTAAAGGACACCGGTCCAAAAACAAATTAAAATAAAATAAATCGCACCCTGTTCCTTGTTTAGTGGACGGAAAAAAAACATCGAAGAAGAAAATTTGACCTCGTTGTTCAATTCAAAACCGCGCCCTTCCTTTATAAAATCACAGTGAACTTCCCCCTTTGATTCATTCTCCTCCTCAATTCTCTTTTACGTTCGTTCATTCCAGGGATTTTTAATTCCCGTTCTTCCCTCTCTTCGAAATCGAAATCAAAATAAAAAGGAAAGGGAGCAGCTCTTATATCTGTTCTTTATTAAACCAAAATCAAAACTTCGTAATCCATTTACTCCACAAAATAAATCGCGAGTGCTCTTTTTCGAGCTGTTCTTCACGCTGGTGCATTGTCAGATGTCGCGACTCAGTTTGGGGAGGAAATCAATTGTCAAACAATCAGCTGTTCATCGAGTTTATGGAAATCGAAGCCCTCTTTTCCGCTATTTGTCCGAAGCCCTAACGTCATCATGGATTTCCAGTTTGGTTCGAGAATTGGTAAACTCGATGGGTGAAAAATCGATGAACGCGAGAAGACCTAGTTAGGGTTCGAGCTTTCATTTGGGGGATTTGTGGCATCGCGATTTCCAGTAAGTCCGACGATGTCTTTGAGATGGGGGAATAGGAGTACACAGATGGATGCAATGCAGGTTGGCAATTGGGTGAAGATGAAGTGGAGGAGAGAGCTCAGGTGGTTGAAGAGGACCGCTGTTTTCCAGGAAAAGAGAAAAGCCATGTTTTGAACAGGAAAAATAGGTAATTAAGGAAAATTGGTAATTTAGTTTAAGTTAATTGCTTAAGGTGATTTTCGAAAATTTTAAATACCCTATCTATCTCATTTAGATGTAAAGTAAGTGCGATCAAGAACAAGGAAGAAGGTTGCGTATTCTAAAGATGGAAGAAAAGGGATTTGTTTATCCCGTAGGCTTGAAAATGGAAAACGAGATTAAGGTAAATAATTAATTTAAATTAGACTATTATAATTCCTATTATTATCATTCCTTTCCAAATGGTTAGCTTAAATGATATGTATATTAATTATACGAGGTACAGAAAAAATATATGAACAAACGAGTCATGTTGGGTTTGCGGAATATATAACTTGGGTTGAGTAGAGATTTTTCTGAGTTAGCTAGGGATTCAAATAATTCAAAAAGCTGGATATTCATCGAATAAAATCATGTGTGTAAAACTCACTCGAATTTTATATAAAGATTTATTTTTATCGTTAAAAATATTATTGGTTGCATTAAAATACTATTGTGGCTATTATAAATATATATTAGTTATTTAGAATTGGTGTTTGTGGCTATTATACATACATACATATATACATATATATATATATATATATATATATTGGTGGTTGGATTCCTGCAGTATCATTAGTGGATGCCCGCGATATCATTAGCGGATGATTTCTCTATGCGCCCCACAATATATATAGTGGATGACCTTCATACTGCGATATCCTGCCTCGAAGCAGGATGGGTATTATTTATGTTGGCTAACGTCTGTGGATGCAGTAAAAACAGGTTGGAGGAATCCAACTGGATTCCTTAAAATTTACCACTATTTGTTTTTACATATATATTATCATATATGATGTGTGATAAAACCCGTGATTTGATAATTGAGTGTTTTTGGATATTTAAATATCACTGGGCTAAAATTCTGATACATAAAAATATCGTGAAAATGATATTTGAGATTTAAAGGGAAAAATCTATTTATCTAAAATAGAATTTGAATTTAGAATGGACTATAGAAATATTAACTTGTTTTGAATATATAAAACAAGTATTGAATTTATAAACGAAGTTTATAAATTATACAGGAAGCTGAAGGGATGAATTTATAAACGATGTTTATAAATAAAACGGAATGATTTTCACTGGATAATCAGGGAATTGAAATGAATTTATAAACAGTGTTTATAAATGTAGTGAAAAAAATTATCATTTGATAATTTGAATATTTAAATTCAAATGTGAATTTAAAAATAGAAAAGGGGAATCGTTTAAAGAACTAAACGGTGAAATTTATTCTGATGTTCAGAATATAAATTAAACTAAAATAAATCCGTAAGGATTTATGATTTGAATTCGATTAATTCGAATTTATTTAAATAGAATTTAAATTAAATATGGAAATAAATTAGATGTTGTATATATAAGTTATTATAAATAGAAATTTCCAAAATAAGATTTTGGTTTTAAATAGATTTCGAAATAGACTTGTTTAAATATAAAACAAGGAAATTTATAAAATGGTGTTTATTAACATAATGAATTAATTATCAAGAGATAATTGGAATATTTAAATTCAAATATGAATTTAAAAGTAGAATTTGAAATCATTCAAAAGGGAACAAAGGCTTTTATTCCATAATTCGGAATATCAAAGGGATGGAGTTTCAATTAGAAATTTGAAAAGGGAACTTATTTAAATATATGAAACAAGGAAGTTGAATTTACAAATAGTGTTATAAATTTGGTGAAATAAATTATCATTTGGATAATTTAAACCATTTAAATTCAAATAGGGATTTAAAAGTAAATTGGGAAGTGTTTAAAACAAAACGATTGATTGTATTTCGGAATTCGAAATATAAGCTGAATTAAGAAAATTTCAACGGGTTTATAATTGAAATTCGATTATATCGAATTTTATAAATAATTTATTTATAAATGGAATTGGAATTAAATATAGAAGATCAAAGTATAAATAAATATATTACCGAGTAAGGAAAAATCGATAATTATAGATAATCGAAAATATTATATTGAATTGGGAAACTGATTCGATATATATTAAAATTATATCAGAATGAAGTTGAATTTATTATAAATGAAGTTTAAACGTTTATATATATAAATATAATTAAAACGAACTCGCCATAGCGCTGCAGTTCGAAAATTGGCGTTCTGAACTTCAATTGAGTATACATGACTCAATTGAAATCGGAATCCTTTGAAACAAGAATCGACAGGACCGTTGGAATAATAGTTTTCTAATGGAAGAGAAAAATCTGGATTTTCGTCATATAGATTTTGAGTTATGTCAAAATCAAATTTTCAGAAAAACAACGCCAAAACCATTATAAAGCCATGACGGTTTATTTAAATAAATAAAAGGATTTTAAGGAAATAAAATCCGCATGGCCATTAGAAAAATACAGACTGGAGATATAAAATAAATATGAACTCCAGCCAAGTAAGTGAAATGATTTTTGAAACAAAAATCAGATTTTTAATTATTAAATAGATTTAACTACTTTGAAAAATAAATAGTTAATCGAGATTTGAAACGAAATTGGGCGTTGGATAAGTGAAAGAGATTTAAGAATTTTTATTCGAATTCGAATATGTAACTCGAGTTGAAAATGGAATTAGATTGGGTTCATGAGTAGATTAAAATATATTTGAATGTGATATGTTCAAATAAGAAGTGAAATAGACTAATATAGCTAATTAGAAAATAAATTAGCGAATTGGAAAGACGAATGGATTGAGTTGAAACCAAATGGAAATATTTGGATATGTGTTAGACAGGTATGGAATGAAGTGTATGAATATTTTAATTTATGTGCCCGACAACAAGGTACACGTTTAAATTCCATATGAGGTTTTATGCGCCGAATCGGCAAGCCGCTTGGCTTTTTAATTTTCTTTTTGAATGGAAAGCGTCCAGAGATGCGTTTGGTAGTTGTACCGAGTCACCCATACAAAGGAGGTTATGGCGAAATTTTCCGGAAATTTAAGGAGTTAGAATATTTTTAAGAAAATTTGACAGTTAGAAATCTATATATCAATATATATAGAATTCGATAAGGAAACGAACTTAAAAATGGAGTATTATAAACAAAGGGGAAATGTATAATTAAATCTGGTAAAGATAGAAAGAGAAACATATATACGTTTTAAAAATGAATAATTGGCTTTATATGATGTTGGTTAGTCGGGAATAGCGGTCTTGTCTATTTTGAAGTTAAGGATGTTTTCAGTCAAGGTCTGAGAGGTAATTATACCCCAACTTGATTGATTTTATTATTAGCTGATAAATAGCAAGATTCAGTCTTGAAGAGAATTGTTTAAAATAGATTTATTCGAATGAAGTATTTTGGGTTGTTGTGACGATGTTTTACATAACATTCGTTTTAACCCAAATAAGTGGAATTTTTGAATATAGTAATAAGTATTTCCTAAGTCTAAAAATGAATGGCCGTGAAAGAGATAAGTAATTGGAATGTTTTCCAATTATAAATAGAAGATATTTTCTACGTATAGAAAATAAAAGGAGGCGATATTTGGAAATGTTTTCCAAATAGCGAAAAAGACCAAGATGATTGTTGAAAATATTTGGTTAACAAATATTGATAAGGAAATGGAGAAGTGTTTTAATTATTGAAATATTAAATAAAAAGGCTCAGTGATTTGTTTGATGCTTTGAATGAATGCTTGTTTTTCTTCGATAGTTAAATAACTGACTATCGAAGTGTTTGCCGATATCGTTGTCAACATGGAGAGACCGGTTGGATTATTATCCGAGAACCACTCCATATTGGCAGTAGCGTTGCGAATCAGATTATATAAAGATAATCGAAGACGAAGTAAAGTGCAAGGACTTTTTCTATTTAATGGAAATTGTGCCTTCAGTTTCGTTCAATCCCAGAACGAACTTAAATGGACCAATGTCTAAAAAAGTATTTCCAATGATCGAATATGTTGGTCTGTATAAATATATATAGTGGCAACAGATTTATTCTCTAAGCATAATATCCAGAATATATTTGTGTAATCAATTAGTGATTAACAGATCTGACAATGTGACATTCAAAAGTGATTGTGTTATAAATGAATGATAAGTAAGCGTAGCCTCAGGCCTCAACAACCGGGAAATGACAAAAATCGAGCAGGCAGCATGACTATGTGGTTAGCTCCCATTAGGGTGTATTATCACCTATCTAGAGAAATTGTAACACCCCGTAAATCAGTTAATACTAATATTCACAAATTAAAAGAATTAATATTGAGAATTTGCACGAAATAGCCTTAAAAAGGCATATAACAAATTTGAGATATGTGAATTGCCTTAAAAGGCGAAAAATGGAATTTAGACATTAATTGGAAAATTAATGTGTAGAAATGGTCATAAGTTAATTATGGATTAATTTGAATTCACGAATAGGTGCGTGTGTATATATATATATTTATATATATATGGGCAGTTAATGTAAACATGAATAGAAGTTTATTAATTTGCTGAGTGTTTGCTGAGTCACTTCTGACTCAATGCTGAGTCAATAAGATAAACCCCATCTGGTCTGAATGGCTGCGGTTATTTCTAGGTTAAATCTAATGGCCTAAATGAATCCTAACATCTATAAATAAGTGGGTAGACTCTAACCCTAAATCACTTGAAAAATTCGAGAGCTACCGACATGCCGTTGCCATGGAGTTCAGCATAGCCGTCACAAACTAAAGAAGAAGAAGGCCTAATCTACAAACTAAATCTACTCAAATCAAATCAAAAGCTTTCTCTCTATTTCCCTTCTTTAAAATTGTGAGTATGCTGATTCTCACAATGTTATTATAAAATAATTCGATTAAGTTATGAATTGGATCACAAGAAAGTGATATGAATTGTTATGTATTTGTAAATTTTGTTGTGGATCTCTTATGCTATTATGATATATATATATTGTTATGTTGTAGTGATTATGTTGTAAATAATCCTATGCTATGTCATATGTGATTAATCATGCTATGCTATGTTATAAACCATGTTATGCCATGTTGTAAATCATGCTATTCTATGTTGTAAATCATATCAAGCTATGTTGCAAATTATGATATGCTATGTTGTAAATCTTACATATGTTGTAGATCTCATATTATCATATATGTTGAAATACTTATGTTATATGATAATGATGTCATGTTAAGTTGTGTTGGATCATGCAAGTTGTAAAATCATGATGTTATTATTTATGCGAATTGGATCATGTTTAAAGTTTATGATTTTTTTTAAAATAGATCTTGAATATGGGAATTTGCCTATTAAGTTAGGTGTACCCATATACATGAATCTATGATTAAATGAATTTTGATTTTTGGGAATTTGCCTATTGAGTTAGGTGTACCCATATAAAACCATATTGTTAATGATGTTGATTCACACATGTCAAATACAAGTTTATGGAACTTGATCAAAATCATATTATGTGAATTATGAATAAGTTGACACCCTTAGACCCATGACATGTATAACCTTATGCAAGTTGTAATTTTGATATATGCAAGCTTCACCCCTTGTTAGTATTCATTTAGTCACATATATATGTGGTTGTTGTGAATATTTTCTTTTATGCTATGAGTTAGACTAATCGGGTCTAGCATACATTTTGCGAATAAACGTTCAAACGTGGGGTAGGGGTAATATTAGGAAATTAATAAATTGGGGTGCAATTGATATGATTTTGCATGCCTTAAATGGATGTCCATAATTGAGTCAATTATGGACATTGCTAAATTTGGAATTAATTAATAATTCAAATAGGGAATTATTAAAATTGAGGAAAGTGGATTATTAATAATAATCAATGCTTAGGACACGAGGTTGGACCCGTTTGTGACGTAAACCTGCCCGGACCCGCCCGGCAAATCCAGTAGTCACAAATGTCGGCCCAATGTGAGAGGTCCTAGGCCCAAACTAAAGCATAACAGTTGTAAAGACACGAGGTTAGACTCTTTTATGGTGTAAGACTGCCCGGACCCGCCCGGCAAATCCAGTTGCCATAAATGCCAGTCTAATGTGAGAGGTCTTTATGAGGTTATGGCCTTAATAAATTAAGAAATACTTAACCAGATAATCATGTAAGGTGGGACATGGGGGTTAAGTAGGTGCCTTGGGTGACATGAGGAATTTAGTGGTTGCCTTTAGAGGCATTTGAAATACGATTAGACTTAACCAAACACACATGTGACGAACATGAATAGTGGGATTGACTAAGGGGACAAGCTTAGGTGGAATGCTTGTGGGAGATAACGGGGGCCCATTTCAACCAGTATCCCAAAACGTATCTTTGTGGGCTTGACCTAAGTCGAGGACGGGACACGCATACTGGGTTTGACTATAAGAGGCCAAAACAGGGAGCGGTGGCAACGCAAGTCCAACGGGTTTCATATGCGTGTGTGGACCCAGGCTGGTAGGTAAGACGTTGTTGCATCGTGTAGGTATAAGCCGTGCATCTCCGTTATATCGGGTTGCCACTTTAGGGGAATGATACACCCCACTGTGGGGCCAGCACGAGTATCTACGAGTAGGGAGCCGATCGAAAAATAGAAAGTGGGGTACACCTAGTGGAGATAGGGGCAGGCGGCACCTATGTAGTCAGCTAGGAGTACGTAAAGCCATTAAGAATGTTTCTAAGTGAAGCTAAGTGGGATCAATCTTTAGGGTGACTGGTGTGGTGCAGTATAGTGTTTATCCTTAGTATTTAGGAGCGCCTATAACGTTTCCTTTAGCGATTGTCTATGTCCTTAATCTGCTCTTTCATAGACATTTCCTTGTTTTCCAGCTTATGCCTTAGTCCAGTTATTTTGATAATAGTATTGTAGAATTATCATACTCGCCAGACTTTATGTCTGACCCCCCCCCCCTCTTTTTCATCCTTTTCTCCCTTCAGGTCCTCAGGTTGGGCCAAGTTCCAGTGGAGTCTGATTGGATTGCTTATCTCTTGGAAAGCTTGGACTGCTGAAGTAAAGTACAGCTTGTTATCTTTCTTTTTTATGGCTATTTATGTAATGGGATTATGTACTTGTTTTATCAAGATAGATATTGTACTTGACTTTGATTATGTTGTTATGATGTAATCAAACATGTTTTGACTTCTGCTGCGATTGAAATAAAGTTTTTAAATTTCCAAGTACTATTTTATATCTGTCTTGTTGAAATTTTACTATTCTATATTCACCTAAAACCTCCATAGAAGTTAATGCATTCCCTTTGTGAGTGACATTAATGGACGTGGGGTGTTACACGTGGTATCAGAGCATAAGGTTACCAGAACAGATAAAAATTTTAGAAAAATATTTTTCTAAAGTATTTTTGGAAGAAGTGCTTTCAAAAACATGTTATTTAGAGAAAGTTTTTATGAAAAACATAATCCCAAATAGCCATATCCTTATCTTTATCTTTCGAATTCTCCATTTTGAATCTTTCCTTTTTCGTTTCAGCATGGCTGAAGATCTTAGTCTCCCAGAAGGTGTGACGATTCCAACGTGGTTTAGGAGATATTTGGAGGCTAGGGCCACCACTGCAGGCCCAGCAGATGTTCCTCCACCCCCAGTTGCACCCATTCCTCCTCCTCCTCCTCGTGTTGACACTTTTGCAAAGACGTGCAAGGAATTTAAGGCTATGGGAGGAAAAACTTTTCAAGAGACTGAGACGTTTGTGGAGGCCAGAGACTGGTTTAAGGAGACTGAGGAATTGTTGGATATCTTTGAAGTGGAAGATGGGAGGAAAGTCCGTTTAGCTGCTTGGTTATTGAAGGGAGAGGCCTCGTTTTGGTGGGAGGTCACTAACGGGGAACGTCCAGTTGATTCATGGGCGGATTTCAGACGAAGGTTTGAGGCAAAGATTCTTTCAAGGGCAGAGGAGAATTTAAATATGGAAAAATTCCTGACATTAAAGTAAGGGAGCTTATCAGTGAAGGAGTATGTCAATAAATTTAATCAGTTAGCAAGGTTTGGCTTGGAGTTGGTGAACACGCCAAAGAAGAAAGCTTTGAGGTTCGTTAGAGGCTTGAATGAACCGTTGCAAGGGTTGGCTATGACCCACATCCCTATGGGAGCCACCTTTGAAAGGCTAGTAAAAATGGCACTTATGCATGAGGATAAGGCAGTTGAAAAGTAAGGGGATCAGAAGAAACCCCAACAGCAAAATAAGAAGGGTGGTAAAAACAATAATGGCAAAGGGAAGAAGAGATGCTTCAATTGTGGGATGCCTGGCCATCTCAGCAAAGATTGTAGAAAGAAAAAGAAGACTTGTTTTTTTCATTGTGGAGATGCGGGACATTTGGTGAAGGACTGCCCAAAGAAGGGGCAGAGGGCAGGGTCTACCTCGGGAGGACAGGTGCAGGCTCATATGGCACCAGGGCAGGCAAGGGGGCAAGTTCAGGCTATTGCGGCCCCACCGCTGTAAGAAAGAGGTAGAACAATTTTTGTTGAAAGCTTAGTTTTTCTGTTTGATCATCCTGTCCGTACCTTATTCGATTCTGGCACATCTCATTCGTTTATCTCTGCATCATTAGTTGAATTACTGCACTTGAACACCAGTTTAGTAGAGGATCCCTTGGTTGTTTCAAATCCAATTGGGGGTTCGGCTCATTTGACCATGATATGTTTGGATTTGAAAATCTCTATACTTAGCGTTGAATTTAGATGTGATCCTTATGTATTGGGCTTCACGGGCTATGGGCTAATTTTAGGAATGGATTGGTTATCTAGAAACGGGGCCATTCTTGATTGTGAAAGGAGAGTAGTTAGGCTTGTGACTCGCCTTGGTAATGCCCTCGACATCTTTTGTAATCCCATAAATTCCGTTATGCTAAGTTATCTTGAATCGCTTGACGCGTCTGTAGAGAATCTGCGATCGGTAGAGGTGGTCCGGGAATATCCAGATGTGTTTAAGGAGGTGAAGGGCTTACCTCCAAAGCGGGAGATAGACTTTCGAATTTATCCTGTGGATAATGCTAAACCCGTATCTTTGCCAGTGCGCCACATGGCTCCTCGTGAAAGGAGGGAACTCAATAAGCAAGTGAAGGAGTTGCTTGAGAAGGGGTTCATAAGACGTAGTATATCGGAGTGGGGTGCTCCAGTAGTATTTGCTACAAAGGCGGATGGGTCCCTCAGACTTTGTGTGGACTATAGAGAACTAAACAAGCTTACTAAAAAGAACCGACACCCACTGCCGAGGATTGACGATCTCTTTGATCAGTTAGTTGGTGCCTCAGTGTTTTCGCAGTTGGACTTAGCCACTGGCTTTCATCAACTGAGAGTGGCTGAGGATAGTATAGATAAGACTGCTTTTAGGACTCCTGACGGATTCTATGAATAGCTAGTGATGCCCTTTGGTTTGACAAACGCCCCCGCATATTTTGTTGATTTGATGAGTAGGGTGTTTAGGGAGTACCTTAACAAATTCGTGGTAGTCTTTGTGGATGACATCTTAGTCTTTTCTAAGAATGAAGAAGAGCATGCCCTACATCTTAGGGAAGTGTTGGAAACCCTTCGAGCGCATAACCTTAAGGCAAAATTTTCTAAGTGTCACTTCTGGAGGAAAGAAGTACGGTTCTTAGGGCACGTGGTTTCCAAGGAAGGGATAGCAGTGGATCCCGCAAAGGTGGTGGCCATCCAAGATTGGAAGGTCCCTAAAAATGTAACCGAAGTAAGAAGTTTCTTGGGGTTGGCTGGCTATTATAGGAAGTTTATCAAAGACTTCGCAAAAATATCAGCTCCATTAACACGGTTAACGAAGAACCTGGTTTTTACGTGGGACGAAGATTGTGATGATGCGTTCCAACGTTTAAAGAGAGCCTTAACTTCAGCCCCAGTCTTAGTGCTGCCAGACGGGAATAAACCGTTTACCGTCTATACCGATGCTTGTGGGATAGGACTTGGCGCGGTCCTCATGCAAGAGGGAAGAGTAATAGCCTATGGTGGAAGGCAGTTGAGGGTTCATGAAAAGAATTACCCTATGCATGACGTTGAGTTAGCCACAATTGTTTTCGAGCTTAAGTCTTGGCGTCACTATCTTCTTGGTGAGAAATTCGAACTGTTCACTGACCACAAATCATTAAAATACTTATTCTCTCAGAAGGATTTGAATTTAAGGCAGCAACGGTGGATGGAATTCTTAGCCTCCTACGATTTTGAAATAGCATATACCCTGGGCAAGGGTAACGTGGTAGCAGACGCCTTAAGTAGGAAAAGGTTGTCCTTGAGTCCGTTGTTTGTTGAACGACGAAGCTTAGAATTCATCTCCATGTTTGACTTTAGACCTTCCGTTGACCTAGTACCTGGTTTGTTAGCATCCTTGGAGGTTAGACCTACACTTCTAGGATGAGTTGGTGAGGCACAGCAAGACGACCCCCAGTTGGTTGAGATAGTAGAAAAGCTCAAAGGAGGGGAGTCGTCTAGCCATCTTCGTAGGTATACCCTAGACGATAAGGGTTGGTTACGAAGGGATAATAGACTTTTTTACCACAAGACGAAGACTTAAGGAAGGCCATTCTTGATGATGCTCATCGCTCAAAGATGACCATTCATCCCGGTGGAGACAAGATGTACAAAGATATGAAGCGGGTTTTCTTTTGGGCCGGTATGAAAAAGGATGTGGCCGAGTACGTCACTAGATGCTTGGTGTGCCAACGAGTAAAAGCGGAACAAAAGAAACCCGGTGGGTTGCTTCACCCATTGGAAGTTCCACTATGGAAATGGGAAAGCGTCTCAATGGATTTTGTGGATGGATTACCAAGATCAAGGAAGGGTAATACGGGGATTTAGGTTATTGTAGATAGACTTACTAAGAGCGCCCATTTTAT
Organism: Allium sativum; assembly: GCA_030737875.1. Lineage (NCBI taxonomy): Eukaryota > Viridiplantae > Streptophyta > Magnoliopsida > Asparagales > Amaryllidaceae > Allium > Allium sativum. The sequence goes on from CM060921.1 coordinate 83,358,929, forward strand.
TCCCGTGAAAAGTAAGAGGACTGCTCCGTGGTTGGCTTCTGTATACATTAAAGAGATAGTTTGTTTGCACGGTATTCCTTCTAGTATAGTAAGGGACCGTGATCCCATCTTCACTAGCGAATTTTGGAAGAGTTTACAAGAGGCGGTAGGGACTCAGCTATGTTTGAGCACCGCATATCATCCTCAGACGGACGGCCAGACCGAGAGGGTGAATCGTATTCTAGAGGATCTTTTAAGGCTTTGTATCCTAGACTTTGGGGGTACATGGGAAGAGCACCTTCCGTTGGTAGAATTCGCATATAATAATAGCTTTCAGTCTAGTATTGGCATGACACCTTTCGAAGCTCTTTATGGAAGGCCTTGTCGTTCGCCTACATGTTGGTGGGAATCTACCGATAAAATCCTACTTGGGCCCGATATGGTTAGGGAAACCTCGGAGAAGATTGATTTGATTCGAAGGAGGATGAAAGCAGCACAAGATAGGCAGAAATCGTATGCTGATAAGAGGAGGACAGATCTTGAGTTTGACATTGGGGACATGGTTTTTATCAAAGTGTCTCCGTTACGGAATGTTGTTCGCTTTGGGTCCGTTGGGAAATTAGCGCCAAGGTTTGTAGGGCCGTTTCCTATAAAAGACAGGATTGGGAAGATGGCGTATAGGGTGGAGTTGCCTGAGAAACTTAGTGGAGTACACGACGTATTCCATGTATCACATTTGAGGAAGTGTTTGCACAAGACCGCGGAGGTGGTAGAGCCGAGATTGCTTAAAGAAGTGGAAATAGAGCGTGATGCAACAATTAGACGAGCTCCTACATGCATTCTTGGGTCGGAGATCAAAAAGTTGAGAAATCGAGAGGTCAGACTAGTTAAAGTGCAATGGGGAGATGATGAGAGAAACGCTACTTGGGAGACAGAAGGGAAGATGCGTTCGCTATACCCTTTTCTTTTTGAGGGTATGTCTTTTAATTTCTCCTTTATCGCTTAGCTTATCTTATCTTTAGTATGTCCTCTCATTAGTATCTTTGACCTTTAGTTAGGATAATCCTATGGTTGAAACATGTGTTTGAGACATGTTATGTATGATGGATGCAAAAAGGATGCAAGTGGTTGCTAGTGGTTGCTCGTGGATGCATATATACACACACTTAAGGCACTAGATCGGCTCAGTCACTACATATTGCATATTGCATAAATGAATGTATTTAGTATAATGGATGTATAATGGTTGTACCATCATATAGATGCTGCATTCGGTTGAATGGATGTGCACGCATATAGAAGTAGTATGTAAGCAATTAGGATCTTTTGCATACATAATGGATTCATGGCACTATCATGAATTGCATCAAGGAGGTCAACTGAATCAGTGGACCGCCTAATTTTGCATTAGATACGGACATATACACACACTATGCATTTAAACATAAAAGCATTAGAAGTCTATAAGGACAGTGGATGCCAGTGTTTGATGATTGAGTAAATGGTTGATTGGATGTTAGGTTAAACATTCTCCTTGATTTGAAAATTTCGAGGTCGAAATCCTTTAAGGAGGGGAGAATGTAACATCCCGTAAATCAGTTAATACTAATATTCACAAATTAAAAGAATTAATATTGAGAATTTGCACGAAATAGCCTTAAAAAGGCATATAACAAATTTGAGATATGTGAATTGCCTTAAAAGGCGAAAAATGGAATTAAGACATTAATTGGAAAATTAATGTGTAGAAATGGTCATAAGTTAATTATGGATTAATTTGAATTCACGAATAGGTGCGTGTGTATATATATATATATATTTATATATATATGGGCAGTTAATGTAAACATGAATAGAAGTTTATTAATTTGCTGAGTGTTTGCTGAGTCACTTCTGACTCAATGCTGAGTCAATAAGATAAACCCCATCTGGTCTGAATGGCTGCGGTTATTTCTAGGTTAAATCTAATGGCCTAAATGAATCCTAACATCTATAAATAAGTGGGTAGACTCTAACCCTAAATCACTTGAAAAATTCGAGAGCTACCGACATGCCGTTGCCATGGAGTTCAGCATAGCCGTCACAAACTAAAGAAGAAGAAGGCCTAATCTACAAACTAAATCTACTCAAATCAAATCAAAAGCTTTCTCTCTATTTCCCTTCTTTAAAATTGTGAGTATGCTGATTCTCACAATGTTATTATAAAATAATTCGATTAAGTTATGAATTGGATCACAAGAAAGTGATATGAATTGTTATGTATTTGTAAATTTTGTTGTGGATCTCTTATGCTATTATGATATATATATTGTTATGTTGTAGTGATTATGTTGTAAATAATCCTATGCTATGTCATATGTGATTAATCATGCTATGCTATGTTATAAACCATGTTATGCCATGTTGTAAATCATGCTATGCTATGTTGTAAATCATATCAAGCTATGTTGCAAATTATGATATGCTATGTTGTAAATCTTACATATGTTGTAGATCTCATATTATCATATATGTTGAAATACTTATGTTATATGATAATGATGTCATGTTAAGTTGTGTTGGATCATGCAAGTTGTAAAATCATGATGTTATTATTTATGCGAATTGGATCATGTTTAAAGTTTATGATTTTTTTTAAAATAGATCTTGAATATGGGAATTTGCCTATTAAGTTAGGTGTACCCATATACATGAATCTATGATTAAATGAATTTTGATTTTTGGGAATTTGCCTATTGAGTTAGGTGTACCCATATAAAACCATATTGTTAATGATGTTGATTTACACATGTCCAATACAAGTTTATGGAACTTGATCAAAATCATATTATGTGAATTATGAATAAGTTGACACCCTTAGACCCATGACATGTATAACCTTATGCAAGTTGTAATTTTGATATATGCAAGCTTCACCCCTTGTTAGTATTCATTTAGTCACATATATATGTGGTTGTTGTGAATATTTTCTTTTATGCTATGAGTTAGACTAATCGGGTCTAGCATACATTTTGCGAATAAACGTTCAAACGTGGGGTAGGGGTAATATTAGGAAATTAATAAATTGGGGTGCAATTGATATGATTTTGCATGCCTTAAATGGATGTCCATAATTGAGTCAATTATGGACATTGCTAAATTTGGAATTAATTAATAATTCAAATAGGGAATTATTAAAATTGGGGAAAGTGGATTATTAATAATAATCAATGCTTAGGACACGAGGTTGGACCCGTTTGTGACGTAAACCTGCCCGGACCCGCCCGGCAAATCCAGTAGTCACAAATGTCGGCCCAATGTGAGAGGTCCTAGGCCCAAACTAAAGCATAACAGTTGTAAAGACACGAGGTTAGACTCTTTTATGGTGTAAGACTGCCCGGACCCGCCCGGCAAATCCAGCTGCCATAAATGCCAGTCTAATGTGAGAGGTCTTTATGAGGTTATGGCCTTAATAAATTAAGAAATACTTAACCAGATAATCATGTAAGGTGGGACATGGGGGTTAAGTAGGTGCCTTGGGTGACATGAGGAATCTAGTGGTTGCCTTTAGAGGCATTTGAAATACAATTAGACTTAACCAAACACACATGTGACGAACATGAATAGTGGGTTAAGTGGGATTGACTAAGGGGACAAGCTTAGGTGGAATGCTTGTGGGAGATAACGGGGGCCCATTTCAACCAGTATCCCAAAACGTATCTTTGTGGGCTTGACCCAAGTCGAGGACGGGACACGCATACTGGGTTTTACTATAAGAGGCCAAAACAGGGAGCGGTGGCAACGCAAGTCCAACGGGTTTCATATGCGTGTGTGGACCCAGGCTGGTAGGTAAGTCGTTGTTGCATCGTGTAGGTATAAGCCGTGCATCTCCGTTATATCGGGTTGCCACTTTAGGGGAATGATACACCCCACTGTGGGGCCAGCACGGGTATCTACGAGTAGGGAGCCGATCGAAAAATAGAAAGTGGGGTACACCTAGTGGAGATAGGGGCAGGCGGCACCTATGTAGTCAGCTAGGAGTACGTAAAGCCATTAAGAATGTTTCTAAGTGAAGCTAAGTGGGATCAATCTTTAGGGTGACTGGTGTGGTGCAGTATAGTGTTTATCCTTAGTATTTAGGAGCGCCTATAACGTTTCCTTTAGCGATTGTCTATGTCCTTAATCTGCTCTTTCATAGACATTTCCTTGTTTTCCAGCTTATGCCTTAGTCCAGTTATTTTGATAATAGTATTGTAGAATTATCATACTCGCCAGACTTTATGTCTGACCCCCCCTCTTTTTCATCCTTTTCTCCCTTCAGGTCCTCAGGTTGGGCCAAGTTCCAGTGGAGTCTGATTGGATTGCTTATCTCTTGGAAAGCTTGGACTGCTGAAGTAAAGTACAGCTTGTTATCTTTCTTTTTTATGGCTATTTATGTAATGGTATTATGTACTTGTTTTATCAAGATAGATATTGTACTTGACTTTGATTATGGTGTTATGATGTAATCAAACATGTTTTGACTTCTGCTGCGATTGAAATAAAGTTTTTAAATTACCAAGTACTATTTTATATCCGTCTTATTGAAATTTTACTGTTCTATATTCACCTAAAACCTCCATAGAAGTTAATGCATTCCCTTTGTGAGTGACATTAATGGACGTGGGGTGTTACAGAAATTCATTTAATTCCTTATTCTATTCGATGTTGTCCCATTTGGGAAAACGGTTGCTGATCCCAACCGTTGGCGATATACATTCGATACACTCAAGCGAAATGAGTGGTCGGTCATGTGTGGCCGGGTTACAAGATGTTCTTGTTGAGCCCAGTGTATTCTCCTCTAGAGATACACTATCAGAAGGTGGTTACATACCTTGTCATAGTTGAAAATTCATTACCCAATAAGTGCTTGCGGTTTTGATTGTATATTATATATGTGGAACATGAGATGCAAACGTTCCACTAGATTGTTATTTATTTGATTTAGACACTATCATAATATCAAAAGAGTTTTGATATAAAGAATATCGTTTCTTTCAAAAGGATTTTTAAATTTAAATCAAGTGGTTTGGATTCTCATAAGGGAAAAACCCGTTCCGTGTTATACAGCGTGGTCTTATGAGATATCATTTAGTTTCTAAAACTGTTTTAAATTGTTTACTCATACCAGTCTCATGACTGACCCGGAGTTTGTTTTGTTTTGTTTTAACTAAACTCTTGGGTGCCTAAATTTGTACGGGCAGTCAAGTAGTTCAGGATTTTACAGATTTATCTGAAGGAGCTTGGAGCAGGAGGCTTCAGTGTTAGTTATATAAAGTTTTGTTCCGCTGTGTTGTAAGTGATGTACTCTGATAATGATATGTGTATACAGTACAAATTTTGTATTTCAAAAGTTATGATATAGTATATTTTGTTCCGTTGCAATGTGAGATTCTGTGTTGTTATTTCTATTCTTCTTCTACCTTTTTCTTCTAAAAAAAAATGATTCGTATTTTCGTGATATTTGAGTTGGATGTATGATGTATGTAGTCAACTCAGATTTTACGGATTTGTGCGACATTACAATAGTAAAGGCCTAGGATCTCGTTGGCCTAGGCTCGGCGCAAAAACAAATAAAAAGGAGAAATTGGTCTAGGCTACTCGTAAGGCCTAGACTTAAAAATGAACAAAATAAATAAATAGGGCATTGCAAGGCTGCAAATAAAATAATAGTAGAGAAGGAGATAAAGAAGAATAATTTGCTTATAAATAACAATTGAAAATAAATAAACAATAGTAGTAAATAAATCGAACAATAACTTGTAAAAGACAAACTTATAAACACTGAAAGTCATACATGTGTTTTCCCTACACGCACAGAGTCGGCATATATAATCAAGATAATTTATGCTACTCGGAATAATTAAAGATGTAACAATAGTAGGATAGAATAATCTTAATAACCTACTCTAAGCATACTTTCCATCTTCTCTCCAGAATCCTAGAGGTGATAGTGTACTACAAGAAATAAGATAAGATCAACCATAACCATCATAACATCCATCAAACAAGTCTTATCTATCATCTAGGAATACCATGAATACACTGATAACCTGTTATGACTGGCTATACCATCAGTTAAGAGCTGATGAAGTGTTGATTCTAGAATAAATCCATGTCTCGTCGGCCTAAGCTACACCACCAAGGGTACCAGACCACCGACAATGGTCATATGGGTACATTCCCACTTATACCCATGCTTTAAGTCCACTAGAACACTCCGAGCTATTGACGACTCATTGGCACTCCCAAATCATCTTAGATCTCCGCTTTATGTCTATTTTAAGTACTCCCTCAAACCAATCCAGTACTGGTCGAACTTCGTGTCTCATCAACACGTGTACTCCTGGCATAGGCTCTACTGCCCAGGGTACCAGACCACCGATAATGGTCATATGGATACACCTCTATATATACCCTTGCTTTGAGCCCGCTGTCCAATAACTTCGTTACACCATGAAGTGCATATCACATCAGCCTATGATCCCGCAGTCTCCCTTCCCCACAAACTACATAACTCTGATCCATCCCGCATTTTTTCTATGTCACGAACTACATAACACTGATCCATCCCATAGTCTCACTACGTCACAAACTGCATAACATCAATCTATCCTATGGCCTCGTCATCCCACAAACTTCCCATCTTACCAGTCTGTCCATCGATCCATACCATTTGTCTGTCTCGTACTCACTCGAGCCTCAAATCAAAGAGTCGCAATACCCAACTCACCTTGAAGATCTCACGGCCTCAGTCCATCGATTAATCGATCCATCTGTATTCTCTGACAAAGCACCCATCCTTCTTCGTACTAATATATCTGGTCGAAGGGCCACCATGTCGAACCACCATCGAACAATACATCTTGTCCAGCTTCTCGAAATCTCGTAGTTGTCCACGTCAAAGTTGGTCAAAACGATTAACGCCAATAGTAGTCAATATCATTCACTCAATAGTAATTGCTATCGACCACTCAAACCGTATATTTAACCAAAATTATTTAAATACTCATTTAATGAAAATGATAGGCATTCATCTTGAAATCCCGCTCGTCGTCGACTCCGTTCACCATCATCGATCGACAGCACATCCCGAATTGCGTAAATTTGTCCTAGTCCTAGATCGCCAATAAATGTCTAAAACAACATATAAATATCCACAATAAGATAAATAAAATATACCTTTAGCAATCAAAGTGGGATATGTGACAAAATGTCCTTAATCTAGCAATACTGACAAATAATGCTCAAATGGGGGAAAGTATGATATTTATTCTTAAAATATTTTTAACCCACTTTTAATCTATTAATAAAATTATTAGCTAGAATTTATTATGTTAGAAATCCCATTTGAAATTCATCTACATTCAAAAACATATCTTGTATACTACACAACTATAACAAAGTGAAAGACAGTATCATCACCTCAACCAAATTAATCCAAACGTGCACCACAGTGTAGAGTTCGCTAATACAAGTCCAACATGAGAAATGACATCTAAATCTGACATTGTATGAGGAAGATATATTAAATACAAGTTGCATGCTTTTAAATCAATGATAATTAGATTAACAAATAAACTGAATTACGCAATTAACCTCTTTCTTCCCCGATCTTCTCATGTAGCCTAAACGTATGTGTATTACACAAAAATCCAATCCTAGTGTTTACATAATTCAATGATACGGAGCTTCGATTGTTGGAATTCAAATCTAATTTCGCCATTGCGCCTCTCTCCTCGAACCTAACATACCTATATCCAATCCCTAACATCGATGCCCTCTTGAAAACCGCGTTCAAAACCCGTACCCGCTGCTACAAGCAAAAGATGAAACCTCCAATCCATGACCTAGTGTGATGGAACTCGGTCCAAATGTGCCATTTCTCACCCTCGAATCCAACATTAGCCCTAAAATACACTAATTCCAATCGAACACAGAGAAAATTGGAACCCTAAACTCAAAGGTACATTCGTAACCACCACTGCAGGCGACGAGCCGAATACAAAAGCGAAGCCTTCGATCTTGTGAATCCATTAGCACTGAAATCGTGATTTATAGGGTGAGTATGTTGGTTAATTGAATTTTTCAAAGTAAAGAGGAATGCGACCATGGGAATCTCGATGGAACAGCAAAAGAATTAGGGGAGATAGTGCATAGTAACGGGCCGAGTTTGAAAGAATAAAAGATAAGCTATTTTAGTTGTTTAATACATTTTGATTCAAATGAAATCCATGCGTATTTTCGTCTCCTACGATTAAACGGCAAGTCCTTTCGGCATGAAATTTAATAAAGTGCATCACTACAACGATATGGTTCTGATGGTATAAGTTCCATCAAAATCTAAGACTTTAATCTAGATGAAAATTTTATGCGTATTTCGAGAAGGTTTGGCTTTCAAATCGCTCGATCTTGAAATATAGTAATCTATATACTTTTTCTCCACATAACAAACAATCCGGACTCAATGAAACTAGTCTTGAGTCCTGATACGTTGATCTGTGAAAAATACCTTATGGAATCATCACTCAAATAATTAACAATCAATATTTAAATTAAATATTTAAATAACAAATCGTTAAAATACGGATCATTATAGTTCCCATCCTCAACCCCATATGTGCGACCATAGGTAGTAAACTTGAAAGGGAATGCTTTCAGTATGGGTCCCTAGCAAACAAATAATATAATTTGTGCATCCTGCCCAGTCTTCGATGGGTCTTATTTATTAGCAGCTTATATACCTACTTCAGTCAGCTTATTCCATGTTGAGACCATCAGTTTTTAACCTGAAAGATAATGTTGCGGATACAAATCACTATTATTTCCTACTTATTAACCTAATCCAAGATTTAAGTTTTAATTATAGTAAGCTTATTTATTACCTTTTTTATTATAACCCCCATGTTATAATTCATTTGCAAATATCCCCAATTTTCCTATTGTAATTTCTAACATGTTTACATAGTTATCATAATAATATGCTCATTCTCTGTTACTTTTCAAATTACATACCATGTTATAATTTACTACAAATCACTAATTCAGTTTGATTCCATTTTTAAATACAGATCTACTATTTGTGCATATGTTTCTGTAAATTTAATTCTCTTTCTTTCAATCCCTATTTGCGAGATTATTACTTTTTATTCTATTTTCCATGTGAAAAAGAGGATTAAGTTTGCTTCTATTAACTAACATTTATAGATGTAGACATGTTTAGAAACAAACTTGAAAAACTATAGAAACTATAACAACTGATAAGAATAGAATAACTACTAAAGGAAAATGACTGAAAAACTAACTTATATAATTTAATTAAAAAGAAACTGTAAGAAAGAAAAGAGAAATACTTACAGAAAATCATTTATAAAAAAACTACTTGAAAACTGTAAGAAAGTCTTATAAAAGAAACTATAGGAAAACTACAACTATTATAAACCCTATTTCCCTAAATTACACAAAGATCTGAATATAACAATACTCACCTGTAGTCCTTAGCTTTTGAAGTTCAAGAAACCTTCACGGATCTTATCCCTAGGTTGATTAATAATATTTTTATTTTACCAATTTGTTTCCAGAGAAAAAATTATGTTTTAGGTCTGTCTCAGTTAAAAGAGAACCCAGAGGGAAAATATTTGTGTTAAGAATGAAGAACTAGGCCTAGGGTCTTATTTATTGTGAAGTACGGATCTCCGACCATTGGATTTGAACATTTAGTTTGGTCTATATACGTCATACGTTCAGTTTCACCTCTTAGATTAATGAACAAATGCCCCAGATTATGCCATGCCATTTTAAAAGTTAAATTTCTGTAATCAGCTCATAGCTGGATGAAAATTATCCAAATTACAAGACGGATCGATCTGACCCAACTCCAGGTCGACCCATACAGACCTGTTTATATATATATATATATGTATGTATGTATGCATATGTATATAATTTCTAATTTATTCTCCAATTTTATTACTTTAATAACTCCTTCATACTAACTTCGATTTCGATAGGTTATGTATCTACATTGCACAGAAAATTACCATGGATTCAATTGTGCAACTCCCGTAACTAAATTCTAATAAATTCTCCACTTCCTAAAGAATTTTATCCCCGAGATCTCCAAAGAAAGAAGAATGAAATAAGTAATTACAACCAATATCTATATCCATCTAGTCAACCAGCAATCACTGCATCCATTGCCCTTAAATTGTCTAATGCAATTAGGTTATTATGCAATAGTGTAACATATATGTCCCTAACTAATGCAAAAGATTAGGCGGACTACTGATTCAGTCGACCCCCTTTTCATGCAAATTTGCTCATGTCATGTCCAAATGTATGCAAATATCCTATTGATAATAGATAGTTCTACATGCATGCTACAATCATCGTTCATATGCAACAATCATATGATGATCATTTATTTAGATCAATAGTGGAAATAAAATAAAAATGCACACACATCCATATGCATATGTTTGGTTTCCTAATTTGTCGAACTCTAATAGTGCTTAGTATGTGTATATGCATCCATTTCATCCACTAGCAAACACTTGTGTCCACCATACATAACATGTTCTATTAACATATTTACTATCAATCCTACCATCTATACATTATATCCTAAGATCTACCCATTCAAAATATATGAAAGATAAGAACCTATTCAAAGGAAAACTAATGACGGAAAAATTCAAAGCTTACCATAAAATGAAAAGGATAGGAAATGAAAATCTCCTCTTTAACCTCCTAAGTCTCTTTCTCTGTGTTATCTCCCCACTTAACTGTCACAAGCTTACCTCGTTGTTCCTCTAATGCTTCACCTCATGCTACAAAATTGAAGTAGGTATACGACCAACTGATGTGTCTCGCTCGATCACCACCTCTTCAAGCTAGCTGGGCTCAACTACCTCAACTGAATCATATAAGCACTTCCTCAATTGTAAGACATAAAATACGTGATGAACTCCCACAAATCTCTCTAGTAGACTTACTCATATGCCTTCTTCTATACTCTAGCTACAATGGGGAATAGTCCAACGAATCTAGGAGCAAGCTTTCCAACTGGACCAAATCCCACCACATTCCTTAAAGGTGACACTTCAACAAAAAATAAATCTCCAACCTCGAACTTTAATTCTATCCTCCACCTGTCGACATAATATTTATGTCTGTCTTGGGTCATTTTCATCCTCTTTCTTATCAGCTCAACATTCTCGGTGGTTTCCTTAACCATATATAGTCCAAACAACATTTTGTATGTCGTCTCTCATCAATATGAAGGCGATCTGCATGATCGTCCGTAAAGTGCCTCAAAAGGAGCCATCCCTATACTCATCTGAAAATAATATAGGCAAACCCTACCTGGGGTAGGTGCTTCTCCCAAGTAGATACAATGTCCAAAATGCATCATTTCAACAAATCCTAGAGGACTCTAATCACCTTCTTATTATGTCCATTGGTCTGAGTATGATAGGCCATACTCAATCTAAGTTGAGTCTCTAACGCCTCCTACGGATTCTTCTAAAACAAGTTGGTAAAGATCGGGTCTCTATCGCTCACTATACTGGAAGTATACCTGGAGCCGGACAATCTTTCTAATGTATAAAGATGCCAATCAAGTTGCTATCCTCTTGCTCTTGACTGGAATGAAATGGCGCTTTTCGTCCCTCTATCCATGACCATCCAAGTACTCATATCGTCCTTTCTATATCGGCACAAACCATTTATGAAATCCATAGATACGCTTTCCCACTTCTACTGTGGCACATCTAATGGCTGCAACAATCCATTAGACAGTTGTTGCTCTGCTTTTAACTCTTCGACAAACTAAGCACTTTGCCACATACTCGGCGACATCCTTCTTCATTCTCTCTAATAGAACACTCTCTTCATGTTCCTATACATTTGATCACCATCAGGATGTATGGTCATTCCCAAATGATGTGCCTTTGCCAGTACCACACTCACTAAGTCAACAGTACGGGGGAGACAAAGCCTTCCATCTCTCTATAGCCAATACTTGCCATCAACAGATTACTGTTGGAGATTCCATGTGGCTTCTCCTCTAATTATCTGATAAAAATAATCTCAAAAGCTACGGATCCTCTTGCAGCCTCGAGCCATTCTATTCCATCAGAGTAGGCTGAACCTCTTATGATGCTAATAATCTAGGTGCAACATCCAATGAAGTCTTAATGTCGAAGGAAGAAATAAATTCCAAAGTTCCTACATTTAATGAATAATGGGCTTAGGGTCGTCGTCTTCCAACTTAAGGCTTTCGTAACCTCATTCCCTTACTATGGGTATAGCTATCACGAAATCATACGATGCCGTAAATTCCATCTAACATTGTTACCCCCAAATTTAGATCCTTCTGTGAAAACAGATACTTCAAGGGCTTGTGGTCTAGGAAGAAGTCGAACATCTCACCAAGTAGATAATACCTCCATGACTTGAGTGCAAAAAAAATCGCGATCAACTTTAAATTATGGGAAGTTCCTCTCGTGAGTCTTCAGTTGTCTACTCAATAATATAATATCCTATCTTTTAGCATCAATACTTTACCCAAGCAGGTACCATCAGGAACATCTTGGAACCATCAGGAACCATCAGGAAGTACCAACATAGTTGCACTGATAAGAGCTCTCTTCAATTTAATAAAGAGATCATCACGGTCTGTTTTCCACGACTACCGAATTCTTCTTGGTGAGGCGGATAAGCGATGCTGAAATCCACACAAAATTCTTAATAAAATTTTTGTAATATTCCGCCAAACCGAGGAAACTACTCACCCTAGCAGCATTATTAGTGGGCTTCCAATTTTGTACCTCCACCATCTTGGTAGGATCCATAGCTAGATCTTCTCTAGAAACCATGTCCCCCAAGAAACGCACCTCCTCACACTAAAAATGACATTTTGAAAACTTCGCCTTTAACTGATGTACTCAAAGAGTATGGAGAACCTCTCCTAAATGTAAGGCTTGCTCCACCTCGCTTCTTGAGAATACCAAAATATCCTCAACAAACACCACTATGGACTTATTAAGAACGTCCTACAAGACTTTTCTCATCTTATCTACGAAATAGGTCAGGGAGTTGGTTAGCCCAAAATGCATAATCGACCACTCGAAAAATTCATATAGTGTCTTAAAGGTCGTCCTGTCGATGATATCATCCACCACTCTAAGTTAAAAAAACCAGTAGCTAAATCTGCAGTATACTCGCTTGATGGATCCCTTCTCTAATTGCTCACCTACTTGCTTACTCAACTCTCTCTGTTCCCTCGAAGTCATATGTCATATGGAAAAATGCTATGGACTTTGCACTTTCACTAAGATATATCTGAAAGTCAATCTCTCTCTCTTAGAAGTTAACCCTCTCGCCTCCTCAAACACATATAGAAACTCTCATACTACGGGAACTGAATCGATATCTCCTATAGATGAATCTAAGGAATAAAGAGAGCTCAATATGACTGACCCCCTACGGTCACAAGAAATCTCTAGGGTCTGCCTACTGCATGCCCACAAATGAATGACCCGCCTCTCGTGGTTCAAAATAGCCTCATATGTGGCTAACTAATACATTCTTTGGATCATCCCATATCCCAAGAATCCTAGTACGTAAGCGTTACAATCAAACTCTATGCTCAAAATCAAAATTTTCAAACCCCTACATATCATTGATAGATGTTCCAATCCACCTATGGGGCTTGAAACAACCATGGGATCCATAACTAAATGAATATCCAAGTGAAAACATTTGAACAAAGAACTAGAGGCAAAAGAATGAGATGATCCTTGGTCAAAGAAAATGTGAATGGGAAAGTCAAAAATAGAAATTAAACCTTCTATCATAACTTTCTTTCCTTTGTTTGTTCCACCACTGGACAGAGGTACCTCTAAGAATAGTACTTGAGTTGTTGGAGCACTAGCCCCCCCCCCTCCCCCGTCCCACTCTCTGGGAACAAGTCCTACTAAGATGTTCGGGTTTCCTACAAATATAGCATTTTCCTCTCACTGTATTCCTTTTGCAGTCCTTTACATAATAACCCATCAGTTCACAGCCATAGCACTTGAATTCCTTCTTGATCTATCCTTTCTAGGGTCCTCCAACATTTTTCTTGTCGCCCTTCTAATTTTTCCACCAATGCTTCTTCAAGCCTCTAGCTTTAAGAACCTCTTCCTTACCCTTTTATCCTCTTCTTCTGCGACCTCGATAATAAGAGTCATTTCCACTAACGACTCAAATGTCGCTCCTATAGGCGCATTTTTCAGCGCTAACCCTTAGAGGGGTTGGTTCAATCCTCACGTGAACTTGACAGCGTTCATGTGAGGTGTGTTAACTAAATCGATCCCAAATCTCGACAGCTCGTTGAATTGATTAATTTATACTTTTATCGAGCAATCTCCTTACTTCAACTCAATAAAATTTTCTAACTGGATACCCTTCTCAACCTGCGACAAGAATCGCATCTCAAACCTATCTCTACATCCGGCCCAACCAAGCTCATCCCCTTCAGCCTCAACTATCCCCCACTAATGTAATGCTTCCTCCTTTAGCTACCAAGAGGCCAGTTGAACTTTTTGACAATCCTCAAGTCCAAACAATCTAAAAATGTACTCCGTACTTTTAATCCAAGTATGTGCCTCAACTAAACTCTCTATGCCCGAGTAATATCTATCACCAAGATTAGAGAAGTACTTGCAAAGCCTAGCGAAGTCAACTGCCATTGGTAGGTTGGGAGAAACCTAAACAGCGGGTGTCAGACCTTGCGCAAGCTCTTGTGCTTCAGCTGGTGTCGTAATAGGAAGATATCTATGGTACCAACTCCTGATAGGGACACCCTAAAAAAGATTTAGGACATCCGTCATTCTAAGCAAGATAAAGATGAAGACCAGGGATCGAACGAATTGGAGAATTAGACTGGACTTTGAGGGAATAAAATTCTCATTTTCATAATCGCTTTTATTTCAAAATTTTATTTTCTTTTGAGAAAGATTTTACTTTAAAGCAAATTTTTAGAAATCATGTAACCTTATCTCTGATATCAAATGTAGCTCCTCATATCCCTTAATATCTGCCAAAATAAGCTTATACAAAGAAATGTGGAGCATCGTAAGTATGAAGAAATATATCACAGAGACTAAGATTCAAAAGATAATAAAATAATGAACACAATGGAAAACATTTGAATTGAAACATAACTTTTAGTTCAAAACTCAACATTTATCCCAGTCATAAATCATAAAACCACCACATGCTTCATGAAAAGAAACCTTAATCCCATAAATCAGAGTACAACAAGAATAATCATAATCCCTCTCCACATCAACTGTACAATCCAAAATAACAGAAAAAGATAACAAAGCTGAAAAATACATCAAAATAGAATCATAATCTTAGAAATGAGTCTGAAATCAAAGTTGTCTCTAATGATCAACCCTGGTCAGACAATAAGTCTGGTGAATGATGTAATTACAAGCATGATTGAGCAAGACAACAGAAATAGACTCGATAACAATTCTAGCGTAATTAGGTAAAATGTTTGTGCATAACTATAGAAGGTAAATATACTTAAGGTAATTGCTCGATTGTTTGCGCTAATTCAACCACTGAATATAAAAAATATAATTAGAATAATTTCCTAATACTACCCATAAATCGGCCTTTCCTTCTCGTCTGCTACCTCGCATGGTAGAATGTCATTGTGGACTTGTCTGTCCTGAAATCGATCACCGACCATCTATCCACCAGTAAAGACATAATTTAATGTCTGAACGCAGTAGCAACTTATTTGTTCCAATCGATGTTGCCACACGCTCAGACATTGCTGGAACACATTAATTGTCACCTCTCTCCCGTTGACCGCTTATTTATCCCGATCGGCATAAGCATGTCCAGCCTCAACAACCATGTATGGAACCATCGATAATAAACCTGAAAGTTATCGATACGGTCTCTAGCATAAAAATATTCTAATTTGCGCTCTCTGCCTAATCCCCTTGAATTGGACCTTATTTATTCGCCACTTATCTACCTGCTTCAGCATGCCCAGCCTCAACCCTCATGTTAAGACCATCAGTCTTTATCCTGAAAGAGAATGCTACTAGTATGGACCACTATTGTTTCCTGCTCATTAACTTAATCCAAAATCTAAGTTTTAATTATAATAAGCCTTTTTATTCTCTTTTTGATTATAGCCCCCATGTTATAATTTTAATTGCAAATTTCCCTAGTTTGCCTATTATAATTTTCTAACATGTCGATATAGTTATTAAAAATTTAAAATAATATGGTCATTCTTTGTTACTTTTCAAATTACAACCCATGTTATAATTTAATGCAAATTCCTACTAATTTGTCTAATTCAATTTTTTTTTTTGAGTGACATGCGGAACCTTAATATCATAGTATACATTGATACTCACTTAGGTAAATCAAATATCGTGTGTCTATCCCGCTTTGTTTAGTCGTCACACACAGATGCTTAACATCCAGCTCCCAAAGTAATATGATTCCTTTTTAAATACAAATCTAAAATTTATGCACATGTTTCTATAAATTTAATTTTCTCTTTCTTTTAATTTGTGTTTGTGAAGTTATTACTTTTAATTCTATTTTCCATGAACAAAAAGAGGATTAAATCTACGTTTAATAACTAACATTTACAGATCTAGGCATGTTTATAAACAAACGACTTACAAAATTCAGCTAAAAAGAAAGTATACGAAAAACCAAAAAATAACTTAAAGAAGAACTGCTTAAAAAATGTAAAAACAACTGCAAAAAAGACTTGCAAAAGAAACTACAGAAAACTACAACTACTATAGACCCTATTTCCTTAAATTACCCAAAAACCTGAATACTTGCATCACTCACCTATAGTCCTTAGCTTTTAGAGATCCCGTTCATAGGTTGATTAATGATATTTTTATTTTTACAAATCTTTTTCCAATGAAAATTTTAAGTTTTAGGACTATTACGATTAAGAGAGAACCCAAAGGGAAAAAAATTATGTTGTAAATGAAGAGTTAGGCCAAGTGTAACATCCCGGATTTTTACAACGTGCTAGGACAAGAATCAAGGCAAAATTTAATTATAAAATCTGAATCATGGGAAACGGGCTATGCCATTGCATTCGTCTTGGAAAATACGCGAAATAGAGTCTGAGTTTTCGAGAATCGGAGTCCGTATGACCCAGTTATGGCCCGTCAAAGTTTTCAGAAAAATTCAAGTTCAAAAACAGCTCGAAAATTCAAATCTGGAGCCAAACAGATTGGGCGGGAAAATTCCCGCCCAAGCCCCAGGTCGACTGGGGTGTCGACTGGGGAGTCGACACGCCCAGGGGGCAGGTCGACTGCCCAGTCGACACGGGTGTCGACCTGGGTGGTCCGACCACTTTGGCCTGGGTGCACCTGCTTGGCCTTGTGCTCTGTTCTAATGGCCTGTGACGGATTTGAGGGTTCAGATCTATCCTAGGGTTAATCTAAGGGCCTAAACTAGTCCTAATCTCTATAAAAACACCCTTAAGCCTACCCTAAACCCTCACAAATCACTCATGCCACGAAGTGCTGCCCAAATGTCGATTGATCATGGCCTCCATCCCCAATTCCTAGAGACTATGCATTCAAACAAGGTCCGAATCAAAGGTGCTAGCTTGCTACATCAAATCAAAGGAGTGGATCAACGTTGCTAGGCCAATTTCATGACGATTCTTCAACAAAGGAGCCACCTTTCTTCGTCAAGACGATTCATGCTCCTAGCCCTCTTGCCACGCTATGTAAGTTCTAGCTACTTATAGATTCTAACGGTGGTTCTAATGTGACATGGGATAAAATGCGATGAAACATAAGTATGCTAGCCTATGTGAACCTAATTTTGCCCCTTTTCTATGATCTAGGACCTTGGGCTAAGTTTTAGCGACCTAATCATGTCACTCATGTTATGTTTAACCTAGTTTACCTTGCAAATTTGAATCTTTGTCTATGGAATGTTAGCATGAACCTTTGGGAACCATTTGACTTGTGAAATATGTACATGAATATGACTTGGGGCTTATGCATGTAAATGAACCAAAACCCCCTTATGATATCATGCATGTTTGTGGCTAATCCCGTTGTGACATTATGCATGTTTGAGGCCAAAAACCCCTTATGATGCTATGCATATTTTGAGGCCAAACCCCTTATGATACCATGCATATTTGTGGCCAATCCCTTTTTGACATCGTGCATGTTTTGATGCCAATATGTAGCATAGTATCCTTATTATGTTGACTCGCTTTTACTTGGGGTTGGAAACACGATTTGGGGTGGGTTAGACGAGCGTGATTATGACATGATAATTTGACATGGGATTTCATGAAAATATGACACTCATGATACATCTAAATGTGGACATGACATGTGGGGTAAACATGGGACTTGAAACTAGACACGTATGGGTTGTAAGTGTAATATGACACTAGACCAAACATGAAAGTGGCCAACTCGAGGTTGGGTTGAGTTTGTAGCATAAATCTACCCGGACCCGCCCGGCTTAACTAGTGGCTACAAACAATAGGACCCAATGTGAGTAGTTGGTCATATAGCACTTAAAACCCGAGGTTAGACTAGGTTGTGGTGTAAAGCTACCCGGACCCGCCCGGCTTAACTAGTAACCACAACAAAGTCTAATGTGAGAGGTTGGGGTGCATTAATCTAATTAATGCCACATGAAAAGGTTAAGTAAATTTGACTAATGAAACTTAACCGATATGACACGAATGGGTAGGTTAAGTGGAACCGGACTTGATTTCTTAATGACACTTAACCATATAAGACAATTAGGAGATGGGGTTAAGTAACCTAGACTTAACTAATCTGACACGGTAAATTCGATGGGGTTAAGTAATCCACACTTAACTAACCTAAACACGGTAATTAGATGGGGTTAAGTAACCTAGACTTAACTAATCTAACACGGTAAGGTGATGAGGTTAAGTAACCTACACTTAACCAATCTAACATGATAACTTAATAGGGTTAAGTCCCAATGAATATACTTAACCATTCTAATACGATTAAGCTAACCTATGCTTAACCAATCCGACTCGATAACTTGATGGGGTTAAGTCGACCTATACTTAACCAATCTATCACGGTAATTGGATGGGGTTAAATTAATCTATACTTAACCAATCTAACATAGTAACTTGATAAGGCTAAGTCACGAACCACTTAAATATACTTAACCGATTTAACTCGATAAATTGATGAGGTTAAGTTGATCTATACTTAACCAATCAAAAATGATAAGTGGATAAGGTTAAGTCGTAAACCGTTTGATATACTTAGCCAATTTGACATACGAGTTGTAGGGCTAAGCCTTGAACTTGAACACTTAGCCGATTATGACATGATTGGTAGGCGGGTTAAGTCATGGGCTTGAATTACAACACTTAACCCAATAGACAAAACCCTAGTTAGAGGAACTAGGTAGAAAATCGTAGTTAATCAAGGATAATGGGAAAAGAAGCTAAGTGGTGAACCTTAGTTAAGAATAACTAAGTAATAATTCTTAGCCAAGGACATGGGACTAGTTCATAAATAGATGAGTAACCTGATACGGTAGGTCATCGCTTAGTATATGAGGAGGAGCAACTTATCTGACTTGGATAAAAAGCTCCAGCGAACTGGGTGACGAAGCGGTAGCTTCGGGGGACGTGAGGGTACTCTTGGTATCCCTCTGTGAGGAGGCAGATGGTCCATGAAACATGGCCTCACAGAGGTTAAGGTCTGCGGTAGAAGAGCCAAGGGTATGCCTTGGTTGCTGTGCGAGCAACCTAAAGACGGGGATGGATTAGCGTGGAGTCGACGATACTTGATTTTTTCCCTGGATAGCGCGTCGTCGACTACCTACCATCTTTAGTCAATCGTGTACGAATGGAAAGGCAGAGAACTCCCAACAGACCATATACTTGCTATCGAGTTATGGGTGAGGTTGGCCAATAGGAAAGTGGGGCTATAGTGGGGCCGGGATGTAGTTCTCATACATGATTTTTCTTGGATTGCCTTTCAGTAGTTGAGGGAGGGGTCACGTGGGACCATAGCCACGGATACAAAAACAGACCTTGATATCTGCATTGGCAGATGACTTAAAGCTCCCGACCGAGTTCCGTATTTCTTGATTTGCCCTGGCACGGAACTCGGATGGCACATTGAGACACATGTGCGTCTAGACATGGAAAACGATTCACGATACATACGTGGGATAAAGGGCGTGGTTGACGGGTGGCATAATCCCTAGTGGCCCTAGGTGGCTTGAACCCAAACCGAGACACGGAAACGTTCATTAGGTAGCATAATCCCTAGCAGACCTAGGTGGCATAAATCCTAAGTGAACACGCGTTAGTTCATGGTAAGAAAACATAACCAGATCAAGGATAGCAGTCCAAAACAACTTCAAGGATAAAATGGTACTACGTTGAGGTGGTGTAGATTTACATGGGAAAGCTCGTACGGCCTATGGCAAAGGACTGAACTTATACATGGAAAGAAACATACGAGTTGGAAAAACCTACATATGCTATATATTAGGTTGACATGGACCATTACATGGCATTGGGCAAGGGACCCTCATAGTTAACACATGACGCGGGTTGGGATACTAGTACGAGAGGTGCAGAGCAAATATACATGATAAATACATTGGGAAGTTATACATGATAGATACCGTGGGATGTTATACATGATAGATACCTTGGGATAGTATACTTGATAGAAATCTGACGATGTGATACCTTGATTTATCTTGACACCGTAGTTTATCACGATACCTTAGTTTATCTTGTTTACAGTAGTTCATCCAGTTATCTTGGTTTAGCTTATCTATCTTGTCGTCATCCTTATGTTTACTTTCAGTTTATGCATGTCATGTTACCTTTACCTGTTTTTATACTGGAAGTAGATAGGACTTACCAGTCTTTATGACTGACCCCGTTTTGTTTCGCCTCTTTGTCTTTCGTTCCCCCCCCCCCCCCCCCAGGTTTTCAGGGAGGAAACACTGTTATTTAGTTCGGACTTCCTTTGCTTGAAGATCATCATGCATGGCTTGGACTTTTCTTGGCTATGGCTACCTTACTGTTTTACTTGGGGAATAATTTATGAAATGGTTTATGCTTCTTTACTATTGCAAGACAGGTTTTGATGTATTCTGATGTAAAAAGGCTTTTGACCTTACTATTTTATAAGGTAATGAAATTTACTTTACTTCCGTTGTTTTATATGTTCTGTCTTGTAATATTTTTGTGCATGTTTACCTCGATAATACTTCACCAAACCTAGTGCATTCCCTTTGTGAGTGACCCTAGCGGAGGTGGGGTGTTACACCAAGGATCTTATTGTTGACGGCAAAAAATGTCGAAAACACCAAATATTCCTATTACTAGGAATTGTAGTTTTGGTTGCAAGACTAAGTAAAAGAAAGCGGTAAATGACACGAAGAATTTATAGTGGCTCATCCTCGAGAGAGGCCTACGTCCACTTTGAAAAGGCGTTGGAATATTATATATTACTCAAGAATTACAAAGTAGAGGCATGCTCATGAAATCTCATTACATTCACTTTCATAATTGTCATGTGTTGAGTATTTGGAAAAAAGACTATTTAGTCCTTCGTCCTCAAATGGGAGATGTCATTAATGAGGCTCATGAAGCTTTATGAAGGTCCCAAGTGATGAAAATCCAACCCCTTTGAAGTGTGAAGTCATGAGATATTTATAGAAAAGGAGTTAGGTAGGAGTAGGTAAGATTGGGGGACCACATGCAGAAATTCGCACATGCCCCTTGCACCTACAGAAAATTCGAATCCTAGCCACCTGCTAGGTGCAAAACTTTGCACCCGCTGGGTGCGAAGATCGTCTTTATGGGAGGTGCGAAGGTTATGGGTACGGGTGTTTTGGTGGCCTGAGGTTCGGGTTCGGGTTCGGGTTCACGGCTCGGACTGCGAGGTCTTTGTTTGGCCATGTTTGGAGGAGCGGTGAGATCGACGGAAGTTGTTAGCTGAATCTTGACGTTGAGTCGATTTGGTAATTCTGGGCAACACACTTGTTGGCGGAAATCGGATGAATCGGACAGTGCCCACAGTTTCGACCTAACCGGTTAGGTCGATCGCCGCCGGGACTGTGGGGCCTCGAACCCCACCGTCGCTGCGCCCGAACCCGCTTGACGGCTCGCCTTCAGCTCGGATGCGGACAAATATTGATGAAGGTCGCGTTCGAGGGATGTGACATCCTACTAGCGGCCAGACTTGAGTCTTCTGGTACTGGACCTCGGATGATATTGGTGGCGCCTCGGGGCTGTAATATCACGTGATATGTTGAGTCGAGCGTGTCTTGCGTGCTTTTGAGAACCGGACCAAAAGGTCGGTTAACACTTATCCATAGTGAACTTGACAGATCTCAGACTGTTGAATTTGAAGATTTAATCTAATCTAGACACATCATACGTTCAATTTTAACCCTCGGATTAACAAACAAACGCTCAAGATTTAGCCTTGTCCCTCTAAAAATTAAAATTCTCGTGATCAACTCGTAACTGAAAGAAAAATCGTGTCGAGTACAAAGCGGGTCAACCTATAGGTCGATCCGACCCAACTTTAGGTCATATATATATATATATATATATATATATATATATATATATATATATATGAGCGTTTAATGACACCTCAAATAGTGAGCACCTCATTTGCCTCCCTATATAAACCAAACATTCATATTAGAATAAATGAGCGGGAAGTGAGAGAATGAGTGGAGGAAGAGAGAAACGAGGTATGTGGTGGAAATCAGAGGGCATTTAGGAGTGCTGCACTATTTGGGGTGTCACTGAACGCTCGCCATATATATATATATATATATATATATATATATATATATATATATATATATATATATATATATATATATAATTCTGACAGTTTAACAAACTTATCTATTTTTTTAATAAGTTTAATATCATTACTTAAAATTTTGGGTTGTTAGACTATTAAATCACAACTTGATCTACACAGCCCATACAAGAATAAAAGATGCAAGAGTCTATATTTTTTTACATCATTTACATACATGCACCATTCTTATAAACGAATATGCATTAGCACACAACATATTTCTATGTTCCATCACAAGCGCTAGGGCTACAACTCATATGGACACACTATTGGGAATACCCTTACCCGTAAGACCCCCTACCCTAGTATAATCTGAAGTGCTTGGGTACAAAAACATGTAAGGGATTTTTACCTGACCATTTCTATTTTTCAAACTTGCATCTTCATTCATTTTCAAAATAACTTCTTCAATCTCCATCAACTTTTCTTCAAATCTTTTAAACGCATCAATAGCTTTACCATCACTAGTCCACTCCATTGTATCTCTCTGACCAAGATAAACCTCGTCCGAAGAATGCTTTGACAATATCTCAATCAACGACACTCCCAGTATAGTCTGAAACTGACCAGTGATGGTCTTCAAAAACACCTTATCTGGATTCTTCATCAGTTCATCATATTCAGGGGAGTTCGGTTCAGGCATGAACCGTCTACTGATTGTGGGACGATTGGGTAAATAGCCAGCATAGGAGTACTGGCCGAAATTGACTGCAGCATGCAGTGCAGAAGCAACCCATATAATTGTAGTGCACGACTGTGTCAGGTCTTGAACTGAGTCCATTTTGGGCCACCATGGTTCGTTCTTCTTGTCACCATGGCCCACTTCTTTTACTTCGGCCCACCAAGCCTGAAGTTCTGGATCGGATTCTACTGAAGCGTCATTATGGTAGTAAATTGAGCAGTAATCTTGAACCCATATTTCTATTGCAGACCAAATGGCAAGTCCATCTACTGCATATGGGTAGTCTTTAATCAGTAGCCTGATTTTGTTTGGGCTGTTTACGTCTTTCTCTGCTACACCTCTGCAAAACAATTTAGTTCATCTGATCAATACACTGAGACAACTGTTTGATTTATCTGAATACGAAAAACATTACTTTCAAATGTTGAACAGATATTTGACCTTTTTAGGAGATCAGCTGGGAGACTTTGCTCGGTGAAATTCCAGCTTTTGTACACAGCAGCGGACATTTCCATGGCATATTTTGCGGGAAAGACTGTTTTTTCAAGGATTCCATCTGCATTTATAAGAATGTGGCGAGCAAGGGCATTGATGTTCATCGTGTCATGGTAGTGTGGGCTCAAGAGTTTGTATATGGGGTGCACAACGCTTAGCTGCCTGTTTGTTGCAATTACAAATGGTTCGATCGTTGCATGTGTGTGCAACCTACAAAGATTCAAAAACATTGTAATCAAAATGCATGCATATGGAGTACATAGATTGTCGATATTGTACCCAAAACGTGTTGCGATAACTCATATAGTTATATATTATGCAGCAAACATTTAGGAAGCTGCAATTTGATAAGGGCATATTTTTATTTTCAAAACATTATATTACCTTGCAAGCATGTGCTAGGATTGTAATGCATGTGGAAACGAAATCAGGACAACAGTTTGGAATCGAAATAGTCTCACATCACTAAAATTTGATGGAGATGTGGTGTACAGTTGATAGGAACATAACATAAGGAATTTCTTTTGTTACGATGAAATACATGTCAACTCATATGTGTACGCAACATGCTCGATACCAGGAGCTTGACCCGGCTGCAGTTACACAACAGAGTGAACTGAAAATAGATGTATATTATATTCATTGTATACATTAAAAAATTGGTTTTGCTCATAGTTCAAGCTACCTTTTAGACAAGCTGATACTGTCAATAGCAAGCCGCAATAACTATTGATTTACGAATTTGCTATTTTACATACCAGTGACTGATGAGCTGATGAACACCAGAGTCGTTAACAAGAGCATAAGCCTTGGCCAACTGCCAAATCGACCCTTCAACTCCATGCTGAGATGGTGTATAAACATGGTTAACAGCGCCATATTTTTCTACATCTGGATGCACTAAACTCAACTCAATTGCCAATGGCTTCAATGTACAATCATCCTTCAAGAAC
Source organism: Allium sativum (assembly GCA_030737875.1). NCBI lineage: Eukaryota > Viridiplantae > Streptophyta > Magnoliopsida > Asparagales > Amaryllidaceae > Allium > Allium sativum. The sequence goes on from CM060921.1 coordinate 83,383,990, forward strand.
ATAAGAGTTCTGGTTGCATAAATTTTACTTGGTGTAGTATTTATTTTGTTTAGGTATGGCATCAACATGTCATGATGATCCAGAATGAATAGCCTGTTGTCCTCAAGTGCCTGAATAATAGCTGGTGTTAGAAACTTTTTTAATAATTAATAGTAATAACAATAATACCAGATCATTTTGGAGGTGAAACTTTAATTTTAAATTTGTTGAATTTTGACTTACTTGATTAACTGTCAGTCCTTCAAGATTTTCCTGAATTTGATCTTCAGTCATGGAGCTGTTATGGTCACCGTAAATTTTTGGATCAAGATTACTTCTAGGTGGAAATTCCTGGAAAATTGAATTTTAGCACATATTACTAACAGTAAATAAGATATAATCACGTTCAATATCAAATTGAGCTAAACTGCATATTAGATAAACGTCACAAAAATGTCAACGCATATTGTTAAATACTCGAATTCTTTGTGATGTAAGAAAGCATAGTTTAGAACCCAAATGAACATATGTTGGAGCACCTGGAGAAGCTTAAGAATCACAGGATTGATGCCAGCAAGCATTTCTCGTCCAAATTCTTCATCAGTTCTCCAGGCAAATGTGTTATCTATCGTGGTAGATAAACAAAAACTGTGATTACAATGCAAAACTTCAAAGAGCATTTTATTTATTTACATGGTAAACATGCACCTTTGATAACTTGTGGCAGTGGCAACTTGAGAAGATAATCACCATCTGTTCTTACTAATTCTTTAATCATTTCAAATGGAATGCGGTCTCTGATTTCTTTGATAACTTCACAATTAGGCAATCTAATCCCTCCTTCGTATAAATTGAGTACGTCTTCGAAGGAGTCAAACTCCATGGGTGTTTTATCGAACAATGAATTTAAGATTGGAATTAATGCATTAGACACAGCTTTCAAGGCATAAGCAAGAAAATCAGACATTTTAAGATGTCCAAATCGCTCGTCTCGTGGAACATAAATATCAAGATGCGGAAATGGTAATCTGCTTTCAGTTTTCGAATCTGACAATAAATTGTTGATGAAGTCATGTACGTACATAGGTGCATTGTTCATTAATGAAAAGGTATGTACCAGTTTTAGTAGGAGCACGGCCAGTTCGGCCTCTTCGAGGATAAGGCAAGTCTTTGGAGCCTCCTAGGACAGGACGAACATACATGGCACCTTTGTCAGGATTTCCAAGATCATTGTAGTAATCATAATCGTAAACTCTATCATGTTCTTGGAGCTGTCCAGTTATATTATTTCCTCTTAAATGGAGGAGCTCCTCTTCTCTGAATGGCTGTAGTGGTTTTGGCATTTCATGAGGTAGGAATGTCTATTCAAAAGATATACACAGTTGAGTTCTTTCGAAGTATGATGCTGCAGAACTATAGGTCATGGTACATAACCATTTGTATTTTACAAGTAGAATTTCGTCTGGATTTGGGAATTTGAAATTTGACTATATTCGTAGGTGTTCATCTTGCTAAATGATAACTTCAAAAGGAAAAGTGAAAAACACCATAATAGTGTAGGTTTGTATATATTAAATAATAGTAAAGCAGAACCTTTTAAAGCTCTCTGTAGGGTTTTCTCTCTTCCACTTCATTCTCTCCAGATATTTTATTTTCAAATTAGTTTGTTATTTTACACTAATTGACTATTTCTTTTACATTATTTTTACCTCTTCTGTTATTTTACATTTTGATATGCACATTTTAAAATTTACATAATGATTTATTAACGGTTAGCTTGTAACATTTTATATTTAAATCCACGCATTTAAATTAATTACAAAAACCAAAATTTAAGTAATTTAAATAAATTTAATTAAAGGGATTTTTGGGAGAAGGACAAACTTTGCAAAATTATGCCTTTTTTTGCTTAAATACCTACACTTTGAATTTTTTATGATCATTTAAGTCTCTCTTAAATCCTTTCTAATATTTTACATTCAGTTCATATTTGCAATTAATTACATAATATTAAAACTATCTAAATAATTTTAGCAAACTATTATTTATTGATTCTCCTAATAAATCACATCAAGATTAACCGTATTCATATAAACAAAAAAACTCAAATATATAAACGTGTCAACCACATAACATAAATTATTCACATAAAACAATCATAAGTTCAAATTTTAACTCATTTACATCAATATATTTATTGTGTATTACATTGTAATATTAATGTCAAATGCCTACGTTTTAAAATTTATTTAGTTACTTACAAAACAATGCACAATAGCACTTTACATTGTACATTTAAATCAACATATTTAAATTAGGGAAATTTAACGACAAGGACAAAAGCCCACTAAAATTTATCCATAAGGACAGCCAGCCGCCTAATATTTTATCCTAAAGGACAATACACTGAAAATAAAAATCGGCCGTTGCTTTCTTCTTCTCTCCTCTCGCGCGTAAGTCGAATTCATCAATAATCACAAAATCAAAAAATAACGAAATCATAAATTGCAAAATCACGAATTTCAGAATATAAAAGAATCGAAATTCGAAATCGAATTCAAACATCACGAAATCAAAATCGATAAGGAGAGCATTCGAAACAAAAATCGCGAGAAACAGAAACCCTAGAAAAAAATTGTCGAACAACATAAATCCATTGGAAATCACAATTGAATTGAATAGTAATATTTTTCTAACGATGGAAAACGCAGTTGAAGAAGTCGAAATTGTTGAAATATTTTTTTCGTGATTGGAAATGTTTTTTTTTTTCGTTACTAGTATAGCAGTTCGTAGGTATCGTTTTTCTATTTTTTTAGGTATCATTTTTCCTATTTTAACTTTAAAACATAGCAGCAGTTTTTAGTTATCATTTTTCTATTTTTCTAGGTATCATTTTTACTGCAGTTATGTGTTGTGTTAAACATCACAGCAGTTTTAAGGTATCATTTTTATATTTTTTAAGGTATCATTTTTAATGTAATTTCTTTGTTATGTTACACATTACTGCAGTTTGAAGGTATCATTTTTATATTTTTTAAGTTATCATTTTTACTGTAATTTATGTGTTATGTTAAACATCACAGCAGTTTTAACGTATCATTTTTATATTTTTATGGTATCATTTTTACGGCAGTTTATGTGTTATGTTAAACATCATAACAGTTTGAATGTATCATTTTTATATTTTTTAAGTTATCATTTTTACTGTAATTTATGTGTTATGTTCATATACGTCTTTTTTTTATGTGATAATTTTTGTGATGGTGTACTGGTGCAAAATTAACACAAGAACAAAATCACATGGAAAAAACACATAACACAGTTAAAACATGAAAACTGATAATTGAAAAAATAGAAAACTGATACTTACAAACTCCATCAATGTTTTAAACAAAAACCAATGCAAAAAATGTTTACATCACTATTTGATTGAATATAATGAAATAAATTCGACTGAGTTAAAAAGTTGATGCAACAATATAACTTCGAAATTAACACAGCAATAAAATTGCATGGAAAAAAAGCATAACACAGTTAATAATGTAAAACTGATATCTAAAAAGTTACAAAATAATACCTATAAACTGCAGCAATGTTTTGAAGAAAAAAAAAATTATATAACTGAAACATAAAATGATAACTAAAAAATATAGAAATGAAACATAAAATGAAATAAGTTGGACTGAGTGACGAAGTTGATGCAAAAATATAGTTTCAAAATTAACACAGCAATAAAATCACAACAAAACAACACATAACACTGTTAAAACAGAAAAAATAATACCTAAAAAATTAGAAAAATGATACCTAAATACTGATGCAATGTTTTAAAGATAAAATAATGGGAAAAAAATTTATATCATAGATTTATTGATTAAAATGAAAAAAGTTCGACTTAGTTTCAAAGCTGATACAACAATATAACTTCAAAATTAACACAGCAACAAAATCTCATGAAAAAAAACATATAACACAGTTAAAACGGTAAAAATGATAACTAAAAAAATAGCAAACTGATACCTAAAAACTGCTGCTACATTTTAAAGTTAAAAACAAGAAAAATGATACCTAGAAAAATGATACCTAAAAACTGCTGCTACGATTTAAAGTTAAAAACATGAAAAATGATACCTAAAAAAAATAGAAAAATGATACCTACGAACTGTAGTAGTGGTAAAATGAAGAAAAAAAACATTTCCAACCTAAAAAAATTGTTTCAACCATTTCGTGTTCTTCATATACGCTTTCCATCGTTTGAAAAATATTTTTATTCTATTCAATTGTGATTTCGAATGGATTTTTGTTGTTCGACCTACTTTTTTTTCTAGGGTTTTTGTTTCGGCTGATTTATGGTCGTGATTTTGATTTCGTGATTTTTGTCTTCGATTGAGACGGCCGATTCTAATGTATTATCATATTTGTGATTTAAGCGATTTATGATTTCGTAATTTTGGTGATTTCGTGATAAACGATGAAATTGACAAAGACGTGAGAGAGAGAGAAGAAGAAAACAGCGGCCGAAATTAATTTTCAGTGTATTGTCCTTCTGAGTAAAATTTTAGTGGGCTGTCCTTATGGATAAAAAGGCCTTCAATTTTGTCCTTCTAAATATTTTCCTGTTTAAATTAATTACATGATTTTGAATTTAACAAATGAATTCAATCAATAAATGTTGTTAATTCATCTAATTAATGCTAAGTGTGATGTTTTAAAATGTATACCACATTCATATCAACAAATATGGCAAAATTAGTTTTTCTTTCAAATATAAAGCTAAATAAGTCACATAGTTTAAATAATATATGTAAAAATAACATGAAATTTATTATATTATATTGTTATATCAATAAATTAATTGCAAATTGAAGAAAACAATTTCCGCTTTAAATATATGTACTTTAACATTTCTACAATTATTTGTTGAACCTTCTCAATTCTTTCGTGATATTTTATATTTTAATCCATATATTTAAACTACTCATGAAATATTAAATTCTAATCATTTAAATAACCTTATAGTGTATTTAGTCCATTTTTCTAATAGGTCTTAAAAATACATCTCAATTTTACTATATATTCATATTAGAAAAATTAGTCTTTCGTGCAACTATAAAGATGTATAAATCACATAACATGAACTCTGCATATCAACAATAATGACTAAGTTTAGAGGAGGAACAATAATGACTAAGTTAATCTGTAAATTAGTTATGACTCATTTACATTCAAAATTTACCATATATTATATCATAAAATTCTTCTTGAACATTAGTAACTCCATAACAAATTTATATTTTTCTTTGCAAATTTCTTTCTAATTCTTCCAGCTATGTTATACATTTAACTTTAATTAAATTTTATTATATTTTATTAAATAATATTTTCTAATTCATCAAATATTTACTAACATACATCAATTTCAACATGTATATCTATATTAAGAAAAAAATCTTAAATACACACGCATACATATTGTTTATGCAAACTATAACATAATTATACATAAACTATAATAATAAATTTAATTAATAGCTTATGTATTTCACATCAAAATTTATCATATATTTCATAACAAAATTCTCATTTTAACATTAAAATAATAAATAATCTTTTTTTAATAATATTGTCGTATGCATGTGTTGCACACTAGTTACATGTAAACTGAAAATGAATAGATAACGCACAACGTAAGTCAAAGTTATTGTTTGTTTGGAACAATTGATCACTTGCTTGACCACTTATTACTAAACAAGAACTTAATATTGTTTGTTTAGAATATGTGTTCAAATCTAAACCTCTTATTTAGTGAAAAAGTGTTAAGCACTTTCATAATGTTTTTTCTACTTCTGAATGCTTAATGATAATTTCTTCCATGTATATCCTTAGTTTTTCTTTTTTTAACATTATCTTAAAAATTACTAAACATCCAAAAAAAAGTTAAAATTTAAAAATCAATTTTACTTAAGATTCCAAACATTTTAAATTATATTTTATTTTATAAATTTTCTAAGTTTTTCAAAATTTTAAAATTTTAAAAAAAGTCAAATAGTATTTAATTTTTTGAAAAGGATCCGAAAATACAAAATTTTGAATTACGCAATTTTGATAATAATTTTTAAATTGGACTTTTGGAATTTAATTCATGATTTATTTTTATTTTTTGAAAATTGAAATCTTGAAAATAACAAAAAGAAATTTAAATCATTCAAAATGAAATATTTTCAAATAACTATCCATTATTAGAGTTCCACAAAACTCAAGTACTTTCGAGACTGAAATTTACAAATTTCAATATATTAAAAATTAAATTTACGGTTTAAAATTTTCATTTTAATATTTACTGCATGAATAACCAAATAATAAAAAGACCGATATTGTCAAAATAGACATTTTCTTTAGTTCCAATTAGAAGCTTTAAAAACATAACATACAACCTTTTGAAATTCAGTATTCGGTGTTTAGCAATCAGAATTCATCTTTCAACATTCAACGTCCAACTTTTAGCATTTTAAACCAACGAAGCTGAAGTCAAAACAATAATATGAACGGAGTAAATACACTATTCGAATGGTAATACATACCGAATATGTTATATTGATCAAACGACAATGGGTTTTGGTTTCACTATTCATGTAAAATAACCATTTAGATGTCAATATGGATAGAAAAGGAACTATTTAAACATTACTACTTAATTGGATAGGTTAAAAAGATTAGGGGTGAGCCTTCGGGTTGAGCTATAAAAATCAAACCATATTTGAATTAAAGAAATTAAAATATGAATATTACCAAATTAATTTCGATTAGTTGAATCGGCAACTGGTTTAATCAAAATAAAAAGTCAAGTACTACTCAAATGTTCAGTTTAATCAAAAAAATACAAATTTATGTTTGGAAAGCTCTTACTGAGTATGCTTTACATCTCTACAACTAATAAGGAAGTTCAATCAATAAAATTTCGCCGAATGTTTTTGAATTTCAAAATTATCCTAGATAACATCCAATTATTGACCACTCATCAATAGAATAACACTATAGATTCTGCTCAAAAAAAGAATAACACTATAGATTTGTAGCATGTATCATCATTCCCTTTCTGACCATCAATCGTAATCTTATAATAAATTTGCTCTGAAATAAAGGTATATTTGACAACCAAAGCCTTTTCACTTATAACACATAATAAAAACAAGTTTATTCTATTAACTTTTTTCTCACACAGTAAATATTTCTTAAAAAGAAAATCAATTTAGACACCAAAATAAACACAATTGATGACATAACAAATCTCCATCATTGGATTGGTTCATGATCTCCACCTCTCATATATGGATAAAATGATCCAATGGTCAAGATCATGTATCTTCTAATTTATGTTTTATTTTGTGTCTAAATAACCGTCCCTTTTTTCAAATAAAAAGAAAATATCTCTATTTATTGAACGCAAACAATTGGTTAAATTTTTACTAGTATTTATAGGGAAAATTGATCCACTTCATACAAATAAACTCTGAACTTTCAATACATTAAAATAATGTATATTTTGATGATACAATACAAGTTTGGTCTATTTAGTTGAATCAAAATTGAATGAAATTATATTTCAAACTGAATTCAAAGCAGTATAATTCCACAATCGAACCAAACCAGTTGTCTGAAATAAAGGTGTCTTTGACAACCAAAGGTTTTTCACTTATAACACATAATTTAAACAAGTTTATCCTATTAACCTTTTCTCATACATTAAATATTTCTTAAAAGAAAAGTCAATTTAGACACAAAAATAGACATAATTGATGACATAACGAATCTCCATCATTAGATTGACCCCTGATCTCCATCTCTCATATATGGACAAAATGATCCAACGGGCGAGATCATGTACCTCATAATTTATGTTTTATTTTGTGTCTAATAACCGTTCTTTTTTTGGCAAGACCGACCGATTTTTATATTGTTCCGTAACAACAATTATTATAACAAATAATAATTATAAATAAGTACGGGAGATTGACAGATTGTCAATCTACTAATTCGGTTTTTATAGTGGACCGTCCACTGTCGCTAAACTTGTAACAGTGCAGGAGCCAGATAAGAAAATCTAGGCTGCTATCTCAAACTCCATGCAGGGAGTAAAATGACAAAAGCGTAAAACAATACACTGTTACATACTTCATCATAAGTGATTTTACAATGAAATAAAAAAATTGACATGTCAAACAAAAGTTACACACTGCACATTAGCACAGTATAACATAGGACATTGGTCTTGACAAGGCATAGGGTCTCTGACATCAGAAGCAGCCCTACAACATACAAATATGACTCTGCTACACCCCTCAATGCACAGCAGACCAGCCACTGGAACGCTGAGGAAGGGCGTGACATCGGCACAATAAGGCAGAACCTTCAAACTATTGACCCACAGAGAACACTTTCAACTTGGATGCCAGAGATCATCTGCAACTAGCTTGAGAGCCACACCAAAAAGTATCAGATGAAGGCACCAGTGCATAACTAACGCACCAGTCATCTCCAATAAAAAGTACCACCAAAACATAACAACAAACGTAGCCAACAAACTCCACTAATCAACATTCTAACCCAAAACAAGTCGAAACTCATATGCATTCAATCGACCAATCACCCAGAGACCACCAACACCACCAAACTACAAACTGTTACACTAAAATCACCAAAGCAAATGAAAATGCAGAGTTGTGAACTCATTAAGCAAGAGATTTAGATTGTTGTCACCCCAAAGCAAACTTGGTACCGATATGCATAACATTAGAACAAAAATAGTGAGGCAGAAGCAGGGCATGTTGAGAAGCAACACTAGAACCGACAACTATGAACTGAACACAAAGGAGCACACCATGCTAAAGGCAAGACTCCCTCACCTCCCTCAAGTCGACACACAGACCATGGGCAGCAGATACACTCAATCAATTAACACCACAGGTAGCACCAACAGAAACCAAATTAACTAACGCAAGAACAAAATATAAACTAGAGGAGCACAGGACATAGAACTCACCAAGAAGAGGAGTAAAAACTCAGAACAACACCACCTTGGAAACCTTGTGCTGCAGCAGTAGCATAAGCCAGCGAAGAAGCTAAGCCGGCCAAGTCGCGAAGCATGCCTGGGATTTAAAAGACAAAGGAAGCGCTGGTCACAGCTGTGAACACCACGAGAAAGGCAAGAGAGAGTTGATTGAAGGTGATGAAGGCTACGATGCGTCGTGTGTAGGGCTGTTACGGTAACGGTAAATTTACCATTACCATACCATTACCAGTCGACCGGTAACCATTATTGGTTGAAATCGGTATACCAGTTAAAACGGTATGGTAACGGTAAATTTACCATTTTTAACGGTAAATTATCGGTAACATTTCTTCAATACCAGCGGTAACGGTAATTTTACCAGTTAATTCAAAATATAAGCATACTCATCTGATATGCTTTATTACATGCACGTAGAACCAAATAAATAATTATATTTAGTTCAATAATCAGATGAAATAATTCCAGATACACATATTTTCTTTTTCATTTATGTTTTTTATAAACTAACACCACATATAGTATAATAAAAATGCACGGTGTACAAAATATATGTTAAGATATAAACTTTGATCGACAAACGGTAATTTACCATTACCAGTGTAACGGTTACCAGATTATCGGTATACCAGTCAACGGTATATCAGTCAATCGGTAACGGTAAGCAATTCTGGCTTACCAGTAAAAACGGTACGGTAATGGTAACCATTACCATAACAGCCCTAGTCGTGTGGGTGGGTGGGGGGGGGGGTAGATATAGAAATGAGGAGCATGGGGATAACCAAAGGAGAACGAACTCCTTTGTGATAAACTACGGGAAAAGCTAGGACAAACCAGTTGAATGAAATTATATTTCAAACTGACTTCAAAGCAGTATGATTTCACAACCGAGCCAGACCAGTTGAAATAAACTGAAATAAACTGGTTTGATCGATTAATTTAATTCTAGCTGACCATTGCTTGCCCCCAATATAGACCAAACTTAAATGATTTTGGTTCAACTAAATTTTGAAGCTAACAGGCTCAAATCTTGCAAACCATATTGCATGATGCTTTGACAAATTTTGTTGAAGAAGAAACTTGTTCGCGGGAGATGAAAAAGATTTTATTGAATTGAGATCAAATTAATGTAGTGTTCAATGTTTTTTGTCTCATAACCCCATAAATAAAGGTATTGTCTAGTTTGAAAATTGAGTTTTGTGTCTTCTATTTTTTATGTATAATTTAAAATACACGAAAGAGCAGAAACAGGTGTGGAACGATCGATTTTAAAATTGATTTTAACATATAAAATTGAAAATCATTATAAACAATAAGAAGATAGAAAGCTATTAAGACAAGAAAGAGAAGAAATTTTATTCAATACAGATATAACAAACAATATACTAGAGCTCTATTTATAGATTTATCGTAGAAAAAATAAATTACAATAATGTTCATGTACAAGAAAGAGAAGAAATTTTATTCAATACAGATACAACAAACAATATAATAGAGCTCTATTTATAGATTTATCGTAGAAAATATAAATTACAATAATGTTCATGTACATTTAGCATATTTACTTTTATAATATACACATATTATAACACTTTTTGTTGAATATGCATCTTCAAAACTTCGGATGTTCATATGGTAACTTGAAGTTGCCACATTTGAAACATATATGATATTACTTTCCCTCATTATTATTTACTTGTGTATACAGTCGAAATATATATTGCCTGTTGCCTCATTAATAACCTCTGTTAGGAAAACCTAAAGGGAAAATTCATCAACGAGAAAAAAATGCTACTTGTAAAATAACAGATATTAGGTTAAAAATGATATTCCTTCTAAAGAGCTTGATATTTCGAGATCAATATAATGTCTCGGTAATACCTCTATTTCCTTTTAATGAAGTTCCTTATTACACTACTGTGAAAAAGCATGTCCTAGGTCTGTGGAGATTGAGAGGTTCAGTAAATGCCATATGCGATAAGTCAACGATCTTTTTCAAATTTTCTAACTCGGAGAGATCTCATGTATTAAAAATAGATTATTATTGAAGACAGTATTTATCATTACCCAGTGGAACCATTATGCTGACCTTGCGCGTGAACAAATCCTATCAATACCCGTTTGGATCCATATAGCCAAGTTTGTTGTTTAGCCGTTTGAGGAGATAAATTGGATAGTCAATCATATTGGTCAGCTTGATTTGCTTAAGCATAAACAACTACTCCACTTCGCTAAGGCACTAAATTGAAACCACCCAATCTAGACAGTTGCCTCTTCAAAACCTAGCTTTTTTTTGGCAAAACCGACCGATTTTTAAGGTGACCGCAGATACCTTTTTATTATTACCAATAATAAAAATACAAAATGTACAGATGACTGTGGTTGACAATCAGCTAAATTCGGTTTTTAAAGTGGACCGTCCACCGCCTACAGAGTATATAGTGTTCCGTCCACTATACCTAACAGGCTTGGAGCACTGGAGCTAGCTACCTATACTAGACTACAAATATTACATTATCATATGACATATCTCTCCACGCAGGGAGAGAATCAAGTTACATACTTCAAAGAAGTGAATGACATTGATACAAAGAATACAACAAAGTTGTTATAAAATAAACTCAAGTGTATCCATATGATGACATGACAGGGCAATGGAATGAACAGTAGCTGAATACTGCTAAAGGGTTTATTCATAGGCATTTCTTATCGGTGAAAGCCACCTATTTGAGACCACTATCACTCATTCGGCCATACTATTTCGACTTTGTCCTCACTCCGCAACAGTAGCAGATAATCTTCTAATAAAAAATACACTCCCAAAAACTCCCTCCTCCCTCTAGATGTTGGTGAATCAAGGTTCCCCCACTCCCTTCCCCAATTGTCCTTCACCACCCGCTCTAACCTGCTCCGCTACAGTCCTCATTGTTCCATTGTCATCCGACGCCTCGACCACCTCCATCCTCCATTTGTCTACATCTTCCTTTATACTCACAGGGATAGTGGCATGTGCTTTCACTCGTGATGAAATGTCTTCTCCAAATGGGTCTCTAACGACGATTCAGACGAAAGAGAGCTCTACTACCGACTTATAGACGACGAGTTGTCATATGTAATGACAGTGTGTATGGCGTGAACGATGAGGCGATTTTGACTGCCAAAGATTGAGAAAGTAAGTGTAAGTTTATTTTCTCAAATCACACTCCTGGTTATTCGGGTTGGATTCCATATACTCTTGGTGTTGTGTTATTCTTATTTATATTTGTCATTTCTTCTACTATGTTTGGTATTGCTGGTTAGTTATATGTTTTCATGTTGGGCAATTCCGCTACTAGCCAGACGTGCTGGCTAATTTGTTCTGTGCATGCCTGGAGTTCGGGACACCAGTAATTGTGGTGATGCTTTGCCTCATACCTTTGTTTTATTATTTTCAAGGGTAGTGGTGGGTCAACAACCTTAAATACCAGTTGGCTATCAGTTAAGCTTTATTGATCTCTTATCTTATATCTATTAAATAATAGTAAAGCAGAAAGCCATCTCCTTAATCTATGAGTTCTCTCTTCTCCTTCATTCTCTCCAGATATTTTATTTTTAAATTAGTTTATCACTTTGCACTTATTTACTATTTCTCTCACATTATTTTACTTATTCTATCATTTTACATTTAGATGTGGACATTTTAAAGTTTAAACAATTATTTATTAATAGTTAGCTCCTAACATTTTATATTTAAGTCCACATATTTAAATTAATTACAAACCCAAAATTTAAGTAATTCAAATAAATTTAATTAATTAATATTTCTTTGAAATACTAAAAAATGACATAATTATGTTTTTTTGGCTCCAAATACCTACACTACAAATTTTCTATAATCATTTAAGTCTTTCTCAATTCTTTTCTAATGTTTTACATTTAATACCATACTTTACAATTAGTTACATAATATTAAAACTATTCAAAATAACTTTAACAAACTATTATTCATTGATTCTCCTAATAAATCACATATTATTCATTGATTCTCCTAATAAATCACATCAAGATTAACCATATTCATATCGCCAAAAATAAAATAAAAAAATAAACAAACATATTACATAACATAAATTACGCACATAAATATCAATCACATGTTCAATGCTTAACTCATTTACATCAACATATTTACCGTGTATTATTGTATTGCATTATGATATTAATGTCAAATGCTATATTTTAAAGTTTTATTTATTTACAAAACACTGCACAACATCACTTAACATAATACATTTAAGTTCATATGTTTAAATTAATAATGTGATTTTGAATTTAACAAATAAATTCAATCAATAAATTGTTGTTGATTCATCTAATTAACGCTAAGTGTAATGTTTTAAAATATATACCATGCTTAAATCAACAAAATGACAAAATTAATTTTTCTTTCAAATACGAAATTAAATAAGTCACTTAGTTTAAATAATATATGCAAACAATAATATAAAATTTAGTATACTCTGCGCTTATCTCAATAAAATTTTCATATATTGAAGAAAATTATTTCCACTTTAAATATTAATATTTTAACATTTCTACAATTATTTGTTGAACCTCCATAATTCTTTCATGATGTTTCTCATAAAATCTTAAATTCTAATTATCTAAATAATATTAGAGAGAATTTAGTCCATTATTTTCTAATAGCTCTTAAAAATATACGTCAATTTTACATTACATATTCAAATTATAGATATGTAATTTTTCATGCAACTATAAAGATGTACAAATCACATAACGTGAATTATGCATATCAACAATAATGACAAGGTGAACTTGTAATTCATTTATCTCAAAATTTAACCATATATTATATCATATATTTTTTGAACATCAATAACTCCACAATAAATTTATAAATTTTTTTGCAAATTTGTTTTCAGGTTTTCCTCCTATGTTATACAGTTAAACTAACTTTGTAATTTAACATTTAACTTATTTAAACAAATTCTATTAAATAGTGTTTGCTAATTCATCGAATAAATTACTAACATACGTACGTTTCAACATGTATATCTATATTAACAAAAACGATTAACAAAATTTCTCAAATACACACATACATATTACTTGTGTAAGCTATAGAACAAGAATTATACACAAACGATAATAATAATTTCAATTAACAGTTTATGTATTTCACATCAAAATTTATCATATATTACATAACAAAGTTCTCATTTTAACATTAAAATAATAATATTATTTTTAATAATATTGTCGTGAACTTGTAATTCATTTATCTCAAAATTTAACCATATATTATATCATATATTTTTTGAACATCAATAACTCCACAATAAATTTATAAATTTTTTTGCAAATTTGTTTTCAGGTTTTCCTCCTATGTTATACAGTTAAACTAACTTTGTAATTTAACATTTAACTTATTTAAACAAATTCTATTAAATAGTGTTTGCTAATTCATCGAATAAATTACTAACATACGTACGTTTCAACATGTATATCTATATTAACAAAAACGATTAACAAAATTTCTCAAATACACACATACATATTACTTGTGTAAGCTATAGAACAAGAATTATACACAAACGATAATAATAATTTCAATTAACAGTTTATGTATTTCACATCAAAATTTATCATATATTACATAACAAAGTTCTCATTTTAACATTAAAATAATAAATATTATTTTTAATAATATTGTCGTGTGCAACGCACGGGTTACACACTAGTTATATATTATGACTGCACGACCCTAGGATCATACAAACCTTGTAAATAAAATAAAACCATAGATCTTAAAGATATATCATTTTAGCATGATATTAAAATCTACAAGAGATCTATAAAAAATCAGAACCAAGTAAAAAAAAAAAGATCTACAACGAGATGAGATCTGAAGTATAAGGAAACTAATAAGATGTGCAAATAGAATGAGATCTAAAAAATTAGATCTACGACAGAATGAGATCTAAAAGAGATAAATTAATAAAATAAGATCAAATAAATAGAATCAAATCTGAAAAAATGCTTATCGTTTTGAGATTTATAATTAGATCTGAAGAAGATGGGATATGATCATCTAGATTACCATAACACTAGATCCATGATTCTTATTCAGATAACGTGTTGTAAACAATAAGAAGATAAAAAGCCATTAGGAACTGCAGGTACAAACAAACAACACAATGAAGCTCCATTTAGCCGTATCATCAGGGGTGAACGTTTGGTTGGTTTGGTTTATCCGATGATAAAATTTGTCAAACCAAACTAGAACCAATAAAAATGAAAACCAAACCAAACCAACCAAATTAAGTTTGGTTAGTTCAGTTGGTTATCCGATTAAACCGAACTAAAAATATTTTACACTTTGTGTTTGGAATGTTCACTATAATTTGAAATAAATTACAAATATATGATTAGAGTATTATTATTTATGTTTTTTATGCTATAGAATACCAATTTTGACACATAAGTGATAATTTAAATTTACTTAAATAACTGAACTAACATAAAATATTTATTATAATGTTGATAATTTTGTAAATATAGTAAAAGTTCGGTTAATTTGGTTAAACCGATAACCGAACTTAATAATTTTCTGGGCCGATTACAAATTAAATTAATTTCAAAACCGAATCAAACCGACCAAAATAAATTGGTTTGGTTGGTTTATTTGGTTTAACCGAATAATGCTCACCCCTACATATCATTAAAAAAATGAAAACTACAATTATGTCAATGTACAATTAGCATATTCACTCTTATAATTTACATATATTATAGCACAAATAACAATTTTATGTTTTTCGTCTTTTGAAAAATGTCAAAATGTATCCTCCCTCATCTCTTCTAGCTATTGTTAAACTAGGATATTCCTCCACTCCCACACAAATTTTGAAAACAAAATGAAAAAAAAGTGTTTTCAAATTAAACATTATCTAAATTACAAAAAATGATCGGAATAAAAATAGAGTTTTATGATTTATGATTGAGCTTACCCGCTAAGATATACGGCCCGTTTATTATGTGAGAACTCTTGCAAAACACCATATTTAAGTTTCAAAATACACAACGGTCCATCCTCAAAAACTTACATTAAAAACATCAATGTTTTTAGTTTCAAAACTGCAAATTCCCTGCAAACATGCAGTTTTGCAAGGCAAAGAAACGGTAAAATAAAATAAAAATAGATGATACTCTTAGAAAACTTCGGTTAAGTCCAGTTTTGATTTTGATCTCTTTTATATATAAAAAGCCGTCGAAAATAATTGAACATTTTTTGTAAGGAGTTTTCCATGTGTTAAACTTGGCAAATAAGGGGTAAATCTAAATTCCCACAATCATGTGGTGTGGTAGTTGAGAGTAATTTCAAGTTTTCTGCAGGTATATTTTGCACTGAATATAAATCAGTTACCAATGTAGATTGTGGTGTTAAATTAACGCAAGCAAAGTGATTATGTAATTGTGTACTACTTTTAATATGATTCCCCATCTCTCTAGAGATAACTTTTTTGACATAAATAAAGCAACATTAACTAAAGGTTTTAGGTTTTAATTCCAATAGACAAATATAATAGCCAAATTAACAAAATGCCCAGTGTTGCATGAGACAGAATGCAAGCATACCTAGCATTATGCTATGTTCCCAACAGAGCACAACTAATAAAAACGACTAGAATGGAGAATGGCTTACATCATTAGCAAAGAAGATCCTGTCGTAGCTGTACTTCTCGACAGGATATACCCAAGAATTACACACAAAGTGTACTCGTCCTTTCTGAGGAACCCCTCCTAGCGTTAATGTTTTTAGAAAAAATTCTGACTGATGCTCATTTTTCACAATGACTGCACCTGGAATTCCATAGCTATTCTCCCATGAAAATTTTACCTCAAACTTTGTTTCACCAGCCGCTACAGATGTTAGTGTACTTGTCCATTTCTGTAGGTGTGCAGGAGCTCCAACTTTTCCCCTATTTCCATTGCCTAATATATATTATAAAATAATAATGAAAATTGTATCTGTGTATCTCATATGTAGCTATTCTCACATCTGTAATAGGATTTTCTGTACTCACAAATATTAAATATCTAAGGATATGTAATAACTAATGCTTCTGTGGTGTTAGAAATTTAACTGTTACCAAAGTGGAAATACATGACGATGGTATAAATTAAAAACAGAGAAAAGAGAAATGAATGAACATGAGAATTTTATAAGGATAATACTCGAAGTAAATCTAAGCAAAATAACATGGATAAACAATTAGAAAATATTTTTATTATGGACTCGAATTACAACACTTTCCTCTTCAGATTAAGAAGAGCACAGTTGATAAACCTCTCTTTTATAAAAGATAATAGCAATAGCTTACACCCTCAAAAGTCAAAAGACAGTCTTGAGAACACGTTCTTCACACCCTCATTAAGTTATGAAGAGTTTGATTGAAATTTGAAGAACGGAGCCATGATTTGTAAACTGGGATTAATATTGAACTGACGTTGCCAACATATCACTATCATCACTATAGGTAGAACCCAGTGCACGAGCTCTGGATTTTTTTGAAACCAATTCCTTAATTTCCATACTTGGCATACTTACACTCATACTTGTGAAGACCGAACCGTAAGTCAAACCGCGACAGTGCAGGGTCCAAAGTTTTCGAGATTCAGCTGGTCAGACCATGAGAACCACGCTGATAGTTTATTTTTATTTTTTTGATTTAAACGTAAAATTATTTTAAATATAGATAACAAACACCTGTGTCCAAACTGGTTGGGACACTTTGACACAATCCAAGAATTCATGGGTTCAATTTTCATCTTCAACTCACTTGTCATGTAGTATGTTATATACTACCTAATTGGAATAACTATATAACAACTTATGATAACAAAGTTGTAAATTTACTAATTTTTTATAGTGAAAGAGAATTGATTCAACAATAGTTCGTAAAATGTATATAATAATGAATTATATCATCCAAAATTTAATGACAATTGCTATGAAATTATTTGTTAAATTTATTATGTCAAAAAATGAAAGATGAAGCTTTATTTTTCCTTAGATTAGAAAAACCGTGAGATTCAAAGAGGTCGGTCTAGAGGTTTTTAAAGAGTTTTGAGATTAAACTGCCGGTTTGTGCACGTGCAAGGTTATTTCATTTTCAAAGTCATGGTGCTCCAAGGTCAAAGGTTAACCGTGGTCAAACCGATGTTGGGTTGGGTCTTTAAAACAATGCTTACACCCCACTAGGAAGACATCGTATTTTTCGATTCAAACTTCAATTACTTCTTCATGTCGATATCTGCATACAAGACTTTTACTAATTTAAATATCCTCTACAAAGCGGACGATGCGGAGTACTCAAATCATTTATATTATGAATGAACATTGTAATCCTCCATTATGACCAATAGTTAGCAAATAAGATGCTACATCCATATATTACTAGGTAGAAAGTCATTATTTTTTGTTAAAACTACGCAACATGTTCTTCATACCGACTCAAAATTTCTAAATTTTGGGCAATGAACTTACATCTACATTATGATATGGAACATTTAGATATTTTGTATTTCGAACATACGATATAGTTCTCCATAGTGACTAGCAGATGTCCAAAGTAGCATACGATGACACTCATATACTTTATTTTCTAAACGTACTTTTATTTCTTCATAACGACTAATGGTTGTACTAAATAATTAACAAACTACATCGTCATATCACTGCGTAGAAAGTCACCATTTTTTTCTTTTAAACCACGCTTAGCTTCTTCATAATGACTCAAATTAAACAAATATTTCACAGGTGAACTCACATTTACATTATAGATGGCATGAAACACTCGAATAATTTATATTTTGAATGTATGATACCCTCCATGGTGGCTAACAGGTATACTTGACAAATAACAAATTTCGTCCCATAGCTAAAATCTAATTAGGCAGAAGTCGTTATTTTCCTTGTTTAAACCGTAATAACTATTTCATACGAATTAGAAATCAAATGAAAATATGATTAATGAACTTGCACCTATATTACGCATGAGATGAAACACTCAGACGCTTCATATGTTGAACGTACGTTGTAATTCTCAATGATGAATAGCAGTTGTAATTGCAAATTACAAACTGCATCCCATGTACAAAACCTGATTAAGTAACAACCACTATTTTTTTATTCAAATTGCAGTTAAATTCTTCATATTGCAGTAAATTTTGGCTAATAAACTCGTAGCTATTGTTAAGAACAACACAAAATACTCAAATACTTCATATTCTAGACGTGCATTATGGTTCGTTATAGCGACAAATATTTGTACTTCACAAATATCAAACTATGCATATTTAAACTTCGGCTCGGAAAAAGTCATTTTTTTTTTTTTTATTCAAATTGTAGCTGCTTCTTTATACCGACTCGGAATCAGGCATGTTGACCAATGAGCTCGCATCTACGTTATAGACAATATAGATATGGGACATAGATACTTTGTATTTTAAAAATGTATCATAGTTCTTTAAGGTAACCAATACTTAACAAATAATATAGTACATCATATGTCTAAATTCTAATTGGACAGATGCAACTAACTTTTTTCGTCCAACCTACAGTAATTACTTCATACTGATTTAGAGTCAAATGAAAGTTTAAGCAATGAATTGTGTCCATATTGCAGATGATATGGAACACTCTGATACTTTGTATTCTATTTGCACTAAAAAGGTGCAACATCCCAAATTCTGTTGAAAACACCAAAAGTGTAGAAATTCAAATCAAATAGGCAAAAACAAAACAAAATAAGAACACGCAAGCAATTTTATAATGGTTCGGTAAATTCTTCAGTCTCCGTGCACTTTAATCTTGTTGGCTGTTTTCTCTTCGGATACAGCCACAATTCAGTGGATTTCAGATTTAGAATGGAGTTTTTAGAGTAGTTTGAGGTTCCTCTTCATACCCAGAGGTTTTGTTGGTGAAAACTTGTAACAACCTCAAATTTTAGAGTATATTTTATTTTATGATTTAATTTAAATTTTGTTTTATTTATTTTATTTGTTTCGTCTATTATTTATTTTATTTGCAAAAAATATATTTATATCATTTCCTTTATTTGCCAACACCGTTTACATTTTTAAAGTTAAACATCTATTCCTTGATATTATTCCTTTCCTTACATGGTTGATAACTTCAAAAAATTAAACGTTCGTTTTCCTTCCATTTATTTCCTTGTATTCATTCATTTCGGTTCCCTGTTTCCATTCGTTCACTTACGTTCCAATGGCAAGTTTCTATTTCCAAAAGAATGTTATGCATTTTGAATTTCGAAATGTTTGATTGTTTATTTATTTATTGTCAAACCATTCGTCCTCTGAATTAAAAATTTATATTTCCTTTTATTTGCAATTAATGTGTAACTTTTAAAATTCAATGTCCATTTATTAGTACAATTACTTTCCTTGCATGTTTATTATTTCAAAATTTAACCGTTCATCTCCTTTGATTCATTTAGTGTAAATATATATATATTTAAATTCCTTGTGAAATAATTTGTTGTCATTTTTTTTGACTTCTAATTTTTTTTGGTTGCCATTCTTAACTACTTGTTTTTGGAAATTTACACTGTCCCATTTTCTTTAATTATTTCCTTTTGTTCCTCTGATTTTGTGAAACAACTATTTAATTCCCTTTTTAAAATTTATTTGTTCTTAAACATTGATTACTTCCCAATAACCCCTTCGGTTCCTAAATTTTTTCAAAGTTGTTGTCACTTTTCAAGCATTAGTTCATGAAAATAATATAGCAATTTAAAACTTTCCATTCCCATTTCCTTATAACCTGCTCTGTTCTTTTACTATTATCTCTCCACCCCTCCCTATATTCTTCTTCTTCGTTTATAAAGATATGAAAGCTTCTATATATATATATATGTATGTATGTATGTATATGTATATATATATATATATATGTGTGTAAAATCAATATCTTTCTTTACATTCTCATTTATATTAATACTGGCTTGAATTTGAATTGGTGAAAATTAATTTGCGGGGACACATTCATTAATTAACATTAAAAATTGGAAAGCCATAAATGATTATTTACGGTGGTTTTTCTTTCCTTTATATCATCATTTTATTCATTCATACAACCATTCCCTTTTTTCTTCTTCTCCAAAATTCTCAGCAATCAACCATGGTTAAAATCAAGATCTACATCTAAATCTAATGGAGAAACTTCTCAAACTAAAAAAAAGTAGAAGCAACCAAATCCATCAATCTCTTCTCCTTTTTCTCTTATTTTCTATTTTTTTTCCAGATTTTGTTCTGTTTTGTAGGGACCATAACTTCCTCATACCGAACCCAAATCGACTTCACTTTTTTTTCAAATTGTGTAAAATTGAAAGCGCTAAAACTTTTGTGCAATACACTTTTTCAGATTTCGAATTTTTCTTGATCGAAACTGTCAATCTTTCAGGTGCGTTTTTGAAGCCAGATTTCAGATTCAAATATTTGTTCGTCGCTGTTTTGATTATATCTTCTTCAAATTTTATCGGAAATTGGTTTTTCTTTTTTTTTAAATTGAAGAGAAAATAATTTGTAACAAAATTTCAGTTTATGATTTTTCCAAATTCTGAATTTAACTTGTTCAAAAATCACTTTTAAAATGGTTAAAAATTTGGTTCAGTTTTGTAACTTTTTGGTAAAAATCATGATCCATCCTTCTTGCATTTCCCTTGCCCATTGGGTCAAGTTATGTGTTTGTGTGGGTTTATCTTACTTCAGTTTTTTTGTGTTGATTTATGTTTAATTTATATTATATATATATATATATATATCTGTGTGTGTGTGTGTGTTTGTTTGGGGCGTGCTTTTTTTTTCGCCTATGTGTATGTGTTTGTGTGATTGATATAAGAGAAAGTCTATTTAGACACAAAGATTTGACACAAATTGAGTGACATAAAATCTAAACCATAAGATTACCCCATGATTGCACCCCTCACATAAAGATAAATTAATCATATGGTTGAGAAATTGTGCTTTTTGATTTATGTCAAATTTTTGTGTTCATATAACCGCTCTCTTTATATAATATGTATATAGCTGTTGTATGCATGAGTTTGGGTTAAGTTTCTATTTGGTTTTCTTTTTATAAAGAAAATATTTTTGAAAAATTTGATAGGTGTTTGGATTGTAGAGTTGATTTTTTTTTTATAAAAAAAAAATATATATGTAAGAATTTTGATGTGTATGTTTTATATATAATATATACAAGGTAATGGAATTTTTGTGTAATTGTGTTGCTTCTTTTATACCTATGAAAAAAAGGTTTCGTAAACTGTTCCACAAATCCAATTTCTATGTTGTTTTGCTGAGAAAATCCCTTCTCCTCTTATAAAATAAAATAAAATATTGAGCGATCATCGAGCTGAAATTATTCTGAATCGTGCATGGAAGTCGTCGTTTCAATTCTGCATAAATCCATCTATTGTCTTTAATCTGCGCCACGAAAAGTGAGTTTACTTACACCTGACTCATATTACTTCATAGATGTTAGATCAACTAAATGAACTGTTATGAAATGTATAGGATTGTCAGTAGAAATTGTTTGTTTAAATATGCACTTTTATATGTGACACGATATTCATATGACATGTATGTACACTGAATATATATGAATATGATGTGATTGACTATATATGATGGTTTGTTATGTTGTATATACCCCTACTTTAGGAAAATCACTAAGGGTTGAAATGATACATACCCGAACAGACATTAGATTAGGGAAAAATCGTTATGGGTTGAAATGATAGACCTGAACGATTTTTACTGAATTTGGGATTGCGGGTTGAAATGATAAACCCGTACAAATTTTATAAATTGCGGGTTGAAATGATAAATATCCATATCACTTGACCATTGGGTAGAAAACTATATACGAACACCGTTGGTCAAGTTTTCGAATTAAAATAATTTTGAAAGTTTGATTGTAATAATATTAATTTAAGATCTTATATTTTATATTTATATTTTAAAGGTTTATACTTAAATTTTGTAAATTATAAATTATATGTTTTAAAATGATTTTATAAGTAAAAATGTATTTAAATTATTATTTAAGATTTTACTTATAATTTATTTATTTTAAACCGTATAATTTAATCATATATGTACTTTTAACTTTAAATTAATATATTATAATAAATTATTCTTTCTAAACCTATTTCTGAATTAATTTAAACCTATATATGTTTATATAGTTATTTTCTATATAAATTTATAACTTATAAACAATATTTTCAATGCTTATTTTATATATATTTTATAAACTTTAATAATAAACTCAAAAGGTGGATAAGTTTTGATTTTGCGATTTAAATGCGAGGTTTAAAGATTTAAGTTTATATAACGATGCTTGATTCAATGAATTTGATTTTAAATCAACTAAATGCGAATTTTGAATTGACTTAAATATTGAACTGTATAGGAAATGAACGTGAACTGCATAATTAATTGTAATTTGAATTTATAATTGAATTCGATTATAAATTGACTAAGTATGAATTGAAATAATTTTATATAAGGAATTGATTCATAAACTGTTTGGTTTGAATTAAAGAAATTTCTTAAATCAATTTATTTCAAGATATGATTTTATTAAAATGGCCACGGTGTGAAAAATGTAAACGTTTGGTTGTTAAAGAGACCGAGATCGGATATTGTCATACTCTCTGCCAATACCCAAAACCACTTTAACAACTGTGTACGCGGTGGAGTTCCAGAATGAAGTAGGATGGTTTGGTGGCGATTACTGGATTGAAGAAAGAGAACGTTGATGGATAGCCTTGACCTTCGGGTCATAATTAAAATGACTAAAACAGGTGCTATACCGTGATTAAGTGAGGTCGCACCTCCATCGGACACACTTCTTCGAACTATATCTATTACTTTGTGATTTGATTGGTGGACACCCTTGATTATGGGAGTGTTGTTCGAGGTGAGCGGTAGTTGCGGCTATGCGTTACCACCGGTCCAGGCGTGCATCGGTAGAATCCTACCGTGGGTATTCCTCGTGTGCCTTGTCATATTATCCTGATCGAGCCCCTACGATTTTGATTTGACGTTGTCGTATAACGGCGCATCCCTATCCACCGACCGTTACTGGTGTTTTATATGCAATGTTTACGATAATGTTTATAAACAGTGTAAGAGTAAAAATGTAATCCCGCTTACGCTATTTTAATATGTTATATTTAACCATAGACATTATTATAATAGCGTATTATATTATATGATATTAGTTTAACGGATCCTTAGAGGATGGTGATCCCAAACATCTTTTAAGTTACAACTGCATTTTATTGAACATTTCGTTTGAGTTGATTTACTTCTATGAGAATGTTAGTCCTGATCCGAGTTGTTTTGTTTTGCATTATTGCTCGGGTCAGATCGAGTAATGCAGTGTTGAGATTTCACCTTCTGAAGCTGGAGACTATTGAAGATATCACCTCTACCTGTTGATTCTAGCTATTTCTCCTTTGTATTAGAAATTCTTGTATTTAGACTTCCGCTGTATTTAATTTTGTAACTCTGATAGTATGTATAAATTTTGATTTTTATTTAGTAGCTTCATGAACTACTATTGTATAATTTATTTATTCCGCTGTGAGATATTCTGTTTTCTATGTCTGTGATTCTGTGATTTATTCTATTTACCTCAGAAGCTAATAACATTCTGTCATTTCGAACGGTTTGAGTTGGTTTAATTACCAGCTTGAAGTGGACGAAAGACGGTATGTTACAAAACTTCTCATTTTCACTCGTTTTGTCCTTCTAATTTTGATTTGATGTGTTCCAAACTATTTTTCGTAAAGATCAAGTTCTTTCTTATCATTTGTTTCATATCATTTTTCTTGTTTTCTACTAAGAAATTCTTAGAGTTGCTTATCCATTCTCGAGGAAAAGCACTGGATGATTATCACTTGAAGTGGTATTTGAAGTATAACGGCTTGGAATGTCCCAAGAGGAGAAGATTCCTCTTCATATCGAAAGGTCCACTTGGCTCAATTATACTACAAACTTCTAAGTATGATTCTTTTTCCCTTCTAAGCGTGTTTTCAAGTCCGTGATCTGTTTCGTCTTTAGTTTGGTCGTTTAATTCTAACTGAAATATGTTTGACTAAAAAGAAGGTTAGCACTTATCACTCAAAGTACGCCCTATGAAAGTAAGACATGTTTTTCTCAAGAATTAGCATCAACAGTAGTAAGTTTTCAATAGTTGGGCTCTTCAACCATCCATTGGTTTTAATCTTAATGAATCACTCGATTTATTTCGATTTTCCCATCCAATTTCGTTATAGCGAAGGAGTCCAGTCTTTGCTCAAGTGTCAGCCACAAATCATGATCAACCCATCTTCATCCGAATGTATCGTACTGTACGTCAAAATCATCCCATGATCACCCGGTATTTATTTATTTTACTATATTGGCAAGACATTCAAATCTTTTTAACAAAACTTGCGTTTGTCCTAGGAATCGATCTCCCTGAATCATTAAAATCCATTCTAGGGCTCGATCTTGTTAAACTGTTTGACGTTTAATGTAGAGATCAATGTTTTCGAATCGTCTATCTTCCGATTTAGGGTTCGATCTCTTCAAATCTTTTAATTTCCAATCTAAGATTTAATCTCGTCGAATCGTTAATCTTCCAATTTATGGTTTGATCACTTCGGATTCTTCTTAGTCCAATATGCTCGATCTCCAATAAGGGAACTCGACGTTCAAGCAGGTTCATCCACTCACTCTCCGATGACAGGACTAATTTTTGATCTCTTTTGATCCTTATTGATCCCAATCGGCTCACTCACCGACAATGGGACCCAATGTCCAGCTAAATGCATTCATTTCCCCTTCGATAAGACAACTTACTTTTTGTACAAATTTATTCACTGGCTCTCCAGCAAAGAAACTTACACTTTGTGGCCATTGCTCTGTCTCTACAGATGGGACTAACATGATCAGTGTTAGCCATTACGTTCAAGTGGTTTTTTCAAAAATAAAATATTTAAGTCAAAGCATGCAAACAAAAATCATAATTATTCATCCTAGAGATCTGACTTAGAGCGTGCTTAGAGACCAATGAAGGTCCCATATACATGGAAACATTCTGAAGTTATCATCGTTCTAATTATTCATCTCAAACATCCGGTTCAAATTTTTTTCACAACATATTGGTCTTACCGCTTCGTCACACAACAAATGTGTGGAGTGATTAAGTTAGAATCAAAAGAGGAAATTTTAAAAATCCAATTGCAACTTAAAGCAAGCATTCAAGTTATTTGATACCTCTCTCTTCAAGCTGCTAATTTTAACGGACATGATGAAAGCCCTGTTAGTACCTTAGGTATTTGTTTTAATGAGTCACATTGTTGTCAAAACACTTTAAATCCTACGATTTGAATCCCGTTTTAATTCGAATCTCTCCTTTTATGATTTGATTTATATTCCGATTGAAAACAAGCTAATACTACACATTAGAAATATCATTCAATTTAAATTAACATACTCAATATATTTATTTGGGTACACAATTCCAATTTTGATCATTTAAAACAATTTAAAATTGAAACATGAGAAAAAAATGATGTTTTAGGTTTAGATGTAGAAGTTTAAACAACAAATTTAACTTCAAAGTGGGTGCAAACTTTAAGATGTATGTTTTTTGAATCCACGATTTACGATTTAAATCCCATTTCGATTCATAGTTTGAATTTTACGATTTACGATTTGAATCTCATTTTGAAAACATAGTTGATAACAACAATAATATGAGATCATACCAAATATATTTTCTAATGTTTTATCAAGTTATATATAGTACATAATACAAAATATTAGGTAGATGATAATTAACAAGATTGTACATTATTAAAAGCAAATCAAGATGTTGATATAGAGATATAAGAATTAGAGATTGAAGACTTATAAGTTTAAAAATTCATTATAACAACCCGGAAAATCAGAACCAATTTAAAAAATTTATTTTGGCAATTTTAATGAATTTTGAATATTTAAAATGATTTATTTTAAATAATACCGACTAAAAATTTATTTAAATCGAAGTTAGAACGAATAAATTTATTTTAATTATATAACGAGCCGAAAATGGCGCGGAAGTTTGAAAATTCGATTTCAAATTTCAAATGAATGTACATGATTCAAAATAAATCGAATTTCAGTAAAACCAAAAATGTTTAAATCTATTTGAAAATATCTTTCCAACGAAGGTGAAAAAACTAGATTTCATAACGGGAATAAAAAGTTATGTCCAGTTGAAAATTCAGAATAGTCGCTACGGAATTTAATATAATATATAACCCTTAAAAATAGCCATTTTGCAAACGACCTCCGTTTTCGACAAAACCACTTTTGTTGAATCCAGAATGTCAAGTCATTTCTTGATTTCAATTCTCATAATTTTTGAAATCAATATGTGAGCGTGGCAAAAGAAAACGTGTTTGGTCATTTTCAGTTGAATTAGATCGACCAGAAAATGACCATTTTTCAAACGGTCTCCAAATTCGATGAAATTAGTTTTGTTAGGATTGTATCGTCGAAACAAAGCTAGATTTATTTTTCAGAAATTTTTAAAATCAGTATGTGGCCCCAGTAAATTAAAATGTACATTTAAATTCAAAATATATTGATTTATATTTTAATTTTGAGAAAAACCAATCGAAACGATAGAATTGGCTTATGAAACATATCTCATTGTGTCCGGAATGGGGTATTTGGCTAGGGGCGACAGTCGTTGGGTTTGATTTGGAATTCAAATGCGGAAATTTTCAAAGTTAAATAAAAGAATTAAATATTTTTAAATCTATTATATATATTCCCAAAAAGGTCAAACCCTAAGTTTTTTAACCCCGCGGTCAATTAATTTATGGCCGACATTTCAATTGAACGAACGAAATTGCTCCGAACTTCACCTCCCAATCTACTCTGAATCGCTCGTTAAAATCAAATCGTTTCAGCATGAAGATTCAAGAGGAGAACAAGATCTTCAATCCTAGATGAGTTTGATCAAATCTGGTGGACTGTCGTGGTCTGAATTCGGTCGAGAGTGGCCACTGTTCGGGCGCGATTTACGAGGAGAGGAAACCACCGAGTTCACTGTGACGGTGACTGGAGAACGGCGACGCGAGGCCCTCCAACGTGGCAGGCTCCGATCCTCCTCCGATCAACCCTGGTGAGGTGCGACGACAGCAAATTAATTGGAGCAATGGTCGGCAGTTTTCTGGAGTTAGAACGTGGAAGAAAGGATAGGATTAAGGTAGTTTTTATTTTATTTATTTTATTTAATTTAATATATATACATTGTTTTAAAAAAATAAAAATAAACAATTGTTTTAAAAATAAAAATGTCATTGTTTTAAAAATAAAAATGACATTGTTTTAAAAATATTAATAGAATTATTTTTAAGATATAAACATAGTACGAAAATATGATATATATATATATATATATATATATTAGCTAGAAAAAGATATGATTTTTATTACATATATTGGTGAAATAAAATATGAATTTTATTATATGAATAGCGATATAAAAATATAATTTTTATATATATAATAGCGGTATAAAAATGTGATTTTTATAATGAAAGAGAATTTATAAAAATATTATTTTTATATATATAGAGTTGATTTTAAAATGTGATTTTTAAAAATAAAATAGCTTTGATTTAAATATGTGATTTTTTAAAATAGAAATACCGTTATTAAAAATATGTGATTTTTAATATGAACTGCGGGAAATAGATTGCACTGGAATCACAATGAAGAACGCTACGCACTAGAAATAAATCCAAATCCAAACCATCGTCCGCTAAAGAATGACGGAGTGCAAAACCAAAGGTAAGAACTTTTTCTCACTCAAACTTTTTACAGTTAAAAGTATACTAGGTTGCAGACGGGGCTTAGTAGCTCCTGACACCGTCGTGCACAGACCATGGACGATTTGTTTGATTGTATTGTGTTGTGGAAATTGATTGTGATTGTGATGTGAAATGGAAAATAAAATATTCATGTGTAGAAAATATTTGAACAATAAAAATATCATTTTTATTGTATATATGAACTATATAAAATAGTCATGTGTTGAAATAAATATTCATAAACAAATCAAACGGTTTGTTTATGTACACTCATTTATCTGATATTGATTGGGACGATAAATTTTACACATCGCCCAACTACACAAATAATAACCAGTATTTGTTGTTTGAAAACCCCACACGGGTATTGGGATGATATTTGATATACACTGATCCCAATAATTAGTGGTATGTCAATCGGTGGGTTGACAGACTCTGATGAGCGTTAATTATTTATTTTTAACTCTTATACAGTTGTAAATTTCACTTTGGATGATGGTTGATTGTATATCATTATTGTTATGTACATGTTGTATGAAATCCATATAAATAAAATTATATGGTAATTGATTGTGTTTGATTCCAATTCAGAAAGAACGAATATTTTAGAATAATATTCATTAAAGGATTAAAATCTGATTTGATGTCCGATTTGGGATGGACACTAAAATATTAAAATATATGAAGCCGTGTTGATTAGATTTGCGTCATTTTGATGCGAACGATATTTATATCGATTTTATTCATTTTTATAATGAATATCGAAAAGGAAATTATTTCAAAATCTGACATTTTGAGAATATTATCATTTGTACATTATAATGATACGAAATATTCAATTTTGATTTAAAATTGAAAATAAAATTAAAATCGTTTTTAAAACGAATTGAAACGATTTATAAAATACGTTTTAAATGGAAATCGATGAAATATATATAATATATATTATATAGATTTAATGGGCTGAATATAACGCGCCGCGACCTTTCGCGAATTTCGACCATTGACTTCGAATTGACATTACGGGAGATCCGACTGTCGGATTTTCCTAAAACCGGAGCCGTTGGGTTCGCATCGAAAAGAGTTTTCCAACAAATACAAGAGATTTGAAATCTAACAGTTGGATTTGGAATTATGTCCAAATCAAAATTGGAAAAGGTCGTTGTAAGTGCAGTTCAATGACTGTTTATGAAAATCGACTGAAATGGCCTTAATAAAATTATTAAAAATATTAATTATTTGTGAAAAGTCATAATAAATGATTTGGAAAGAATTGGATGAAAAATTCCATATTTGAAAAGATAAAAATATATTTTTATTGAAATGAACTAGTTATTAACTAGAATTATAATCCAATTATTTTTAAATAAATAAATTGGATTGAGAATGGTTTTAATATAACCAGAATTTCCAATATATGAATTGGAATGGATTTGAATGGAAATCATCATCGGAATATTTCAATATTGGATTTCGTGATTATACGGATATTGTTATGGAAATTTGAAAGACATATCGTTATTTTCAATACGATATTTGTTGGTTTCAGAATTTGATATTGAATATAAGCCAATATAATTTCTACTCAGAACCTTGTATTTAATATCAAATGGGATTTTGGGTTTGTCGTGAATGGTGTCTTTATTAACACTGTTCTTAAACCCAATTGAGAAAAGAATAAATCTTTTAATTAAGATTTAGTAAAGATTTCCAATTAATTAATATTTAATTGAAATTGAATAAAAGAATGAGATTTGGGTTTGTCGTGAATGGTGTTTTCAGTAACACTGTTCTTGAACCCCGTGTGAAAAGAATAAATCCTTTAATTAAGATTATTAGAGTTTCCAATTATATTTAATAATTGGAATAAAATGGAATGTGAATTGGGTTTATTGTGAACTGTGTTTTTAACGACATTCGTTCTTTAACCCAATTTACAATGAAATGTGATTGGGAATTTATAAATCTTTTTATATAGATTTTTGAAGGAAATTTTCCAAAGTAAAGTTTTCCAATTTAATATATTAAATTGGAATAGAATGGAATTCGATTTGGTAAAAATCGAAGTGAGCTTCTGTGGAGGAAGACTGTTACTATATATGGAATTTAAAAGGCTCTGCCGTTATTCCATTTATATTATTAGTCGGATACGGAAATTGATATCGATTATATATATATATATTGATCTGTTTTCCGTGAAGATTCCATAATTAATGGAATGAGATTTTAGGTTTATAGTGAACTGTGTTTTAAATGACATTAGTTCTTTAACCCGGTTAAAGACAGGATTACATGTCTAACATTGTATTTCGAACTGTATGGTTGATCTCTGCTAAATATATATCTGTTTGGTGACGGAGAATTTATTCTCTTGCATAACACCCTTCTCTAAGACGTACGAGCTTAGAGGTTATTTATCGACAAAAATCAATAGTACGGTGTAAATTGTTGATGCGACATGTTTGCTTAACACCCTGCGTGGCTAGTTACGGTTTTAAATGTCTCCCCGTACAAAGGAGGTTATGGCGAATTTTTTCGAAAATTAAGGGTGTTAGCCGAATTTTTGAAAAGTTGGAAAATTCTTAGAAATTGAAAAGTTGAAGAATGAACACCAAAGTGAATGTTGAGTTGATTAGTTAAACAACTTTCAGCTCCGTTCCTTTTCGAGGACGAAAAGATTTTAAGTGGGAGAGATTGTAACAATACGGAAAATCAGAAACAATTTAAAATTTTTATTTTGGCAATTTTAATGAATTTTGAATAGTTAAAATGATTTATTTTAAATAATAACGACTAAAAATTTATCTAAATCGAAGTTAGAACAAATAAATTGATTTTAATTATATAACGAGCCTGAAATGGAGCGGCAGTTTGAAAATTCGATTTCAAATTTCAAATGAATGTACAGGATTCAAAATAAATCGGATTTCGGTAAAACCATAAATATTTGAATTTGTTTGAAAATATCTTTCCAAGAAAGGTGAAAAATCCAGATTTCATAACGGGAATAAAAAGTTATGTCCAGTTGAAAATTCAGAATAGTCGATATGTAATTTAATATAATATATAGCCCTTAAAAATAGTCATTTTGCAAACGATCTCCGTTTTCGACGAAACCACTTTTGTTGAATCTGAAATGTCAAGTTATTGTTTGATTCCAATTTTCATAATTTTTGAAATCAATATGTGAGCGTGGCAAAAGAAAATGTGTTTTGTCAATTTCAGTTGAATTGGATCAACCAGAAAATGACCATTTTTCAAACGGTCTCCAAATTCGATGAAATTAGTTTTGTTATGACCGTATCGTCGAAACAAAACTAGATTTATTTTTCAGGAATTTTTTAAGTTAGTATGTGGCCCCAGTAAATTAAAATGTACGTTTAAATTCAAAATATATTGATTTATATTTTAATTTTGAGAAAAATCACTCGAAACGATAGAATTGGCTTACGAAACATATCTCATTGTGTCCGGAATGGGGGTATTTGGTTAGGGGCGACAGTCGTTGGGTTTGATTTGGAATTCGAACGCGGAAATTTCAAAGTTAAATAAAAGAATTAAATATTTTTAAATTTATTATATATATTCCCAAAAAGGTCAAACCCTAAGTTTTTTAACCCCGCGGTCAAATAATTTATGGCTGACATTTCAATTGAACGAATGAAATTGCTCCGAACTTCACCTCCCAATCCACTCTGAATCGCTCGTTAAAATCAAATCGTTTCAGCATGAAGATTCAAGAGGAGAACGAGATCTTCAATCCTAGATGAGTTTGATCAAATCTGGTGGACTGTCGTGGTCTGACTTCGGTCGAGAGTGGCCACTGTTCGGGCGCGATTTACGAGGAGAGGAAACCGCCGAGTTCACCGTGATGGTAACTGGAGAACGGCGACGCGAGGCCCTCCAACGTGGCAGGCTCCGATGCTCCTCCGATCAACCCTGGTGAGGTACGACGGAAGCAAATTAATTGGAGCAATGGTCGGCAATTTTCTGGAGTTATAACGTGGAAGAAAGGAGAGGATTAAGGTAGTTTTTATTTTATTTTATTTAATATATATACATTGTTTTAAAAAAATAAAAATATACAATTGTTTTAAAAATAAAAATGTCATTGTTTTAAAAATAAAAATGTCATTGTTTTAAAAATATAAATAGAATTGTTTTTAAGATATAAACATAGTATGAAAATATGATATATTAGCCAAAAAAAAAATATGATTTTTATTATATATATTAGTGAAATAAAATATGATTTTTATTATATGAATAGCGATATGAAAATATAATTTTTATATATATAATAGTGGTGTAAAAATATGATTTTTATAATGAAAGATAATTTATAAAAATATGATATATATATATATATAGAGAGAGAGAGAGAGTTGATTTTAAAATGTGATTTTTAAAAATAAAATAGCTTTGATTTAAAAATGTGATTTTTAAAAATAAAATAGCTTTGATTTAAATATGCGTTTTTTTAAATAGAAATAGTGTTATTAAAAATATGTGATTTTTAATATGAACTGCGTGAAACAGATTGCGTGGGAATCACAGTGAAGAACGCTACGCACTGGAAATAAATCTAAATCCAAACCATCGTCCGCTAAAGAATGACGGAGTGGAAACCAAAGATGAGAACTCCTTACTCAAACTTTTTACAGTTAAAAATATACTAGGTTGCAGATGGGGCTTAGTAGCTCCTAACACTGTCGTCCACAGTCCATGGACGACTTGTTTGATTGTATTGTGTTATGGAAATTGATTGTGATTGTGATGTGAAATGGAGAATAAAATATTCATGTGTAGAATAAAATATTTGAACAATAAAAATATCATTTTTATTGTATATATGAACTGTATAAAATAGTCATGTGTTAAAAAATATATTCATAAACAAATCAAATGGTTTGTTTATATACACCCATTTATCTGATATTGATTGGAACGATAAATTTTACACATCGCCCAACTACTTAAATAATAACCAGTATTTGTTGTTTGAAAACCCCACACGGGTATTGGAATGATATTTGACATACACTGATCCCAATAATTAGTGGTATGCCAATCGATGGGTTGACAGGCTGTGATGTGCGTTAATTATTTATTTTTAACTCTTATACAGTTGTAAATTGCACTTTGGATGATGGTTGATTGTATATCATTATTGTTATGTACATGTGTTGTATGAAATCCGTATAAATAAAATTATATGGTAATTGATTGTGTCTGATTCCAATTCAGAAAGAACGAATATTTTAGAATAATATTCAGTAAAGGATTAAAATATGATTTGATGTCCAATTTGGGATGGGTACGAAAATATTGAAATATATGAAGTCGTGTTGAT
This sequence comes from Allium sativum, assembly GCA_030737875.1. NCBI lineage: Eukaryota > Viridiplantae > Streptophyta > Magnoliopsida > Asparagales > Amaryllidaceae > Allium > Allium sativum. Next base: position 83,418,341 of record CM060921.1, read on the forward strand.
TAGATTTGCGCCATTTTGACGCGAATGATATTGATATTGATTTTATTCATATTTATAATGAATATCAAAAAGAAAATTATTTCAAAATCTGACATTTTGAAAATATTATCATTTATACATTATAATGATACGGAATATTCAATTTTGATTTAAAATTGAAAATAAAATTAAAATCGTTTTTAAAACAAATTTAAATGATAAAATACGTTTTAAATGGAAATCGACGAAATATATATATTATATATATTTAGTGGCCTGAATAGAACGCAACGCGCCTCGACCGTTCGCGAATTTCGACCATTGACTTCGAATTGACATTACGGGAGATCCGACCGTCGGATTCTCCTAAAACCGGAACCGTTGCGTTCGCATCGAAAAGAGCTTTCCAAGAATACAAGAGATTTAAAATCTAACGGTTGGATTTGAAATTATGTCCAAATCAAATTTTGAAAAGGTCGTTGTAAGTGCAGTTCGATGAACGTTTATGGAAATCAACTGAAATGACCTTAATAAAATTATTAAAAATATTAATAATTTGTGTAAAATCATAATGAATGATCTGGAAAGAATTAGGATGAAAAATTCCATATTTGAAAAGATAAAAAATACTTTTATCGAAATGAACTAGTTATTAACTAGAATTATAATCCAATTATTTTTAAATAAATAAATTGGATTGAGAATGGGTTTTAATATAACCAGAATTTCCAATATATGAATTGGAGTGGATTTGAATGGAAATCATCTTCGGAATATTTCGATGTTGGATTTCGTGATTATACGGATATTGTTATGGAAATTTGAAAGATATATTTATATCGTTATTTCCAATACGATATTTGTTGGTTTCAGAATTTGATATTGAATATAAGCCGATATAATTTCTATTCAGAGCCTTGTATTTAATATCAAATGGGATTTTGGGTTTGTCGTGAATGGTATCTTTATTAACACTGTTCTTAAACCCAGTTGATAAAAGAATAAATCTTTTAATCAAGATTTAGTAAAGATTTCCAATTAATTAATATTTAATTAGAATTGAATAAAAGCATGAGATTTTGGGTTTGTCGTGAATGGTTTTCAGTAACACTGTTCTTGAACCCCGTGTAAAAAGAATAAATCTTTTAATTAAGATTATTAGAGTTTCCAATTATATTTAATCATTGGAATAAAATGGAATGTGAATTGGGTTTATTGTGAGCTGTGTTTTTAACGACATTCATTCTTTAACCCGATTTACAATGAAATGTGATTGGGAATTTATAAATCTTTTTATTTAGATTTAAAGGAAATTTTCCAAAGTAAAGTTTTCCAGTTTAATATATTAAATTGGAATAGAATGGAATTCGATTTGGTAATAATCGAAGTGAGCTTCTGTGGAGGAAGACTGTTACTATATATGGAATTTAAAAGGTTCGGCCGTTATTCCATTTATATTATTAGTCGGATACAAAAATTGATATCGATTATATATATTGATCTATTTTCCGTGAAGATTCCATAATTAATGGAATGAGATTTTGGGTTTATAGTGAACTGTGTTTTAAATGACATTTTAACCCAGTTAAAGACAGGATTATATGTCTAACATTGTATTTCGAACTCTATGGTTGATCTCTGCTAAATATATATATATATATATATATATATATATATATATATATATGTGCGTGTGTGTGTGTGTGTTTGATGGCGGAGAATTTATTCTCTTGCTTAACACCCTACTTTAAGACGTACGAGCTTAGATGCTATATATCGACAAAAATCAATAGTACGGTGTAGAATGTTGATGGGGTATGTTTGTGTTTTCAAAGTTAAATAATCGTTAATATTGATTTTTGGGAACATTAAAACTAATTGGAGTTTTAATGAATCTTTAATTAGATTGAAATGTGATAATTTAAATTATCAAATTTGGGGAAATGATCGAGAATGGAGTATCACCAGTTTTACTCCAAGCGATAGTCAAATCTTTAATTAGATTTAAACGTGAAATGGTAATTAAATTTACCGATAACACCGTGGTGTTAGATATGGAGTATTACCAGTTTTGCTCCATGGGATGAATAGGTTGGAATTGGGAAATTAAGCAAATGATTACATCGATATGGCTCGTTAATCCCGACTAGTTGGATAAACCTTAATTTGGTTTGAATTGATATCCAAAGGAAGATTAAAAATAAATTTAAAGAATTTATCTTTGATAAAATTAATGGGAACATTTCCCTAATAATGTGAATATTTGACTAAAAGAATATTCTGAATTGGAATGAGGCGTATGTTGTGTTTGTGCAGCACTTGTTTATAATATACGCGGGTTATTCGGAAAGGCCGGGTTTATGCCCATTCTGAATAACTGATTCGACGATAAGTCGGCGATGAAGACGGTGGTGAAAGAACGGAGGTCTTCACATCGTTTGGATGATTACTGATGTCTTGAATGGGTTATACACCCAAGACAAGGTAATAAGTGGTGATCGTCCAGACGTACTTGGAGATCGATCAGATATGCGAGGACCTCTCTCCTGTATTGGATATATGGGACAAGGAATAAGGTGCCCCCGGTTTCGTTCAGACCCAAAACGGACTTGTAAATGGATGTGTGTCTGACATTGGATTTTATTCCGTGTTGATTGATTTCTATTAAATATATATCTGTTTGGTGGCGGAGAATTTATTCTCTTGCTTAACACCCTTCTCTGAGACGTACGAGCTCAGAGGTTATATATCGATAGACATCAGTCGCATGGCGTGAATTGCCTGTGTGGCATGCTAAGATGCAAATGATCAAGGCTTTTGTTGAAAAGCAGGGTCTTGTGGTTGATGATCAAAGCACGGCCTTAAAGGCCATAGCTTTGTGTAGCGTTAATTCGCTAGCCTCGTACACAGGTGTGAACCAAAAACAGGATAGGGACTGCATGAAAATGGACATATGTTAGTTCTAGCTACGAGTAACATCATTGTATGGAGCCCAGACTGTTTACTCATGTGGATATTGCACACTATTATTACTTGATGGGATATATCGGCACTACGGGGCTGATGGATATTATATCGGTCACTACGGGACTGATGGATATGGTCGACATACTGACCATTTTAGAGGTTCGATAGAACCGGCTAACATATAGTTTATGGTATAACTAATCATCGACGGATGACCGGCCATGAAGATCCAAGGGGTTCACTGCGGGGGATCCTGAGGCACTTGCTAGTGTGTCTCGAAATCGGTGAGAATAATCCCTTGCCTCGGTTCATAGACGAAAACCTAATTGCTAATACATGATATTCGGTTCTAGTTGTAAATATATATATATGGCGACGTAATATAATGGTACCTACGCCGCCTACGATTAATACATTTATATTTGAAGTTGATTTCTTCACTTATAGTAATAATAAAAGATGAAATTTCGCGTACAAGCTTGTTTGGCTATTATAAGGGAAAAGTCTATCCTCGACTGCGTTCATTGTGTGATGGGACCTGAATCTTATAATAGCTTCATTTTTCTCTTTAACATTGCGCTGTTATTTATATGCACCGGTATTCTTGGGGTTAAACCCGTTCCGTGTTATACGGCGTGGTCCCTTGATTTACCTAACTTTAAAACCAAGCTAATAACTGTTTTTAGTTCTCACACCAGTCACATGACTAACCTGGAGTTTATTGTTTTAACCTAAACTTGGATGTCTCTATTTTCCACACGGGCAGCTAGTAGCTGGGATTTTGCAGATATTGTATTCACATAATCCTGGTTTACAGCTGGGACTATACTCGGAAAACTCTGTATCCGTGTATTTCTTTCAGTTGTGTTATGCAATATTTTCCGCTACTATGTATTTGAATGTAATTAAATCTCTGATATTTTTCTGATGTATATTGTTTATTTATGCTCTGTTATATTCTTGTAATCTGATGAAATTGTTGTAATAACATTAAAATGTTCTATCGTTTACGTTCTGACTTGTCGTGTTCTCAACTCAATCCGGGCTTTCCCGTAAGGGCGAGTTTGGGTCGCTTCATTCAAGATATCAAGACATTAAAGTTGTAGTCGTAGAGTTATAGGTTATTTTGTTGAAGCCCTAGTAGCACTTCTTTGATCACTCACTCCATTTTCATACAGGTTTTCAAAATTCATTCATTGATTTTTAAATGCCTTGCTTTCAAAAATATTTTAAAAGAACTCTTGTTTTCAAAAAAAAAAAAATCAATCATCATTTCAAATAGTTTTCGAATTAGTTATTAACCATTGGTTAATTTACTAATTTATCATTTTTGAGCAATTTAAAACTTTCAATTTATTATATTTTGAAGTTATTTCAGCTTTATGTTTTAGAAATGTTTATGGTGTTGATATATATATATACATATATATATTGAACTTAAAATATATTTACACTCTATATATTGTTATCACATAATATATTATTTCAAGAGAAGTTGTTAATTTACACACTGGATTAACATCCGAAGGCAATGTGAAAGCACAAATCCAGATCATACAGAAAAAGTAACAAACAACAACAAATAAATAAATAAAACATGAAAATTTTATAGTATTTTAGCGAACTTCGACCTACGTCCACTTCAGTCGATCTTTTATTATAATTATATTAGTTTGATCGATTCGGATTTCAACTAGTTATTCCTAAATATAAGCTACAAATATTTGAAGAGGCTTGGAAGAGATAAGAATTGAAGCAATGAAGGTGATCCAACAGAGTAGCAGCATCTCCAGCACGATCTAAAAAGATATCTCTTTAGTTGCAAAAGGTCAAGTTTTATAAGTGAAACCAGCTAGTATTGGGCCAACAAGCAAGTTGCAGAAGAATCCAAATACCGAGACGGGTGACCATTTGGAAGTGTGTGCCAGGTCGAGTCATTTATACGACTTGAGACCGAGTCATGGGCATGACTCAGTGCCATACCATTTGACTTAGGCAATTTTCGTGCTTTATTTCTTGAGCCATTATTCTGTCTTGTAATTGAGTTGTCTCGTCTAATCTTAAATCGTTCTGAGTTCGTTTGATCGCCTATCTTCATTAACTCTTCAAACTCATTCAAGTTCAAAGTATGAGCCATTCATATCTCATCCAATACTTATTTAAATCATGTGAAAATTCTTAAATGCAATGCAGAGGAGTAAAGGAGAAGAGTGATAAAGTCTAAATGGTCACATCATTGACCATTATGACTCGATGTCAAGTGATGACTTTAACCCTTTTATGCTGAAACTTTTATAAATTCCTTTTTAGTGTATCATGGGTGTTTATGTGAAGTTTCATCTCGATCTGATTTCGTTTTAATCCCCTAAGTTTAGTTAAAGTTGTTTTGATTTTAAAATGGGTAAACATTTGTATCCAAGTATTTGTAAGGTGTGCTCTAAACAAGAACAAGTCTTGGAGAGTTAACTTCAAACTCGAGCAATTGGAAGACTAAACGTTGAGGTATAGGATGATGACTTGGATTGAAAATAGTTGAAGTGTTCGACTGTTAGGAAAAACTTTCCGGCTAAGCTAGCCAAGACTTAGTCCTGCTCAAGGCAATGCTCTCCAGTTAAACCAATCAAGATTTAGTCGCTTAAGGCAAAGATTTCTGACTAAGATGACAAAGACGAGGCTTTTCAGGTTTAAATTTTCAAAAAAATAGATAAATAAAAGGATTTTCATATTTTCCATGAATATGTCGACATACAGGCATAGAGTATGTCGATCTACATGCCAAAAATTTCAAATTTCAAGTTTGGGTGTCTTTTCGTCATATATCTTCGTGAATGGACACTAATGTTATTTCTCTATAAATAGGAGTTCTCTCAACAAATTTAAACAAACTATTTTAATATTCTCTCTTCTCTTTCATTCTTTTGACTTTAAAACAAAATTTTGCTCAAGAACTTTCTGAATTCAATCAGAATCAAAATCAAATTCTATTGATTTGATTACTCCATGATTTTTTGTTCACTTTTGCTCAAATCACGATTAAAGTGATATTCAAAATGACATAGGAATATTTGCAAGATCAAGAAACTAATTTGATAATTTTTATCAAATCATACTCAAATACTCTTAGAATGTGCTCGTGTCCCGTTTAAATCAAGTGAGTATATCTCGCGTCCCGTTTGAATCCAAATAGGTGTGCTGGTATCCTGTCTGAATCCAATGATACCCAGAGCTCATAAGTTTTGGATGGTGCGTCTCGTAACCTTAAAATCAAAATTGTATATGAATTTGATGTTGAAAACAAAAAATTATGTATAAGCAGTTGTACATAATTGGATGTAAATACTCCAAACCAGTATAAAAATCATAGTGTAATCTCTCAAATTTTAAATCTATTGCATTTATATCTATCCGTGATTGTCAAGTTTGCATCGTTAGATCATAATCTTGAACAAATCATTAATAGTATTCCCTCTTCTAGTGTTAAATTAGCATTAGATCATTAGTTCTGCAGCCCACTAGCCTGAGTTCAATAAACATAGGAAATTTCATTAAATTATTGAAGTTTACAGGAGAAGGAAATGATGATCTTATAAGAAATACATTGGATAATTTCCCTAAAAATACTAAATAAGCTTCTCCTAAAATTCAAATGGAGAACCTACACGAAACACGTAATTTCGCAAGATTAAATAACTAAATTAAAAAGGTTAAACTCATAATTCCACATGAAGGAAAAATATAATTTACTGAATTTAGTGACAGATAAAGAAATAAAAGAAACAAAGTTAATGGCAATTTTATAATATATTAATTTTGAGATTTTAGCCTAAACTTGAATTATTTCAGCTTATAAATAGAAATGAAAAGATATTCTCTACTCACGTTTGACGTTTTAGCCTAAACATCTTACCGCTAGTCTTCATCCTCTTCTTCACTGATCTCTAAACAAAATCAATTCCACGTCCACCAAATCAAACCCATATTAAATGAACAAATATACAGAACTGATCATCATGAAGAGAGGTACGCAAATAAATCGATGTCATTGAGAAGATTGTGCGCTTTCAAGGCGAGAAATTTATGAATAATGAAGGAGGATTCATCTCGGATTGGATGAGAAACAAGGCTAATCGATGAGTGGAATTATCATATTTTTGTGTGTGTGTATATATATATACACACATTTTGATAAGACCAAAATTCACCCCTTATGCCAAATTTATAAATGATGTAATTAATAATTGTATGCGTTTTCTTTATATACAACACCTAATCAGGATATCGTATGCCATTGCTATCAGGCTAAAGAATTATTTTTTATCGATTGCAATTAGCGAAATTTAATCTCCTCCTAATTAAAAAAATACGAAATATACAATTGTTTTAAACTAAATATATAATATATCAAAGTTGTAGTCCTCAATGACATAAATTTATTGTCGGTGTTCGTTCGTCAATTAAGTGAGCGGATTGACCAAAAAACATGTCAGAAGTTCGAAGAACGTGGACTGCTTGTTCAAATCCAATGGTGAAACGAAGATGATATGACGATCGAGGGCTATGAGCAATAAGAGGATGTTTGGTAGATGACTACGGTGTTATCTTCTCAACCATACAAAGCTAGAGTTCGCCAAATTTGGCGTTCTAAGAATTAGCAACAATTAACAATGGAAGGTGATGAATGCAACCATGATGGTTAGAAGATAGACGATTAGCAACGACAAGGGCGGTTGTGTCGTTCAATGGTTTATGAAAGGTGACAATTTTGGTTCGATTTAGGGAAGTCGCGAATTTCTCAGCATTGTAGCAAACACGAAATAATAATACTATAATTAAATTATAAATTAAGTTATTACCTGTAACGACCTGAAATTTTAGTCAAATTTAATTTAAGAATTTAAATAGGATTGAATGAATTTTTTTTAAATGTATATATGGCTTTAATTTGAAAATATACCATTTGAATTTCGATTAAATTAAATATTGGATTAACGAAATATTCAACTTTAAAAATATTTGTCGACATTGAAATATGATGTAGTAAGTAGCTAAGTATTTTAATTTGTGGCATTTAAATTAAGTACTTAAGTCAAGGTTACGTTGAACTAAAATAATTCCTAAGTCAATTTCTTAGTGGCTTCTCATAGAAGCATAGGTGCTGGTGGTTTCTATCGGAAGTTAATTCTTTGTAACTTCTCTTATAAGCCTAGTCATATTCTTTATGGCTTTCTCTTGGAAGCCAATTCTTAGTTGCTTCTCTTATAAGTCTAGTGATATTTTAGTGGCTTCTCTTGGAAGCCAAATCTTAGTGGCATCTCTTGGAAGCCAATTCTTAGTTGCTTCTCTTGGAAGCTAATTCTTAGTGCCTTCTTTCTTAAGTGGATAGCTTCTCAAAGAAACTAAAGAGAGTAATAAGTGTAAGAAGACAATTTGGTTTTTTCTTCCTTAAGCTTATGGCATCTTAAGGAAGCCTTGACACATGTATACCTACATGACATGTGTCCCTAAGTTAATGCTATAAATGCCCTTATACATGGCTATAAAAAGGCACCTACACCCTTTCATTTTCATTTCATCCTTACCTCTTTCCTTCTTCTCCTTCCTCCTCCCTTATACCTTTTGGCCGAACCCCTCTAAAGAAAGAAGAAGAAAAAGGAGTAAAAGAGGTAGATCTTGGAGCTAGAGATCGTTAGGCAAAAGTTTGGACTTCACAGGATGAGGAAATCTCAACTTATAAAGGGGTTTTATTTGCTAGTTTATATGATGCCTATATGGTGTTTGATGATATGTCTCTTAGAAAATTAATGGTTTATATGTGCTTATATTGATGGTATATGTTTGCTAACGATTCTTAAATAGATTCATGGAGTAAAAATGACATCTTTATGGAATTTGAAAGTGAAACACCTTATGTTAGTTCACAAAATTACACTTTTATAGAATATTAGTTATATACATGCCTTAGTTGATTTGTGGTGGTATGTTTGAATTATTTGCAAGTGATTTGATGTGGTAAAGAAAATTAAACCCTTAAAGATTCGATCTTTAAGTAGAATTGGCATAGTCACTTAAGTATGTGAGAACTATTGAACCAATTAAGGGCTAGTTTAATATCAATAATTGTTAGTGAACTTATATGATTATATGTGGTTGATAATATAAGTTCATTATTGTGATTGATTGATTGTTTGGATTGTACTCGACCAGTTTATAAGCAAATGTGTTTTTACATTTATCATGGGGTTGGGTAGATAATACTTGTATGCTAACACCTTGTGAAACACTCCACAATTTGACTATGAGGCATTTAGCGTTGTCTTTGGGTTCATTTCAATTTAATGAATGGATTTTGAAATGAGATTTTCATAAGAGAAAGGAAATGTTTTCTCGACTTTGGACGGGGAAAGTTTCTTAAAAATGTTTTATAAGACAAAAAGGATTTCGAGGATTAACCCGATAACTTTGAAATAATTTGAAAATGGAAATTGATATAAATTTGATTATACTTGTGATTAATATTGGTGTAAATGGTTTTCCCCACTTCGGGATACAGGAATGATTTCTATGTGTTACTAATGATCGAGTAACGGCCTTGGTGATGAAAAGTCGGGAATGTGAGGACAACGGTCCACATAAGGTATGGTTCGCTCTCGGGCTGGGGAGTGGGCGTACCTGGATTATTATCGTGATGATGAGGTGTACCTAGAGCCTGGTCATTGGGGGAATCTCTCGATTAGGTGGCATATATTTTGATATGCTTGTATAGTAGATATTTGAGGTTTTCAAATATGTTTTGGGTTGAGATCCCGAAGTGAAAGCTAATTTGATATGGAAGCAATATATGTATTTCAAATGATTTGAAATAAAAATTCGGGTAGAAAGTCCAAAGAAATAACTTCTGTAAAGTTAATTGGATTTTGAAAATCTAAGTTTGGGAATTAAACCTAAATGGGTAGATTGAGGAATTGCATATTGTTTATTGCATTGTAGGCTCCATAAGTCTATTTTTGGTAGTTGGTTGTGCACGTATTCTTGGGAGGAAACCCGTTCAGCGACATGTGGCGTGATCCTGAGATACCTTATTCAAATTAAGGCTAAGTATCAGATTAGTAATAAAAGTTTCCTCACACCAGTCCCAAGACTGACTCGCAGTTTATTTTTCCCGTGCAAACTGCGGGTGCCCACAATTTTCACACCGGCAGTCTGTTAGTTTATTTTCCAGTTATGGAGATCGGGTTCAAGCTTGAAGATTTGGAGTTCCAGAGAGAGTTGAAGTTTCATATGAAGGTCGGACGTACTCTACTATCGGTATAGTATATTCTTATTATATTTTATCTGTTCCGCTATGAGCTTTGTATTCCGCTGTGATTGCTCTGATAAACCCTAATGAAACGTACTTTTCCTTACCTTGAATCGACGTGGGTTCGGTTTTTGGTCGGATTGAAGTGAGTGGAAGTGCAGGTCGTTACATTACCAAAATGCCCTTCAACTTTACAAGTTTATAACTTTATCATACAATTTATGTTTTAGGCATAGTTGGTTACATCATGATTGTGATGAGACAAAAAATGCTTTGGTATGTCGTTTGTTGTGTTTTGACACACTTCAAAATTTTGTCTTATTTTAGTATATTTTGTTGTATGAGATTCCATTAGGACGCTTTGCTACATGTATGGGAAAACTAATCATCGCTTGTACTAGTGATGTTTGGCGATGACGAGTTGGAGCTTGATCCAGTAGCTTCATGAACGTTGAGCCAATCATGAGTTAATCCCAATTGTGACGTTGACTGCTAGACGAATGTCAAGCATAAACTTAACCTAAATAGTCACGTACATTTTCGACATTCAAGCTTGAACTTCGGACCAAGAGCATACATTTTTGGCATTTGAGCTGGAACTTGGAGCATGATCCGTTACGAGCTTGGACATTGGGTTTGATCATGTGCATATGTTTATTGCGATGGGAGATTAGGACTTTGGGCTCAAGAGATAAGGTTTTGATATATGGTTAGACCCATTAGATATTTTTAATGAAACGATTGCTTATGATATCACTACAGTATGTTATTGTGTTCATATGACAATGGGTGTCGACGACACATATTAATGTATGGTTTTTTAGCATAAACGATGGTTCTCTAGCTTATTATTACTACACATTCATACGATGCATTTCACTAACCAGACATATATCTCATCCAAGGATCGAGAACTTGGATTCGGTTCCAATTTAGCTCATTTGAAATTTTTCTAGTTTCGAAAAATTTCCAGAAGTTACGGTTTTGGTTTCAGTTCCGGTCCTGCTTTTGATTTTTAGTGGTTTGTTAATCAAAATGTAACAATAACCAATCTAAATTGAATATAAAATATAGTTTACCCAAATATTTTTCTATCAAATTTGATTTAGATTTAGAATTATACTAAGTCAATTTAAATAAAAGAGCCAAGCCCATTTTATCTCATTACCACTAAGCCTAAATTTATTAAAACTAAATAATGTTAGTTTCATTTCAAAGCCCATCCCAAAATCCATTTTAATTGGTCTACTTAGCTCTAAAATTCTAGAACTAGGTTTACATTGTCGCTTCCCTGGTTCATTCCTTAATCAACATTAGGGCTCACCGTAGAATCCAATCGAGAAGACAACAGATAACAAAATGAAAAACAATCGAGAGAGATGCTCGCCTTGGATTTTTATCACGATCGCGATTGCTACTTGAAATCAACGATGTTGGTTGTTGCTCGAAATCGACAAAGACCGCATCTCGAATCTCAATACTAGGTTAGTAATTTACTGATATTTCTTCTACTTCTTGGCTGATTTTTCTTCTTCTGCTATTTTTTTTCCTGTTGTTAGCAAGCGGGACGTGATTCTGACCTAATCCCGTCTCGCTACTGGTCAGAACTGAATCGAGGTGACCAAAATCTCGGGGTTTTGGCTGAAACCTTTAACAGTGATCTCACCCTCCCTGTGATTTTCTTCTTGCTAGATATACTATGTTGAGTAGATAGAAAGGATTAAAGGTGACTCAAAGGGTGGTGATATGATGAAGATGCATATTTATTTATAGTTATATATTATTTTATCTTGGTCATTCCCATACTTTAGGCTATTTTTTATTAGTAGCATATAGAAATGTTGCAAGTGAAGTATATTTGATATTGTGTTATTTTGTTCATTTGTGGTTATTTTATTATTAATTATTATATTTTATTTCATCTACTGAATTTCAGGAAATTGTAGAATATTGTAGATATCTCTTTGATCAGTTTTATACATTTTAGCTTAAGATGATGCGCTATCAACGACATCAGTAATGTTAATGCCACATTTAGACATAAATCATGGCATCGTTGATGGTGGGTTGTTACTTTAATTATGCAAGCCAACATAGTAAGAACTACGATCCATGATGAAATTGAAGATAACAAATTTTGTATTCCTTCTTATGAATCTCAAGATGAAGCTAAAAGAGAACAAACGGTCTGTGTACAGGGAGTCTAACATATGTCACATATGTCGATTTAATAGTGCAACATCTTTTTAACATTGCTGTCATTGAGAGTACGTCAGCACTATGCCTAAAGACCGAGATATCTAATGTCCTTGGAAGATCCAATCTAACAATTCAAAATTTAAGAAGAGAGAAGATTATGATGGCCTAGTAATATGCATGGAGAGAAGGGGTTTATAGGCATTGTTTCTTAAAGGTTGTTCGACTACGTATGACGTATGTAACAACCCGCTCCTTGCTTAGCATATATATTATTCCCAATTTAGTTACTATTACCTCATGGGCTAAGCCAAGGTGTAGGGCTTTCTCACTCAAAAGGTCTCGATGACGATATAAGATTGTCGACACATGGCTGATACCGACATATAGTATATATGTTCTCCCTCATATAACGTTAATGTTGTCCCCCCTTAGTCACCTCCAAAGTGTGGGTTTTCTTCTTACAAAGCCTCGACGTTATTCTAAGTCAAAGATTTTATTATATAAGAATTAATTTCATATGCATTTTCTGCAATATGAGACATAATTTTCAATATAACTAAGGGGTGTTATGACATATTATGTACACTGCTTTGCTAATCAATTACTACTTGTTAAGAACTAAAGATGTTAATGATGATGGTTTGGACGACAACAACCTTGTTTCAACTTTGTTCCAATTATTATTATAATAGTAACACTATTTTCTAGAATATATATATATATATATGTGTGTGTGTGTGTGTGTGTGTATACAGGAAATATATACAGGTATTTATTATTAAAGACTGTACAGTTTAGAGAATCAAGATTTCAAAGTAGAAGAGTTAAGTTTCAAGACTCATGAGTATCAAGAAATCAAGAGTTCAAGAATTATAGAGTAAATTTGTCTAGATATTTTGTCAAAACTCCGGTTATCACTTTATTCTGATTTCAAATTTAATTCTGATTTTAAATTATAATGCCAACTTACCTTTAAAATTTATTTACTTGTTTTCAAATCTAGTTTTCAAATGATTTTAAAATTACTTCCTATTTATAAATATATACTTCTTTATTTTGAGAAATATTTTAACTTCTGAAATTTATTTTAACTCTTATTTTCAAAATAATGGATTTTAACTTGAGTTTTATTTATAAATTTATTACTAGTTTTATTATAATTACCTATGTTTTTAATTTCCTTGTTTATATTAAGTTTTAATTTATTCATAGTTTTATATTTATACTTGTATATCATTTGATATTTAGCTTCTTAATTATTTTTATTTCAACTTTGTATAAGTTTTTAAAATATATTTTACTTTGAATAGAATGTTTTAATATAAAGGAATATAGTTTGTTTTAACTCTGAATTCACCATAATTTATTTAAACGTTATTTACTTTGTTTTAAAAAATTCATTTTTTAACTTTACACTAGCATATGTCGACATACTTACTGTCAGTTGATTTTTAAATTTTGAAAAGAAGTGTCTTTTGAATTCAAACCTTTTCTGAATGGTTAAGGCTGTTGGAAAACTATAAATACCATCCAAAATTTGAATTTTTTAATCACTTTTCATCTTCTTCTTCCTCCCCAAACAATCCACCATTATTATAATTAATTTCTTACTGTCGATTTCAATAGATATCATATCATTCTTCTTCTGTTTCAATTCTAAATCAAAATCTCTCTAAATTCAAGTGTTACTCAAAAGTTACAGGTTGTTTGTAATCAAAGATCTTAAGATCAAGTCCTATCGAATCAAAACTACATAAACTGATAAGAGAATGGTGTGGTCATGTCCCATATAAAGTGAGTGGATGCGATTGTGTCCCGGAAATCGATTGGGTGGACAATTGTGGCCAGTAAATCAACTAAGTCTCACTGTACTTGGAATCAGTTGAGGTGTTCCCTTGTAGTCCTGAAATCAAGGATTGTAATTGGATTTGTTGAATAAAAATCCACATCAATCCAGGGTTGTGCGGTACTGGTTGTAGAGGAGTCCCGAACCTGTACAAAAATCACGGTGTGTACTTTCCTTTTTCTACTTTTATTTTCTTCATTTTGTGACTGTTATTATCTATGATCTACATAATGTTTTGTTTAATCCAAAAGGATTTCAAGAAATTAATTCAATAAAACACTATTCACCCCCCTATAGTGTTTATATAGCCATAAGATCCTTAATCCGCATCTCAACATTTAGTACCAGAGCAATGATTTTCGATGTTTTCATAATCTGAATTTTGAAAAGTTTAAATGGCAATTTTTGAAGATCTTCATAACACTAGTTCAAAAGCATGCATTTCATCATTGTTTCATTAGTCTGCATTTAATTATTGTGAAAAGTCAAGTTGTCTACCGAATTGGTGTGTTGTATAGATTCAAAACTTGATGGTTAATTAGTGCAAATCAAAAAAGATAAATGGATACTGGATAGTGGTTGTTCAAGGCATATGACGGGAAATCCAAACTTACCGAATAATATAGTCTATGAAGATGAAGGAATGGTCAATTTTTGTGATAACTCAAAAGGATACGTGATTGGCAACGGCAGTGTCGGTAACTCTAAAACTCCTACTATTTCTGATGTTTTATTAGTCAGGGATTTAAAACATAACTTACTTAGTATAAGTCAATTATGTGATAAAGAATATAAAATTAAATTTGAAAAAGATAAGTGTTTTATTAAAGATAATAATTCAAATATAATTTTTGGAGGAATAAGAAAGCAAAATATTTACATCTTAAGTATGGAAATTTCAAATGATAATTTATGTCTTTTGGCCAATGCAAGTGACCCTTGGATTTGGCATATGAGATTTGGTCATTAAAACTTCAAACATATCTAAAATCTCTAAATTAGATTTAGTTAGAGGATTACCCAAAATGAATTTCAAATTATATAATTTATGTGACGCTTGCCAACTAGGAAAATTAAGAAAAAGTTCTTTTAAGTCAAAAGATGAGATTACCACTTCAAATCCATTAGAATTACTTCATATGGATTTATTTGGTGAATCTCAAACATAATCAATAAACCATAGTAGAAACGTTTTCGTAATTATCGATGATTTCTCTAGATTTACTTGGATGTTGTTTCTTAAACATAAAAGTGATGCTCTTGAAATATTTAAAACTTTTGCTAAAAGAATTCAAAATCTATTATCTTTGAATATTAAAACTATACGTTGTGATGATAGTAGAGAATTCGAAAATGAAAACTTTCAGAAATTTAGCAATAAAAAGGGAACTACTCATACTTTTTCTTTTCCAATAACTCCTAAACAAAACGAAGTAGTTACGCGTACAAATAGGACGATACAAGAGTGTGCACGAACTATGTTATCTAATAGTAGTTTACCAAAGACTTTTTGGATGAAGCTGTTGCCACAGCTTGTTATATTTGAAATAGAATCTTCATTAGATCATTAACTAGAAAAACTCCATATGAACTTCTGTATAAAAAGAAACCGAAGGTATCTTACTTCAGAATTTATGGGAATAAATGCATTATTTTAAATATGAAAGGTAATTTAGATAAATTTGATCCTAAATCAGATAAAGGGATTTTTATTGGATATTCAAATAAAAGTAACATATAGAGTTTTCAATTTAAAAACTAATACTATTGAAGAAACTTTAAATGTATCTTTTGATGAAAATAATAAAGATATAAATCAAAATGACGATGAATTTGATAATAATGATGAATCAAAAGAAATGAATAATGAGATTAATCAACCCAGTAAAAGAATTAGGCTTTTAAGAGATCACTCTGTAGAAAATATAATGTGAGATATTGTGTGACGATCCAGAATTTGTAACCGATTTAAAACTAAATTTTTCGAGCAAAATTTTGGAAATAAAAATGGATTGATATAATTTAAATATGGCTTTGGAAAAATTATAATATATATATATATATGTTTAAATAATAAAGTAGATGTTGATTTTTGTCAAAATATAACGGTATAATTTTAACGAGAATTTATCCAGTTTTGATACAATGAATTTTCCAATACGTATTTATAACACTGTTTTTAATAAGTTCTTTTCTAGTTAAATGAATATATTTTAAAATATAAATGAATAGGATAAAATAAATAGATATATACATATATATATGTAGATAATACAATAAAAATAAATATTTAAATAAGTTAATATGCGATAACAATAATCGTCAGTATTTAAATCGACAAAATTATTTTTAAGTGATCTTTTGTCAAATTATATTTGTTAAGTAACGATTATTAAAACATAATTTATAATTTAATTTATTAATGAAACATCGTTATATTTTGTCGAAAATATGTTAGCCAATATCGCATTTTGTCGTATTAATCGATTGATCGTTTAAGTTGATAAACGATGAGCTAGAACGCTTTGAATTTGAAACGGTTGTGAGGCGTTCCCAAATAGAAACATCTGTAAGTGTGGCAAATAGTGTTGCAAATGTAACCATGGTATATGCACATAGTTTTTGAGTGGCACACGGTTTAGGGGGACATGGTTTTGTAGGTGGCACCTTGAATGCATATGGTGATCCTAGGATGGACAAGTGTCCCTTGGAAAATGACCAAAATGCCCTCATTTTATGACTATATAAGGAGGTCTAAACACCCTCATTTCTCACCACTCTCCCTCTCTCTTCTCCCTCACCTCCATCTCTCCTTCCAGACTTGCGCCACCACTACAGCAGTCCGTCGTCATCCTCACTCCCCACTACCAAACTTCAGCCACAATTCACCCAAAAACACCACCTCCCTCCTCCCATTGCTCAGCCTCCCCCTCCCCATTTGGCCTCCCCTCCCAAGCCACCGCTCCGACGCCGCACCACCACCCTCCGACCCACCCAGCTCCGCCAGCCCGCCTCCACTCTCGGTTGTGGACCCCACTAGCTCGGTCCCTTTCAAATAAAAAAAGAGAAAAAGAAAATATATATACGCATACGTATATGGTCGACGTATCGGTGCAAAGGAAGCTCTGCTCGACGGTGTTTGCTAGGCTCGCCTACCGCAAAGAAATTAGAAAGCTATGAGGGTGAGAACAACTTAATTTTGTACACTAGTTTAGTGAGAACTATTTAATTTTTATACACTAGTTAGTGAAGATTATTTAGATTATATATTTAACTAGTGTTGCTAATTAATTTGGTAATGAATGAATGGTTGATGATTGTATGTATGTGATGTGATGATGGATGATGGTTGTGTAGTTAGAAAACACAAACACACTATTAAGCGTTAATTATTATAACGCTTACATGTAGTTATTAATTCCTTAATATTGATAATGGTTGCTATGGATGTTTATAAGTTTGTTAATGATGCGTGACACACTATGACACTCTAATTATAGTTTTGTATGGGTGATCGATCGAATTTCCTTTTTAGTTGGAAATGTAATCAATGTTATATTATTATAATATTGAGAATTGAGTTTGAAATTATATTTTCAAATTTGATATTTGAAACAATTCGGAAACGAAATGGAAATGTATACGAACAACTTTCGTAAAGGTGAACATTTTATTAAACGAGTTTCTGGTATAAAACAAGGTGTTGCTTGTAAGTCGACAAAAAAAATTGTTTTTTAAAAGTGAAGTTTGGTTTGCCTATCAAGATGATGTTTTAACTCAAACTAATTGCGCCAATGGTTTTATATTATTTTAATTTTAACTTCTGCAAATTTTGAAGTTAATCGGACTAATTTTTGAAAAATAATATTATATTATTATTATTATAATATAATAATATTCGATTTTAAATTTAAATTGAATTTGAAGAAAAATTGAAATATTATTTTCAAATAAGTTTATATATATTTATGAATGTTCATAATCGTATGAGAAGCAATCCGGACGAAGTTTTATTATACGTCACAGTTTGACCTGAATAAGACTAGCCGTGCAGCGACAGTTTGCGAATTTCAATCAATAATTTTAAATGCTTATAACTTGAGCATTTTAAATCGGATTTCAGCAAAACAAAAAATATTTGTTATCTAATAACATTGGCCTTCAAATAAAAAAGAAATTTTCAAATTTTGACTGTTAACTTTCACGTTATGTGTAAATCAATTTTTGAAAGGGTCGTTGTAAACGCAGTTCGTCGACTGTAACTATAAGCAGCTATTTTTAAGATTTTAAAAATATGAAAAAATATTGTAAAATCATTATAAATTATATAAAAGTGATTTGAATTGGAAAATTTTAGTTTTGGATAATACAAAGGTTATTTGATCAAACTAGCCAATATGAACTGTTTTAAAACGCTTTTGGAACGCTATTATAATGCTTTTTTAAAAACAATATGTTTTAAAGTTTTAACCGCAAATTATTATCTAAACCATAAGTAATCATTTTTATATGATTTGTGAAATAATTTCAAAGGTTCAAAATTATTAAAATATTTAATATTGGATTTAATTTCGTATGTTTAATATTAAAACGGTATTCCAATTATAAATTAATTGGATATGGTTGGAAATAAATCTTCGAATGTTTGATATTGATGCTGTGGATGATAACTCTTGCTATTCGAGGAATATAGAAGGTAGTTTAATGTTATTCTGCTTATAGTTTAGGTTGGATACGAAGATTAATATTGAGGATAAGTTGATGAGATTTCTATCCAGATCTAATATCAAATGGTTTGATAAATCTTTCGAACTAAGATAAGGGTTTCCCGATTTAGTTGAGATAAGTTGGATAGAAATAATCTTCACAAATTTGATATGAAATTCCGTTGTTGAATGTATACTATTTGAGGAATTTGAAAGAAATTTATATCGTTGTTCCGCTTATAGTATTCGTTGATTTTGAGAATTGGTATCGAATATAAGTATATATAATTTCTATTTAACTTATGTTCAATATCAATTAATTTGGGTTTTGTTATGGATGGTATCATCAATAATATCATTCTTGAACCTTAATAAGATTAAGTTGTGGAAATTCATATCGCAATTGAGGATTTAATCAAATCTTTAATTTAAGGAAATTAAAAGCAAGGAATTTAGAAGGAACCATAATCTTTTAATTAAGATTAAAGAGACGGATATTAAGTGATCTTTTCAAGTAGGAATTATGTTTGAAATTTTGAAATATGAGTTAGGGATTTCAAAAGGAATTTTTGATAACGAGTTATCGAATGAAAAGTTATAAGAATAACTTAAGAGTGAATTTATAAAAGGTTTTGGTTAACCAACTATGGAAGGAGATTTAGTTGTAATCATGTGTAATCCATAATTGTGTTATTAAATTGCGCTTATTATTTGGAAAGATCGGGATCGGATTTATGTCTGAAAACCATTCCAAATAATAATATGACTTATGGAGCAATTCAAAATATTGAAGACGGTGGTTAAAGACCGCGGATCTTCACATCGTTTTAGATTATTTGATGATGCCTCGATTGGGCCGTACACCCAATACGAGGTTATATTGTGGTAATGGTTCAGACGCATTTGGAAATTTTCTGAATTTTCAAGGACCTCTAATAAGGTGCCTTCGGTTCGTTCAGACTGAAAACAGAATTGCATGAATTGTGTATCTGACATTGTAATTGACTGAGTAACAACTGATCTTTGTTAAATATATATAAGTTTGGTGGCGGAAAATTTATTCTATTAGCTTAACATCATTCTCTGAGACATATGAGCTTAAAGATTATATATTGATAGATATCAGTTATATGTGGTGAATGGACAATGTGGCGTACTTAAGTGATGAGTTATTGATGATCAAAGCATGACATATTGAAGCGTATCTTTGTGTATATCGTGACTTTGACAAGCCTCACACCCCGAAAAATGGCCGAAACAGGAAAGATGCGACGAGACATGGGTAGTCATCTCCTTATAGACAAAAGGTGTACCATGGTATGGAGCCCAGGTATTAACGTATGTGGCAAATATCTACTTTTGTGATTGTTGATGATATGGGATCCCGGTTTAAAGGTTGGTAACGATCAGGAGATAACTTACTAAGGCGTGATCTAATTAATCCATTGAGAGACCAGCCTCATGTTGGCATAGAGCCCGTTTAGTTCTCGGGGCATCCCTCTAGAGGCGTACCCATCGTAGATAAGGATGTTCATTTGCCTGATCATTTGTTGGAAACCCAATCTCCACTACGATCCTTTACAATTTCAATTATATAGCATACTGGTTACTGGTAGGAATATGTCAACATAATGGGATGGGGCATTATGTTGGCAATGATTAATACATTTACTTACGAAAGGATTTTTATACTATGTGAAAGAGGATTTTTACGTATCAAACATTTTTTACTATCATAAAGAGAAACTTCGCTCATGTGTGTGTTTGCATTGTGTGTGTGCTGCGAGACCTTATGCCCGTATGTGTGTTTGCAATGATTGTGTGCCGCGAGACCTTATATTAGTTCCATTTTAAAAAAAAGTCATTGCGAATTTCTATGCACTAGTATTCACATCGAGTAAACTTGTTCCGTGTTTAGTGGCGTGGTCCGGTAATTTATCTAACTTTAAAATAAACCCTAAAAACAACTGTTCTGAGTTCTCATACCAGTCTCATTAATGACCTGGAGTTTATTGTTCCTACACCAAAACTCTGGAAGCCCATAATTTTTCACACGGACAGCTAGCAGTTTGGTTTGAAGATTTAGTCTTCAGAGCTGGATTCAGGATTGGAGCTAGAGCTATATTTTGGATTGTTATTCTTCCACTGAGAGTATATTTGTATTTCTTTCCGTTGTGTTTCTGTTGTACTCTGATATTCGTTGTAACTCTGATGTAAAGTTATTGTGATGATAATGAAAAGTTCGTTTACTTCTATGCAAATATTTAAGTACCTCTAACAATTCGTCTTTATGAATGGATTGAGTCGGTTTAATTACCGGTTAGAACCAGACAAAAAGGCGGATCGTTACATATTGAATCTATAGTTAGGACTAGAAATCAATTAAATAATATGAGTAAAATAGCGTTTATATCTACTATTGAACCCAAAAATCCAAAGAAAGCATCATCTGATGATTCATGGATACTTGCTTTGCTATGCAAGAGGAATTGAATCAATTCACCATAAATGATGCATGGAAACATGTTCCTAGATCGGAGGATAAAACTATAATAGGAACTAAATGGGCATATAAAAATAAAATGAATGAACTTGGTGAGGTCGTTAGAAATAAAGCACAATTAGTTGCTCAAGGATATTGTCAAGAAGGAATAGACTACGACGAAACCTTTGCCCCTGTAGCATGATTAGAAGCTATTTGAATTCTACTTGTTTCGCTAATCACAATAATTTCAAATGGATGTAAAAAGTGCATTTCTAAATAGATTCATTAAAGAAGACGTTTACGTTGAACAACCCCCATTATTCGAAAATGAAAAATTTCCTAATCACGTTTATAAGTTAAAGAAAGCCTTATACAGTTAAAAACAAGCTCCTAGAGCCTGGTACAATCGATTAAGAATTTATTTATTACAATCAAACTTTGAAAATTGTAAAGTAGATAATACACTTTATTAGAAGAAATGAAAATGAAATTCAATTAGTGCAAATCTATGTAGACGATATAATTTTTGGATCAACTAATAATAAAATGAATCAAGAATTATCAAAAATCATGACTAAAGAATTTGAAATGAGTCATATGTGAGAACTTACTTTCTTCTTAAGATTACAAATTAGACAATTAGATAATGGAATATTTATTAATCAAGAAAAATATGTTAGGGATTTAATTAATAAATTTAATATGGTTAGTACTAAAGGAAAACCGACTCCTATGGCAACCAATAAAGCCTTAAGTAAAGACGATTCTTCAAAAGATGTAGATCGAAAACTATGAGGTATGATAGGTTCTTTATTATATATAACTGCAAGTAGACCAAATATAATGCATAGTGTTTGTCTTTGCACTAGATATCAATCACAACCTAAGAAAACTCACTTAAAGTCCGTAAAACATATTCTATGATATGTCAAACATACATTAGACTTAGGTTTATTCTATCCTAAAAACGATTCATTCGATTTAATTTTGTATTGCGATGTAGACAATGCCGGTTGTAAATCAGACCAAAAAAGCACAAGTGGAACTCATTACTTTCTGGGTCATGTCCTGGATTCCTGGTTTAGTACAAAGCAAAATACCGTTTACTTGTCAACAACTGAAGCAAAATATATATTTATTGCCTTAGCTTGTTCTCAAAGTAATATATATGCAACAAACTCTAAGAGATTTTAGTTTAAATATAACCAAATCACCAAATTACTACGATAATACGAATATTATAAATCTATCTAAAAATCCTACACATCATGCTAGAACAAAACATATTGATGTGAGACATCATTTTCTAAGAGATAACGTAAATAAAGAAAATACTTCACAAGAATTTATTAACACGGAAAATCAAATTGTAGATATATTAACTAAACCATTAAACGAAACAACATTTACTAAATTAAGAAGAGAACTAGGAATTTATTCTCTAAATGAAATAAAATATTTAAATAAATTAGTATAAATATAGTAAAAATAATAAGAAAATTAAAAAAAAATTCAAAATTAACATGCATATGTCGACAGACAAAATGGTATGTCGACATATAACAGAAAAAAATTAAAATTAAAATTCCCTCCAAAATTAGTTATTACTCTTATTTAAACTCTCCACTTCGAAAATCCTTCTCTTCTCACTCATTTTCTCTATAACAAAAATTCTGAAACTATAAAATAATGGCTTCCACTTTAAACAGTTCCTTTTCGTTTCCCAAGCCCATGCAAGGCCCATTTCAACGTTCTACACACGCAAGGGTTATCAAACTAGAAGAATATATGAAAGATGCTTTTAAATTACTCACTGAAATCCAATTTCTTCAACTCCGGATGATCAAGGAGCAAGAAAAGCAATGGAAGATCATTATGAATCTTCAGAAATATATAATGGATAACCAAGAAAATCCAATTATTATCGAAGATGATTCCTCCAACATTCAAGTCCATAATCTCATGGAGGAAGATGAAGAAGAAGTGGAAGAGGTTGAAGAAGAAGAGGAAGTAGAGGATCAAAATCAAGGAATGGATGAAGACGATCAAGTAATTTGTGTCGATAAAGTCTGTTTCGATAAGGATGAGAACGTGGTTAAAGAAAATGGAGAATTCTGTCTTAATTACCCAAATTATCCAATTCACAGATCTTCAATTATTAGAAACGATTAATAGTTAAGTTTGTATATTCGTACAAGTGCTATTATACGTTATATTCGTTAAAAATACTTATGTACATGTAAAACAACAAAAATAATAATAAAATATAAGGTTGTATTTAGTGTCTATATAATAGTATTTATACCTAAGGATATTGTTAGACTATTATACTAGCTTTGGTATATAATAGTTTTAAGTTTGATAGTCTTAACTTTAGATATTATAAATGTATTAGTTTTAGAATTATGCCTTAGCTTTAGGGGGAGTGGTATTTAGGACTATGTAGTTTTTGTTGATGACAAAGAGGGAGAACTATAAAATAGGGTTTAGATTAATGGGGAGTTAGTAGTTTCGAGAGGGGTTAATAGAGAAAGGGGAAGTAACTGAAGGATCAAAATATCAGATATGAATATTTTATAAACCAAGTTTGTCATCATCAAAAATGAGGAGAGAATGTTAAGGACTGAGATGTTGATGATGATGGTTTTGATGACAACCTTGTTTCAACTTTGTTTCAATTATTATTATTATAAAATATATACTAACACTATTTTCTAGCATATATATGTGTGTGTGTATACATGAAATCTATGCATGTATTTATTATTGAAGACCGTACAATTCAAAGTATCAAAATTTCAAAGTAGGAGAGTTTAAGAGTTCAAGAATTATATAGTAAATATGTCTAGACATTCTGTTAAAACTTGGTTAGCACTTGATTCTAATTTTAAGTTTAATTCTGATCTTAAATTCTAATTTCAAACTACCCTTCAAAATTATTTACTTGTTTTTAAATCTAGTTTTCAAATGATTTCAAAATTACTTCTTATTTATAAATATATACTTCTTTATTTTGAGAAATATTTTAACTTCTGAAATTTATTTTAACTCTTGTTTTCAAAATAATGGATTTTAAGTTGAGTTTTACTGACAAATTTATTACTAGCTTTATTATAATTACCTTTTTTATTTCCTTGTTTATATTAAGTTTTAATTTATTCATAGTTTTATATTTATACTTTTATATCATTTTATATTTAGTTTCTTAATTATTTTTATTTCATCTTTATATAAGTTTCTAAAATATATTTTACTTTGAATAGAATGTTTTAATATGAAGAAATATAGTTTGTTTTAACTCTGGATTCACCATAATTTAATTAAACATTATTTACTTTGTTTTAAAAAATTCATTTTTTAACTTTACACCAGCATATGTCGACATGGGCATTTGCGTATGTCGACATACTAGCCGTTAGTTGATTTTTTAAATTTTGAAAAGAAGTGTCTTTTGAATTCAAACCTTTACTGAAAGGTTGTTTGAAGCTGTTGGAGAACTATAAATACCTTCCAGAATTCGAACTTTTTAATCACTTTTCATCTTCTTCTTCCTCCCTAAACAATCCACCATTATTATACTTAATTTTTTACCTTTCTGCACTTATACTCAGCCGATTTCAATAGAAATCATATCATTCTTTTTCTCTTTCAATTCCAAATCAAAATCTCTCTGAATTCAAGTGCTACACAAGAGTTATAGGTTGTTTGTAATCAAAGATCTCAAGATCAAGTCCTATTGAGCCAAAACTAAAAAACTGATAAGAGAAGGATGTGGTCATATCCCGTATAATGTGACTGGATGCGATTGTGTCCCAGAAATCGATTGGGTGTAAAGTTGTGGTCCGTAAATCAACTAAGTCTCATTGTACTTGGCATCAGTTGGGGTGTGCCCTTGTAGCGCTGAAATCAAGGATTGTAATTGGAATTGTTGAATAAAAATCCACATCAACCCAGCGTTGTGTGGGACTGGATGTAGAGGAGTCCCGAACCAGTATAAATTCTCGATGTGTACTTTTCTTTTTCCGCTTTTAGTTTTATTTTTTTCTTTCTGTGATTGATGTTGTGTTTGTTATTATCTGTGATCTGCATACTGCTTTGTTTAACCCAAAAGGATTTCAAGAAATTAATAAATTCAATAAAAACACTATTCATTCCCTTCTAGTGTTTATTCTGCCTTAAGATCCCTAATCCGCATCTCCAAAACTACTAGCTTTAGTTGTTGTAGTAAAAGATAAACGATTTGGCAATTTTATTCTCATTTAGCATGCATTGTTAATCTAGTTGATGCATCAATGAGCCGTTTTGTGACTTAAAAATGATATTAAAAAGTTTGAGACTGAGAAAATGACGGTTAGTGAAGAAAGACTAACAAACACAGCATCGTGGAGCTCACATTATGATTCTATGAGGGATTTAATGAACATGTATGATGTTGCTTGCTAGATGTTGAATGTATTAAAAGAAGTGGACGTCAAACAATGATATCAAGCTTTGGGCATGTTTAAAACTTTAAGAAGCTTTGATTTTCCACTTACTTTAGACTTAATGGATGGATGAAATAATGGGTATCACTGATGGATTTTGTCGAGCATTACAATGTAAATCTTAAAGCAATCTAAATGTAATGGAATTAGTGTCAACAACAAAAATTCTTCTTCAAAATGACGAATGGAGCAATGAGATACATTTTAAAAGACTTTTACTATTTTTTTGCATGACATTGGAGTTCCTAAACATGATGTATATATAAGGTACAAGTCGTAGACGTCAACAACGGGTTGACATCACATTTAAAAATCATTATCATTATGACACTTTAAACTCTACAATTGATTTTCAATTAACGGAGTTTGAAAATAGATTCAACAGTTCATTAATTGAACTTCTTACTCTTT
Organism: Allium sativum; assembly: GCA_030737875.1. Lineage (NCBI taxonomy): Eukaryota > Viridiplantae > Streptophyta > Magnoliopsida > Asparagales > Amaryllidaceae > Allium > Allium sativum. The sequence goes on from CM060921.1 coordinate 83,444,715, forward strand.
AGTTTAACTCTAAATTCCAAAGATTTTTTTCAAGTACTTCAATGCAAAAAATATGAGCAAGCTTAACAAAAAAAATTACCCCATGTTAAAATGCTTTTCCTAGAGCTTCTTAACCGTCACACCTCTATCCACCTCGTTCAAGAGTATTCATCATCTTCGACTTCTTTTCTTCCATGGCGTGCTCCTCTCGTGGTGAAAGTTTGTCTATTGTAGGCGTCCCATTGGCCAGATATGGTCGAGTTTTCAGCGATTCCACTCTTATTGCCACCTCTAGTCATCTGCCTATCGTTTTCCCTCCCCTTTATTCACAGATATATGTGAGAAATTGCCTATCTCTTAATCCATTCCAGCCATTTTGGAATTTTTCAATCCCATTGATGAACTAAGTGTGTTAATCTCCAAGGCTAAGGCTTTTAGAGCTATGCTTTCTGGTATTTCTAAAAACTCTTTTATGACTAGGTCTTCTGCTATATGCTCTTTACCAGCAGTTGTTGCCGGTAGTGCTGATGGTTGTTGGTTAAATACAGATTTGCCTTATCTTAGTGAAATTCTGGGAATGGAGGAATGTTTGAATGGTGCTGCAAATGCTAATGTAGATGTTGCAAATGAATTAGGATCAAGTGTTGTTAACCAAAATGTCAAATCTAATAAACTTCCTATCATTATTTGCAAACATTATGTGCAATACTTGCCTCAAGATGTTGAGTCAATTAGTGTATTGTTGTCAAAAATCATATGATTTGAATCCCGTTTTAAATCAAATCTCTCTTTATGATTTAATTTATATTTCGATTCAAATTGGTTAAAGCCACTTTCATTTAGCACATACTGGTACATTCAATATACTTATTTTAGTCTACCACTTCAATTCAAAGTTTTCCTAAACAAAATAGAAATGGAAGAAAATAAGAAAATTGAATTTTAGGCTTAAATGTAGAGGTTCAAACATAAACGCCAATTTCAAATTGTATATGAACCTTAAAATATGGATCTTTTAAATCCTTTATTTTTTATTTAAATCCTCTATTTTCGATTTAAATCCTGTTTCAATTTGAAATTTAAATGTTACGATTTACGATTTGAATCTCATTTTGACAACCTTTATTTAGTGTGTTTCCTGAGGGTATCAAGCCCAATGAATGGTCATCCTTGTTTTCTGCTTTACCGTGAAATACTGGTGTTCATATTTCTCTCTCCTTTGAAAAAGTCGAGATTGACAAAGTGATGGTTCCTCCAACTGCAGTTTTGCAGGCGAGCGTAGAATATTAGTCTGATTATCTAGTTGGCTTTTTTCTTGGACTCAAACCCGTCTTATTATCTTGTCAAAGATCAATGTCGTAATGCATGGAAACTCTGTTGTGGTCTCCAAGTACATTTCGGTTTCTATGGATTTTTCCAAATTCTCGAGAGCTGCATATTCTTGCGATTAATCTAATACATATTGCTGGGAAAATTTTCACTATTACAACGTGAAGTCTTACGGTTGATATCGCTAGAGAGCGCGTATTGTCTACCCTTGTTTGGACTCGCTTCTTTAAAATCCCTTTTGCTTTGCGATCCATAATTGGATTTGACTGGTTAGCCGCCCTAGTCAGCAAAATGAAATGACACGATTAGGAAAAGATTGGCGTACGCAAAGGGTTTATTGAGATTACTCTTAATAAACCATTGTCTTCAAGATTGTAGATAAGAATAGCCGAGCAAACTTGAGGCAAAGGAGGAACTTCGATATAGCTGGAACCCATATATATATATATATATATATATATATATATATATATATATATATATATATATATATATATATGCAATTTCTATTGATTTTTTGGACATTCTGATAACGGTTGTAAGTTCGGGCCGATCGATCTCTGCTTTCGTCAATCCCTGCTAAGATTCCACTACCACGACCACATTCTAGGAAGTGGGTTTATAATCGTAGGTCTACTGCCCCTCCGATCGAGGTATTGTATTCTATCCATATTTTGGATCATTCTTCTACGTATGAACCAGCTTATGATGTCTCATTGCCCAAAACTGTGGTGGATATGGCTATGAGGCCTCTCGAAAATTTTGCTATTATTTGATAGCTTGGTGGGTGTTCTTGGGTTCATGTAGCATTTGAAATGACTTAGGAAATGAGATATAGACCGTCGATTGAGAGTTACCGTATGTTTACTACATAATATGGTAAGAAGCCTGTATCACATAAAGTGGGATGGATTGTGCTTATCTTCTAAAGGTAAGGACGATGAGTGTAACAATGCTATCTTAGAGGATGCCATTTAGTAAAATAGTTATTTATATTAGTGCGATTATGTGCACCTCGTACTTGACTTGGAATTGCGGTTTTTAGGGTTTTTGCATGTCTTAAGGTCGTCTTTGATGGAGATAGCAGTTGAATGATTGGTGGACCAGTCGTCCTTATCATTTAGTAGTTTAGATGCTTCTGTCGATCTCATGTGTTTCTTTTTTATTTGTTCTAACGCAAGTATTGAGCACTTGTTCTTAGTGGTTGTTAATACAAGTAGACGACACATTTTAAAGTCCGCTAGCTTTGCTTAAAAAGTATTACCCTATGAATTTTAGTGGACAAGATATTAATGCTTTGCAACATCAACTGATGCATTCTCGGCTTAACGTTACAAACAGAGCCGGCTACAAGTATCTTTTGACAAAGCTGCCATTAATTTCTATTTATACAAATTCACTGTGTACGACTGACGATCACCAGTGGTTGTTGCTCCCCGTCCGGGGGTTGCTCTAGGCGGCCGTCTGCTCAGACTAGCCCTTGAGCTGGCTCTGGTTACAAGTGATCATCGGTCTGAAAATACAACTACGCTTGGTGGCTCATATAAATGTCTATTTGTTATAATAAAGTTTGAGATCGATTATTTGATTAATAAATTGATTTGTCTGACTCTTTCTATCACTACCACAACTGCTAAATGAGCATCTTGAATATGAAACATGTCAAAACGTCTATCAGCAATGCTATGAGAGATGAATTCCTCGTCGACTGTCTGTCTCTTTGTTCGGAGCTTGGTTTAGAAGATTGACTTGGATGTTACAATTATGGAAGTTGACTCTTTAAAGACTCGTGGATGAAAGTGAAAGATGAATCTAGTTATGATTATTAGTGACTTTTGTTTTTTACTATTGGTTTGTAATTATTGATTGGAATTGCACTATAACTCGAAGAAGAAGAGAAAATTCAAATTTAAAGTGGGTCCACCTTAGTATTAATTCCTCCCACTTTTATTTTTTAGGTTTAGTTCAACTTCCATTCCTTCCGCAAACAAAAAGCTCCATTCTCTTCTAGGTTTTCAATCTCATTGTAGTTAAATGAGAACCTGAAAAGAGTATTTATGTGAGGTTGTGTGCTTAGAAATTAGACTCTCTATCTTTAGTGGAATGACACAGCTGAGATATTGTTACCTGACCACACGACATGCGTACACAATTTACTAATGGATATCATATGGTTGTGGTCCAACATGTAAGAGTGTCCCAGTCTGGTATTCCAGTTTTATCATAAGAGACACAATGTGGCCAAATGTGACATTCCTTAGAAGAAAGTAAACTAAACGCAAGTTTTGTACATTTAGCATCTTCTCCATAAGCATAAGCATTTACAGTTTTTAACTTCTCTTTTTTCTTTTTTAAAGAAAAAACAAAGAATTTATTTAGCTGGATATTATGCCCACTAGATCCTTAGATGAAAACCGACTAAACTAACAAATGAAAATTCTATCAGGCCCTACTACTGTAAGCAAGGTTACAACGGTTGGTGTCTTATTTTAGATATAGATTGGATTAAAGACCACTAGACATCCGGATATGTCAGATATATATATAGTGAACGTGTAAGACAAACTGGTGGAAGGAACATGATAATTAGAAACGATACTGGCTCATCACTTCTTCGTCCATGTTTTTATTTAAAAATATGCTGTCATTCGTTTATTTTATAATAATAATAATTATTATTATTATTATGATTAATACGTGGGACACTCACTGAAAATGAATGGTGTGGATGAGAAAGCAGGCCAGTTTGAAAAGTAGATGAGCTAATAGAGAGCATTTGTGGAAATCATCAAAAGAGGAACAACAAACACACATTCCAACTTGGCTTTTACTAAGAAAACAATCACTCCAATTTGATTCCCTGAACAGAATTAAAAGCAGATCCAACTACTTGTGCTTGAAGTTATTATGTTTTACTGCATAGAAAGATGGAAAACACTGAATAGGTATGTGCAAAACACAGATATTGACATGTCGCATCACGCAGATGACAAATGTTATGCACTATTAACGCATTGGACCCACTTCATCTAATTTTGTCCATTTTTAATTTTTTTTTTATGAAAAAGAAGTCCAGACCTTCCCAGAACAAAGACCACCTTCAGTTCTTTCCAATTTGGACTAGGAGCTCAAGAGTATGTTTGAAGCAAGCGGAAACGGGGTATTTCAATGGAGTACTTCTACGAAGAACTGGATTTAGCAAAGAATGCGTTTAGCTATTTAAACGGATCATTTAAGCGGAGTATGTTAACGGGGTGTTTAGTATAATAGAAAAATTATAAATTACTCCAATTCAGTTCAAGCCAACTCCATTACGTAAAATATTTCGATATGATCACAACGCAAAAAACGACGTCTCAAACGGATCTTATTTGCACAAATTATTAATTTTTAAAACACTTAAATTTACTAATTAAACATGATTAATTAGCTAATATATCAAACGCAAGTGTAACGACCAAAATTGGTTCAATGGGGAAATGGGGCATTTTGCGCCGTTTTATAACGGACTCGCGTCGCGGAACAGCCCCTAAGCTCATGTTTTGAGTTGGTCAAACCACATACTTTTTAAGACATCATGTACACTTCCATTTCCAGCTTTGCTCCACTTATGATAGAAAAGAGGAGTAGACTTAGCATTTCATTACATCTAACTGGTAGATTAAAAATCCTTAACTTGAATGACCTGAAAGCAGTCGATCAACTACACGAAAATAAAATGTCTACACATATTCAATACAAACTATGGATATGTTATTATTGTCATTTATATCTGTTTCTATAAATTTTGAGATCACTACACAATTTCTGGACTCTCGGGATAATGATTCTAATCAATCACTAAAAGAACTGCACTTTGAGAGGTTCAGAAGTTATGAAATCATTTCAAACTTTCAATAATATGATAAGGTTAACATGTCAATTAACGCATTTGAAATTATATAGATTAGATTATTTGCTGTTGAGCCGAGTTGTTCGTCCGTCATTTTGAACGAAAGGGGAAACAAATGTTATCAGTGACCCAAAAAAAACGTTGAAGATAGCTACACTATCAAATACAGCAGAGACCACAATTTACATGGTTTCTAGATTTGCAGTTCTATCTTGAAAACTCCTTTCTAAGCCACAACTCTTTCTCCACAAGTGTCAAAAGCAAGACAATATTTTTATTGTTTCAACTTTATCAATATGCATATGGTGTCGTATTTTATTGGTCCTTTAGTACCTTACGAATCAAAACTATGAGTACCGTTGATCAAGCAAGATTAAAGAAGGAAATATTTTTAAGGAAAAAACTCACTTAGGTCTGCAATGTTGGAGCTCACAAGCTGAAACGAGACCTTCTGTCCAATAAAATCGTCCACTCCATCAAGAATTGATGCGTGAAAATCATTAAAATCCAACACGTTCTTCTTCATCAAAACTACCGTGCCTTCGATCGTAGTTGCGTTTTCCGCTTCGATTTCATTGTTTCCGATGATTAAATGGACAATGTTGCGCAAACAAGACAACATTTTTTGGGAAGGAGAATATGGGGGTATAGAAGAGGAAATAGAGTTTAATAAATGACTCTTTATATGGTTCAAAGCAGCATTTGTATAAAACCAGGCGCGTCCACCAAAGTGGCACAATACCTCGACCGCAAGAAGGTAATTTCACATATCCAAACAAACATTCACACAAAAAAGCTCTTCTCCGAAGAATTGATGATTATTTCCTCGAAAATGACTGTGGAAGATAGACTGTGACGACCGTTCTACGTCCCTGACGTTCATATAATCCAATAGTGTAATCGATGCAGAACGGTTGTCAAAGAGGAAAAAATCTGTTTGTTATATTCACATTTAAATTTATTTTACATAAAATAGTTTCCATTTATTATTAAAATCAAAAATGAATCATCTCTGAGAGAAAAAGAGAAACATAAAGGAAGAGAAGGAAATAAAAGTTAGAACAGGAAAAAAGAAACACAAAAGATTATATCTATCAGCGCATTAGATAATATTCGATAATAGCCATAGAAACAAAGCAGATGAGACAATAATAACAATATAAACCATATAATTAGAGTATATCGATCGACTCATATAACTAAATAAATAAAGTTTATACAAGTGAAATAAACTCAATTGACAAGCTGTCTCTAGTAACAAATAGTTCACATTGTCAAGGCATCACTGTGTTACACAGCAGAATAAGCAACAATACTACAAGGATGATATGAAAATGTGTCATATCCTGCTACTCCACCTGCGCAGCTCTAGGAAACACTTACATTGTTACCTAGCATACTCATCAGTATTGTCGATGAGTATCCAAGGTAATAAGAGAAAATATAACATATTGGATCAAATAAAATTCTGAAGTGAGCGATAAACAAACCTCAAAATGCTATAAAAGTCGCAATAGTATAAGGAACATAGGTACGTAGAGTCATATATGTCATGTCTTTGCACCAGTTAGCACATATAATAAGATAATATATGCTACTCAAAATATAAAAATTGAAGAAATTATAACAGGATAAAAGGATCCAAACAGCCAGCACCGGCCCATTACCCCAATCTCCTATCCATAATTCTACATGTAATAGTTTACCCAGGAGGATAAAGATAAAAGCAACCACATCAATCATAGCATACATTAACTGAGTTTTAATTATTACATTCTAAAGTCGTGAATACGTTGATAACCTGTATGATCATCTTCGCATCTATTGGGGACTAATGGAAATTCCGATTCTAGTCAAACTCCATGTTTACACATACCAATTGCCTGCATTGGCACTACGCTACACCACCCAAGGTATACGATAATTGTTGCCAGTCTATAGGACCGCTATTTTGAGTCAACTAGAATACTTTGAACTATCAATGATTCTTTGGCTCCTCCAATTGCCAAAGCATCCACCACTCATCCTAAATTCGAGTCTCGCTCAAACCAACCCATTATCCTGCAGCCTCGCTGCACCTTGAGTTGTATGCCACATCAATCCATTATCTTACATCTTCGTAGCACCACGAAATGCATGTCACATTGATCCATCATCCCTCAGCTTCATTACACCGCAAACTGCATGTCACACTCTTTCGATCCCCTTCATACCTGAGTCTCCAACCGAAGAGTCACAACTACACCTTACATATTGCATCGCAACAAAACCAGGATCAAACGAAACATCATATCCCGCTCCTTGAAGTCTCATCTTAATTCACGTCAAAGTTGGCCAAATTGGCCGGCACAAGTAGTAATCGATCTCGATCATCCTGTAGTGATCGATAACGGCCACTCAAACCATGTATTTAACCAAGATTAGTTAAATACACACCAAATGAAAAAACACCGACATTCGTCTTGAAATCCAAGGTCGTCATTGGGTCCATCCTCCGTCTTTAGATTTGTTGCTAAGCTCCAATGTTGCACCGTCTTTCAGTCGGTCTGCACGCTTCGATGCTCCCTCGTATCCCATCCCATTCGAGTATATTATCCTTGTGTGCTCAATCAATATGCAACATCTTGTGCATTTGATTAATAAACCCCAAACTTTAGCGAATGAAATTTTCCTAATCCTATGTCTCCTGTGAACGACATTTACAATCAAACTACATAAGCAAACAGTTATGCAACCAAGAATCTTATAAAATATCCATAATAGCATATATAAATTAAGTATAATCTACTAAGTCATTCCAAGTGGAATAAGTGTCAAAATGGTTTAAATCTAGTAATAGTGTCAAAATAGCACGTAAATGTGTAAAATATGATATTTTTGTTATAACTAATCAAGTCACTTTTTTATTTTATTTTTTTTATTAATACCTAGATTCAACTGTCCTAGGAAATCTTGTTTTAAGATTAAAAATCTTTAAGAAACATAAATTTTATAATATACAAATAATGACAGTTCAGTGAGAGATAATATCAATCACCTCATCTAAATCGGTGTAAACCGTCGCCAAAACGTAGAGCTCTCCAATATGAATCTAATAGAAAAACCGAATCCAAAGCGGATCTTGTATGCTTATTGGAAGTTTTGAAATTCAGATCGAAATAAAATGAAAACCAAACCTCATCAATCAATCGGAACTCACCGCATCGCCACTTTTAAATCATGTGTTTCCCCTCCTCTTTCCACAACCAGTCCAAACCTAAACTTCCTTACTGTGCCACCATTAATCACCAGAACACCACTGCGACTACAGCCTCGCCTCCTCCTTGTCGTCTTCCCCCCTTACAAGTGAACCTGACTCCCAACCTCGTCTCATCCGCCCTAGGACTTAAGAAACCCAAACAATTGTGTACTATAGACTCCTCATTCTAACAAAGAATGAGTGATGTTATTACACTCATCGACTTCTCAACCAAACTTATGATATGTATATCCTTTTGGATCAACTCAAAATTTAATCTTTCGTAACCTTTATAGGATCAATAACGAAATCCTAATCAAGGCAATGTGACTCTAGCATCCCACTTTGCTCATACGGAAGTGATATTCCAAAACCAAACTATCAATTGGTGTTTTTTTAACACCTAAAATACAACATCAACTATGCCTTGTGCTTTATTTTCACCCATAAGAATATGAAAATTCAATCTGGTAACATAAGCACAACTTATCTTAGTGATTTCTCATAATACGGTACAAGAAATCAACAAAATATGTTAACTCGTTGATTGGTCTGAATGGCATAACCAACCAATTAAGGTCAAAGCAGTGTAAAATATTGTAATCCGCACGCACCATCCAACTACCGTTGTTAAGTAGTTCCCCTCGAAAAGTCTAACTGAGAAAATACTTTTGTAACATAAAGCTGATCCAATAAGCCATCATAACAGGAATAGATACTTTCTTATCTCCAACCACTACAAAATGTGCTTGTTGTTTCACCTCATTTGCTTCAATTATGCTTACAACTAAAGCAAATAGTATCATTTGCTTTAGCTAAGTTAACATCTGAAGCAAATGCACAAAAGTAAATTGTGATATTTGCTTTGATTTTACTCGCAACAGAAGAAAATGGTATTACTTGCTTTAACAACTAAAGAAAATTCATCGAAGCAAAAAAAATATTTGTTTCGGTTGCTCTTTCTGCCGAAGAGTACTATTTGCATCGGTTCCTTATAAACAGAAGCAAATGAAATGAAGCAAATAACACAATTTGCTTCGGCTTCGTACGAATGAAAGAGAATGCACCATAGTAATATGTGATTGATAATTATTAATTATTATAAATAACCAATAATTATTATTTTCATTTAATAATGTATTATATTTAATAATTAGTAAATTATAGTTAATATTTATTAATTACATTTAATGAATACAATTAATAAGTAGTAAATAGTTAATATTAAGTAATTAGTATTTAATAATTAATATTAAACATTTAGTTAATATTTTAATATTAATCAAAAAGTAATGTTTGATTTAATTTATTTATTTTTTAGTAATTACTATTAAATATAAATAATTTCAATAGTTATACATTAATTAAAGCTAATATTTAATTGTTAACAATCAAAAATAAAATTTACTACTTATGAAGTGATATTTAGTATTTAATAATTATTTGAACTAATTGTTAATTCATAATGACTATTTGAAAATTTATAATTTATAAATGAAAACTTTGACAGGTAATTGTTTGTAAGTTACAACCAAATGATTATTAACAAATAATTTATAATTACTAATTGTTATGTGAAACTGATAATTATGTTTTATATCTAATAATTTATTATAACTATTTGTTAATAATTAGTAAATTGTAGTTGACATTTAGTAGTTACATTTAATAAATAATAAATATATTTAAGTAAAAATTATTATATAATAAGTAACAAATAATTAATAATTAATATTAAATTAAAATTAATAAGTGTATGTAATAATCAATAATTAATAATTAAGAAGCAATAAATAATGCTTTATTTAAATATAGCAATTACCAGTTAATAATTAATAATTCCTACTCGTAACACACACACACATGTATATATATAATTTAATTAACATTTAACAATTAATATCCACTTATAATTAAGAAGCAATAGGCAATCATTTATAAAAAATAGTTAATAAAATAAAAGTAAATTATAATTAATAAACTAGGAATTAGTTAATAATATCTAATAAAATAGAAATAAACAACAACTTATGTAAAATTCCTTATTTTTTATTTATTAATAATTACTAAATTATAGTTAAAATTTATTAATCATATTAATTAATAAATAGATATAATAAAATATAGTTAGCAAAGTAAAAGTAAATTATACTTAATAAACTAGAAATTAGTGAATAAATATCTAATAAACTTGAAATAAACAATAACTTATATTTTTTACTTATTAATAATTATTAAATTATAGTTAATATTTATTAATTATACAATTAATTAATAAATATAATAAATAATTGATGATTAACAATTAATAGAAAATAGTTCAGAAGCCGTGAAATCAAGGAAGGTATACTTGATCAAGTGTGTGTGTGGAATTAGTGATATCCCTTGTAGCCGTGAAATCAAGGAGGGTTGTAATTGGATATTGATATAGTAATAAAACCCTGCACAATCCAGCGTTGTATGGGACTGGATATAGGAGCAATTCCGAACCAGTATAAAATCCGGTGTGTTCTTTCCTTTTTTTTGTACTTTATTTTTGTTTGTCTTTGCATTTGTATTTGATTTTGTGTCTGTGATTGTTTCTGTAGTGTTTGTTTCATATTGTAGTTCACATAAGTTTTAGATTTTGTTTAAATTCTCAAAAACACTATTCACCCCCTCTAGTGTTTGTTTTTCCTTAACGATCCATTTCGCAATCCCTAACAATTGGTATCAGAGCAAGATCTTTCAAAAAGTTCATAATCTGATTTATGAAAATAGTGATAATGGCAACCAACATTGGTTGCTATAATAGTTCTTTTGTAGAGGGTCAGTCCACTGTCAGACCACCACTGTTTAATGGTAGTAATATTTATATTGGGCTTGTAAAATGAAAATATATTTATAGTCAGTAGGATTAGACCCAAGGAATAGTACACAAAATGAATTTGTTGAACCCACAACTGCTTTTGCACAATGGACAAATGAACAAAAGATTACTGCACAAAGCAATTCTAAAGCCATGAATATGTTATTTTGTTCATTAGATAGGAATGAGATTAATAGAGTGTCAGTATGTAAAACTGCTTATGAAATTTAGAGAACTTTACAAGTTACTCATGAAGGAACTAGTAAAGTTGAACAAACTAAAATAGAAATGTTAGTTAATCAGTTTGAATCATTCAAAATGAACGAGAATGAGTCTATTTTAGATATGTATTGCAGATTTCAAGAGATAGTGAATTCATTGATAGCACTTTGAAAAACTTATTCTGAAACAGATCAAGTCAAAAAATATTAAGTTCAATTACTTCAGAATGGGATCAGAAAACTTTGGCAATTGAAGAAGCCAATGATGTCAATGAAATGAAGATTGAGGAGGTTATCGGAAATCTGATGTCTTATGAAGTCCAAATACAAAAGAGAAAAGAAAACAGGTCAACTAAGAAGAAATCTATTGCATTAAAAGCAACATCAAATGATTCTGACTCGAGTAGTGAAGATGATGAAGAAACGGCTCTCATGACAAATCATTTTAGAAAATTTCTGAGATATAGAAGGAAACATTATAATCAAGGAAGTTCAATAAATAATGATGGTCGATGTTATAACTGCAACAAACTATACCATATAAAGAAAATGTGTCCATATCCCGATAAATTGACTCAACAAATAGACAACAGCAATTCGTCGAGAAAGAGAAAGAAATCATACGTAGCAATGTTAGATGATTCAGATTCATCATCAAGTGATGAAGAGCCAGAAACCCGAAATTTGAATATATGCTTTACGGCAATTCAGAGTTCAGAAAATTTCGGAAAAAAGGATCTAAAAACAAGGTATGCCTTAATTAATTTTAATTTTATTTGGTTGAATGGTTGCTGTGTTTGTTTGTTTTGTTTTGAATTTAAAAACTTTAAAATTCAAATTTGAAATTCAAATTTGAATTTTGGAATTCAAAATAATATAATAATAATAAATAACAAATAAAATAATAAAATAAATTGTTTGTATGTTTGATAGGATTAGAATTATTTCAGGAAATCGATAAACCTGAAATAAAAATCTATTGAGATATAACTCACATTTCACAAAAATCAATTTTCCCTTGATAATGTGTACATATGTCGACATACATATGTCTATATGTCGACATATCTGACCAGTAATTTGAAATTCAAAGTTTGAATTTCAAAGGTTTGAACTTTCAAACTTCCCTCCAACTTTTCACTAACTCTCAAGGTCTAAAAAGGTGTCATTTAAGTCTGAAAAGTTGTGGCTTTTCAATACATATCCATTCAATTTCTATATATACACATATTCTGTAACACCTCTAAGTCCCACATCGAGGAAGCCTGTTTGAAGTGGGTACTTATATAGTAGAGCCCATCTCTTACTAACGCCGAGGCCTTTTGAGGAACAAAACCCCACACTTATACGGTGGCTAAGTTGGGGATAATATCTTGCGTGAACGGAGGTGCGGGTTGTTATAGTGGTATCAGAGCCAATACCCAGCCGGAATTGTGGCTCGTGTGTGGACCACAGCGCTTGGGGGAGGTGCTTGTGAGCCAACGAGGACGTTGGGCTCTGTAGGAGGGGAGAATGTAACACCTCTAAGTCCCACATCATGGAAGCCTGTGTGAAGTGGGTACTTATATAGTAGAGCCCATCTCTTACTAACGCCGAGGCCTTTTGAGGAACAAAACCCCACACCTATACGGTGGCTAAGTTGGGGACAATATCTTGCGTGAATGGAGGTGCGAGTTATTATATATTCTTTCTCCCTTTCATTCACAACCCAAATCAATATTCTTCATATCTATTCTCTTCAAAACTATTGATTCAATGGCTTCCTCAAGTTCAGCTCAAAAATTGAATTTAACCAAAGCCATCAAAGGTTATCTTCAAAATGACAAAGAAGCTATCAAGACTTATGTTAACTATGTAGCAAATACTAAAGTTAACACGGGTGCTTTCGCCATCTTTAGCGAATTTCCCTCTTATGATCCTACTTATCTCTTCGAACACAACGAAGTCCTAAGTCTAATTGATTCTCGTGATAACGACGAACTGTGTTATCCCAAACTCGTCAAGATGTTATATGCAAATCTTAATTTAGGATTTTACGAAGGCAGCGAAGATCAAATTTGGAGTAGCGTCAAAGGCACGCAAATTTTTCTCGATGCCGAATTCTTAGGCACTATTCTAAATTGTAGAAGCACAGGCACGGATTTTTCGGATTTTAAAATCGATGAAACCGATTTAGAAACCTACCACGATATATTTGAAGACGATGCTCCTATGGAGTTCAAAAATCGCTTCTTTCGTCCAAAAACAAGAATCGTAAAACTTCTCCTCCAACATACCATCACTCCCCATTCCGAAAATTTCAGTAATCCAACTCTCAAAGTCCAAAAGGCTCACTTTGCTATTATGGGTGGTTATACTATCAATTGGGCCGACATGATTTTAAATGAAATTAAGGCCATAGAATATTCCTTAAGAGAAAACACACTCTAGTATGGTGTTTATCTCACTCCTATTTTCAAATACTTTGGAGTTGATCGTCATGGAGAAGAGTTTGTGTCTAGAAAAGTGTTTTACTCATCAAACATACATTTCATGCAAATTCCTCTCACTTTCAAGCAATATAAGACATTCGAAGCAAAACAAGCTCGAATGCAACAAGAACAAGCGCCAATGGAAGTCGAAGAAGAAGAAGAAACTTCTTTAGAAAGTGTTGAGTGTCCAACCAACACTAGATGCATTTCCAAAGAGAAGATTGTTCAAAATCAAATCAAAATTTTCAATAATCAAAGGAAGCTTAAGAAGAACAAATCAAGTCAAAATTGTCAATAATCAAAGGAAGCTTAAGAAGAACTTCTCCAAAATGACCAAGTTCATGGTCAAGATGGGAAGAAAGCTTGGAATCTCACCTCCCTCATCATCATTAGAAAACTAAACTATCTAGATTAATTATCTCTATGTATTTGTTTATGTTTCGAATCTCGTATTTAGTGTGTCTTAATTAGTTGGATGTATTTGCTTTCTATTAAGTAATGAATGGAGTTTTATTTATAATAAAATCATCTTTAAGTCTCTGTAAAAACTTCAGAATTAATTATAGTTAAAAAGATTCAAAATTTTAAAAAAAAAATATCAATAGGATATGTCGACATACATTTATGTATATGTCGACATATACCTGCCAGATTTTCAAATTGTTTCAAATTTTAAAATTAAATAACTACTCATGTCCATTCAAAATCCAACGAATTCCAGACCCTATTTAAGTCTATTTCTTCCATAAAAAATCATTATTCTATTTCTCCTTCTCCCTTATTCATTTCTCATCAAAACCATGGCAAATTCAATTCATAATATTAGTGAAAATCTAGAAGCAACCTTGAATTCTTCCAAAAATATCCTCTCTATCATTCTACGAAACCAATGTCATCTCGAACTAAGCCAAATAAAGATGTTTGAGCAGCAAGGGAAACATTTTGATGCAATTTGGTGGCTAATCTCCTCTCTTTTCAGAGATGAAGATAATAATCTCGCAAAGGCTCCACCAACCAAAGAAGATGAGGATTGGGAAGTCATCAAGAAGGATTCAATCTTTGGAGAAGACGGTTGGGCTGAAGTCCCAAGAAATGTTTAATTGATTGGTATGGTTGATTTGGTTGATTTATTTGAAATTTGAATTCTATGACTTTAAACTTGTATATATTAAGACATATGGTGTGTTGTGCTTTTGATTTGATTTGGTTTGTATAATTGATATCAAACAAATGTAATTATAATACTTGGATTGGTTTGTATTTGATCATCATAATATTAAGAATTACTATTATAGGTTTATATAGATTAAGGGGGAGTATTCTACTTTGAATTAGCAGTTACTTAGTTTCTTATAGGTTTTATTTAGATAGTTATACAATTTAAGGGGAGTAGTTTTATAATTTCTTTTTTATAATGCCAAAGGGAGAGAAACTATAAAATATAAACATAGTTTATAGGATGCATATAGATAGGGGGAGTATTTGAAGGGTCATCATTAATAGTACATATAGGTATGCTATTTTAAAATTAAGGTTGTCATCATCAAAAAGGGGGAGATTGTTGGAGAATGGAGTTTTGATAACAACAACCTTATTTCAATATTAATTGATTATAAAATATATACTAACACCTCTATCTAGAATATATATATATATATATATATATACACACATATGCAGGATTTATATACAAGAAATATTACTGAAGACTGTACAGTTTAAAGATGTTAGAGATTTAGAATTCAAAGATATATTAAGACTAGTGAGTATTCAAGATTTTAAGAGTACAAAAGTTCAAGATAAATATGGTTCCAGAGTCTAGATTATGTAAGATTCTGAATAGCACTCCAGGTTCAAATTCAAAATAATTTCAAATTCTGATTTTCAAATTCTATCTTCAATCTCTTTCTTCTCTATTTTACTTTCTATTTTTATTTGATTTTAAACTTAAGTTTTATAGATTTATACTTTATAAGTTTTATATATTTATATTTTATATACTTTATATTTATATAGTTTTAAACTCTATAGTTTTATAAATATGTTTATATAGTTTATATTTATGTTTTCATATGATTTTCTACTTTATAATATTTATTTATAACACTATATTTTAATTCAATAATTTCTATAATTATATATATATATATATATATATCAAAACACTTGAAAAATATTCAAATTTCAATTTTATACATATATATGTCGACATACATATATATATACATGTCGACATATAACTGTCATTTTTTCAAATTCGAAAGCAAGTGTCTTTTCACTATTTACGACGGTTTTGAGACGTTACAACCTTTCACACATTATAAAAGGAGGCTGATTTCGAATTTTTAAACACTTCTTCTTCCCCGTCTTCATTCCCTTTCATTACAACATTATTCTTTATCATTTTTATGATTTCTACACCTATACTCTGCCAAATTCAATTATGTTTTCATTAATCTTCTTCTCTCTACACTCTCTACTCATTACTTTCTGAATCAAGTGCTATTGAAGAGTTAAAGGGCTATTTGTAATTATTTGGGTTGTGTGAAATCGGTGGTATCATGAAACAACCCAAACTCGCCCTTACGGGAAAGCCCGGATTGAGTTGAGAACACGACAAATCAGAACATAAACAGAAGAACATTTCATTGTTTATTACAACAATTTACATCAAAGTACAAGAATATAACATAGTATGAATAAATATTACACATTGTAAAATATCAGAGATTAAAATTCATTAAATTGCAGCGGAAAATAATACATAACACAACTGAAAGAGATAAACGGGTACAGAGCTTTCCGAATATAGTTCCAGTTGTAAATCCAGGATCCTGTGAATATAATATCTGCAAAACCAAAACTACTAGCTACCCGTGTGGAAAATAGGGGTACCCAAAGTTTAGGTTAAAACAATAAACTCCAGGTCAGTCATGTGACTGGTGTGAGAACTAAAACAGTTACTAAATCTTTACTTTAAAATAAAGTAAATCAAGGGACCATGCCGTATAACACGGAACAGGTTTCCTCCCAAGAATACCAGTGCATAAAACAAATGGCGCAATGCTTTTTGGAAAAATTAAGCTATTATAAGACTTACGTCCCATTACACAATGCAACGCAAGCCGGAGGATAGAGTTTTCCCTTATAATAGCCAAACATGCTTGGTGCATTTAAAAACAAATTATTTGATACACTACAAGAAAATACTGATTTAGAAGCGGAAAAATCTGTCGCTAATCCGCCGCTAAAGGCTAGTTAGCGACGGATTTGCAGCAGAATACGGCTGTCGCTAAAAAGCACGTCGGTATTTTAGGCACAATTTTGCGACGGAAATTAACGTCGATTCTCCCTCACTTCACCGTCATTTTATGATAAATTATAATTTTATTTTAAAATATTTCACCGACGTATTACCAACGGATAAATATGATATAACAAAATCAACAAATATGTATCCGTCGCAAAATGCACGCTATTTAGAAAGGGATTACCGACGGATATATATAACAACAAAATCATCAAATATATACCCGCCGCAAAATTCACGCTATTTAGAAAGGGATTACCGACGGATTTGTATAACATAAAAAATCAGCAAATGTTTTTCAGTCACAGACTTCACGCTAATTAGCAAGGGATTACCGACGAATATATAAAAATCAAGCATTTTACTTCCAGTTTTCCGTCGGTATTCCCTTTCTATTCTGGTTATATATTGTTTTTTTTTAATCCAGCCATCGCTACCAATCGTGTGTGTGTGTGTGTATATATATATATAATGAGCAGTTTCAAAAAAATAAATATATAATGAGCGACATTAATTCATCAATATTATGTTATTAGAGCTAATATTCCATACAAAAAACAATACCATCCATTATCATTCATCAATTCATATATACACTAGACTGAAATATAACTAACAAAACTATTCAGCTAGTGCTAGTGGTTTCCATACAAAAACACCATACTTACGCATAATACCCATACAAAAACCACATAAAAGAAGCATTAACCAAATATATCCAGCTACCATACCCGAGTAACTCATGGTGATGACGATGGAGAATGATCTTCGTAATCAGATTCACCATTTCTCTGGAGCATTGCCATCACTTGTTTCATTTGTGCTTGAAAGATTTCTCTGTCTGCTTTTTGTTGTTGTGCAAGCCTTGCCTGCTCTTCCTCAAGTCTTTGGCAATTAGCTCGCTCATGCTCTCTCTCTGCCTCAATCCTAATCCGCTCTTCTCTCTCATTCTCAAGCTCTAAGTGCATTTTCTCAACGGTTTTTTGTAGCTCATGAACATCATCTTCATTGTCAACACGATGACTCTTTGAACGCTGAGAAGAGGGAAGCTGCAAAGAAATTACACAAAAATAGTGTAAAAACAATAGTATAAAAACGTTACGTTTTAAGTAAAAGTGAATGTAATATTACAGTCTATTATGGTATTTAAGATGTATGCGACTTCCCATTCAAAAATTGGTTTATCCTCCTTCTGTACAACCATGCATATAGCAATTATTTATGGTTCCATGTTATTTAAATAAACTCCACTTGACTAATGTTTACAGCTATACAACTAAAATCCTATTTTGACCCTGCAACACTTTTTGATCATTACATTTATTTTTTCAGTATAGCGCTGTAAGACTATAAGTTCGGTTTAAATCTGCTATTTTCATACCTTAAATCAGGACACCTTTAGCATACTTAAAGCAACGTTAATATAGAGGGTTTAAATAAAGTGAATCTCATTAAAACCAAATCAGCAAAGGTATGAAAAAAACTAATACTGACCATGAACATTATAATGTAATTTCAACTTCTTCTGACTGAAATCAGTGGTCCAAGACCATGTAAACAACCAGATTATGACAATATATTTGCACTACAGTTTAAGAAGCAAAACAGTAATATTCTCAAAATTTAGTTTGTGCACAATATTAGATTATGTAACAAAACACAATGACACGAACAATGTAAGCCAATATGCATAGTCGATAGGATCATGTAAACAACCAGATTATGACAATATATTTGCACTACAGTTTAAGAAGCAGAACAGTAGTAATATTCTCAAATTTCAGTTTGTGCATAATATTAGATTATATAAGAAAGCACAATGACACGAACAATGTAAGCCAATATGCATAGTCGATAGGATCAGGCTTAAAACATGGCTGTCACTAAGCATGCATATCATGAATCACATGAGGGATCCCTGATACAATACGCCACCGGTTTAGAAATATTAACTCAAAGATTTGGGGGCTTAACACTCACTGATACAATATTTGTGCACAATATTAGTAAAATATATCATGGCGAAATATTAACAGTAATGACAGCCATGGATCCCTGATACAATATTGGCGATATATACGTTTTAAGTAAAATATAGTAAACAATAGTATTGCAAAGCCAATATGCATAGTCGATAGGATCAGGCTTAAAACATGGCGTATTGCAAAGGCAAGTTCCTATAAGGCTCAGAAATATTGGGGGCTTAACACTCACTGGTAAAGGACAGGACTAAAGCCATTTGTTTGTGGTTTATTTTTATTTTTTTATTTATATTCATTTGTTTTATTTTATGTTTTGCTTTCCTGATCATTCCCAACTGGTATGAGTGGCAATGCATCAAGACAGTATTAGTTAGTAAATGATTTAGAATGACTTTCTTCTTTCTCTCTTAAGCCTGAATGCATCAAAGTTAATTTAGGCTCTTACTAGTATTTGTTATCATCTCAAACATGTATTATTGTTAAAAGTTTGTGACCAATGCAACTGCTGTTAATGTCAACTCTTTTATTCTCATTTGGCAATCGACTGTCTCCGCTGTACTTCTTTAATTCTCGTTGGAAAATCTTCGATGTCATGACAATCAATCTAGCTTTACAGATTAAAGACTACAATTATCATCCGATAAAGCTAATTGTTGAAGTCGGGCATTTCAGTAACATTTTTCATGTGGCTCCAGGAATTGTACGGAATGAGAAATTCGATGTGTAAATAGAAAAAAAAAATCTTTGAAGTAGCTCTAGATTCCCAACGGGATAAAAACGTTTTTTTTTTCATTTGGCACCACAAGTGATTCGAATATCTCATCAGCTGTCTTTGGTGGCAGCTCCAATGTGTCGTCACTGGTTGTCTCTCGAAGTGATTGTAGTTTCTCTGTGCAAGCTCTTGTGAAGTTGTCCTATTAGAAAATACTTTTTTTAGCTGTGCTCAAACATGTTTTCCTTAAAAAGAAAATATTACTTACGTAAAATGTTGCCGCTTTAGGATCTACCCAAGTAGGTGGAGTGGAGTCATCCTTATTACGTGCTGCAGCTTTCTCGCGAGTACGCTCAAATACCTCAAGCACACGAGCAGGCCTACCGTGCTCCTTACTCTAAAAAAAATATTTTTTATTTTGGCATTCTTTGAAGTCAAAATAAATAAATATAGTAGTGGTGAAGAAAAAAATTATTACCAATCTTTCGGCATGCTCCTGTGTAGAAATAGATCCACAACTATGCAACGACGGATTGCAATTTCTATTGGCTGAAGCTTTCTTTGATTTCTCTTTAATTTCTGGAAACTCCCGGTATTGGAGCCATTTGTCCCAAATAGCTTGACTCATGAAGATTGGTTTTGCATTCTTTCCCTTTATATCACTAACCATATCCGAATATCTTTTGCTAGCCTTCGTTTTCCAATGTTTTCTTATAGTCTCTATTGGATAAGCATCATAACCATATACTTGACCCTGTAATGTATGATATATGTTACAATTATGTTAACTTTAAAGTATTGTATAACTACATATAAACATGAGTCATGAATACAATTATGTTAGAAACAAGAAAGTCATGAATACAATTATGTTAGCCAACAGCTTATCCTGGTATCTGATTTGTTATATTTCAGCACGCTAATATTTAGATCATTTCTTGCAATGATGGCCGAATTTTGTATCTTTTTCTTCGCCTTAAAGTACTAGTAACTAGTATTTATGGACTCTTGCAACAAAATGATCATTTCAAAACAGTATTAGTAAATGGATCAAATTTATAATGCATAAATTAATAATTTATAATGATCATTTCAGAAGAGTATTTATGAACTTTTTATCGCAGTGCTCTACGTACCTTCCTGGAAACTGTATGAGTATTTGTTTAACTTTACATAATTGAAAATGTGTTTGTTAATCAAACATATACGAAGGTAAATTCATATGCAATACATGTACTGTCTGAATGGCTAGCACATGTCTTATCTATTCTGTAGTTCTATATATGAGTTATCAAACACTGCATGTTGCCACACTTTTGAAGAAAGAGGCAACAAAGTGTAATGTCGATTTCTGAGTATCGGCTATGGCTGTCAATATTATTACACCTTATAATATCATCAATGGTGGAGATAAGAAAGGCAGTATGCTGAACCTTCAGGTTTGAATGGTCTTCATTTCATAATGAATAAATGTTGTGTAATGGTAAATTGTAAACCGGACATTATATATATGCATAATAGAAATAAGTACAAGCACTGTATGTATGCATAAGTACTAGAAACAGAGGATGTATAGGCTTAGAATAGAAATGAGTACCAAAAAATCTTCGAAAAGTAGCTCCTTATAATCGGATGGTATCTTTCCAAAAGTGGGCCAAAAATCAACCAAACGTTTATGAAATGACGCAGTGATTCTCTTTGAAAGCTCACTGGAAGGATGCATCGAAAAAGTGCTGTGTATATAGTATTTATGTTACCATAATGTCAATCAAAAAATATAAACAAATATACATATAGCATGGTAAAACACATACTTATCTTTAGTTTCTACTAGTCGAAGTTCAATGCGACCTGATGTATTGATCGACTTTGCCGTTGGAATTGTCGCACCTCCTTGTACATTTGGACAGTTGTGCTCGTTCACAGTGTTATGTGAGGAAGAACGCAAAGGAGGAACAGAAGGAGAAACACCGTGCCTGGGTTGAGGAGTTGGTTGACGTCTAGATTGGGGAGTATATCCGCTTTGATGAGAAACACCGTTGGACATTTGCCGTAGAGGAGCTGACTGCATAGGAT
This sequence comes from Allium sativum, assembly GCA_030737875.1. Taxonomy (NCBI): domain Eukaryota; kingdom Viridiplantae; phylum Streptophyta; class Magnoliopsida; order Asparagales; family Amaryllidaceae; genus Allium; species Allium sativum. The sequence goes on from CM060921.1 coordinate 83,466,773, forward strand.
TGGACTGTGGAGGAGCTAACGGCATAGGATTGGGCAGTTGAGGATCTAACTGCACAGGATTGGGCTGTGGAGAAGCTGATGGCACAGGATTGTCAAACCAATGACATTTGAATAAGAAAGTTTTCTGCTCTGGATCGATAGAGTATGTCACCTCATAAATTTCCTTTAAAACACCATAATAGTCTTGCGTATGCACTTCTGGGTCATTACTACCTTTAACACATACGCCACTATTATAAGTTGACTTTCCATAACCATACTCTTCTATTTGAAATTTATACCCATTAACGAAAAAAGTTTGGCATTTTCTCACTTGTTTTTGAGGTCCAAATGCTAAAAACTTTAATCTTTTATCCATCATATTATTAACAGGGTCACATACCTGTTAATAAAACAAGCGTAAATTAATACATATCTAAATGAGTTAATGCATGTCTAATTAAATGCTAGTTGGAATTTTATTATGTTAATCTTACATAATTGAGAAACCAATCACTAAAATTGGATGCAAGTGGAATATCAGGATACGCTTCCTCAATAATACTGCAAAAGCATCAAAGTATGTGAGATGCTTATATTTTGAAAGCAAAATCATGAAATGATATTTAAATTTACCTTATAAAAGGTTCTACTTCTTTGCAGTTAAGAAGTATGTAATTTCGAGCAGCATCGTACTCTTCATCGTTCAACCAATGTTTTTTCCAACCACCATAAGGGCGCCCTTCTTTCTTAAATATGGATAATGAGCAATTATTGGAAAATTCTTCTATGTTAGGATCATTACACGAGATAGAGCTGTTCATTTTTTTTACATGATCCTTGAAATAATAAGAAAAGAATGTTGCTGCTTCTTCCATGATGTATGCATTACAAATTGATCCTTCCACACATGCTTTATTAGTCACTTTTTTCTTCAAGTGCCTTATATACCTAATGTAATATGTATAAGAGTACTTGAAAATTCATATAACACACACACACACACACACACACATATATATATATATAATATGAATTTATAAACAACCTTTCGAACAGATACATCCATCCATATTGAACAGGTCCTCGCATTCTGGCTTCAAAAGGAAGATGTATTGGAAGATGCTCCATCACATTAAATAAACTTGGAGGAAATATTCTCTCCAACTTGCATATTAATTCTAGTATGATCTTCTCAAGCTTACCAATCCGTTCCAATGTTAGCGTTGTTGTGCATAACTCTTTGTAAAAGAGACTAAGCTCTGTTATAACACACCAGACTTTATGCGGAAGCAACTCCTTGAAAGCAATTGGAAAAAGATTCTCCAAAAATAAATGACAATCATGAGTTTTCATTCCACTCATTCTCATACTATTTAAATCAACACATCTACGTAAATTTGAAGCAATACCATCGGGAAATCGTAAGGTTTCAATCCACTTCAATAGAGTTTTACAACTTTCTCGACTTAGCTCGTAACATGCTTTAGGTTTAAAATTACTGTTTTCTTTATTTAGCTCAAGTTCGGGACGTTTGCAATAAAGTCGAATATCACGTCTTGATCTCAAACCGTCTTTAGTTTTACCTTTCACATTGAGAACCGTATTGAATACATTTTCAAAAACATTTTTTTCATTATGCATAACATCGATATTATGACGAAGTAGTAAATTTCTCCAATATGGCAACTCCCAAAATATGCTTTGTTTGCACCAATTATGACTCAAGCCTTTGCCATCAATTGTAAAATTTAATCCATTTGGATTATTGTATATCTTTGGAAAGTCTTGCACGCGATCATAAATTTCTTCACTAGAACACATTGATGGTGCTTCAACGGTTACTACTATGTTTCTTCGAAAATCATTCTTGTTTTGTCTACATGGATGATCAAAGTCTAAAAAACAACGATGACAATCAAACCAAGACATTTTTCCTCCATTTACATAGAAACGAGGATGTCCACTCCATGCAATATGGGCATGCTAATCTACCAGCCGTACTCCAACCAGAGAGCATACCGTACGCTGGAAAATAACTAATAGTCCACAATAAAGATGCACGCATAATAAAATTATTCTTCTTTGACACATCGTAAGTAAGAACTCCATCATTCCAAAGAATATTCAGCTCATCAATTAGCGGTTGCAAATATACATCTATGCCTTGTTTTGGATCTCTAGGCCCATGAATGATTAGAGTTAAGAACATGTAAGGATTTTTCATACACATCCAAGGTGGCAAATTATACGGTGTCAGAATAACTAGCCATGAAGAATATTGTTTTCCAAATTGGTCAAATGGTGCGAATCCATCTGTACACAAGCCTAATCTAACATTACGTGCCTCTTTTGCAAAGTCGGGATATGTTCTATCAAAATGTTTCCACGCTTCTCCATCTGATGGATGACATAACATTCCCTCATTATAATTCCGAACGGCATGCCAACTCATGTGAGATGCAGTTGCCATAGATGCATACATCCTTTGTAACCTAGGAACAAGCGGCAAGTAATGCAACCTTGTGTATGGAACATCTTTTGTTTTATTTTATTTTTCCTTTGTATCTTTCGGCAGAACAATATTTGCAACTTCGAAGCTCCTCGTCATTTTTCCAAAAAACATACAACCATTTCGACATGTATCTATTTTATGATATGGCAATCCAAATGCAGTTATCAACTTCTTCATCTTATAATAACTGTCGCCTAAAACATTATCAGAAGGCAACATCTCCTTGCTAGTTTTAAGATACTCATCAAATTCATTTTCTAAACTATTATATTTTGCTTTAATTGCAATATATCTAGCAGTTGCAGACAATTCTGTATGGGTTTCACAACCATTCCATAAAGGTCGATTCGCAGCATGTAATAAATCAAAAAAATTCTTTGCTTCTGCATTAGAAGGTTCCTCCACATCTAAACCTCTCTCTGACACATCGTGGAGGAGTGGACCTGCGGCATTATAAACCATGGCTTCCATCCTATTTTCTTGGTTGTAACTCTCATCATGATCAAAAATATTAATCCCATTGTCGTTACTGCTAGTTGTACGGGTGAATTCTCCTTGAAATGTCCACAACTCATAATCAAGTATAAAACCATATTTGCACAAATAATATTTAACGGTATCACCATCCCAAAGAGCTTCATTTTTACACTTTTTGCAAGGACATCTAATTTCTTGATCTCCAAACTCTCTAGAAGCAAAATCTACAAAAACATCAACACCCTTGAAAAAATCCTCCAATATTACACCTTATCCATCTTTTCGCTTGTACATCCAAGTACGATCCTTCATATAATCCATTTCAACTGCATTGCATAATGTTGTAAAAATATAGAATATGCTTCTTTATGAATAAATTAATCCAAGCACTATACATTTATTCATATGATTATGACTTTTTGACCGAGTTTAGAATTCATATGTACCAGATGTATAATGAAATTTTGATGATGTCCATCCAATTTAATAAATATTGCAGCTTACTTTTTCTATAGGCAATGTTGATTATTTTTCATTCAAACACGTCATTTTAGTGTATTTGACAATTGTGTTCTTACATCAGCACGCAATTTACAGTAAAGTGAAAAGCAGGATCTCATGTACATGACATCAAACCAGTAATATATCATATAACTTCGTGCAATATACATGTTTATGAAAACCAGTAATACTTCCATCCTGCTAATGAATATACACGTTTATAACAATACAAATGATAATTTCAAAATAACTTTCATCCTAGACTATTTGAGTTTAAATCCTAAAGTAATACTTGATTTCTATTTGCAGGCTGAAACTGCAGTTCAATTAGGGGACAAAGGAACAGAGTTTGAAGAGTGAGCATCCCCGAGTGTGCTTTATCCCTTTTCACACTGACACCATGTTTACAGCTTTGTATGCTTGGTAAATGAATGTACAAATGTTTAAATATAGTTCAAATGGTATGGTTAAATGTTGATATTCTTTTTTTAAGTTTCTTTTTATTCAGTATTGTTACCATGACCACGGCTTCAACAGGGGACAGTGGACAGTAAGAGAAATGAAGGAGGAAGACTTGCACCAACACTTGTGTAGTCTTGCAGCAGCCATTACCATATTTAACATTGGCATAGCTAAATTCACGTAAAAAAAAGGAATATCAATACGACTCCTCATATGTTTTTAAGGTTTGTTAATATTTCGGACATTGGAATGTTATGCGTTACAGGCTTTATATAAAATAAGTGTATGTGCTTTTGAATTTAACTATTTGTATGACACATGATCATTAAGATGCAAGACAATAGCACCTATGGTCAGCACTTTCTAAAGCTGGGTTAAGTCTATTTTCCTATTTTGATTATTCCGTTTATATGCTTTTTCTACAGAGTTTGATATTTACTTCAGTCAATTAATCTTTCCTCTCGATGTATCAATTAAATATATGTGAAAAATCCACTAGATGTTATGCTAAATATGCTAAATACCTGGAGAAATTAACACTACAAATAAAATGTGCTAAACTGTTACTTAACAATCTCCAATTTTCAACTAGTTGCTTGGAGGTATGTTCAAAAAAGATGACGAAAATTTCAAGATGATGCCTTTCCTTTTCTGGTTTTCAATTAACATTATTTAACTAAGACTTTGAATTCTGTATTATATTTTTGATGCGTACTATGTATGAGACATGTTGTGTACAAACTATACTTGATGAATTCAAGAACTTTTCAGTTTGCAACTAATCTCAAAGTCATTTTCTAATCCTTAACAAGGAGATGAGCTAAACCAAATCATATTTGGACAGATAAATTTCCTCCTGTCATTTTCTCAAAGTCATTTTCTAAGCCTTAACAGGTTTCAACCCTTCCATTAAAGCCTTGCCATTGCATCATAAGATGAGCAAACATCAGATCAAATTTTTGAGAATAAGCGGTGATATTTAGATTAAAAAAAGTAAAGCAAATAACGCACAAGAATTTATAGTAGTCAACATTACTTCAGTCCATCGCCACAAATCGGTTCTAATTTGGTTAAACCCTTCGGTAGAAATCTTACCATACATGAAGCAAACGAACTAAACTGAAATACAACATAATAAATAGAGATAAAGGAAAACAACAATCATTCAGGAATACTGGCAAAAGCAATGAAAACAAATATGCACGCCAGATCTGCAGCTAGAAACGAAATCGCATAAAAAGAATGAAAAAACGCAAAATAAATTTGAGATGGAAGTGGATTACCAAGTCCTCACCTAGAATGGAGTTTTTAATTCGCTGAATCGGAAGTGGAAACACCGAACCTCACCCTCCAACGAAAACCGATAGCTGACGAATTTGGATTTAGGGTTTAGAAAAGTTAGTGGAAATCGAGAAAAAGTTTGAGAGGCGGCAGAAATGAAAAGGGAGAAGTAGCGGTTGAAGATTAGGATAGGAGGGCACGAAAAAATCTAGAGGGAAGGCCAAAAATAATTGTCGTGTTTACATAACACGCTGAGAATAAAGTTTACAAAATAAGAACATGCGTGTTTACAAACACAAACTTACAGTTGTCAACATATTAATACAAAAGCATCTTTAAGTTTACAAAAAAAAATTTAATAGGCAAAAACAACTTAACATGATGATAATTATAAAAAATAACACTAAAGCACCCTATCTTTTGCGAATAAATCAGGAAATTTTATTGTAAAATACCTTCGACACAAATCCGTCGGTATTCCGTCTCAATTTGCAACGGAAAACAGCAAGGGATATTATTTGTCGGTAAATTGACGCAAATTGCAGCGGATTAGCAAGGGAAAAGATAAGGCGACGGTGATAAATAAAAAGAAAAGAAAATTGAAAAAACAAGAAAATATCCGTCGTAGATCTCATGGAAATCCGTCCCAAATTAGCGACGGAAATTTCCGCTTCTAAAATCTGATGCTAAATCAGTGTTTTCTAGTGATACTATTATAAGTGCATAGTGTATAAAACAACTTCAAATATAAATGTATCAATCATAAACGGCATGGGTACCATATATCATGTCAGCATACTAGGCTCTACAATCAAAACCGAAATGTCAAGTATTGGAAATTGGATTTCCGTCCTGAGTCGAGGTAAGGGATGTACTCCTAACTGGTTTAAGACACTCTAGCAAATGTCTCAAGACTACACACTCTGGGTAACCCTTGGATGCTTCATGGTCGGTCCTCTCTTACGTTTGAGGATTGGCAATTCCTGAATACACATTTCCCGGTCGTATCGGACCTATCCATCGGCTCCGTAGTAAGCATATATCCGAGGTGCCTCGCAATCCAACAACCAAATAGATAAAAATATAATAAATGTATGGGCCATATACCATGACACCACCCATAGCTAGAAAGAAACGTCGTGTTCTCCCTCTAGTCCCTTATCCCGTTTTTGATTCATACCGAGGTGTGAGGCTCGCGAATTAACACTATACACAAAGCTATGCCCTTTAAGGTCGTGCTTTGATCATCAACCACAAGGCTCTGCTTTTCAACAGAAGCCTTGATCATTTGCATCTCAGCATGCCACACTGACAATTCACGCCATGCAACTGATGTCGATCGATATATAAACCTTGAGTCTGTACGTCTCAGAGAAGGGTGTTAAGCAAGAGAATAAATTCTCCGCCACCAAACAGATATATATTTAATAGAGATCAATCAACACAGAATAAAATCCAATGTCAGACGCACATCCATTTACTAGTTCGTTCTGGGTCTGAACGAAATCGGAGGCACCTTATTCCTCGTCCCGTGTCCAATACAGGAGAGAGGTCCTCGCATATCCGGTCGATCTCCAAGTACGTCTGGACGATCACCCCTTATTACCTTGTCTTAGGTGTACAGCCCAATCAAGACATCAGTAATCATCCAAACGATGTGAAGACCTTCGGTCTTCAACCACCGTCTTCATCGTCGACTTATCGTCGAATCAGTTATTCAGAATGGGTACAAACCCGGCCTTTTCGAATAACTCGCATATATTATAAACAAGTGCTATAAAACACAACATACACCTTATTCCAATTCTGAATATTCTTTTATTTAAATATTCACATCCTTTGGGAAAGGTTCCCCTTAATTTTATCAAAGATAGATTCTTTAAATTTATTCTTTAATCTTCCTTTGGATATCAATTCAAACCAAATTAAGGTTTATCCAATCTAGTCGGGATTAGCGCACCTTACCGAAGTAATTATTTGTTTTATTTCCCAATCCCAACCTATTCATCCCATGGAGAAAAACTGGTAATACTCCATATCTAACACCACGGTGTTATTGGTAAAATTAATTATCATTTTCCGTTCAAATCTAATTAAAGATTTAACTATCGCTTGGAGTAAAACTGGTGATACTCCACTCTTGATCATTTCCCAAATTTGATAATTTAAATTATCACATTAACATTCCAATCTAATTAAAGATACATTAAAACTCCACTTAGTTTTAATCTTCCCAAAAATCAATATTAATGATTATTTAACTCTGGAAAATCGAACATGTCGCATCAACAATCTACACCGTACTATTGATTTCTGCCTATATATAATCTCTAAGCTCGTACGTCTCAGATAAGGGTGTTAAGGAAGAGAATAAATGCTCCGCCACCGAACAGATATATATTTAGCATAGATCAACCATACAGTTCGAAATACAATGTTAGACATGTAATCCTGCCTTTAACTGGGTTAAATAACTAATGTCAATTAAAACACAGTTCACTATAAATCCAAATCACATTCCTTTAATTTGGGAATATTCACGGAAAACAGATCATTATATATAATCGATATCAGTTTTTGTATCCGACTAATAATATAAATGGAATAACGACAAAGCCTTTTAAATTCCATATATATATATATTAACAGTCTTCCTTCATAGAAGCTCATTTTGATCATTATCAAATCGAATTCCATTCAATTCCAATTTAATATATTAAATTGGAAAATTTTACTTCGGAAAATTTCCTTTTAATCTTAATGAAAAGATTTATAAATTCCAAATCATATTTCACTGTAAATCGGGTTAAAGAACGAATGTCATTAAAACACAGTTCACAATCAACCCAATTCACATTCCATTTTATTCCAATTAAATGTTAATTAACTAGAAACTCTAATAATCTTAATTAAAAGATTTATCCTTTTCACACGGGGTTTAAGAACTGTGTTATTTAAGACACCATTCACGACAAACCCAAAATCCAATTCTTTTATTCAATTCCAATATAAATATTAATTAATTGCAAAACTTCACTAAATCTTAATTAAAAGATTTACTCTTTTCTCAACTGGGTTTATGAACAGTGTTACTGTAGACACCATTCACGACAAACCCAAAATCCAATTCAATATTAAATACAAGGCTTTGAATAGAAATTATATCGGCTTATATTCGATATCAAATTCTGAAATCAACAAATATCGTATTGGGAATAACGATATATATATCTTCCAAATTCCTCCACAATATCTGTATAATCACGGAATCCAATACCTAAATATTACGAAGATAATTTCGATTCAAATCCATTCCAATTCATATATTGGGAATTCTGGTTATTTTTAAAACCATTTCAAATCCAATTCATTTATTTAAAAATATTGGATTATAATTCTAGTTCATAACTAGTTCATTTTGATAAAAATATATTTTTATCTTTACAAATGTGGAATTTCTCATCCAAGTTCTTTCCAAATCATTTATTATGATTTTACACAAATTATCAATATTTTTAATAATTTTATCAAGGCCCGTACAGTCAATTTCCATAAACGGTTATTGAACTGCACTTACAGCGACCGTTTCCAAATTTGATTTGGACATAATTCCAAACCCAACCATTTGATTTCAAATTCTTTATATTCGATGGAAAGATTTTTTCGATACGAACCCAATGGTTCTGATTTTAGGAGAATCTGATGGTCGGATCTTCCGTAATATCAATTCGAAGTCAATGGTCGAAATTCGCGAAATGCCGCGGCGTGGCGCGTTCTATTCAGGCCATTAAATATATATAATATATATTATATATATTTCATCGATTTCTACTTAAAACGTATTTTATAAATCGTTTTAAATTTGATTTCAAAACAATTTCAACTTCATACTCGATTTTATATCAAAATCGAATATTCCATACCATTAATATATAAATGATAATATTTTCAAAACATTAGATTTTGAAATCACTTCCTTTTCGATATTCATTATAAAAATGAATAAAATCGATATAAATACTACAATTTAATATATTAAATTGGAAAACTTTAATTTGGAAAATTTCCTTTTAATCTTAATGAAAAGATTTATAAATTCCAAATCACATTTCACTATAAATCGGGTTAAAGAACGAATGTCGTTAAAACACAGTTCATAATAAACCCAATAGACATTCCATTTTATTCCAATTAAATGTTAATTAACTAGAAACTCTAATAATCTTAATTAAAAGATTTATCCTTTTCACACGGGGTTTAAGAACAGTGTTATTTAAGACACCATTCACGACAAACCCAAAATCCAATTCTTTTATTCAATTCCAATTTAAATATTAATTAATTGGAAAACTTCACTAAATCTTAATTAAAAGATTTACTCTTTTCTCAACTGGGTTTAAGAACAGTGTTACTGTAGACACCATTCACGACAAACCCAAAATCCAATTCAATATTAAATACAAGGCTTTGAATAGAAATTATATCGGCTTATATTCGATATCAAATTCTTAAATCAACAAATATCGTATTGGGAATAACGATATATATATCTTCCAAATTCCTCCACAATATCTGTATAATCACGGAATCCAATACCTAAATATTACGAAGATAATTTCGATTCAAATCCATTCCAATTCATATATTGGAAATTCGGGTTATTTTTAAAACCATTTCAAATCCAATTTATTTATTTAAAAATATTGGATTATAATTCTAGTTCATAACTAGTACATTTTGATAAAACTATATTTTTATCTTTACAAACGTGGACTTTTTCATCCAAATTCTTTCCAAATCATTTATTATGATTTTACACAAATTATCAATATTTTTAATAATTTTATCAAGGCCCGTACAGTCAATTTCCATAAACGGTTATTGAACTGCACTTACATCGACCGTTTCCAAATTTGATTTGGACATAATTCCAAATCCAACCATTTGATTTCAAATTCTTTATATTCGATGGAAAGCTTTTTTCGATACGAACCCAATGGTTTTGGTTTTAGGAGAATCTGATGGTCGGATCTTCCATAACATCAATTCGAAGTCAATGGTCAAAATTCGCGAAATGCCGCGGCGTGGCGCGTTCTATTCTGGCCATTAAATATATATAATATATATTATATATATTTCATCGATTTCTACTTAAAACGTATTTTATAAATCGTTTTAAATTCGATTTCAAAACAATTTCAACTTCATATTCGATTTTATATCAAAATTGAATATTCCATACCATTAATATATAAATGATAATATTTTCAAAACATTAGATTTTGAAATCACTTCCTTTTCGATATTCATTATAAAAATGAATAAAATTGATATAAATACTACAATTTAATATATTAAATTGGAAAACTTTAATTTGGAAAATTTCCTTTTAATCTTAATGAAAAGATTTATAAATTCCAAATCACATTTCACTATAAATTGGGTTAAAGAACGAATGTCGTTAAAACACAGTTCATAATAAACCCAATTGACATTCCATTTTATTCCAATTAAATGTTAATTAACTAGAAACTCTAATAATCTTAATTAAAAGATTTATCCTTTTCACACGGGGTTTAAGAACAGTGTTATTTAAGACACCATTCACGACAAACCCAAAATCCAATTCTTTTATTCAATTCCAATTTAAATATTAGTTAATTGGAAAACTTCACTAAATCTTGATTAAAAGATTTACTCTTTTCTCAACTGGGTTTAAGAACAGTGTTACTGTAGACACCATTCACGACAAACCCAAAATCCAATTAAGTATTAAATACAAGGCTCTGAATAGAAATTATATCGGCTTATATTCGATATCAAATTCTGAAATCAACAAATATCATATTGGGAATAACGATATATATATCTTCCAAATTCCTCCACAATATCTGTATAATCACGGAATCCAATATTGAAATATTCCGAAGATAATTTCGATTCAAATCCATTCCAATTCATATATTGGAAATTCAGGTTATTTTTAAAACCATTTCAAATCCAATTTATTTATTTAAAAATATTGGATTATAATTCTAGTTCGTAACTAGTTCATTTTGATAAAAATATATTTTTATCTTTACAAACGTGGAATTTTTCATCCAAATTCTTTCCAAATCATTTATTATGATTTAACACAAATTATCAATATTTTTAATAATTTTATCAAGGCCCGTACAGTCAATTTCCATAAACGGTCATCGAACTGCACTTACATCGACCTTTTCCAAATTTGATTTGGACATAATTCCAAATCCAACCATTTGATTTCAAATTCTTTATATTTGATGGAAAGCTTTTTTCGAAACGAACCCATTGGTTCTGGTTTTAGTAAAATCTGATGGTCGGATCTTCTGTAATATCAATTCGAAGTCAATGGTCGAAATTCGCGAACTGCCGCGGCGTGGCGCGTTCTATCCAGGCCATTAAATATATATAATATATTATATATATATATATATTTCATCGATTTCTACTTAAAACGTATTTTATAAATCTTTTTAAATTCGATTTCAAAACGATTTCAACTTCATATTCAATTTTATATCAAAATTGAATATTTCATACCATTAATATATAAATGATAATATTTTCAAAACATTAGATTTTGAAATCACTTCCTTTTCGATATTCATTATAAAAATGAATTAAATCAATATAAATACTACAATTTAATATATTAAATTGGAAAACTTTACTTTGGAAAATTTCCTTTTAACCTTAATGAAAAGATTTATAAATTCCAAATCACATTTCACTGTAAATCGGGTTAAAGAACGAATGTCGTTAAAACACAGTTCATAATAAACCTAATTCACATTCCATTTTATTCCAATTAAATGTTAATTAACTAGAAACTCTAATAATCTTAATTAAAAGATTTATCCTTTTCACACGGGGTTTAAGAACAGTGTTATTTAAGACACCATTCACGACAAACCCAAAATCCAATTCTTTTATTCAATTCCAATATAAATATTAATTAATTGGAAAACTTCACTAAATCTTAATTAAAAGATTTACTCTTTTCTCAACTGGGTTTAAGAACAGTGTTACTGTAGACATCATTCACGACAAACCCAAAATCCAATTAAGTATTAAATACGAGGCTCTGAATAGAAATTATATCGGCTTATATTCGATATTAAATTCTAAAATCAATAAATATCATATTGGGAATAACGATATATATCTTCCAAATTCCTCCACAATATCTGTATAATCACGGAATCCAATATCAAAATATTCCGAACATAATTTCGATTCAAATCCATTCCAATTCATATACTGGAAATTCAGGTTATTTTTAAAACCATTTCGAATCCAATTTATTTATTTAAAAATATTGGATTATAATTCTAGTTCATAACTCCAAATCTGATTTGGACATAATTCCAAATCCAACCGTTTGATTTCAAATTCTTTATATTCATTGGAAAGCATTTTTCAATACGAACCTAAATGTTCTGGTTTTAGGAGAATCCGACGGTCGGATCTTCCGTAATATCAATTCGAAGTCAATGGTCAAAATTCACGAACTGCCGCGGCGCGGCGCGTTATATTAAGGCCATTAAATATATATAATATATATTATATATATTTCATTGATTTCTATTTAAAACGTAATTTATAAATCGTTTTAAATTCGTTTTCAAAACGATTTCAACTTCATATTCAATTTTAAATAAAAATTGAATATTCCATATCATTAATATATAAATGATAATATTTTCAAAACTTTAAATTTTGAAATCATTTCCTTTACGATATTCATTATAAAAATGAATAAAATCGATATAAATATCGTTTACGTCAAAATGGTGTTAATCTAATCAACATGGCTTTCTATATTTAAATATTTTTGTGCCCATCCCAGATCGGACATCAAAATCATATTTTGATCCATTACTGAATATTATTTTAAAATATTAGTTATTTTAAAATATTCATTATTCGCCATTTTCAAATATTCATTCATTCCGAATTGGAATCAGACACAGTCAATTACCATATAATTTATTTATATGGATTCCATACAACACATGTATACAACAACAATCAAACACAATCAACCCTCATCCAGAGTGCATTACACAACTGCATAAGCGCTAAATATAAATAATCAACGGTTACAATAGTCTGTCAACCAATCGATTGGCATACAACTAAACAATTGGGATTAGTGTACGTCAAATATCATCCCAACACCCGTGTGGGGTTTCAATCAACACACACAGATTTTATTTGTGCAGCTGGGCGATGTGTAAAATATATCGTCCCAATCAATATCAGTCAAATGTGTGTACATAAACAAATCGTCCGATTGGTAAATGAATATTTATGTTATTCATATACACGTTAAAAGTTATATTTTTAACGGTGAAATATGTATTTCAACACATGAATATTTTATACAGTTCATTTATACAATAAAAATGATATTTTTATTGTTCTAATATTGTTAGAAAATTTCGACAGCATATAGGCGCGATACTAGAACCAGGATAAGGTCTAGCCTTATCCCTCGCCTAATAATGGCTCGCGCCTTACACATACCAATTCTAATCAATTCAATTCATTTTCCAAACCAAACTCAAACAAATAAACCAATCCACCAAACAACCAAACAAACATGGTTTCAAACAAATGTGTCGGGTGCTACTAAGCACCGTCTGCATCTTAGTATATATATTTAACTAGAAAATAAATTAGAGTGAGAAGTTCTCACCTTTGGGATCCACTCCTCCATTCCTTAGCGGACGATGGTTTGGATCTATTTGCAGTGCGTTGTGTTCTTCACTGTGCTTCCAACGCAGTCTGTTTAACACGATTTTTATATTAAAAATCACATTTTTATTCTGTTGCTATATAAATAAAAATCACATTTTTATTCTAACATTATATATATATATATATATATATATATATAAATCACTTCTTTATTCGAACGTTATGTATATAAAAATCACAACTTTATATGTTATTCATATAAATAAAAATCAAATCTTTATATATTATATATATAATTAGAAGATCATATTTTTATTACGCTCTTCATACAATAAAAGTCCAATTTTTAATGCTACTTCTTATTGCTAAAAATCATATTTTTATATTGCTAACTTCATAATAAAAATTATATTTTTATTACCTACATATATATTAAAGATCACATTTTTATCACAATGAGGCTTTTAAAACAATGTATATAATTTAAAAATCATATTTTCATATCGCTACCTAGATAATAAAATCATATTTTTATTATGCTATTTATATATTAAAAATCAAAATTTTAAAACAATGACATATATATATAAATCAAATTTTTATAGCACCATATCTATAATAAAAATCAATTTTTTATTGCGATGTTTATATTATAAAAATAATATTTTTATACACTACTTATATAAATAAAAAAAATCTTATTTTTATATTAAAAAAATCATATCTTTATATTTTTAAAAATCTAATCTTTTTATATAGCTAAAAACCATGTTTTTCATTAGCTAAAATCATATTTTTTATTAACAAAAAATCATATTTTCATTAAATAAAAATCATATTTTTATTAAATAAAAATCATATTTTTATTAAATAAAAATCACAAATCTGAATTTAAATCAACGCTTATTTATATATAAAACTGAAATTAAAATCAACGTTATTAACTACACTTAATAAAATAAAATAAAGAAAAAGGAAAAAAACTTACTGTTAATTGGATTTTCCAGTCGAGGGGGGTGTAGTGGCGGCCCGGCAAGGGGAATGTGGCGGAGGTGGTCGGTCGCGCCATCAGTGGTGACGACGGCTAAGGGGGGTCAGGTGGTGGCCGATTTGGAGGTCGGAGGGGGTTTAAACTAGAGGAAGGGAGAGAGGAGCGAGAGAGGAAGAGGAAGGGGAGGTAGAAGCGGCGGCGGCGCGTTGGAGATTGGGTGGGGGGCATGATGAACGAGGTCGTAGGTTTTTTTATTTCTTAATCGATTTTTGAAACTGAACGGGGGATCTTAGTGGAGGAGGTAAAGGGCTTGGGCCCTATATAATATTATATATATTTTAATTACTTTTAATTTTCAAAAAGTTACCTTTTCTTTTGAATCCCAAATCGGACCCAACGACTATTACCCCTAGCTAATTACCCTCATTCCGGACACAATGCGATATGTCCGGTAAGACAATTCCATAGTTTCGATCAATTTTCATTTAAATTAAAATATAAATCACTATATTGAATTTTAACGCACATTTCAATTTACTGGGGCCACATACTGACTTCAAAAATTTCCGAAAAATAAATCTAGCTATGTTTTGACGATACGGTCCTAACAAAATTAATTTCGTTGAATTTGGAGACCGTTTGAAAAATGGCCATTTTCTTGTCGATCTAAATTGACTGAAATTAACAAAACACGTTTTCATTTGCCACACTCACATATTAATTCCAAAAACTACGAAAATTGGAATCAATAATTTGACATTCCTGATCCAACAAAAGTGGTTTTGTCGAAAATGGAGGTCGTTTGCAAAATCGCTATTTTTAAGGGCTATATTTTTATTAAATTCCATAGCGACTATTCTGAATTTTCAACAGGACATAACTTTTTATCCCCGTTATGAAATATGGATTTTCACATCCGTTGGAAATATATTTTCAAATAGATTCAAATATTTTTTGTTTTACTAAAATCTGATTTATTCTGAATCCTGTATATTCATTTGAAATTTGAAATCGAATTTTCAAACTACATACCACGCCATTTCCAATTCCTTTTACAATTAAAATAAATATTTAAATTCTAACTTCAATTAAAATAAATTTATACGTTCCAATTCTATTCAAAATAAATTTCTTGTCATTATTATTTAAAATAAATCATTTTAAATATTCAAAATTCATTAAAATAGCCAAAATAAAACATTTAAATTAGTTCTGATTTTCCGGGTTGTTACATATCCCTTGTAGCCATGAAATCAAGGACGAGTAATCAGTGGTATCCCTTGTAGCCGTGAAATCAAGGAAGGTATACTTGATCAAGTGTGTGTGTGGAGTCGGTGGTTCCCTTGTAGCCATGAAATCAAGGAGGGTTGTAATTGGATATTGATATAGTAATAAAACTCTGCACAATCCAGCATTGTATAAGACTGGACATAGGAGCAATTCCGAACCAGTATAAATTCTGGTATGTTCTTTCCTTTTTTGTACTTCATTTTTTTATCTTTGCATTTGTGTTTGATTCTGTGTTTGTGATTGTTTCTATAGTGTTTGTTTCATATAGTAGTTCACATAAGTTTTAGATTTTGTTTAAATTCTCAAAAACAGTATTCACCCCCCTCTAGTGTTTGTTTTGCTTTAATGATCCATTCTGAATCCCTAACAACACCTAAATATACGAACAAATCTTCATGGTCCACTTGTTTAGATAATATCGGAGGTTTTTCTAAGAGATCTAGTAGGTTCTGAAAAGCTTCTATGCAATCTGGGGTCCATTCGAAGTTACTTTCCCAAGTTTTATTAGATCAAAGAAAGGGACGCACTTGTCTATAGCCTTGGAGATAAACTTACTTAGTGTCACGACCTTCCCTGCTAAGCTTTGGACATTTTTAATCTTACATGGCTCTTTAATGTTCCTGATTGCTGCAATTTGATCAGGGTTATTCTCAATTCCGTGAGAGATGAGTATAAAGCCCAGAAATTTTCCTGATGTCACCCGAATGAGCACTTCAGAGGATTAAGCTTTATTCCATATCGTCGGAGGATAATGAACATTTCTGCCAAGTCTGTTGTGTGGTTAGATGATCGCTTGGACTTTACAAGCATATCATCCACATAAACCTCCATTGTCTTCTCTATTTGATTATAGAACAATCGATTCACCAAGCGCTAGTATGTTGCTCCGGCATTCTTCAGTCCAAAGGGCATCACCACATAGCAATACAATCCCAAGTCCGTAATAAAACTGGTATGCTCTTGATCTGGCATGTGCATGGGAATTTGATTGTAACCCGAATACGCGTCCATGAAAGAGAGAATTTCATGTCCCACCGTCGAGTCCACCAATTGGTCAATCTTGGGAAGCGGGAAACTGACCTTCGGGCAGGCCTTGTTCCGGTCTGAAAAATCAGTACACGTACGCCAGTTCCTATTGGCTTTCTTGACTAGGACAGAGTTTGATATCCAGTCATGATATTTTGAGTCTCCAATGAATCCTTCATTTCGTAACTTTTCCACTTCTTTTTTCAAGGCGACCGACCTTTCTGGGCCTAACATACGCCTTTTTTTGTTTCACAGGAGGATGCTTTGGGTTTGTACTTAATGAATGGCTCATTATTAAAGGGGAGATCCCACACATATCAACGTGGGTCCAAGCAAATATATCTAGGTTTCCTTTTAGAAAGTTTGTTAATTCCCACGTCCGGAGGTGGTCCAAGTGAGCTTTGATCTTCAAGACCTTTGTCGGGTCATCGTTATTGATCAGAATATCTATGGTTGCCTCATTAGGTGTCGCCTTCCTACATCCCGGCTCTTCGCCTACTCTAGGATCATTGTCTTTGGGCAGGTCGTTAGGTGACTCCCTCGGCGGTGTTCTCTTTACTTGCTATGCTAAGCCCCCCTCAATAGGAAGGGAAGCACTTTTGGGCTCTACATCTTTTCCACTGCGCAACATCTATAATAATCCGATATAACAAGCTCTTCCGGTGACCTGGTCATCACGAACCATTCCCACTTCATCTTCCGTTATGAATTTCATAAACAGGCACCAGGGTGCGATGTAGGCCCTAAATTCTGCAAGGGTCGGCCGGCCAAAAAGGCGTTAGATATCCATAATCATGAACGGGAGTATCTTCATGTAACTGCCCGACTTTCGTACACTTCGGAAGTCAAGTCATTATTAAGAAAAAGGAAGAGATAGAAGATAGAATTAAAAACAAACATCAGAATCTCATAGCGGAACTGAATAAAATATAATACAATAAATAATTTAATGATATCATGATAATTATACATCAAAGTTTTCCAACTTACCGATAATATATACATATGGTCTCATGACCTATCAATCTTACACACCATAATATAGCATAAGGTTGCATATATAATTACTAGCACAATTTCCTTTTAGAATATCACTTTATCATTTTCTTTGAATGCCACATTATTAGATCTGTCAAATCACTAATTGACGTCCACATAAATACTCTGGGTGTTAGCTAAGAGAATATGTCTTCTCGGCCACCAAACTTGGTACGTTTGAAGAATTCAATGTACATGATTATTTAGAAATACTCTGTCAGACATTCGTCCATATACGTTCGTTCTGGGACCGAACAAAACCGAAGGCACTAAATCTACTACATCCATTTTAGAATCAGACTCAGGATTAGTAGCAGTAGTCCTTGCTCTTCATTGTCTTCAACTTGACTTCAATTTAATCGAATGCATAGATCGGATCAAAGTGATATTCAGATTTCATATTGAAAACCGATCCCCGACTCTTTGAATCGATGAACATTAATATCATTTTAGGTTAAGTTGAAATGAAAATACAATTTTATTTATTTGGAAATTTTCTCCTATATTTAATATCATGACCTGTTCTACTCTAGTTAAATTATTTATTCAAATCAACTTCTAATTTAGAACAGTGATCGATACAAGAAGACATAAAAACATATCAATATTTTATTATTCAAGATAACAATCCAATAAAATTTTGTTATATAGTTCTTAAATGGATAATCTTGCCTTACCAAAGTTCCAAGACTTATAATTTAAAAATCGATTGCGGTAATGAAAAATGTTTATTTAATTTATTGATTTAGGACTAGTGGAGAACTAACTTATGTAGTTAGAAATTTGAATTTACTCAATAAATAGGCATTAATTCACTAATTTATTTCTTAAGTGTACTTGTAAAAATTTATTAAGGTTATAAATAAAACAATTCAAGCCCCATTCGGCCCACTCGAGCCCAAAATCCCAAACTCATCTACTGCCGTTAAAACTCTTTTTAGGCAATTCCTCCTAATGATTAGTTATAAGCAAAAGTAAATTTTTATTATATTATTTTATTTTTATATGAAGAAGCTTAACACATTTTCGCTTCTACCCAGTCCAGGCTCACTTTTGCTCAAAGGCACGCAAAACGACCCAGGTCTCCATTTTCCACCTTCAGCATGCACACCATGCTAACTCCCCTTATTTTTTTCAATTTTACATTCATCCAGGCCCCAAATTCTGGCCCATTCACTCATAAAGAGCCCATACCCCTATCTATTACTTCCCACAAACTTCCAGCTCCATTTTTTTAGTGGCAAGAGCTTTAACTTTTAACAAACATTTTTTTTACAACTTAAGTGGATAACATAATTTTCCTAGGCCCAAGACCAAACCCACTTAATTCCACGCAACAAAACTTCCAGGTCTCCCATAATGCTATTCCTTGCAAGCCTCCCTGTCAGAACATCTTCTTCAATATGTCATAAGTTTTCTATTTCTTTGGTTTTTTTATATATAATATATATACTTATTTTTGTTTGGGCTAAACAATCCCAATCCACTTACACACATAAAAAAATCTGCCCAGGCAAATACTATTGCCTTATCCCATAGTCACGCCGTAAATTTCATGACTTAAACAGCTCGTTCCTCATCATGCATGCGACTTGGCTCTTACCACTTCCTATAATCCCCTACAAACTTTTTAGTTTCAAAGGATCAAAGCATTTTTTATATGTATTTGTTTTCATACTTGGGCAAAATCGAGTTTAAGTCCACCTGCATGCAATAGTTCCTGGCGAAGA
Source organism: Allium sativum (assembly GCA_030737875.1). NCBI lineage: Eukaryota > Viridiplantae > Streptophyta > Magnoliopsida > Asparagales > Amaryllidaceae > Allium > Allium sativum. The sequence goes on from CM060921.1 coordinate 83,486,793, forward strand.
GCCTACTGTGCTTGCATGGTTTTTTAAGTACCATGCACATTAAGAAATAGTTTAGTCTTTCTACCTTTTCTTTATTGTTACTTCATGCATACCAAGCTTTCACAATCTTGCCTATCTTCTAAACAATATTGCCTATCTTCTAAACTACCTGGTGTGTCCTACTTTATGCATAAATTTGGATGCATTAATTCGGTCCTTCCCTTTTTTTTAAACTGTTGTTTCATTTTCAGTGCACACTTGTGCACCGTGCACATGCACCAACTCATCTCTGACGATCTCTACTCCACAATAGTCGCCACAAATGTCTCCTTAAACTTTTACACTGCTGCTGACTCCAGAAACCTGTGCCTCCCATTAATTCAAAATGTACCCTTCAACACGCAACTCACCAAAACTCCACTCTTTACCTCAACTCAAGACTAGTCGCCGCCAAACTCTGGTCGAACGAAGCCAAATCTTTCCCCTTTCAAATACACTCGGTGCGAACGCTTCATATGCACCATAGATGGCGCAGTTCAACATTGCTTCATCCAAAAAAAAAAATCCTAAACCCACTGTTTTTATTTTGTTCTCAAAATCCGGTGCACCGGAATTTTATTTGAATTTTTTCCTATGTTCTAGGGTGTCTCATACATGTCCATAACAAATGCCCAGTTCACCTATCGACTTGGTTGCCGGAAATTGATCAAAGATCAAAATTTCATTCATACCAGAGATCACACTTGATATTCAACTAAAAATCTTGATATAACCATCAAAATTCATGATTTTTAATGGTGATTTCATACATATATTCAGATTTCAAAAACAAGATGTTCGAAATTTTGAGTTTATAAACCCTTTTAGTTGAATACTAAGATTAACAGTGTATGTGGGTGTTAATTCATACCCAAACAAATTTAAATTTAACATAGGATGAATATAGACAAATCTCATGTTGATCATTAAAGTTAAAACAAATTAGATTAAGAGTTACCGATTTCAATAACTAGGAGGTGTATATTATGTTATCAGAGTGTTTCATTTACAGGAATGTTCAAACATTCAAGCACATCAAAACCATTCACACTTACTGTATTCAATAACATCAGACGCATATATAGTCATAGGCATACATTTAGTTGAATTTAAATTAAGGCTTTAAATATATGAACAGTAAAAACTCCATTGTTTACTCATAGTGTTTTCAACTGCCTGTCTTCCTTTCTGGTTTTGACTTGTTAAAGTTTTTCCACCAGCCTTTTTCACTTTAGATTTAAGTACCGTATATATGTTAGTTTTAATTCAAAAGATCCTTGGCGAGGACATAAAAAGAAAAGTTAGATATTTAAGTGTGATTAGAATGGAATATCTTAGTCTGTATAGGTTATTAATTTCCTTAGATCTTGCTACTATTTTTGATTAGCTTTGCTGGTCCATGAATTAGTGTTAATACTGAGCATGTATTAACTATTCTACAGGGTTTTCACATGTTGCTTAACATGATTTGTGTTCAATTCTTCTTGCGGTCTATTCTTATTAAATACTTTGCTTTTAAATGTCCAGTTGGTTTGTGTATTTCTAACAGTGTTTCCTGCTGCAAATGACTTAAACTATACTTTGATTGGTGGATTGGTCTCTATCCTATTGAATGTTTGCAAGTTTATAGGCTTCCTATTGGAAAGCTTGTTGCTTTCAACCAAAAAGCTTGTCTAAATATTCTGAAATGCCCAAATTTAGATTGTACTTGTGTATTAAGTCTCTATGATCGTTTAGATATATTTATTCAATTTGTTTTTTTTCTCTTAGGTACTCTATTTATATGTAACGACCTCCCATAACCCCTGCACTAAAAAAGAGGAGTAATGCGCTGAAAGGTGTGCTAGGCAGCTATAGACGATCATCAAATTAGGTAAACAAAATCGAAACATGTCGTAACTAACACGCAAGAATAAAATGTAATATAACATATACAATAGGTATTAATAGTGAAGCAGAAAACACCAAACTTCCATAATAACTAGAAAATAGTATCCATACACGTGGATTACAACAATAGTGTTTATACAACTTTGCCTCACTACATCCCTCAGAGAAGAATAACAAATAGCGGAAATCCAAATACTATATAGTAAGAAAGATAATACGCCAGCCTCCAGCTCACCATCGAAATGCAACATCGTCCTCACTAAGCTATCACCTGTCACCTACCACCTAGTCTGCTCATCCAATAATCGGATGAACATCCCAAGGTAATAAGAGGGAAACACAAAATCTTGAGCCAGATAACAGTCCTAGTGAGCGGTAAAACAGGAAACTAACATCATCAATAAAGTATATGAGAATGGGTAAATAAACGAACTAATCTACCCACAACACGAGAGAAGAACTCAACTCCCATCTTCCCTACATCGGACAGTGATAGCCTTTACATCAAACATTTCAACCATTCATCCATGGAAACCAAAACAACTTTATTCATGGCAATCAGAAGCAACCAACAATAGCACTCATAGCATCCAAATTATATATCTCACGTAAACCATCCTAATAGGATTCAGTAACCCTCAAGCACAAGCCCCGGATACCTAAACCAATATCAGACATACACCCAAGGAACATCTCCTTCGACGTTGGATAATTTAGGTGAGACGGTACAAACAAAACATCCATCATGCATGACAGACTCTAGCTATCACCGCCAATCCTGCTTCCAAACCATCGTTGATCGTATAACTAGCTGAAAATTTTGCCATCGATTGTCTAGGGCCAGAAGTGAACCCCGGTTCTAACAAAAACCCCACACCCCACACGACGAAACGTGTCTAGGCCATACACGACTCCCACAGTACTCGACTATACGACGAAATTGTGTAACCCTTGCTTTGAGACCGCTAGAACCTACGATAACAATAATCCCTAGGCCTTCGGTATCTCTAGTCGTCATCAACAATGACTATCCAACCATTATCAACAAACTCAAAACAACTTTAAGTTGTCATTACATTCGTTGTATTTCGACGAACAACGGACACATCTCAGCACTTCGACATTCTCACTTGAACACACTTTAAATCACAACATTACAAAACCAAAAACGTACGTCATCATAAAAATGTCCAGTTTATGAAATGTCCGATCCATAATTGCCCGGCCTATAATTGCCTGGTCTATAATTGCCCAGTCAATGATTACCCGACCGATCCATCACTCTACACTACAACCGACCGACCACCTTCTGCTCGACCGACCCCATATTGGTCGACCATATTGACTGACCCATGTTTCCTGAGCCATATTTGCCTGACCAACCACGTTCTGCTCGACCGAACCCATATTGACCGACCCATATTTGCTCAACCAACCCGAACATTTGTACTACCACTTGTACTACACTTTGTACTAATGCTCGACCCATGGCATGTACCGGTTTAATTTATCACCAAATTCCACCAAAACTTCGTCAAACGACACGATCGACAAAATCCACATATCCAATAAAACCATAAGCATGTTATGAAATCACTAACAACATGAATATGAGATTTTCACCAAAATCATGCAAACTTCACCAAAATCATGATAAATGAACATATGAACTAAATTGTGAATCTACCTTTCATAAACATATAAAAATATATGAAAATTACCCGTTTTAAGTTGCTGAATTAGGTCCTATGGCGATCCATATGAAAATAAACTTATCATGATGTAGATCTAGAAGAAAACACTTGAAAATGATGAAATTAAGATCATGCAACTCATATACTTGATTGAATCCACGTGAGAGGTGCATATCACTCACCAATTCTCCAAAATAACTCAAAAACACTTAGATCAAGATACAGACAGCGAAGAATTTCCTCTATGATCATCGATTCGATGAAATCTCTCTTGAAATGGTGTAGATCTAGCATCAAATGATATAGATCTTCGATTCTCTAGGCTTTAATGGTGGAAAGTGAAGAAGATGGAGGAATGGAGGACCACAAGCTCTTCCAAGATGAAAGAATGAAGAAAGTAAACTATGCTCTATGCCTCCTACCCCTTATTTATAGCCTCCACCAGCCCACTAATGGTCCTCCCCAAATTAGCACATTATGGCTTACCAAACCTGAACAACGAATTGTAAAACCTTAAAACAACGATTTTCCCAAACCGCTAAGCCAAATCTTTAATGTGACCATTCTACGGAAAGGGAAAATCATTTCCTTTCCAATGGCATTAGTCCCAACACCTGATTCGATCCGAGTCAAAAGTTATGTCTTGTACAAGACTGATAGGTGAAAAATGGACACAAACAAAATTGGTAAAAATTATGGACATGTTTCACATCCCCATAAGCAACATATTAAAATATGGGAATGATCCAGCCCTTAGGAAAAAAATAAAAATATTTTACGATCCTGCGATATGTAAAATGCGGGTTGTTACATTCTCCCCCCTTTAGGAATTTCGCCCCCGAAATCCCAACAAACATAAGCAACCACAACAATTCCGCAAGCCTATCATCCATGAGCAGCCAATTCTATCACCCAAACTAGCAGCCATCAAGCCATGCATCCATAGCCTTATCCTAACACGCGGAATTCTAAAACAACCATAGCACAAGTTACAATGATGTAATGATGACACGATATCAATGGGTCATACCGACGAAGAATTCTGGATCGGTCTACTTCATGCTCTCTTCTGTCTTCCATGTATAATCATCGCCATCCTCACTTCATTGTACCTTGAATAGCTTAACCGTCTTCCTCCTAATTTGTTTCGTGTCATTCCCTACAACACGAAGTGGCTTACGAGGTCTCGTAACTATAGTCTCAACTTCTAGGTCTTCGTACAGCTCTGGAGATACCACCACATTCGAATCATGCACGAATTTTCGTAGAAACGACACATGGAAAACATTATGCACGCTTGACATCTTCTCGGGTAACTTCAATCTATATGCGAGCTTTCCAATTTGCTCGACTATCGGAAATGGCCCAACAAATCTTGGAGATAACTTTGCCTTACTTCCGAACCTAACCACATGCTTTAATGGCGAGATCCTCATGAATACAATATCGCCAATGTCGAATTCTAAATCTTTTTGATGCTTATTAGCAAAACTCTTCTGACAATCTTGGGCTGCCTTCATCCGTTGCCGAATGATCTCGATACAATCTGATGTTTCTCTTATCATCTCTGGCCCAAGTATCAACTTATCTCCAGTTTCTAACCAACATGCTGGAGAAATACATGCTCTACCATACAACGCCTCGTATGGTGCCGTCCCAATGCTCGAATGGTAGCTATTATTATATGCAAACTCAACTAAATATAGATGGTCTTCTCACGATCCTCCGAAGTCTAACACACAAGCCCTCAGGAGATCTTCCAAAACTCAGTTAACTCTCTCGGTTTGACCATCGATTTGGGGATGATAAGTCGTACTCAAGAACAACTCGGTTCCCAAATCTTCTTGCAGACTCATCCAAAATCCACTCATGAACAATGGATCTCGGTCACTCACTATGTTCTTCGGGATACCATGGAATCAAACTATCCATTTCACATAAAGCTCAGCCAACTTCGACGTTGTCCTAGTCATTCTAACAAGAATGAATCTTGCTCTTTTGGTCAAACGATCCACTATGACCCAAATTCCTTCGTTTCTTGCACTCATCCTAGGTAATCCATCGATAAAGTCCATCGATATCTGTTTCTGCTTCCACATAGGAACTTCCAATGGCTGAAGCAAACCACTCGGCTTCTTCTGTTCATCTTTCACTAACTGACAGTTCACATACTTGAAAATAAACATTTCAATATCCCTTTTCATCCTTTCCTAATAGTAGATTCGCTTCATGTCCTGATGCATCTTGTTACCACCGGGATGGATCGTCCTTATCCTCCCTTTTCATCCCTTAGAACCTCATCTCTCAATCTGTCAATGTCAGGAACAATCAATCGTCCTTATTTTCGAAGCCACCCTTCTCGATCGGCTTCAAACTTTTTATTCTCTGGTTCCAACTTCTGGATAAACTCGACATGCTTTGCATCTCGCTTTTGACTCTTGCCAGTCCTTTCAATAAGAGTAGGTCTTATTGAAAAGCTTGACAACATTTCAGGTTCCAACTCACACCTTGGCCTGAAATAAAATCATGCCATGTACTCGAGGCTCTTCAATTCCGAAAATATCGCTCCCAAACTTGTGTGTCTTCGGTTTAACGCATCCGCAACTGCGTTACACTTTCCTAAAATATAGGCTATACCAAAATCATATGATGGCAGAAACTCTAACCATCTCTGCTGCCGAAGATTCAAATCCTTTTGGGAGAAAAGATACTTCAATGACTTGTGATCCGTAAACAACTCAAATCAAAATCCCAACATGTAATGCCTCCAAATCTTTAGAGCAAACATGATCGCTGCCAACTCTAAATCATGAGTTGGATAATTCCTCTCATGTGGCTTTAGCTATTGACTTGCGTAGGCCACAACCTTATCCTTTTGCATTAGTACTGCTCCAAGTCCAGTACCACATGCATCGATGTATAGCACCATCTCTTCATTCCCATTCGGAATAGTCAAAATAGGAGCACCCGTCAACCTCTCCTTCAGGAGCTCGAACGCTTGTTCACACTTTGCGTCTCATATGAACCCTTGGTTCTTCTTCGTCAATCCGTCAATGGTACAGCTACCCTGGTGAAATCCTTGATAAACCGTCAGTAATAACCAGCCAACCCAAGGAAACTTCTCATGTTCGTTGCATTCTTAGGTCTATCCCAGTCATGGATTGCTGCCACTTTAGCGGGGTCAACCATAATCCCATTTCCAGAAACAACATGGCCTAAGAATCTCCTTTCACCCTTCCAGAAGTGACACTTCGAAAACTTAGACTTCAGCTGATGCTTTCGCAAGATTTCCAAAACAATTCTCAAGTGCGTCTTGTGCTCTTCCTCATTCCGAGAGTAAACCAGAATGTCATCCACGAACACAAGCACGAACTTGTTCAACTAATCTCTGAAAACTCTATTCATAAGATCCACAAAATACGTTGGTGCGTTAATCAACCCGAATGGCATTACCAACCAATCGAAGAAACCAGATGGTGTCCTAAAGCAGTCTTCGACACGCTATCCTTTGCCACCCTCAACTGGTGAAATCTCGTTGCCAAATCCATCTGAGAAAACACTTTGGCCTCGTGAAGCTAATCGAACAAGTCATCTATCCTCAACAACGGATATTTGTTGTTCTTGGTCACCTTGTTCAGCTCACGATAATCCACACACAATCTTAATGAGCCATCTGCCTTGGTCGCAAACACTACTGGTGCACCCCATTCGGATACGCTTCTCCGAATGAATCCTTTTCCTAAAAGGTCACCTACTTGCACCTCTAACTCTCGTTATTCCTTAGGTGCCATCCTCCTAAAGGCATAATGATTAGTTTAGCACCCTCAACTAAATCGATTCTAAACTGAACTCACGACATGGCTGCAACCCTTTGACCTCGTCGAAGACATCCACAAGCTCATTCGCGATCAGCACAAATGGCAAGTCTTTCTGTGGAATTACAGGCAAATATAGATAGCTTATGAAGACTCCATCTTTGGGCTTACACCTAATCAACACCTTTCGCACTTCCACATCCTCGACTCTCGCCTTTAGCTTCTCGCAATTCACTCTTGCTGCATACTCTTGAGCCAATCCATGACCAAGATGATCCCAAACCCAACGAAGTTAAGAACAAATCAATCACACATAAAAGAGCAACCATGACTCGATAACACTAGACCACGACACAACATGCACAAAATGGACGAACCCCCAACTAGATTAGTCACTATGAACGCTTTATCACAAATTTCAGGTTCTAAACCTAAGCGAAACACAAGCTTATTACAGACGAAAGAATGTGATGCTCCAGTATCAAACAACACACGAACCGAAACACCATTAACTGAAAGAGTACCTTGAACAATGACACCCTTTCCTTTCTCCTCCACATTAGGAGCTCTTAAAGAAGACGACATGGCTTCCAAAGCATATGCCTTCGCAATTTGTTTACCCTTAGCCTATTCTAGACAATCCTTCTTCTCATGCCCAGGCTTTCCACACTTGAAGCACTTCTTTTCATCTTTGGGATTCTTGCAGTCCTTGGAATAATGGCCCTTCTACCGGCAGTTAAAGAAAGTCAGCTCTCCCTTCTGCTTCTTCTGGCCATCATCTCCTTTCGGTTGTTGCTACTTCCTCTTCTTATCAGTACCACCCTGTTGTGGCTTTGGAGCTTCCATGGATGCAACAACAACTTCCTCTTTCGGAAACAAGCTCTCATGTCTCACGGCTTTTTCCACAAGCTTCTCAAATGAATCTTCAAGATGCTCGACCAATGGTTTTCCTATGTAGGTATCCAGACCCACGACAAACTTATCATTCTTCTGATAAGGTGTGTTAATGTATGAATGAGCATATCTGGACAAGGCTTCGAAGTCAGAAATGTAGTCAAGTGCAAGACGACCATTCTGCTTCAATTCCAAAAACTTCTTGAATAGAGCAAATTTATGAACTATGGAGATAAACTTCGCCTCAAACTTAGCTTGGAATTTCTCCTATGAAATCTCTTCCTATGGAGTATTAAGTGTAACTGAATTCCACCATTTCATGGCCCTGCCTTACAATTGCATTGATGCAAGCTTTCTCTTAGTTGCATCATCCAACCTTAAGTCTCCAAAAATACGGACAAAAGAACCATCCACCTCTGAACCTCTTCAGACGGTTCCGTTCCTTCGAATGGCTTTCCTCCTAGAGGTGTAAAGTCCTTGCATAGCTTCGCAAAATCCACTACTCTAGGAACTTGCACACCTACATCTACCATGGTTGCCACTGGAGCGGGTACCCTTCGCATTAATGCTTCCATCATAGCCTCAAACATGGTTGGGTAATCTGGTGCATCGCCATTTTCCCCTCCAGGCACATCCCCTTTCCTAATAGTATGTCTTGTAGTTCGTTGACTCATTATAAATCTGCAAATTATAATGATAAGCCACTTTCAAGAAAAGATGCTAAAGAAGTACAAACGATGTTATGCTATATACACTATATAGTATACATAAAACTAATATCTACAAATACGCCTCTTATACGTGATTATGTCCTCAAACCTTGGTTAAAGTCGATAACCAGAGCTCTGATACTAAATGTGATGGCCGCCCATAACCCCTGCACTAAACAAGAGGAGTAATGCGCTAAAAGGTGTGCCAGGCAGCTATGGATGATCATCAATGTAGACAAACACAACCAGAACCAGTCATAACTCACAACGCAAGGATAAAATACAATAGAACATATACAGCAGGTATGAATAGCGAAGCAGAAAACACCAAACTTCCATAACAACTAGAAAGTAATATCCATACACGTGGATTACAACAATAATGTTTATACAACTTTGCCTCACTGCAGCCCTTAGAGAAGAATAACAAATAGCGGAAATCCAAGTACTATATAGTAAGAAAGATAATACGCCAACCTCCAGCTCGCCTCCGAACGACAACATCATCCTCACTAAGCTATCACCTGTCACCTGCCACCTAGTCTGCCCATCCAAAAATCGGATGAATGGTCCAAGGTAATAAGAGGGAAACATAAAACCTTGAGTCAGACAACAGTCTTAGTGAGCGGTAAAACAGCTAACTAACGTCATCAATAAAGTATATGAGAATGGTTAAATAAACGAACTAATCTACCCACAACACCATAGAAGAACTCAACTCCCTCTTCTCCACATCGGACATTTATAACCTTTACATCAAATATTTCAACCATTTATCCATGGAAACCAAAACAACCATTTATTCATAGCAATCAGAAGCAACCAACAATAGCACTCATAACATCCAGATTATATATCTCACGTGAACCACCCTAATCGGATTTAAATCCCTCAAGATCAAGCCCCAGAGGACTAAACCAATATCAGACAAGCACCCAAGGAACATCTCCTTCGACATTGGATAATTTACATGAGATGGTACAAATAAAACATCCAACATGCATGACAGACTCTGGCTATCACTGCCAATCCTACTTCGAAACCATTATTGATCGTATGACTGGCTGAACAATTTGCTATCAATTGTTAAGGGCTAAAGGTAAACCCCGGTTCTAGCAAAAAAACCCCACATGCCGTACGACGAAATGTGTCTAGGCTATACACGATGCCTAGGATACTCGACCATATGAAGAAATCGTGTAACCCTTGCTTTGAGCTCACTAGAACCTACGATAATGATAATTCCTAAGCCTTCAGTATCTCTAATCGTCATCGACAGAGACTACCCAACCATTATCAACAAACTCAGAACACCTTTGAATTGTCATCACATTCGTTTTATTTCGACGAACAACGAACACATCTCAGCACTTCGACATTCTCACTTGAACACACTTCGAAGCCACAACATTACTAAACCAAAAACATACGTAATCATAGAAATGCCCGGTTTATGAAACGTCCGATCCATAATTGTGTAGCCCATAATTGCCCGGTCTATAATTGCCCGGTCCATGATTTCCTGACTGATCCATCACTCTACATTACGACCGACCGACCACCTTCTGCTCAATTGACCCATATTGACTGACCCACATTTGCCCGACCGACCACCTTCTGCTCAACCGACCCCATGTTGACCAACCCATATTGACCGACCCATATTTACCTGACTGACCCGAACACTTGTACTACCACTTGTATAGCACTTCGTACTACGCGTTCGACCTCTGGCCTGTACTGGTCCAATTTATCACCAAATTCCACCAAAACTTCGTCAAACGACAAGATCAACAAAATCTATTCATCCAATTCGTCCAGTACAACCATAAGCATGTTATGAAATCACTAACATATGAACTAAATTGTGGATCTAACTTGCATAAACATAAAAAAAATATGAAAATTACCTGTTTTAAGTTGCTAAATTAGATCCTATGGCGACTCATATGAATAGACTTAACATGATGTAGATCTAGAAGAAAACACTTGAAAATGATGAAATTAAGATCATACAACTCATATACTTGATTGAATCCGTGTGAGAGATGCATATCGCTCACCAACGCTCCAAAATAACCCAAAAACACTTCGATCTAGATCTGGACAGGGAAGAATCTGCTATAAACTCTTCAATTTGATGAAATCTCTCTTGAAATGGCGTAGATCTAATTTCAAACGATGTAGATCTTCGATTCTCTAGGCTTTAATGGTGGAAAGGTAAAGAAGATGGAGGAATGGAGGACCATATGCTTTTCCAAAATGAGAGAATGGAGAAAGTAAACTATTCTCAATGCCTCTTACCCCCTATTTATAGCCTCCCCCATCCCACTAATGGGCCTCCCCAAATCAGCCCATTATGGCTTATCCAACCTGAACAGCCAACTGTAAAACCTTAAAATAGCGATTCCTCCCAAACCGCTGAGCCAAATCTTTAATATGACCATTCTACAGAAAGCGAAACATAATTTCCTTTCCAATGGCACATTTACCAACATCTGATTCAATCCGAGTCAAAAGTTATGCCTTGTATAAGATTGATAGGGGCACAATGGTCACAAACAAAATTAGTAAAAATTATGGATATGTCTCACATCTCCATAAGCAACATATTAAAACATAAGAATGATCCAACCCTTAGGAGAAAAAATAAAAATATGTTACGATCCTCAGATACGAAAAATGCGGACTGTTACATTATACTTTCCAGATTCTGTTTTTGTTCTTCTTTTCCTACCAATAATATGGCTACCTACAGGTTGTAAATGAGCCAACGAAGTTAAGTCCTCTAAATGTTATCTTATCGCACTTATTATTTTTGGTTTTATAAATTTTTGATTTACATATAAAAAAGACAAATCAGATTGTTAATCTTATCTTATATTATTTTACACATGTGTATATTTTCATTATATTTAACAATGCTAATTTCCTTATTCACTTGTATGCGTACATGTTTTTAATTAGAACAAAATAAGTTACTTGTCTTATAATTTATTTGATTTCTCTTCTAGATTCTCATTTGTAGATGTTATCTTATAAAATAACAAAAATTCAAATGTTAGTTATTACAATGAAAAATTTATTTAGATAAATATTGTTTTTAATTGAAATTCAATTTATTTAGATTTAAAATATATCATCTATGAAATTAACCAAAAACTAGGTCGTTACATTCTACCTCCTTAAAGGAATTTCGTCCTCGAAATTAGAGAGTAAATGGTTGAAGTAGATTGAATGGTCAAACCAACAGTCATCATACTTATTATATCACGTCATTTCTTATCATACATGGTCATCGATAATCATACTCGAATGGATAGAGTTATATATATATATATATATAACACATAATACACTTACTAGTTCAAATATCTAAGCTAACTATATATATCCTTAAGCGTCAGTGGAAGTTGAAGGTTCATCCTTGATAGCATACACCTTGGATTGCGGTGCCCTCTTCACCAGTGGCCAAGCCATCGCTAAATGTCATGGTTGGTGACACTTATAGCAAAGTTTCTTCTGAATAATCTCATTTCTTGATCCAGATTGTTGTTGCTGAGCTGGTTGCTTTGCCTTGATTCCCGGATTAGTTGGTTGTTGTGCCTTCACTTCCAGATTTTTGCAGAATCTGGCTATATCGCCCTTCTTCTTGCAGTTGTGACAAATAATGTTATTGAAGCGGCTCTCCGATTCATTTACTTCCTCTTTTCCATCTGCTTTGTTCCTCCCGTTTACTTTGTCCTTCCAGTTGGGGTTGAATTTCCTCTTATTGGGATTGGCCTCACTAGGTCCGCTACTGGGTGTTGTTTCCGTAGCCTTTTTCTTCTCCAAAGCCTCATATCGAAGTTCCATATCCACCAAATCAACAAAAGGTGCCTTCAAGTGTCCAACCATCTTCACATGAAACCTCTCCCTTAGGCTAGCTACAAACATTTCATTCTTCTCAAGCGAGGTGTTGATCAGCTCCGGACCAAAACAAGAAATCTCGTTAAACTTGTTTTCATACTCAGCGACCAACATGTTTCCTTGTTTGAGATCCATAAAGTCCCGATACATTCTGGTTTTGCCGGTAGTAGGCAAAAATTGAGCCTCAAATTCTTCCTTGAATGTTTCCCATGAAAAGTCTTCTTCTAAAGTATTGGCTATATAGGAGTCCCACCAAGCAGCAGCTGCATATTGGAGTTGCCACAATGCCGGAAGTCTCTTCTGCGCATCATAAAATTTTAGTCCGTTGAAAATTTTCTCTCAAGTTCGCAGCCAATTCTGGGTCTCAAGAATGGATTCGGTTCCTTTGAAAAGTTTTCCTCCCATGGTACCAAAATCCTTGCAAGTAGTAGCAAAGTTGGATCGTGGTTGTACTGGAGTTACTTCTCTTGTAGTCTCAACTCGATTTTAACTGGAAGTACGTCCATTTGTTGTTGTGGTACCACTAGCACCTCTACTACGTCTGGCTCTAGTACTCATTCTTAACTCCTAAATATAATAAATGGTTTTGAACATTTGATCATAAGATATTATTATAAGAATAATTCTAGTAATTACTCAAGTTATCTTAACTTTAGTGATATGAAATTTACAAATACGCTCTCTCGATACAGACACTAACCCAAAGCCTAAGTATTCAATAGCCTGGATCTGATACCAACTGTAACGACCTGACTTTCGTACACTTCGGAAGTCAAGTCATTATTAAGAAAAAGGAAGAGATATAAGATAGAATTAAAAACAAACATCAGAATCTCACAACGGAACCAAATAAAATATAATACAACAAATAATTTATTTATGTCATGATAATTATACATCAGAGTTTTCCACCATACCGATAATATATACATATGATCTCATGACCTGTCCATATTACACACTATAACATAGCATAAGGTTGCATATATAAGTACTAGAATGATTGTTATTCTAGAGTCTTTCCAAACTTCTCCATAGATAGTGATATCGAACCTGGAACACTTGACTACTCATAATAAGTATTATGAGTACCCAAGAGTTTAGGAAAAACAATAAAATTAAACTCTAGGCCAGACATAAGCCTGGTGTGAGTAAACAAATTTATTTAAAAACAGTTGAGAAGTTAAGAGTCTTACAAACCATATGTATATAGGGGCTTGCTTAAATTTGGAAATACTATTTCGAAAGAATGGAATTTCCATAAGACACGACCACCCATAAATATGGTACGTGTTTTTACCTTATGATAGCCAAATCTCATTTATATCAAATCTAGTGATATTATAGTAATGTCTATAAAATGACAAATAAATTGGAATATAGCAAAAAAGCTTACATCTCACTTTTCAACATAGTTGGTATATAATAAAAACCGTACAGCTTGTATTTGAGTTTGTTTTCCAACATGACTAGGTATGGGACCACCTTCCTATCAGTGTTCTCTGAAGAATAAACACCGGGGTTCAACAAGAACATCTTGCAACATGGCCACACAGAACTGGCAACCCATTAAACTTGAGTATACCGAAAATATCATCACCACGGTTGGTAGCTAGTCAACCGAATATATTCCAAAGCATACAAAAAGGGACAATCGATTTCTCTAGATCAGGTGATAATATGCCTTAATGGGAATGACCCACATATCTTTGTTGCCTGCCCAATTTTAGTCATTTCCCGATTGATGAGGCTTGAGGCTACGATTTCCTTTTAGAATATCACTTTATCAATTTCTTTGAATGCCACATTGTCAGATTCGTCAAATTACTAATGGACGTCCACAAAATACTCTGGATGTTAGTTAAGAGAATATGTCTTCTCCGCCAGCAAACTTGGTACATTTATGGAATTCAATGTACAAGATTATTTAGAAACACTCTGTCAGGCATTCATCCATATACATTCGTTCTGGGACTGAATGAAACTGAAGGCACTAACTCTACTACATCCATTTTGGAATCATCCTCAAGATTGGTAGCAGTAGTCCTTGCTCTTCAATGTCTTCAACTTGACTTCAATTTAATCAAACGCCTCGATTAATTCAAAGTGATATTCGAATTTCGTATTGAAAACCGATCTCATACTCTTTGAATCGATGACCGTTAATATCATTTTGGGTCAAGCTGAAATGAAAATAAAATTTTATTTATTTGGAAATTTTCTCCCATAATTATTATCATAACCTGTCCTACTCGAATTAAATATTAGTGGAAATTCAAATATGATGTAAATAAAGATTGTGAAACCTTATAAAAGTGGATGTGTATCAAAAAAAGAGTTTAGAGATTTCATTTGTTAAAAAACAATAATTTTGTAAATTAATATAAAGAATGAATTTCGGTGGAAATTCGTGCTTTCTAAATTTAATTGAGTTGTAACTAAAATAGAACAGAGTAAATATCAATTGGAATTAAATATTTATATTGTTAAAATATTTTAACAAAACATCGTGTTTGTTTGGACAAGAAACTAAAATTAATATGTATTTAAACTTAAGAATGAAAGTTTAGAATAATTAAAAATGTAATTACGTGTTTTAGTAGAAATGTGAATTTTAATGTGTGTTACATTAAAAATGATGTTTAAAATGTTTAAAAATCAATTAAACATATTTGTTTGAATTTTATAAACTGTACATAACACTATCTTCTGTGTATTGTTAGAATGGTGAAATATAGTGTTAATTAGGTGATTTATGTGTTAATACCCTATTATAAATCAATATGGGCCTAACCTAATTACTAATGAGCTTGTTAGTCTTAATTAATCCCAAATCACATGTTTAGAGAAAGAAATATATGGAAACTGTTATAAAATAAAACAGATTATGTTAAATAAGAAACCATTAGAAAGAACAGAAAAGATAGGGGAGAGACTTTTATTTCTATTACTTCAAGTGTGTACAATTTCTATTACATTGGCTCCTTTATATATAGGCTTTGGAGCTGATGTATGACTTACTCCCATGATGTGGGACTAAATAGAATATGATAAGAGCATATTCACTTATATATATTACAACACTCCCCCTTGAATATGCGTCTTAAAAATATTGAATGCTCTGCTAACTTGAAGTTGTCCCCTTTAAAACGTATATGATGATTGCTCCCCCTTATAGTTATCTTGCTTGCATATATCCGTTCAGTCGATACAACTATTGTCTATTGCCTTCAAAACTCTATCAGGAAAGCCCAATGGGAAAAACCTTGAATGAGAAAAAGAGTACAACGTCTGACATTATGAATATCATATTAAAATGATATTCCTTAAAAGAGTTTGATGCTTCAGGATCAAAACAATGCCTCATTAAAAACCTTTTTATGAAAAACCATGTGGGAAAAATCATAAACAAGGAAAAGAGTGCAAATTCATTTCATCTTTAGGTAACATGCTTTACAATGTTACAATAAGGGTTGATACTTCAGGATCAAGATAATGCCTCATTAAAAACCTTACTAACAAAAACCCAGTGGGAAAAATATTAGTGAAGGAAAAGAGTACATTATATCATATTTTATTTGCTCTCCCTTATTTATAACTCATTATTCAATTAGTCTATTGATGTAGTCGACGCATGCCAATTTTGTACATCATCTTTTGGAATGTTGATTTTTAATTTGCCTTTGAGAATAGATCTACCCGCTTTTCTTGAACTGAATTTGTTTCTCCTCATTCTTGTTATCCTTTCATTCATGTGTAAAGAGAAATTTAGAATAAATTTGCTTCATCCTATCACCCTTGATATAATTCACTTGAATCTGAGCCATGCAAACTGCCTTATCTTCTTCATAAATAATAGTTTACTGCATCAAAAGATGTTTGATACTTTTGGATCAAAATGTTGCCTCGTCAAAACCTTACTAAGAAAAACCCAATGGGAAAATTCTTAGTGAAGGAAAAAGAGTACAATATACAATGTCATATTAACTACGTCAAAAGTAGTATGACACATATGGATCAATGTAATGCCTCGTTAAAACCTTAATAAGAAAAACCTAGAGGGAAAATTCTTAAATAAGGAAAAAAGAGTACATTATAACTTATTTTTGTATGTTACTTTTTGGTTGATACTTTTGGATCATGACCCATGCCTCATTAAAACCTTACTAATAAAACCAAGTAGGGAAAAACTTAGTTAAGAAAAAAGAGTGCATTATATCATACTTATGAGTGCTCCCCCTGATTTAATAATTTCCTCTGAATTCGTATTCTTCTTTCAATAACTCAAGTTGCTTACAAATACTTCTTAATGAAGTTTTTCTTTTAAAACTTCATGTGCATTTCCATGCTTCAGGCATGTTTTCTTATTTAAAATGCCTTCCTTTTGTGATTTGTATGTTACTAATATTCATTTATGAATACACTTCAGGTGCTTATAATTTTCTATTTCAATCAGACTTGCATGTTGCAATACATATTTGATGAATAAAACACCTTTCATTACTAAGCAGGAAGTAATCTACTCATCTTGAAGTATATCAAGATTTTCATTACAACAATAATTAGAAGAATGAAGTATATCAAGATTTTTATTACAACAACACTAAGCAGGAAGTAATCTACTCACCTTGAAGTACATCAAGGTTTTCATTACAAAAATACTTAGAAGAATGTTGTAACCTATCATCCATGTTCTTGGTATTCTTTATAATAACAAATGCTATTTATGTTCTTCAGGAACTTATATATTATAATAATTTTTGCATACCGCAACTAGCACTTCAATGGGTATTATGAGTTTTATTACAACAATTCTTGAAAGCAGGAAGTGATCTGCTCATCCTGAATTATTTCAAGATTTTCATCACAACAATACTTAAAAGAATGTTGTAATCTACATTTCTTGCTCTTTATCACTACCAAACCTATTTAAATTCTTCTGGAATTTGTATACTTTCATCGTTTGTACCTTCAGGGTATTATAAGCGTTTTAAACACTTTAATCAATTCAATTATCTCTGAAAATACAATGCTCATGGTACTTAACAAGTTGTTGACACTCTATGGTGCTTCAGTAACTTTCGTGTGCTTTTGTCATTATATATATTTCTATTTTTATCTTATGAACTACAGGTTCATATCTTATGGACTATAGGTCCATATATCTTATTTAGGAGAATTTCATGATGGCCAATCATGTTTCTCTTTAATATGGGATTTTTAATCCATTTATAAATATAAGCGCTTTATTATTTATTAATTTATGATCGATGATTTTTCTTGTCAGTTCTATGCATAATTTATTGAGATCTCAAAACTTATCATGCTTTAGGTACCTAAACCACTTCTGGGGTTATTTTGACAATCATGTCATGGGTTTCTTTCAAAGCACCTTTATGTGTTTCTTCAGGAACACTCAACTCCTTTATTTTGCATCCTTATGACTTACTACAAAGATATTTTGAACTAACTTTTATACCACATTTTCAGCTGTGATTTACACCTTTTGATCCTTCGGGGATTCAAATGTATATTGGAGAAAGTCTATTAGGGACATAATTGATAATTAATGCAAGTTACTTAATACTTTGCATAATTCTATATGTTAGCAAATATTTAACATCGATGATTCCTTTATCCTCCCCCTAAATGTTGGCAAACATTGTCACTTTAAATAATAAACCTACTTTGGATTCATTTTTGATCCATTATAGCACCATGGCTAGCAAATACATTAGATGTATTTCAATTGTAGGAGGATAATACTCTTATTAGTTGATAAGATGCATTCATATTGTATTGCTTATCCCCTTTCAATGATATAATGACTTGGAGGAATTTTCTATCATTTGAATATGCATATGACTTCAGGTCATTCAATATTGATGTCAATCGACTTTCTGAAATATAAAATAATATATGCATAATTTATAATATGAGCTCATGACTACTTCAGGTTGTTAATTAAATATTCGCATATATGTGTATATACGTGCGTTCACGTATTACATATGTAATTGATTTGCATATTCTCTCTTATTCAAGTTATTGATTTTACAACAAATTGTTTATAATGTTGCAATCATTAATTTTTGCTTATCAAGCAATGTCAACGTGAATCTTAAAGATCGTTTCATAATATCCAAAATATCTGATTTGGAACTGTATTGAACTTCTAGTTCAAATGAAATATATGAACAACTTCGAGTTGTTAATCCATATTGAACATTTGGTTCAAATAATATATAAACAATTTCAAGTTTGTTAAACTGTATTGAACTTCTGGTTCAACTTTATTGAACTTCTGGTTCCACTGTATTGAACTTCTGGTTCAAATAAAATATATAAACAACTTCAAGTTGTTAAAATTTATTCTTTAACATAATATGTAAATATAAATATTTAAGCAAGATACAACTCATTTTGAAAATTGTGAAATCTTTGGATATCAATTTTATTAATGTTATTATTTCACACATTTTCAATAAAGCTTCAAGCTTTTAAATTACGAAGTATTTCAAGTTCATTGATTAAGGAACTTCAAGTTCCTATGCATATATATAAACATACATATTATATCGAGTTTATTAATTTATGATGAACTTCTAGTTCTCAACCTTTCAACATACTTCTAATATAGAAGCTTTTACATTCTTGCTAATTATCAAGATTTCAAACCATAAACTTCACCCAAAAAAAAAAAAAAAATCTTTTTTCATAATCCAGGACTTCAGGTCTCACATCTGAGTTATTTAACTTTTTCCATTACATTAGATATTAGTTGCCAAATACATTGACTAATAATACATATGCCTATTCTTATTCCAAACACAAACATACATCATTTAACTTACAATAGCCAATGTTGTTAATACATTTATAATAATTTGGTAATACAATATATATTACCATAACGATACATTTGATGCATTTATTATAAAAATAATGGAAATAACATACGATCTAAATATACGAATCAAATAAATAAATTTTACTTAAATCAAGATAACAAAATTTGGATCTAGCTACTGTATTGATCAACGTCAATACTGAAATAAACAAATTATAGTTGTACTGCATTCCCAATAATCATATTTTCTATAATACCATATATATGCATAATGTCTAATCGAGAATTGAGTAAAAGTGCATAATTATAGAACCAAAATTTTACATTCTTTATTATGAATAATTCCATAAACTTGCAGATCTATACATAAAATTCACAACATAAAAAGTACATGTTTTTGGTTTAAATTATACAATCCATATAAAAAACATTTAGATCTTTCTTTTTATATCAAAATTATCTCTTACCATTATAGAAACTGCAGGTACTAAAATTACAATTTTTATAACAAAAATTGCTTCTGCATACACTTTAGGTATTTAAGATCAATATTTAAATCTTAACTTATGAACCTAGAGATGCATATGTTCTTTAGTCATTAAATTTGCATCATCATCTTTCTCATTTGCATATGAACTTCAGGTTCTTCATTCACATATGAACTTCAGATTCCTCATTTGCATATGAACTTCAGGTTCCTCATTTGCATATGAACTTCAGGTTCCTTATTTGAAAAAAAAATTGTATATGAACTTCATGTCATATGAACTTTTCTTACAAAAGTTTTATCATTTTTAATCGTAGAAATCTCTTCTAGAGATATTTTATTATTTTCAAATAAACAGACCTCTTCTAGAGATATTTTACCATTTCCAAATATACAAATATCCTCTAAAGATATTTTGTTATCATCTCTTCTGGGATGAACTTATCTTCTTTAGAGATAAATATATACAAACTATTGAAATGTCATATCAATATACAAAAATACATATCGAACCTTAAATGCATTAACAAAATTAGGTCTATTAAATAAAAATAAGATTCAAGAGAGAAAAGAAATCACTACTTCTGGAGTGTATGATATTCCTCCAGGGAACATATCTTTTATTTATGTAATTGCAATACAACAAAAAATTCTCTAACATCTCTTCTAGGATGTTGGATTTGCTACATAAAATTAAATCTCTAAAACATCTCTTCAGGAGATTAATATGCATACTATATCTTCAGGATATTCAGTTTATATAAACTGTACATGAAAGATGTTAGTTAGATGAAATCCGTTTAGAGATTTTCTATTGAATCCAATGTTATTGTCATATATTATAATATGTGTCTCTTTTAACTTCTTCGGGAAGTAAAATCTTTTTATGTCACAACTTTTAAGAAAGCTTCGGGCATCAATTTTTTGTTCAACATATAAACTTCAAGTTCATATTATTTCAGATTCCAAAGAATTAATATACTTGATGATTCTTCATTTGTTTATTTTTCATAATTCACTTTTGGTGATATATCAATATTAGATCTGAAATTAACACGATCTTCTAGATACGTATTATATTTACATTTGTTTCTCTAAGAAACAATGCAACATTTGTTCTGGAAATATGAATTATGTAACAAAATCAAATTAAATTTAATGAATTTATCTTAATTGAGAAGAACAAAAATTTGTCAAATCAAAAAAAAATCACTACAATCAACTTCTCATTTCTAAATAATGTAGGGATCTCAAATGTATATAATTTGAGTATAATTTTGAGATCAATAGTACGATTACATCAAAAAAGGAATCAGATCTATAATAGAGCAAGATCTGAAATATGATTAACAAAATAAGTATCAGATCTCAAAGTGTAGATCTATATGAGTTCTAAAATTATAAGGCAAAAAAATCTAGAAGATAACACAATAGATTTAGATCTAGAAGGAGATGAGATCTAGCAAAAATGGAGATTTGAAAAATCAAATCAATCAAGTCAGAAAAATAACCTACCGTTTTGAGATCTATAATTAGATCGGTTAGAGCTTCGTGCTGATAACGTGTTATAAAATAAAACAGAACATATGTTAAACAAGAAA
Organism: Allium sativum; assembly: GCA_030737875.1. Lineage (NCBI taxonomy): Eukaryota > Viridiplantae > Streptophyta > Magnoliopsida > Asparagales > Amaryllidaceae > Allium > Allium sativum. The sequence goes on from CM060921.1 coordinate 83,508,661, forward strand.
CCATTAGAGAAAACAAAAAAGATAGGGGAGAGACTTTTATTTCTATTACTTCAAGTGTGTACAATTTCTATTACATTGGCTCCTTTATATATAGGCTTTGGAGCTAATGTTAGACTTATTCCCATGATGTGGGACTAAATAGAATATGACAAGAGCATATTCACTCATATATATTACAACAGAAACTTGATTTTCCAATACGTATCTCTTCTGAAAAGATTTCTTTCTTCTTCCTCTTCAGTTTACATTAAAAGAAATTTCCTCTCCTCTCCAAATATTGAAACCCAACTTCAAATCCTTGTAGAAACAACTTTAAAAGCTTGAAAATTAAGAAACTACAAGTATTATAGCTTAAGCCAAATTATCATCGTTTTATATTTGAGAGAATTGTTTCATTGTAAATTTCTTATTCTCTGTGGTTTGCTAAAGCTTGTTGCTAGCCAAATTCTTCCTCTTTTGAAGCTAAATCTACTATGAATCACTGCAATGAACAAGGTAAATTTGTAGAACTCACACCATCTAGCTTAATAGTGATTACATGACAAGATTAGTGTATTATAGTAGCAATTTCATTTACTGTAAACAAGTCTATTTTCCTTTCCTAAATTTATAGTAAATCACTACAACAAAATGACCCTATTACAACGGTGGAACACCGTTGTAATATACATTTTACAACGGTGGGCAAACCGTCGTGTATTAAGAAGTTGTAATAGACTAATATCTTTTACAACTTTTCTGCACCGTTGCGACACCGTTGTGAAATGTATATTTTACAATTGTTTTCCACCGTTGTAGTAATACATATTACAACATTTTTGCACTGTTGTAGTAATACATATTACAACTTTTTTCACCGTTGTAGTAATTCCTACTACAATTAATTATAACAATATGATTTTTATTTCGTTATACATTACATTTCACATAAAAATAAATATTTATATTGAATAAAATGATACTACTCTGAACTGAAATAATCAATTAAATATTTTATTTCAATATTTCAATTAGTACAACAATACATACATTCCTCACTATAAACTGATCACTCAATACACTCAGTTACATACACACTTTCGTATAAATATACATATACACTGACACACATCGAGTCTTTATGCTCCAGCATCCAATCCAGTTACCTATCACAGAATTTTACACACGTTAATATAGGACGGTTGATCTTCATATATTCGCTTCTTACCATCGCAATCCTCAGGTAAGAAGAGGGAGAACATATCATAGAGAAGTGTTGCATTGGCAGGGATATTGCAATCACCTACAAATAAAATGCTTCGATTTCGTAAATATGATACAAATATGAGATTATACAACAGTGTAGGTAACTATAAGAAAGAAATTTGGAAATAACACAATTAAGCTTCACCTTTAAAGCATCCGGCAGGCTCAGGTCCATATGCTAACAATGGAGGTATCATAAGCTACCTGCATTCTTTTACATGAAATATACTAGTAAACTCACGCACACAAAATATGGTATTAACAATCAAAATTAAATGTTTTTCCCCTGATTTATATGCAAAATTTTGCAACTGCACATCAATAAACAAAAACAGAGTATGAAAGTCTTACTGAAAAAATGTCAAGCATCAAGCAACTACAAAGATGCTTTTGGTGTGATGATACAGGTAAGTTTACATATCAAATCAAACATCTAAAGAGAGAAGTCAGAACCTGCAGAAAGGATATCCTCCAATTAAGGAGATATGAAAATTGGGATTTTGTAGAGCAAAATCCTACAAGGGTCCTCTTGTAGAAAATGGAGGTAAAATAGAGTTCACAATAAATGAAATTGCATATATTGCACCGTAACTTTGGTGCGGAGATAATAAAAAAGCAACATCTAAATTTTCTACGGAAAACATCTAAAATAGAGTTCAAATATTCTAGTTTAAACTATAATCAAAATAGCGACTAGACCTATGAATTAATCTTTGCTGAATTTGAGCATGTGAAAAAAAAAATCACCTCGACAGTTGCATCAATGCTTTTCAAAGATGAGTCGACTTTTATAACACTCCCAACTGTGACACCGCGTATCCTCACAGGTGTACCGACACAGATCCCACATGCTTGCGTAAACTCAAAAGCTGCTTGATATTTCTTAAACCTACTTCTCATATGAAACCCCTTTAACCAAACAAGGCTCAATGCAAGAATGGCTGCACCGGAAACAACAAAAAGACCAACACCTCCTTCCCATATACTTCTCTTACCAAAGCCAAAATCACTTAATGGCTGTAAGATAGTTGCTTCCAAATAGTTTTGGGTACTTCAAGAACAACCGATATTGGATTTCTCACTTCAGGCATTCTCAATATCCCACCAATTCATAACCAATGTTCAAAATTAACCAACAAACTGGAGATTAAAGAAGAATACAAAATGTGTCAAAAGCAGTTACCCTTCAAATCTGAAATGTCTCATCAAATGGCCGCTTTGGAGCAGCTCGTGCTGGCAGAAGTAGTCGCGACGCCAAGCGCCGAGAGGGGCAGTAACACCAGGGGTTCGGTCAGCGGTTTGGAAAGCTGGAAAGCAACTCAATAGTTGTTAGTCTTGGAGGCAGCAGAAAAGAAATATGGCCAGAATAAAAGAGGAATACACTCACCGAGGGTTTTCTCAACGTTATCCTCTTCAGATCCTCGATTTTGGGCTTCGAGATCCGCCAATCCCTCTGAATCCGCTGTAAATCTCCCTACGAACCATGAATCCATTTGCTACGAGTCGGAGCTGGCGAGACGATCTGAATTCGATTTGCCTCAACTTTCCATTTCCTAGGGTTCGGCCATTATTTTGTTTCCTTTTATTTTGAACGTGGAGAACATGAATCTGGAAACGACGACCTCTCTATCTTTTTATTGGGTTCATTCCATACGGCTAGGGTTTTTGATTCCTTGCTAATTCCAATTTTACCCCTAGCTTTTGTATTAGCCTGTTATAATAGTTAAGCCCATTTTCCCACAACACTTAAACTAATTTTCATGCTATATTTAACCCAATACTAAACACGAATCTTTACTTACAAATTAAACACACAAATAATGTACAAATCGACATGTATATTTTTCCACAATTTAAACCATGGCACAATTATTAAAAATTGCTTATTAATCGTTCGTTATTATAAATTAATTATTAAATATAATCTTAGTTATTAATCTCTTCTTCTTAATTATTAATCTCTACTTCTTAATTTTTAATAGCAATCATTGATTATTCATGATTAGAATTAATTATTATATTTTAATTATTAACTATTAACTATTTAATAGTAATTATGTATAATATTAACTATATTTTTTTAATTATTCTTCTTAATTTCCAAGTATTAAATATTACGGATTGATTATTGATTATTACTTCCTAATTGATTATTAATAGTAATTATTAGTTATTAATTATAAATAATCAATATAAATGTATTAAATATTAATTATTAGTTGTTAATTGTATAAAAATATAGTCATATATTACAACAATTAAAAAATAAAAGTTGTGATAGGCTTTTATTACAACTGTCGAAATAACACAGTTGTTAAAAATAAGTTTATTACAACTTTTCTGGAAAAAAGTTGTAAAAAACTATTTATTACAATGGTGCTTTTACCACCGTTGTAAAACTAAAGTTGTAATATGGTGTTTTTGTTGTGAGTCTTAGCTTTAGTCCATTTTAGAATGGCAATATTTCTCTTTTTTTATACTGAAATTAAGTTAGATTAGCTCCGAACTCTAGTTTTGGGTAACCTACTTCTTGTGTGTGGAAAATCATAGCCTAAATCCTATTGTATATGATTATAATTCATCATGAAGTGAAGAACGAATCAGGCACGCAAGCCTGTAGCTCACGCGCAAATAGTGTCAACCCCTACCTCCCTTGGGTCGACATTAGGGTCAACCCAAGAATGGGGAGATTCAACACCATGGTTGACCCAAGCATTAGGTATGGAGTTGGCCGGCCCTTATAGTGTAAACTTGCATGCACTTTATTTCCTTTCCTGTGCGATGTTCAGAACCATATTCAAGCCCATTTTATCCTTTGTTTTAGTGCTTATGATGTTATTACCGATTGCCTATGTTCTTATTATTAAGTGCTAAATTTCTAGCAATTTTGTGTGAAATATTTTGGCGATACTTGGAGCTATGTTGTGATGTTTCCTATGTCTATCTTCAACTTATCGGGAGGGATAATGTTGATACTAATTCGTAGTTTTGTGTAAACTCTGATTTGTTGTTTATTAAGTTTGGTGAGTTTCCATGAACATTGTTAGATTTACACACAGCTTTATAAAACTAGCTTTTAAAGGATTTTTGATTTATGTATATGTAATTATCTTCTAAAACCGTTTTAATATATATATATATATCTTATTGTAATCGTCATCTAAATGAATTCTAAATAATTTTAATAACACATTTTCTCGATAAGTATTTTTCGTATAATACACAATTTTGCATACTTTGAGAGAAAGAGGAGGTGAATTAAATGATGTTATACACCTCCTGGCATGGGACATGATGATATATTAAATTTGTTAATTTTTAAATCGTCATTTGAAGTTATCATGTGAAGTAGGCTAACTTCGAGTAAATTGATAAGCGAGAACATACAGTATGGGATACATTGTTATCACTATTCAGGTTATTGTTACAGATTTTGTGACACATACTCGGGAAACTTTGTAGGACCTTCGACTTAATTCTTGATGTTGGTGTTTACCAGTACTAGGCTAAGAAGTGCCAATCTTATGTAGACCAGGGGTCTATTTATTTGGAGTGACTATGTCGTAAGTGACTATGTAGGGCGCCAAACTGTGTGATAGCACTCCAAAATTATGTGCTAGTACTGGATGACCTCAGCCAGCTGTGTGCTATACTTATGGGAATAGTTGAGTCTCGCCTCTTAGATTCAAACTGTGTAGTGTGATGTTTAATAAATTCCCTATGACTGTGTGGTGTGATGACTGTAAGGTATACTAGACTAAGAAGTGCCAATCATATGTAGACCAGGGGTCTATTTATTTGGAGCGACTGTGTTCTAAGTGACTATGTAGGGCGCCAAACTGTGTTGTAGCACTCCAAAATTGTGTGTTGGTACTGGACGACTTCAGTCGATTGTGTGGTATACTTGTGAGCATAGCTAAGTCTTGCCTCTTAGATTCAAACTGTGTAGTGTGGTGTCTTATAAATTCCCCATGGTTGCGTGGTGTGATGACCGTAAGGCACTATGTTTTCTAGAGTTCGAGTAAATTTGATGTTTAGAAATGTTATGATCTTTGTGACGTTTCATCATATTATGTATATTGAGTTTTATATGTAATTGTGTTTTAATTGATTTTTATTTCATACTGATTATACCACTATGTGGTGAACTCTTGTTGAGTTCGTCATGTTATGTTTATATGATTTCCATCGTATGCTAGTCATGATTGGGTGTATATTACCTTACATGAGATCCTTGGGTATGAGCTAGTGGACTCATCTCTTGTATTCTATGTTACTTGTGTATTTGATATATTCCTATTTTATTATGAGGAAATATTCCTTATATTATATTACCTTTAATTTATCATGTGTTAACTGACATGTTTAAGCTAGACTGACCCATGTATTTTATACTCGGGTCAGACCGAGCTGATTCAGATCCATATCGTTGTAGATATTTGCTTATTCTCACTACTGTTAAGAACTACCTATTGATTATTTGGAAAGTTTAGGCGTATTTTGAGTTAGTTTGTTAGTTGTTTCATTTTGGTCTTATGATGCATAAATATTCTATGTAGAACACGATATTGTACATATTATGGTGCATTGACCCACTTATATATGTCATACTTGATGTATATGTATAATTGTGATTATGTTTGCTATTTTGTGATCTGTGCTAGTTACTGATGTTCTATTTTATCTAAATTAATTCGTTAGCCATCGTAGAAAAATATTATGTAAGTATTAAGTATGTTGAACTACTTAAGGTAAGCAAAAAATGCACTATTTCGACATACTTGATACTTGGCAATACATGGTATACGGATGGTCGCTTCTAACCAGTCCTATTCTTCGCTCTAATAGATAATATTACTCGGCAACACTCTTTATTAGGGTGGGTCTCGGGGTGGTGCATTATAGAAAATATTAAACAAGCTTCTGAAGCCAGTGCACACAATTCTATTTGCCAAGTTAGTCTAAAGCACATGTCTTCAACACGGTACCCTTAGGGAAAACGTTCGTCAACCAAATAGGCTTGTGTTTGCACACTGTCCTCTTAAGTTTACGATGTGAAACTATCACACTGGCAAATACAAATTTGAGTTCTTTTTATGTCCTTTATGTTAATCGATTCACCAATTCCCAATGCTCAACAAGCTTATGCTTCTACAGTTCTACTTTATCCAAGAGGAGGTAGAACTCATCGTCTAATATGATAATCAAAGCCAGGAAGGGAAGCAAAAATATTGAGATGCTCCACAACAAGTGCTCTTACTTTAAAAACAAATATTTCTTTGTGTAATGTCCAAAAAGTTTTAGTTAGCTCTAGCTATCTGGATGTACACTTCTTTCCTCTTGCCTTTCCTATGCTAAAATTTCTAATCTTCTAAGCTGATGGTGTTTCCCTATAGGCATTGGGATCAAAATAAAACAGTGAGCATAAATAATGCTTAATGCCCTAACTTAGCGTGATCCTACCAGTGCACTTTTGCATTCGTTCTGGCGAATGAACATCTTGTTATTGCGGTACACTTCACCATGACAGATTTATTGCCGCTAAGTCTCTAGTGCAGAGTTTCTTTAGTGCTCATACTCATTCTTCTAGCCCTACTCACAAATCCGACAAAAAAATTTCAAGGGAAGTTGAGGTTCCATCCAGTGAGGTATACAAGATGGAGAACCATGAAGAGAAAATAAGGAGCCCAGAAGTTGTGACGTCCGCAAAGTGTAACAACCCGAAATTTAACAACATGTTAAAAACAAGAATCAAGGCAGAATTAAAATATAAAATCTGAATCAGGAGAAACGGGCTATTCCATTGCGTTCGTCTCGGAAAAAATACGCGAAATAGAGTCTGATTTTCGAAAATCGGAGTCCGTATGACCCAGTTATGGCCCGTCAAAGTTTTCAGAAAACTTCAAGTTCAAATTTGATTTCAAAAATTCAAATTCAGCTATGCAGAGCAGGCGGGAAAAATTCCCACCATCCCCAAGTCGACTGGGGAGTCGACTTGGGTGTCGACACACCCCAGGTTGTGTCGACTGCCTAGTCGACACCCCTGTCGACTTGGGTGGTCGGCCAGTCTGGCCTGGGTGCACCTGACTTGTTTCTCAAGACATGTTTGGAGGCTTGTGACGGATTTTGAGGGTTCAGATCTATCCTAGGGTTAATCTAAGGGCCTAAACTACTCCTAATCTCTATAAAAACACCCCTAAGCCTACCCTAAACCCTCACAAATCACTCTTGCCACGAAGTGCCGCCCAAATGCCAAGTGATCATGGCCTCCATCTTCAACTCCAAGAGACTATGCATTCAAATCGGATCCAAATCAAAAGATGCAAGCTTGCTACACAAAATCGAGGGTAGATCAACGTTGCTAGGCCAATTTCATGACGATTCTTCAACAAAGGAGCTACCTTTCTTCGACAAGACGATTCATGATCTTTCCCTAAGCCTCGCTATGTAAGTTCTAGCTACTTGTAGATTCTAACGGTGGTTCTAATGTGACATGGGATAAAATGCGATGAAACATAAGTATGCTAGCCTATATGAACCTTATCATGCCTCTTTTGCTTGAACCTATGACTTTGGGCTATGCTTAGTGACTAAATCATGCCACTTATGTTATGTTTAACCTAGTTTATCTTGCAAGTTTGAATCTTTCTCTATGGAATGTTAGCATGAACCTTTGGGAACCATTTGACTTGTGAAACATTGGCAAAGACTTGACTTTGGGGCTTATGCATGTAAATGAACCCAAACCCCTTATGTTATCATGCATGTTTGTGGCCAAATTCCCTTATGATACTATGCATATTTATGGCCAATCCCTTTTGACATCGTGCATGTTTTGGGGCCAATATGTAGCATAGTATCCTTACTATGTTGACTCGCTTTTACTTGGGTTGGATACACGATTTGGGGTAGGTTAGACGAGCATGATTATGACATGATAATTTGACATGGGATTTCATGAAAATATGACACTCATGATACACCTAAATGAGGACATGACATGTGGGGTAAGCATGGGACTTGAAACTAGACACGTATGGGTTGTAAGTGTAATATGACACTAGACCAAACATGAAAGTGGCCAACTCGAGGTTGGGTTGAGTTTGTAGCATAAATCTACCCGGACCCGCCCGACTTAACTAGTGGCTACAAACAATAGGACCCAATGTGAGTAGTTGGTCATATAGCACTTAAAACCCGAGGTTAGACTAGGTTGTGGTGTAAATCTACCCGGACCCGCCCGGCTTAACTAGTAACCACACAAAGTCTAATATGAGAGGTTGGGGTGCGTTAATCTAATTAATGCCACATGAAAAGGTTAAGTAATTTTGACTAATGACACTTAACCGATATGACATGAATGCGTAGGTTAAGTTAAACCGGACTTGATTTCTTAATGACACTTAACCATATGAGACAATTAGGGGATGGGGTTAAGTAATTTACACTTAACTAATCCGACTTGGTAATTAGATGAGGTTAAGTAACTTAGACTTAACTAATCTAAACACGGTAATTAGATGGGGTTAAGTAACTTAGACTTAACTAATCTAAACATGGTAATTAGATTGGGTTAAGTATCCTACACTTAACTAATCTAAACACGGTAATTCGATGGGGTTAAGTTAAACACGTAACCAATCTAAACTTGGTAATTCAATGAGGTTAAGTAATCAATACTTAACCAACTTAACATGACAATTTAATGGGGTTAAGTAACTTGTACTTAACCAATTATACATGGTGGTTTGATGAGGTTAAGTAACCTATACTTAACCAATCTAATATGCGGACCTGATAGGGTTAAGTCACAAGACCTTTTAAATATACTTAACCATTGTAATACGATTAGTGGATGGGGTTAAGCTAACCCATACTTAACCAATCCGACTCGATAATCTGATGGGATTAAGATAATTTATGCTTAATCAATCTAACACGATAATCTGATAGGGTTAAGACCAACAAATACTTAACCAATTTGACTTGATAGGGTTAAGTCATGACATTCTTGGTATACTTAACCAACTTGTAGGGCTAAGCCTTGAACTTAAATACTTAGCCAATCTTGACATGATTCGTAGGCGGGTTAAGTCATGAACTTGAATGACAACACTTAACCCATTAGACAAAACCCTAGCTCAGGGGACTAGGTTGAAAATCGTAGTTAACAAGGATAGCGGGAAGAGAAGCTAAGTGGTAAACCTTAGTTAAGGATAACTAAGTAATAATTCTTAGTCAAGGAAATTGGACTAGTTCACAGATAGATGAGTAACCCGATACGGTAGGTCATCGATTGAACACACGTGGAGGAGCGAATTATCCGACTTAGATAAAGGCTCCAACGAACTGGGTGACGAAGTGGTAGCTTCGGGGGACGTGAGGGTACTCTTGGTATCCCTCTGTGAGGTGGCAGATGGTCCATGAAACCTGGCCTCACAGAGGTTAAGGTCTGCGGTAAAAGAGCCAAGGGTATGCCTTGGTTGCTATGCGAGCGACCTAAAGACTGGGATGGATTAGCGTGGAGTCGACGATACTTGTTTTTGCCCTGGATAGCACGTCGCCGACTACCTACCATCTTTAGTCAATCGTGTACGAGCGGAAAGGCAGAGAACTCCCAACAGACCATGTTCTTGCTATCGAGTCATGGGTGAGGTTGGCCAATAGGAAAGTGGGGGCATAGTGGGGCCGGAGTATAGTTCTCGTGCATGATTTTTCTTGGATTGCCTTTCAGTATTTGAGGGAGGGGTTACGTGGGACCATAGCCACGGATACAAAAACAGACCTTGATATCTGCTTCGGCAGATGACTTAAAGCCCCTGACCGAGTTCCACATTTCTTTATTTTCCCTGGCACGGAACTCAGATGGCACATTGAGATACATGTGCGTCTAGACATTTAAAACGATTCACGATACATACGTGGGATAAAGGGCGCGGTTGACGGGTGGCATAATCCCTAGTGGCCCTAGGTGGCTTGAACCCAAACCGAGACACGGAAACGTTCATTAGGTAGCATAATCCCTAGTGGTCCTAGGTGGCATAAATCCTAAGTGAACACGCGATAGTTCATGGTAAGAAAACATAACCAGATCAAGGGTAGCAGTCCAAAACAACTTTAAGGATAAAATGGTACTACGTTGAGGTGGTATAGATTTACATGGGAAAGCCCGTACGACCTATGGCAAAGGACTGAACCTATACATGGAAAGAAACATACGAGTTGGAAAAACCTACATATGCTATATATTAGGTTGACATTGACCATTACATGACATTGGGTAAGGGACATTCATAGTTAACACGTGACGTGGGTTGGGATACTAGTACGAGAGGTGCAGAGCAAATATACATGATAAATACCTTGGGATGGTATACATGATAGATACCATGGGATGGTATACATGATAGATACCTTGGGATAGTATACTTGATAGAAACCTGATGATGTGATACATTGATTATCATGACACCGTAGTTTATCATGATATCTTAGTTTATCTTGCTACAGTAGTTCAGCCTGTTACCCTGGTTTAGTTTATCTATCTTGTAGTCATCCTTATGTTTACTTTCAGTTTATGCATGTCATGTTACCTTTACCTGTTTTTATACTGGAAGTAGATAGGACTTACCAGTCTTTATGACTGACCCCGTTTTGTTTCGCCTCTTTGTCTTCCGTTTCCCCCCCTCCCCCAGGTTTTCAGGGAGGAAACACTGTTATTTAGTTCGGAGTTCTTCTGTTGGAGGTCATCAAGCATGGCTTGGACTTCTCTTGGCTATGGCTACTTTACTCTTTTACTTGGGGAATAATTTATGAAATGGTTTATGCTTCTTTACTATTGCAAGACAGGTTTTGATGTATTCTGATGTAAAAGGCTTTTGACCTTACTATTTTACAAGGTAATGAAATTTGCTTTACTTCCGCTGTTTTATATGTTCTGTCTTGTAATATTTCTGTGCATGTTTACCTCGATAATACTTCACCAAACCTAGTGCATTCCCTTTGTGAGTGACCCTAGCGGAGGTGGGGTGTTACATTTGGTATCAGAGCAGAAGGTTACCAGACTGGGCAAAAGTTTTTAAAACCTTCTGAAAACTATTTGAGAAACCGTTTACAAAGAAGCATATTTCAAGAAAAGTTTTTAAAGGCTATTCCCCAAAAGCCATTAGCACTATCCTTTGTTTCCTTGATTGAATCTCTTTTCCTTTCTTTCCTCCATCTGTAGTCACAGTAGTTTTAACTGCGACTAATCCTTGTCTAGCTACGAAGTGTTTTCCCGTGCGATGGAGGAAGTTCTCGAGAGACCTGTTACCGAAGTTATAAGAAAGGATAATAAGAGCAAGGATAAAGGACACGAGCTTAAGAATAAGCAACTTGTTGGTATGGCTTGATCCACGAAGGAAGACAAGGACAAGATCAGCGAGAGGGCAATTGTATGCTCTCACTCCTAGCGTACCTAAGAGGGATGGTATCGTTTCTGTTAAAGGTTTAGCCTTTCTTTTCTATCATCCCGTCCGGACTTTGTTTTGATCATCGCATCAATTAAGTCTGCCTCGATAGTTAAGTCTCTGCACCTTAGTACTAGCATGGTAGAAGATCCCACTTTAGTTCCAAAATCTGGTTGGGGAGTCGGTCCATTTATTCATGACTTGTTTGTATTTGAGAACGTCTATGCCAAGTGTTGAGATTAGAAGCAATGCTTCTATTGTTGAGCTATGGATGGATTCTAGGGATGAGGTGGTGATCCAGTAAGGGGATGCCATTCTCGGTTTTGGAAGGAAGATAGTTAAACTCTTAACTTGCCTTGGCAATACCCTCGAAGTCTCGTGTAACCTTTTGGGTTCTGTCATGGTTAGTTACCTAGAATCTCTTGATGCATTTATCGGAAATCTCTGATCCAATCGAGTAACGTTCGCCAATAAGACAGATGGTTCATTCCGCTTGAGCATGGGTTATAGGAATCACCCTAGTAAGTGCACGTGTAACATGGATTGGCATCGGTAAACGAGATCCATAATTCACTAGTGAATTTTGGAGAGCTTGCATGAGTACGTAGATATGGTTGAGCCAAGTATACTAGGGAAAGAATAAGTGAAAGTGGAACGAGAGGCGATAGTGAAATGAGTTCCAACTCATACCTTGGAAATAGGAATCAAGGAGCTACGAAATCAGGAAGTCAAAGGCGGTCAGGGCACAATGGAATTAAGCTCATGGAAATGCGGCTTAGACGCGCACATCATGTCTCTTTTTAAGAGTACATCTTTGATCCTTGGTCCACCTGTAGAGCTTGCTTGCACGCTATCGCTTGGTGGATATCCTCTCGGTCCTGTTTCTGTTACAAACCCCGTAAGGAGTTTGTCTTGTTTATCTTCTCGATCCTATCTTGGGAACCTTAGATAGAACTCTATGGATGTAAACATGCATTTGAAACATGTTATGATCGATATGGTTGCAAATGGTTGCAAGTGGTTGCTCGTGGATGCGTGAATACACATTAGATACCAGATTGACGCGGTCACGCTTCATGTTGCATATGCACGAGTATTTATACTTGTTTATGGATGAAATTGAATGTGTTGTCATGCGGATGTTGCATATGAATGAATGTTTGTGCACACATATAGTGTTTACATGACTAGGACTATCTGCATACATGTTGGATTCATGGCACTAAACATACTTTGCATTAGAAAGATAATTCAGGCCTGATCATTAGCATTAGCTAAGGAGCATATACACACACGTTTTGCATATGTTCATACGGCATTAGAAATCGTCTAAGGACAATGGTTGCCTGTGGATGATGTTTTGAGTAGATGGATGATGGATGGTAGGATACGTTCTTCCTAACTTGGAGATTTCGGGGACGAAATCCTTAAAGGAGGGGAGAATGTAACAACCCGAAATTTAACAACATGTTAAAAACAAGAATCAAGGAAGTATTAAAATATAAAATCTGAATCAGGAGAAACGGGCTGTGCCATTGCGTTTGTCTCGGAAAAATACGCGAAAAAGAGTCCGAGTTTTCGAAAATCGGAGTCCGTATGACCCAGTTATGGCCCGTCAAAGTTTTCAGAAAACTTCAAGTTCAAATTTGAATTCAGAAATTCAAATTCAGCTATGCAGAGTAGGCGGGAAAAATTCCCGCCATCCCCAAGTCGACTGGGGAGTCGACTTGGGTGTCGACACACCCCAGGTTGTGTCGACTGCCCAGTCGACACCCCTGTCGACATGGGTGGTCGGCCAGTCTGGCCTGGGTGCACCTGACTTGTTTCTCAAGACATGTTTGGAGGCTTATGACGGATTTTGAGGGTTCAGATCTATCCTAGGGTTAATCTAAGGGCCTAAACTACTCCTAATCTCTATAAAAACACCCCTAAGCCTACCCTAAACCCTCACAAATCACTCTTGCCACGAAGTGCCGCCCAAATGCCAAGTGATCATGGCCTCCATCTTCAACTCCAAGAGACTATGCATTCAAATCGGATCCAAATCAAAAGATGCAAGCTTGCTACACCAAATCGAGGGTAGATCAATGTTGCTAGGCCAATTTCATGACGATTCTTCAACAAAGGAGCCACCTTTCTTCGACAAGACGATTCATGATCTTTCCCTAAGCCTCGCTATGTAAGTTCTAGCTACTTGTAGATTCTAACGGTGGTTCTAATGTGACATGGGATAAAATGCGATGAAACATAAGTATGCTAGCCTATATGAACCTTGTCATGCCTCTTTTGCTTGAACCTATGACTTTGGGCTATGCTTAGTGACTAAATCATGCCACTTATGTTATGTTTAACCTAGTTTATCTTGCAAGTTTGAATCTTTCTCTATGGAATGTTAGCATGAACATTTGGGAACCATTTGACTTGTGAAACATTGGCAAAGACTTGACTTTGGGGCTTATGCATGTAAATGAACCCAAACCCCTTATGTTATCATGCATGTTTGTGGCCAAATTCCCTTATGATACTATGCATGTTTGTGGCCAAATTCCCTTATGATACTATGCATGTTTGTGGCCAAATTCCCTTATGATACTATGCATGTTTTTGGCCAAATTCCCTTATGATACTATGCATGTTTGTGGCCAAATTCCCTTATGATACTATGCATGTTTGTGGCCAATCCCTTTTGACATCATGCATGTTTTGGGGCCAATATGTAGCATAGTATCCTTACTATGTTGACTCGCTTTTACTTGGGTTGGAAACACGATTTGGGGTAGGTTAGACGAGCGTGATTATGACATGATAATTTGACATGGGATTTCATGAAAATATGACACTCATGATACACCTAAATGAGGACATGACATGTGGGGTAAGCATGGGACTTGAAACTAGACACGTATGGGTTGTAAGTGTAATATGACACTAGACCAAACATGAAAGTGGCCAACTCGAGGTTGGGTTGAGTTTGTAGCATAAATCTACCCGGACCCGCCCGGCTTAACTAGTGGCTACAAACAATAGGACCCAATGTGGGTAGTTGGTCATATAGCACTTAAAACCCGAGGTTAGACTAGGTTGTGGTGTAAATCTACCCGGACCCGCCCGGCTTAACTAGTAACCACACAAAGTCTAATGTGAGAGGTTGGGGTGCATTAATCTAATTAATGCCACATGAAAAGGTTAAGTAATTTTGACTAATGACACTTAACCGATATGACACGAATGGGTAGGTTAAGTTAAACCGGACTTGATTTCTTAATGACACTTAACCATATGAGACAATTAGGGGATGGGGTTAAGTAATTTACACTTAACTAATCCGACTTGGTAATTAGATGAGGTTAAGTAACTTAGACTTAACTAATCTAAACACGGTAATTATATGGGGTTAAGTAACTTAGACTTAACTAATCTAAACATGGTAATTAGATGGGGTTAAGTAACCTACACTTAACTAATCTAAACACGGTAATTCGATGGGGTTAAGTTAAACACGTAACCAATATAAACTTGGTAATTCAATGAGGTTAAGTAATCAATACTTAACCAACTTAACATGACAATTTAACGGGGTTAAGTAACTTGTACTTAACCAATTATACATGGTGGTTTGATGAGGTTAAGTAACCTATACTTAACCAATCTAATATGCGGACCTGATAGGGTTAAGTCACAAGACCTTTAAAATATACTTAACCATTGTAATACGATTAGTGGATGGGGTTAAGCTAACCCATACTTAACCAATCCGACTCGATAATCTGATGGGATTAAGATAATTTATGCTTAATCAATCTAACACGATAATCTGATAGGGTTAAGACCAACAAATACTTAACCAATTTGACTTGATAGGGTTAAGTCATGAGCTTCTTGGTATACTTAACCAACTTGTAGGGCTAAGCCTTGAACTTAAATACTTAGCCAATCTTGACATGATTCGTAGGCGAGTTAAGTCATGAACTTGAATGACAACACTTAACCCATTAGACAAAACCCTAGCTCAGGGGACTAGGTTGAAAATCGTAGTTAACAAGGATAGCGGGAAGAGAAGCTAAGTGGTAAACCTTAGTTAAGGATAACTAAGTAATAATTCGGACCAGTTCACAGATAGATGAGTAACCCGATACGGTAGGTCATCGCTTGAACACACGTGGAGGAGCGAATTATCTAACTTAGATAAAGGCTCCAATGAACTGGGTGACGAAGCGGTAGCTTCGGGGGACGTGAGGGTACTCTTGGTATCCCTCTGTGAGGTGGCAGATGGTCCATGAAACGTGGCCTCACAGAGGTTAAGGTCTGCAGTAGAAGAGCCAAGGGTATGCCTTGGTTGCTATGCGAGCGACCTAAAGACTGGGATGGATTAGCGTGGAGTCGACGATACTTGTTTTTGCCTTGGATAGCACGTCGCTGACTACCTACCATCTTTAGTCAATCATGTACGAACGGAAAGGCAGAGAACTCCCAACAGACCATGTTCTTGCTATCGAGTCATGGGTGAGGTTGGCCAATAGGAAAGTGGGGCATAGTGGGGCTGGAGTATAGTTCTCGTGCATGATTTTTCTTGGATTGCCTTTCAGTAGTTGAGGGAGGGGTCACGTGGGACCATAGCCATGGATACAAAAACAGACCTTGATATCTGCTTCGGCAGATGACTTAAAGCTCCCGACCGAGTTCCTATTTCTTGATTTGCCCTGGCACGGAACTCGGATGGCACATTGAGATACATGTGCGTCTAGACATGGAAAACGATTCACGATACATACGTGGGATAAAGGGCGCGGTTGACGAGTGGCATAATCCCTAGTGGCCCTAGGTGGCTTGAACCCAAACCGAGACACGAAAACGTTCATTAGGTAGCATAATCCCTAGTGGTCCTAGGTGGCATAAATCCTAAGTGAACACGCGATAGTTCATGGTAAGAAAACATAACCAGATCAATGGTAGCAGTCCAAAACAACTTCAAGGATAAAATGGTACTATGTTGAGGTGGTATAGATTTACATGGGAAAGCCTGTACGGCCTATGGCAAAGGACTGAACCTATACATGAAAAGTAACATACGAGTTGGAAAAACCTACATATGCTATATATTAGGTTGACATGGACCATTACATGACATTGGGTAAGGGACATTCATAGTTAACACATGACGTGGGTTGGGATACTAGTACGAGAGGTGCAGAGCAAATATACATGATAAATACCTTGGGATGGTATACATGATAGATACCATGGGATGGTATACATGATAGATACCTTGGGATAGTATACTTGATAGAAACCTGACGATGTGATACCTTGATTATCATGACACCATAGTTTATCATGATATCTTAGTTTATCTTGCTACAGTAGTTCATCCTGTTACCCTGGTTTAGTTTATCTATCTTGTAGTCATCCTTATGTTTACTTTCAGTTTATGCATGTCATGTTACCTTTACCTGTTTTTATACTGGAAGTAGATAGGACTTACCAGTCTTTATGACTGACCCCGTTTTGTTTTGCCTCTTTGTCTTCCGTTCCCCCCCCCCAGGTTTTCAGGGAGGAAACACTGTTATTTAGTTCCGACTTCTTCTGTTAGAGGTCATCAAGCATGGCTTGGACTTCTCTTGGCTATGGCTACTTTACTCTTTTACTTGGGGAATAATTTATGAAATGGTTTATGCTTCTTTACTATTGCAAGACAGGTTTTGATGTATTCTGGTGTAAAAGGCTTTTGACCTTACTATTTTACAAGGTAATGAAATTTGCTTTACTTCCGCTGTTTTATATGTTCTGTCTTGTAATATTTCTGTGCATGTTTACCTCGATAATACTTCACCAAACCTAGTGCATTCCCTTTGTGAGTGACCCTAGCGGAGGTGGGGTGTTACACAAAGGCAGAAGTAAGCAACCAAAATGCCTAGATTTCGAAGGAAGGTAATACGATCGTAAGGGGAGAAAGAAAAGATTCGATGGTTATGGAGGATCAAACCGTTGAATCATCTGGCACGAGTCTTATTCTCCCTAGCATGCCCCCAATTAGAGCATTTGGTCGTACAAGCTCTAGAGTAGTGGTGGATCAAAATGTGACGCCTTTACAAGAGAATTGACTACGATCTCGTCTCTCTTAGCAATATTTTTGTTGGCTTGAGTGATATCTGTAAGATCAACTTCATGGTTAGTGACATTCTGGACTATGCTTGCCCATACTTCACCCTTTCTCCAAGTGGCTTTTTAAGAAACGGGACAGACGATGTGACTTTAATTCCTTGCCAATACGATTGGTAGAGTACCTATAGGGGTCACATGCACCACATGCACTATTCGGATCACTAAAACAAATTCTTGCATCTCTTTGCTTTAACATCATATTTGAATTTGCTTAACATGTTAACATTGAAACTGCAATCTAATATTATCTTCTTTCTTAACTCAGGTTCTATGGATCATAGATTCTATAATAACTCTCCATCGAGCTGGATTCTATAAGGGTAAGACTCAGACACCACTTAACTTCATCGATGTGAAGCCAAGAATGAGAGATAGAGGAGAAAATATCAAGACGCCAATGAAGCCAACTACATAGATAAAGAGAAGGATAAAGAGACGAGGAAGATAAAGTTTAGAGGAAACTCTTCTCATGATACTCACACACAGGGACGGAGCGAAGTTATGGTTGGTGAGGTCACTTGACCTCACCCAAAAAAACGCGACTCAAATTAAAAATAAAATAAAATACACAATGACCAAAACGCGACAGAGAAATAAAACACGGGCGAAAAGAAAAGAGAAAACGAAGAAAGGGAAAGACGAGAAAAAAGAAAGAAAAAATCAATTTCTTCGCTATTTTTCTTCAAATCTTCCAGAGAGATGCTTCCATTCAACCTTCTGCGGCGCAATCTTGCATCGTTTCCGAAAATCTTCGGTGATGGGTAATTAGATAGCCCTAATTCTAATTTCTACTGCATTAATTAATTTGTTAGGGTTTTACTTGAATCAATCAGGGCTACTGATTTGAATTCGAAAATTGATTTTTATCTTATCCAAATAAGTTGAATTGATTATATTAGGATTGAGTTGAATTTCAGCCGATTTGAAGATTTCCTAAAACTTATTTTGTTGAGTTGAATTTCTACTAATTCAACCTACTGATTATGATAAATCAGAAGATACCATGAATTGATAGCAACAAATAAAAAAACATTTTATGATGGATCTAGTGTTTTTGAAAAGAAAACTATAGCTTTTCATTTAGATAATTGAGTTCATTTTCCAATTCATAGCCAAAAAAATAATTTCGGGGGCTATCCCCTCGAACCTCCCTCACTTTTCAATGCTGTGATCTCACCGACGTTGATTACTGGCTCCGCCACTGCTTACAAATAACATAGGGAAAGCTACAAACATTTAGGCCTATAACTTTTGCCTATCATATTCTCAAGCCTATATTTTTGCTCAACTATCAATTCCCACTTCTTAAACTATAATTAATATTGCACCATTAAGGTCGAAAGAGGTCTTTATTCCAAAGTTTACCCTTCCAGTTGCTCCTCCGCTTCTATCGTTGCTTTCATGTATATATTCCTTTATAGGGTTAAATTTGATCATATTATCCCTAATACACGTAGTGAAGTAGTTGACTCACATATACAAGAGATGCATCAAACCATCGACGAGGGATTTGAGTGGAAATATCTATGCAAAGCCCTCTCCAATGTAAGTCAAATCATTTACATGTAACACCAATCATTTGAAGCAAAGAAGGCCAATTATAATAATATGGTCAAAAATAGGGATGCGAAAATACAAGCCTAAGGACAAACTGACAGGTGGAAAACTCTTAAGGACTATCTTAAGGATGCTAAGAAGACATGCAACTTTAAGATAAAGAAGCAAATAACTGAAAAGAACTAGGTTCTTAAAAAGGATGATATTATTCGGCCTCGGGACCTAACCATTGTCGGATATGCCATTGAGCTCACAAGTTTCCATAAGGAAAATCAAAGGCTAACTGAAGAAAAGAAGATACTCTATAAGTTGACAGAGGAGATTTGCTCTGACAAATTGGCCAGTGAGATTGATTTTGTGGTTTGTCAACAAGATCTTAAAGAGCTACAGAAAGAGCATACTGACATGGTTGATCGATTAAATGCCAATATACTATACTTTTATGTCCATGTTACCATGAATAAAGAACATGAGGTTGCTTGGCAATAATTCTCCTACCATTGCCAGCATGTAGGAAGAAGTGTAGATCAAATCAGAATGGGCCAGAGACATGTGTTATTAGGAAGAAATAATGGTGGCATATCCTGATCCCAAAGATATGGATCTTCTCTCCATTGGTAAGGATACCTTAGTTGAAGAAGATAAAAATCTACAGCCAAGGGTCTTGCTAACCCAAGCCTTTTAGGTTAGGGTGAAACATCTGTTAGCAATTTTCAAGAGCTAGCAACAACCATTCCTATATTTATAGAGGTTAGCTCTGTAACCGCTTATGATCTTCCAACTTCATTAACAACGCTTCCCTTGCTCCCCATTATAGAGTAACCTTTTGAATAACTACTCGAAGAAGGGGAAACCTCAAATAGATGCCAATAATAGTAAATCTAGGTCAGCTATTTCCCTCGTTTCTTTAGTAGTCTAAAAGTTCAATGCACTATAGAATTTTTAACTAAACCGTACAACTGCATTTCCCAACTTACAGGTCATTTATTGTTTCTCCCTACAAGAAGCTACTCAATGCTTAGGGACTGAAGTTATCTTCACCCCAGTAATGTCCATCTCTATGGGATATAATTTTGCTCTTACTGCTTCCAGATTTGGTCTTGGTTCTGACTTTGAGAAGACCGCAGATCTTTAGAACCGGAGGACATCTCTGTATCTCAAGATGAGGATGCAATGATCATTGGTGCCTCGAGCCCTAATGATTAGGCCATAACGATAAGAGTCGATTTTAATAAGATCAAGGTGAAGAAAGAGACTGGTACCTCCTACCCAAGATTACACCATTCAAAATCAAACCTAGCATGTTGAAGCATGGAGATGCACCCGTCGGTAAGTCTAGAGATCACGGTTTGCCATTAGAGAAAATTACACACGCTTATAAGGCAAGATTCTTTCCTAGAGGGGAAGTGAAAGGGAGGAAGAAGCTCAAGACCCAACCGAGGAGCACTGGCAAAGGCACCCACAACAGGAAGAAGGTATATACCAGTAGGAAGTGATGACGAAGTCATTTGGTTGATTTGTCCATGATAGAGTCTGTGTTTTTCTTATTACTTCCAACATACCGAGATTGTGCAGGTACAATGCTTGGTTTTATCTGTACAAAAAGGTTATGGGTAATAAAATATTAGGGTGCATTTAGTTAACATTTTTTAATTTTGAGTTTTTGCACTTACAAAAAGTTCCGACGCGCACATATCGTGGAAAACAGTCGTTTTGTAGAACAATGTTAACACATAAAACCAAAAACAACTTTTTATTATTTTCCATATTTTAAGAAACGGCGGGAGGACAACAACAAACTCATCTATGCATCATCCTGCGGTCCCCTCCTTCACTCCTTCCGTCTTTATTCGTCACCCCGTTATACTTCAAATCTTCCCAATTTTCATATTAATGTCGAAAACTAAAAACCCAAGACACAAAATAAACCAAACACTACCTTAGTTTTTCGTGATCACTTATTTGTGTTGTTCATATTATGCATGTTCTTGTTTAACTAGCTATGTATATAATGTATAACCGCTTGCCTCAGTTTTCTGTATTAAATATTTTTGTTCTTTACAATGTATTTTTTTATCGCAACTTTGCGCGCATGTAAATGATATTCTTGTAATTGTATTATTTATTTTCTATTACTTATCCATTTATATAACTACTAATATGCTTTGTTTGACATAATATTTTTTTAACCAACTCTGCGGTTATCCATATTCAGTTTCGATCGGGTTCCTTTTGACTAAGTGTTTAGACACCTTCCCCAGTTCACGAGACTGGCAACAAAACTGCCTCAACAAAACTATAGTAGATGAAAAATTATTTGGAGAAATTTTCAACTGCCGTTAATTTAGCTTTAGCTCGTAGTACGGGATCAAGAAATCATAACCGTTTAATCCTCAATATTCTTTGGTTTCACCTACTTAGTTAGGTGTGTCCTACTCAGAAGTTAATATTTCATATTTCTTTTTTTATATCAGTTCCTTTTTGCCGGAATCGTTGATTTGGCCTCTTTGTTCCAAGAAACGTCTTCTAGATGCTTATTGTCTCTAGGTAGTGTCTGAATTTGTTCTAGGCTTAGTCTCGAAAATTCGATCGTACCTTAGTTTCTATCTTTAATAAATAGTATAAGATTGATCAGATTATGTGGATTTCACTTTGGTGTCACCTATCTCAGGGCAACAGTCAGAAGGATTTCATCTTTTCATCATTGATCTCTCAGGGAAATAGTAGTTTTCTGAAGATGGAGACGAAAAACTCAATCAAGCACCATCTTCTATTACTAGAAACTGGTGCGTCGACGGTTTAGTTCAATGAGCGCTTTCTACTATCACTATCTCTGAACGATGGTACATGTATGTCAGTCTTCAGGTAGTACCAGGTCATTAAAGGCTGGATCCTTGATGCTATCTATCTCTAGGCGTTTCTTGAAACTCGAATTTTTTAGGCTTGGCCTTACGTTGCCTATCTTTAGAAAATGCTAATCCTTGATGGTTGGGTCTTCTCAACGCTGCCAAACCTAATCCATTTTTCGTAAGTTAAACGACAATACGACATATCAACTTAGAGCTTTTTTGTCTTGCTGATGTTGCTAGAGTAATGTCAGTATTCAGAAGGGAAGGGTCGATATGACTGCTGACCAGGTAGTTTCGGGTTTTCTCCACGTTGCCAAAGTAATGACGGTTCTAAGAAAGCAGGGGTCAATGTGACCATTAACCCAATGGTTTTAGGCCTTCTAACATTGCTCGAGCATATCAGGTCTCAAAAGTGGAGGTTAATGTAGCCATCGAATTGCCTATTTTGGGATTTCTTTTAACAGTGTAGGCTTATAAAAGGTTAGGGACCGATACAGAGACAGAGCCAGGACTTAAGGTCATCCCGGGCTATTGTAAAATTGATATTTCATCAAAATATAGGAAATAATTGATAAATTAAAAAATTGCTGGTTTTATAACATCAGAAGACAAAAAAATGAAAAATCTAGGAATAAAACATGAATAGGGAAGTAGAAGAATAGAATGTGTAAACGTCAAAACAGTTCAAATTTCAAATACAAGGTAAATGATGAGTGCTAAAATGAGGACAAAATAATGAACATATATTATGTTATAATTTAAACATTTGCTCATGTTATATATTAGTTCCATGGTTACTTTGTTCAATGTCACAGTGTAGCTGTATAACATAATTTTGTTTGTTTTTAGTTGAAGGGTTATAGAACTATGATAGCTAGATTAGTAATGTATAGCTCTGCATGCTGCAAATTAGTGGCCCGGGCTATAGCTCAGGGTAGTGTTGCCAAAGCTCCGTCCTTGGACCGATATGACCCATTGATTTAGCAGTTTGACATTCTCGGTGTTGTTAGACTTAGGACGATGCATCTCTCAAAAGGTTAGGGACTGATACGATCTGTGAATCTAAAGATTTTTCATTTCATACTTTGCATGCCTTAGGACAATGCCAGTTCTAAGAAGGTTTAGGTCGATACGATTCGTCAATCCAACGGTTTGTGAATTCACATTCATCGTCCCTCATTCGAGTGTAAATGAGTGTTTTCTCAACTATGTTGCTGATTATGCAGTTTAAATTTGCTGCTTATGAGAACATGGTTTCATTGGCCTAAGAAGATAATTTTATTGATAATGAGAAGAAATGACAAGTCCATCATGTTTACAATGCACTCGAATTCCCAGAAAGACTTATTTGAAAAAGCGAAATAAATAAAGCTGAATGAGGTAGCCTCACTTTTGGTTGCTTCTTTATTCGTTAGTGACCAGCTATGTAGAGTGTTATTATGTAACTGGTCTTTCATCAATTAGGTAGCCCCCCCATAGTTTCCCTTCAGTCCATGGACCTTAGGGTCCTGCGGAACCTTTAATGTTATGTTGTTCTTTAGCATATTACGGAAGCTTGTTTTTCCTTATCAGCTCATCACTCTTCAGATGTTGACATTCACTGTTGTTATGCCTAAGGGTTTCGTGAAAGCAATAGTATTGCTCAAAACATTTATCTTACTATATTGTTTCCCTCGTTAGCATCTCCTTACACTATTTACTTTCTTGAATGATAGGATATATATTCTCCAGTATGTCATTCAAAGTCGTGTAATCTTCCATTTGAAAGTTCTTCAAATGTTTTGCATTAGCATTATCCCAATTCTCATAATTTTGACTTTTTTTCTACTAATTTCTACAATTTCTAGCTTTTATTACGATTTCTCTGGATAATTTCGGTTGTTCATCACTTATTTTTCTTCTTACTGGATGGTTTCTTCCAGCCTCAGAACTGTTTTTTCTTTTCGTAAAATTCTTCCATGCGACTGGGTTGCTTCATTTAAATTCATATCATGTTGAAGGCCTCTGACCAAATCCATGGATACTAAAACCTCCTTCGTCTTTCTCACCTATGGTGACTGCAATATTTAATCAATTAGGGAATGCCCTTAAAGTAGCATTGGGTTCTTGACACATGTTGGATAAAGACATTACACCTTTTAGTCTAGTGGCATGAAGTGTGATAACCCCAAACTCCCGTAGCACGAAAGCTAGGATAATCATTGGAATATAACACATAAACAATAAAAGCAGAACAGAAATATAGAATTACAGCAGATAATTTACATCAAATTACACTGGGAATAATATATCATCAGAGTTACACAGCATAATAGGATTATACTTAGTACATAATACAATTTTCAACTTAATATAAAACGTCTGCAGCGGAATCAAACATAATATACTAAATGAAATCTGAACAACATAATAGAAATGGTAGAATCCATCTTCAGCTCCATAGCTATCCAGAATGAGCCTGCTAAAACCTGAATACAAGGTGCCCTCTCTCCACACGAGCAGCCTTGTATTTAGGTTTTAGCAGGCTCATTCTGAATAGCTATGGAGCTGAAGATGGATTCTACCATTTCTATTATGCTGTTCAGATTTCATTTAGTATATTATGTTTGACTCCACTGCAGTCATTTTATATTAAGTTGAAAACTGTATTATGTACTATGTATGATCTTATTATGCTGTGTAACTCTGATGATATATTATTCCCAGTATAATTTGATGTACATTATCTGCTGTAATTCTATATTTCTGTTCTGCTGTTATTGTTTATGTGTTATATTCCAATGATTATCCTTGCTTTCGTGCTACGGGAGTTTGGGGTTATCACAGTTGGTATCAGAGCTTTGGTTAAACTTAGCTCGGAATATAACATATAAATAAATTGGACAGAAGTGGAATCAGCAATATTCTAAGGCAAATAACTCATCATAGATAGGACTAGTAATGTCCTAGAATGAGTATGGCTGAATAAAACACACCCCCATAGATTCATTTATATTTAAATATATGTCTCTATGCTTTACAATATATGTTCTGTTGGCCTGACTCTTTGTCGGCTATTTGCAGACATAGTAGAAAATGAGTGGCAAAAACAGAAGAAGTAATTCTATGTTTCGACAATCTAATGAGCCAATCGTGCTCCCACAACCAAAACCAGATCTAGAAGCTCTAGTAATGAAGTATCGAAATCTGGTGGAGTACAATTCTCGGGCAAAGAATACGTGATTGAAACACATGCATGGATGGGTTCTGCTGAGAAAATCTTTCAAGGCTTAAAGCTGAGAGATTATCAGAAAAGATTACTGACATCTTGGGCACTCAAAGACGAAGCTCTAATCTGGTGGGAAACTGTTACCGAGGAAAATCCAGAAGCTAATATTACCTGGGATAGATTTAAAGAATTTTCAAAGAAAGATTTATTCCTTCAGAAGCAACCGAGCGGCTATATGATGAGTTTGACAATCTGAAACAAGGAGATATAACCATCCAGGAGTATCAGAATAAATTCAATGAACTTTCCAGCTTTGCCCCAGAACTAATTCAAAATCCTATAAGGAAGAATCTGAGATTTATCAAAGGATTACAAAATAAATACGAAGGTCGAGTACTTGCTCATGTGAATCTCCCATTCTCTAAAATGATACAAATGGCTTATCGCGATGAGTATAATGATAAACAACATGGTTGGGAAGATGAAGAGGAAGGTAGTTCTAGCAACAAAAGGAAGTTTGAAACTGATAGCCCTGAGGCAAGACAAAAGCCTGAGGTCAACAAGAAGCCAAAAGTCAATAAGAAAAGGCCAAGATCTAAGAAAGAACCGTTAACGACTGCCACGTGATCTAACTGCAATAGGCAAGGACATTTGGCGATAAATTGCAAATCTTCGAAGAAACGAAAGAATGATGGATCTAAATCCAATAAGAAGTCTCAAGAGACCAGGGAATGCAATATTTGCCATAAGTCAGGTCATATAAGTAGGGATTGTCGACTTTTGAAAACGACCAAGGTGGCTCATGTAAATGAAGTAGCAGAAACTCCAACACCCTCGGCTAGTCAGCAAAGGCCAGATGTTTTGGAAGGTACTCTCACTGTCCACAATATTCTAGCTAAAGTATTGTTTAATATGGGCGCGTCACAAAGCTTTATTGCAAGAAATACGGTTAAGAAGTTAAAGTTAAAAGTTAGGAACCTTAAGGAATCGGTTAGAGTTCATAATCCGATAAGAGGTTCTCTTATTCTCGGTGTGTATTGTAGAGTGCCTATTTCCTTTTTCCGTTACCAGTTTTCTTTTAATTTAATCGTCATGGATTTCCCTAAATTTGACATCATTCTTGGGCTGGACTGGTTAACCAAATATGAAGCCGATGTTAAATGTGCAGAAAGAATCGTTAAGGCGAAGACTGTAACACCCCACCTCCGCTAGGGTCACTCACAAAGGGAATGCACTAGTTTTGGAGGAGTGTTATCGAGGTAAACAATCACAGAAATATTACAAGACAGACATAAATAAAACAGCGGAAGAGTCAAAAGATAAATTTCATTACTTTCAAAATAGTCAAAGCCTTTTTCATCCAAAGTACCAAATAGCCAAAGTCATCATTTTCCGTTACAAAAAATTCTGTCTTGCATAAATAAAGAAGCATAAAAGCTCAAAACAGCAAAAATAACATAATTCCCCAAGATAGCAGAAATGCAGTCATAGCAGAGCTCAAGATCAAACCGTACATGAGCTGAACCGAAAGCAAGAGAAATCCAAGCTAAGTGCTAGAGTTTCCTCCTTGAGAACCTGCGGGGGGGACGAAAGAAAAAGAGGAGAAAGAAAATGGGTCAGTCATGAAGACTGGTAAGTCCTAGTGACTTTCAGCATAAAAACAGGTAAAGGTAACATGACATGTATAAACTAAAAGTAAACATAAGGATGATGACAAGATCGGCATGATAAACTAAGTTAACAAGATAAATCAAGCATATCATCGTATGTTCAAGATTCGCTGCACCAACTGTACTAGTATCCCAAACCCATGTCATATATTAACCATGAAATGATCCCTTGGCCCAATACCATGAATGACCCATTACTAGGTCCAACGGAACGATCCACTAATCGATCGGCTCCCTACAAGTTCTAGCTCGTCATGTGTCTGTGTCATACGGCCTTATCACGAATGTAGTCACCTGTGCTAGGTCCACCATAGGGTGTATCAAGCCCTAGGCTGCCAACTACCGACACGAATCAAGTACGCTTAGTGTAAACCTACTGATGCCCAGTGCCTACTTTTTCAACTCCGGACTACGTGCACGACCATTGTCCGCCTGAACCTACACTGATGCACCAACTCAGCTGTCGTTCTTTTCACTTACAATCAACCCAGTAATCGTGCGCTACCCTGCCTAGTTCCAGGGTACCAAGATACATCTAGTGGGTTACTACTGAAATGGACCGCATAACTAGGTTTTCCGTCCAATAGGTTAAGTGTTGTCATTTAAATTCGTGACTTAACCCTTATCTGTCTAGCATGTCAAGTTGGTTAAGTGTTGTCTTTCATGTTCATGACTTAACCCTATCATGTGGCATTAATTCATTAATGCACCCCAACCTCTCACATCAGACCTGTTGTTGTGGTCACTGGATATGCCGAACAATTCCGGGCAGATTTACACCACAACTCAGTCTGACCTCAGGTTTCAAGCGCGATATAACCAACTACCCACATTGGATCCTATTGTTTGCATTAACTGGATTTGTCGAGCGGTTCCGGGCAGAATTACACTGCAAACTCAACCCAACCTCGAGTTGGCCATTTTCAAGTTCATTCTAGTGTCATGTTCATGTTCAAATTTCATGTCAAGTTCGTGTCAAGTTTCATGGCAAGTTTCATGTCAAGTTTCATGATTCATATTCATAACCAATTCATGTTTTGCCTAATCTACCCAAATTGTATTCCCATCGCACGTAATCGTGAATTGATCTAGATTACAAGTAAATCCAAATTCAAAATAAAAGGGAATAACATCAAAATTATGATAGGCAAAAGAATGAGCACAAGGTGATAAATCTAGCATGATATAGTTTAAGATAATTGGTTATAACATCACTGGCATATAGAATAATAGTCCCAAAACATTAGGATTACAGATCTAGCATAATAAGGTGATAGTCATGATAAAGGTGATAATCCAAACTTGTGAAAAGGAGATTGATTCAACATCACAGGCATGATAATACTATGGACATGAAAGAGTTTGATTTACAACATGAATAGATCCAAACTGATTTCATAGCAATATTCCCAAATGTCAAGATACAAGATGGAAACTAGAATAGATGTGAATCGATTATCATACTTAAGTCCAGTTTCACTTTATCTCATGTCCAAATTACAATTAACAAGTTTAAATCTCAAAGTAACTAGAACTTACAGATCGTGGACTAAGAAATTGAGATGCAGAAGTTGAATCTAGAAACTAGTCGTCGAATCTCGATTTGATTGTAGCAGAAAATCCCCAATTTGCGAATCTTATGTTGCTTGAAGAAGAAGGTAGAAGAATTCCCTTGATTTGATTAACTTTATTTTTAATTTAATTTGAAGAAGAAGCCATGTCCATCAAGAATTTGTGCAACATAAGGTTAGAGAAGAATGGTGTAAAGAGAATGGGGTTAGGGGGTTGTTTATATAGGATTAGGCGAATGAATCTAGACTGAAAATGAGACCAAAAACATCAAAATGAACCCAGGCTCAAAACTGGGTTTTGGCACCAGGTCGACCCCTAGGTCGACCTGGCCCCTGGGAGGTCGACCATAATGTCGACCCCCAGGTCGACCTGGTCCTGGGCGGCAAATTTTCCGCCCAGCCTGCGCTGGGGTTTGAATTTGAATTTTGAATTCGAATTTCGAGCTGTTTTCGATTCTAAAAATTCCTGAAACTTCGGAGGGTCATATCTCCCTCATACGGAATCCGTTTTTCGAAAACTCAGACTCGTTTCCAAGAAGAATTTCGAGACGAACGCAATGGAGCAACCCATTTCCCTTGATTCTTATTTTAAAAATTAATTCTGCCTTGATTAATGGTTTTAACATGTTATAAAAATACTGGTTGTTACATTCTCCCCTCCTTAAAGGATTTCGTCCCCGAAATCTTCAAGTTAAGAAGAATGCATCCTATCATCCATCTACTCAACCATCATCCACAAGCAACCATTGTCCTTAAAAGATTTCTAATGCTATATGAATTTATGCAAGAGTGTGTGTATATGTACTTATCTAATGCAAAAGATCAGGCGGTTACTGATTCAGTAGACCTCCTTAATGCAAAATATGTTAGTGTAATGAGTCCAACATGTATGCAAATTCCTAACATACTTTATAATCTCTACATGAGTGCACAAACATTCGTCCATATGCAACATCCATATAATAACATATCAAATTTCCATCCATATATAAGCACCCATGCATATGCAATATGAAATATGTGACTGAGCCGATCTAGTGCCTAATGTGTGTTATGCAACCACGAGCAACCAATTGCAATCATCTACCATAACATGTTTCAATCACATGTTTACATCCAAAAGGGTTCTACCTAAGGTTCTCAAGATAGGATCGAGAAGATAACAAGACAATCATGGATAGCAAAAGCATGTACATGATACGAAGGTATGTAAACTTATAGGAAAAAGAGATCGAGAATGTACCCTCAAAAAGAATTGGGTATAGCGCGCGTATCTTCTCTTCGGTTTCCCAGGTTGCGTCTTCTTGGGCTTCACTCCACTGTACTTTAACTAGCTTGACTTCTCGATTCCTTAGCTTTTTGATCTCCGTTCCTAAGATACGAATCAGAACTCGCCTCAATATTGCTTCCCTTTCCACTTCTACGCCTTCAAGGATGCTTGGCTCAACCACTTCGGCAGACTCATGTAAGCACTTTCGGAGATGCGAAATGTGAAAGACATTGTGTACTCCGGCCAACCTCTCGGGTAACTCTACCTTATAGGCCATCCGTCCAATCCTCTCGATGATAGGGAACAGTCCTACGAACTTCGATGCTAACTTTCCAACCGCTCCAAAGCGAACCACATTGTGTAAAGGAGAAACTTTTATAAAGATCATATCTCCGACTTCGAACTTTAGGTCTGTCCTTCTCTTGTCCGCGTTGGATTTCTGTCTACCTTGGGCCGTTTTCATCCGTCTTCGTATCAACTCAACCTTCTCGGAAGTGTCCCTTATCATGTCGGGTCCAAGTATGAGCTTGTCTGTCGACTCCCACCAACAAGTTGGTGACTTGCACGGTCTTCCGTATAAAGCTTCGAATGGTGCCATTCCTATGCTAGCTTGGTAACTATTATTATACGCGAACTCAACGAGAGGTAGGTGATCTTCCCAAGTACCACCAAAGTCAAGAATGCATAGTCTAAAAAGATCCTCCAGTACCCTATTTACCCTTTCGGTTTGTCCATCCGTCTGTGGGCGATAGGCCGTGCTTAAACTTAGTCGTGTACCCATTGCTTCTTGTAAACTATTCCAAAATTCGCTAGTGAAAATTGGGTCATGATCGCTAACTATACTAGAAGGAACTCCGTGCTACCGTACTATTTCTCGAAGGTAAATAGATGCTAGCCATGATGCGGTCCTCTTGCTCTTCACAGGAATGAAGTGAGCGCTCTTCATGAGTTTATCTACTATAACCCATATGCTAGTATTGCCCTTCCTTGACCTAGGCAATCCATCCACGAAATCCATCGAGACACTCTCCCATTTCCACTGCGGAACCTCCAAAGGATGCAATAACCCACCGGGCTTTTTCGACTCGGCCTTTACTTGTTGGCACACCATGCACTTAGAAACGAATTCCGCCACGTCCTTTTTCATCCCGTTCCAAAAGAAAATACGCTTCATATCCTTGTACATTTTATCTCCTCCGGGATGTATAGTCATCTTCGAGTGATGTGCCTCTTTGAGAACTCTCTTTACTAGGTCTCCCAATTGTGGGACACATTGTCTACCATCACGCCTTAGCCATCCCTTGTCATCTATGGCATACCTACTGAGGTTACTTGACATCTCACCTCTAATCAACTTGTCCATGATCTCGACTATCTGTGGGTCTTCCTTCTGTGAAGTCCCTACTTGGTCTAGAAGCATATGCCTTAACTCAAGAGATGCTAACGTGCTAGCCAATGACTCAATAACAGGTGTGAAATCAAAGGTTGCTATAAACTCTAGACTTTTCCTTTCAACAAACAAAGGACTCAGAGTCAACCTTTTCCTACTTAGTGCATCCGCCACCACGTTACCCTTGCCAGGGGTATAAGCTATATCGAAGTCATACAATGCCAAGAATTCCATCCACCTCTATTGCCTTAGATTCAAATATTTTTGCGAAAAGAGGTACTTAAGCGATTTGTGATCAATATACAACTCGAACTTCTCACCTAAAAGATAGCGGCGCAAGACTTAAGCGCAAAAACAATTACGGGCAATTCCAAGTCATGTGTGGGATAGTTTTTCTCATGAACTTTAAGTTGTCTACCCCCGTAGCATATCACTTTCCCTTCTTGCATTAGGACAATGCCTAATCCCGTGCCGCACGCATCTATTTACACCGTAAACATCTTACCTCCGTCGGGTAATGCCAAAAATGGAGCTGTGGTAAGGGCTCTATTAAGCCTTTGAAAAGTAACGTCACACTCTATGTCCTATGCAAAAGCTAGGTTCTTCTTCGTTAACCTAGTAAAAGGGGCTGAAATCTTAGCGAAGTCCTTAATGAACTTCCTATAGTAGCCCGCCAAACCAAGAAAGCTTCTCACTTTCGTTGCGTTCTTAGGAACTTTCCAGTCTTGCACCGCAGCTACCTTTGCGGGGTCCACAGCTATACCTTGCTTAGAAACTACATATCCAAGAAACCGAACTTCTTTTCTCCAAAAATGACACTTGGAGAACTTAGCCTTTAACTCGTGTGCTCTAAGCATATCCATGACTTCCTTGAGATGTCTAGCATGTTCTTCCTCATCCTTTGAGAAGATCAAAATATCGTCCACGAAGACCACCACAAACTTGTTAAGGAACTCCCTAAACACCATACTCATCAAGTCTATGAAGTACGCAGGTGCATTCGTCAAACCAAACGGCATGACGAGCCATTCGAAGAAACCATCCGGAGTCCTAAATGCAGTCTTGTCAATGCTATCCTCAGCCACTCTAAGTTGATGGAATCCTGTAGCTAGACCGAGTTGAGAGAAAACAGACGCTCCTACAAGCTGGTCGAACAACTCGTCGATTCTCGGTAATGGGTGCCTATTCTTCTTAGTCAGCTTGTTTAACTCACGATAATCTATGCATAGACGAAGCGAACCATCAGCCTTAGTAGCAAAAACCACCGGAGCACCCCATTCAGAAATGCTTCGCCTAATGAAATTTTTCTCAAGCAACTCCTTAACTTGCTTACTAAGCTCTTTTCTCTCTCACGGGGCCATGTGTCTAACGGGCAATGCAACTGACTTAGCATTATCAACAAGATATATACGGAAATCTATCTCGCGTTTAGGGGGTAACCCCTTAACCTCATCAAAGACATCGGGATATTCTCGGACTACCCTTACTGATTGCAAATCATCGATAGACGAGTCAAGAGATTCTAGATAACATAACATGACCCATAGGGTTACAAGAAATTTCAAGGGTATAACCAAGGCGAGTCACGAGTCTAACTACCCTTCGTTCACAATCGAGAATGGCTCCATTATTGGACAGCCAATCCATGCCTAGAATCAAACCGTATCCCATAAATCCAAGAACATAAGCATTACACGTGAATTCTACGCTTAAGATAGAAACCCTCAAATCCACACAAATCATAGATAAATGAGCGGAGCCACTAATTTGATTTGAAACAATAATGGGATCCTCAACTAGACTAGTACTTAGGTGCAGAGTTTCAACAATATCAGAAGAAATAAAAGTATGCGATGCGCCAGAATCAAACAAGGTTCGAACAGGATGATCAAAACGATAGACTAAACTTTTGACAGAAATATTTCTACCTCGTTCTTGCGGAGGTGCCGTGAGAGCGTGGACTTGTCCTCTAGAAGAAGGTCCAACTCCCTGCCCTTGTTTCCTTGGGCAGGCCTTAGCCATGTGTCATGTCTCACCACAGTGGAAACAACCACCCATCTTCATTTTCTTCTTCCTGCAATCTTTGACTAGATGTCCAGGAATACCATAAAAATTACACTTTCTCTTTTCACGGGGTTTGTTGTTCTTCCCGCCTTTCTTTGGATCAGCCTTCTTGTTCTGTGACCCTTCCCCCTTCTTAACTTGAGGCACTTATGCTTTTGCCTCATTCTTGCCCTTGTCTTCCTCATTTAAGAGTGCCATGTCTACTAACCTTTCGTAAGTAGCCCCCATAGGTATGTGGGTCATAGCCAAGCTGTGAAGTGGCTCATTCAATCCCTTGACAAAACGGAGAGCCTTCTTATGAGGAGTATTCACTAAGTCCAGTCCAAATCGGGCCAGCTAATTGAATTGATTGACGTACTCCTTGACCGTCATACTTCCTTGCTTAAGAGATAAGAACTTTTCCAGCTGTAGACTTCGTTCAGCTTGTGAGAGGAATTTCATCTCAAACCTTATCCTGAAATCCATCCATGTGTCAACAGGTCTCTCAGCATTAGTGACTTCCCACAATAGGAAGCTTCGTCTTTGAGCAACCATACTGCCAACTGTACCTTCTGCCTATCGTCCACCTCGAAGATAACGAACAGATCCTTAGTTTCTTTGAGCCACTTCCTCGCTTCTACGAATGATTCAGTTCCCTTGAAATCCTTTCCACCTATGGCCCTAAAATCTCTATAGATCTTTGAGAAAGCATTCGCACGAGAAGGAGGAGGAGGAACCGCTGCAGCTGGAGGAGGAATATCTGCTGGGCCTGCATCGTTGGCCCTAGCCTCTAAGTACCTCCTGAACCATCCAGGTATTGGAACACCCTCTTGAAGGTTAAGATTCCCAGACATGCTGAAATGAAAAAGAAGAGATTCAAAACGAGGAAACAAAGGATAGTGCTAATGGCTTTTGGGGAATAACCTTTAAATAAAACAAAACTTTTCTTGAAAAATGCTTCTTTGTAAACGGTTTTTGAAAATAGTTTTAGAAGGTTTTAAAAACTTTTGCCCAGTCTGGTAACCTTCTGCTCTGATACCAAGTGTAACACCCCACCTCCGCTAGGGTCACTCACAAAGGGAATGCACTAGTTTTGGAGGAGCGTTATCGAGGTAAACAATCACAGAAATATTACAAGACAAACATAAATAAAATAGCGGAAGAGTCAAAAGATAAATTTCATTACTTTCAAAATAATCAAAGCCTTTTTCATCCAAAGTACCAAATAGCCAAAGTCATCATTTTCCGTTACAACAAATTCTGTCTTGCATAAATAAAGAAGCATAAAAGCTTAAAACAGCAAAAATAGCGTAATTCCCCAAGATAGCAGCAGCCATAGCAGAGCTCAAGATGAAACCGTACATGAGCTGAACCGAAAGCAAGAGAAATCCAAGCTAAGTGCTAGAGTTTCTTCCCTGAGAACCTGAGGGGGGGGGGGGAATGAAAGAAAAAGAGGCAAAAGAAAACGGGTCAGTCATGAAGACTGGTAAGTCCTAGTGACTTTCAGCATAAAAACAGGTAAAGGTAACATAACATGTATAAACTGAAAGTAAACATAAGGATGACGACAAGATCGGCATGATAAACTAAGATAACAAGATAAATCAAGTATAGCATCGCATGTTCAAGATTCACTGCACCAACTGTACTAGTATCCCAAACCCATGTCATATATTAACCATGAAATGATCCCTTGGCCCAATATCATGAATGACCCATTACTAGGTCCAACGGAACGATCCACTAATCGATCGGCTCCCTACAAGTTCTAGCTCGTCATGTGTTTGTGTCATACGACCCAATTACGAATGTAGTCACCTGTGCTAGGTCCACCATAGGGTGTATCAAGCCCTAGGGTGCCAACCACTGACACGAATCAAGTACGCACAGTGTAAACTTACTGATGCCCAGTGCCTGCTTTTTCAACTCCGGACTACATGCATGACCATAGTACGCCTGAACCTACACTGACATACCAACTTAGCCATTGTTCTGATCGCTTACAATTAGCCCAGTAATCGTACCCCACCCTGCTTAGTTCCAGGGTACCATGATACATCTAGTGGGTTACTGCTGAAATGGACCGCGTAACTAGGGTTTCCGTCCAACGGGTTAAGTGTTGTCATTTAAATTCGTGACTTAACCCTTATACGTCTAGCATGTCAAGTTGGTTAAGTGTTGTCTTTCATGTTCATGACTTAACCCTATCATGTGGCATTAATTCATTAATGCACCCCAACCTCTCACATCAGACCTGTTGTTGTGGTCACTGAATATGCCGGGCGGTTCCGGGCAGATTTACACCACAACTCAGTCTGACCTCGGGTTTCAAGCGTGATATGACCAACTACCCACATTGGATCCTATTGTTTGCAATAACTGGATTTGTCAAGCGGTTCCGGGCAGAATTACACTGCAAACTCAACCCAACCTCGAGTTGGCCATTTTCAAGTTCATTCTAGTGTCATGTCCATGTTCAAATTTCATGTCAAGTTCGTGTCAAGTTTTATGGCAAGTTTCATGTCAAGTTTCATGATTCATATTCATAACCAATTCATGTTTTGCCTAATCTACCCAAATTGTATTCCCATCGCACGTAATCGTGAATTGATCTAGATTACAAGTAAATCCAAATTCAAAATAAAAGGGAATAACATCAAAATTATGATAGGCAAAAGAATGAGCACAAGGTGATAAATCTAGCATGATATAGTTTAAGATAATTGGTTATAACATCACTGGCATATAGAATAATAGTCCCAAAACATTAGGATTACAGATCTAGCATAATAAGGTGATAGTCATGATAAAGGTGATAATCCAAACTTGTGAAAAGGAGATTGATTCAACATCACAGGCATGATAATACTATGGACATGAAAGAGTTTGATTTACAACATGAATAGATCCAAACTGATTTCATAGCAATATTCCCAAATGTCAAGATACAAGATGGAAACTAGAATAGATGTGAATCGATTATCATACTTAAGTCCAGTTTCACTTTATCTCATGTCCAAATTACAATTAACAAGTTTAAATCTCAAAGTAACTAGAACTTACAGATCGTGGACTAAGAAATTGAGATGCAGAAGTTGAATCTAGAAACTAGTCGTCGAATCATTGAATCTCGATTTGATTGTAGCAGAAAATCCCCAATTTGCGAATCTTATGTTGCTTGAAGAAGAAGGTAGAAGAATTCCCTTGATTTGATTAACTTTATTTTTAATTTAATTTGTAGAAGAAGAAGAAGCCATGTCCATCAAGAATTTGTGCAGCATAAGGTTAGAGAAGAATGGTGTAAAGAGAATGGGGTTAGGGGGCTGTTTATATAGGATTAGGCGAATGAATCTAGACTAAAAACGAGACCAAAAACATCAGAATGAACCCTGGCTCAAAACTGGGTTTTGGCACCAGGTCGACCCCAGGTCGACCATAGGGTCGACCTGGCCCCTGGGAGGTCGACCATAGTGTCGACCCCCAGGCCGACCTGGTCCTGGGTGGGAAATTTCCCGCCTAGCCTGCGCTGGGGTTTGAATTCGAATTTCGAGCTGTTTTCGATTCTGAAAATTCCTGAAACTTCGGAGGTCCATTACTCCCTCATACGGAATCCGTTTTTCAAAAACTCGGACTCGTTTCCAAGCAGAATTTTGAGACAAACGCAATGGCGCAACCCATTTCCCTTGATTCTTATTTTAATGATTAATTATGCCTTGATTAATGGTTTTAACATGTTATAAAAATACGGGTTGTTACAAAGACCAAGTATAAATTTTTTATAACAATACCATTCATAGGTCCGAATTCAGATAGAAAAGAGTTTTGGTCTGCTTTTGATGTTTCTCCTGCTACTATTGAAGATATCTCTGTCATCAAAAATTATGCGGACGTGTTCGAAGAAGTTGATAGCTTACCTCCGCGAAGAGAAATTGACTTCAGGATTGACCTAGTTCCGAATGCAAGGCCAATCGTGCATCCTATTCGGAGAATGACATTAAAGAGAAAGAAGAACTAGGTAATCAAACTAAACAACTTTTATAGAAAGGTCTGATCAGGCCTAGCTTTTCGAATTGGGGTGCAACAGTAGTTTTTGTTCCAAAGTCAGACGGTACTCTTAGACTGTGTGTGGATTACCGAGATTTAAATATGCGGACACTCAAGAATAAATATCCATTGCCCTGTATAGATGATTTATTGGATCGTTTGAATGGAGCAAAAGTGTTTTCTAAAATGGACCTAGCAACAGATTTCCATCAACTACGTATTGTTGAAGAATGTGTTCCTTGGACATCTTTCAGAGGTCCAGACATATTTTATGAATGGTTAGTAATGTCTTTCGGCTTATGCAACGCTCCAGCTTATTTTGTTGATTTAATGAATCCAGTATTCTGCGATGTCCTAAATAAATTTGTGCTGGTTTTCATTGACGATATCTTAATCTTCTCCATGTCAACTGCCGAGCATGAGAAACATTTGGAACAAGTATTGGAAATTCAGACAAAGAATGTATTAAAAGCCAAATTTTCTAAATGCATATTCTAGCAAGAAGAAGTGAAGTTCCTCGGTCATGGAGTATCGAAGGAAGGAATTTCAGTGGATCCCAGTAAAATCACAGCTATTCAAGATTGGAAGCAGCCTAACACTCCTACAGAAGTCAGAAGTTTCCTAGGATTGGTTGGCTATTATCGGAAATCCGTTAAGGATTTTTCGTAACTATCTTCTCCATTAATAAAGCTTACAAAGAAGCACACAAAGTTTAATTGGACACCTGAATGTGAGGCAGCTTTCCAAGAGCTGAAATTGAGATTGACCATTGCTCCCGTGTTGACCATTATTGATGGCAATCAAGATTTGAAAGTCTGGACAGATGCTTCTATTGAAGGTATTGGTGCGGTATTAATGCAAAGAGACAAAGTAGTTGCTTATGCTAGCCGTCAATTGAAGCCACATGAGAAGAGATATCCTACTCATGATCTTGAGTTGTTGGCCATCGTGTTTGCTTTAATGATTTGGAGGCACTATCTTTTGGGTGAGAAGTTCGAATTATATACGGATCATAAATCCTTGAAGTATCTGTTCACCCAAAGGGACTTGAATTTGAGGCAGCAATGTTGGTTAGAATTTCTTGCGGCCTATGATCTGGACTTCTTGTATACTCCTGGGAAAGCCAATGTTATAGCCAATGCGCTCAGCAGAAAGAATGCGGTCGTCGCCAATCTTATCATCGCTAACCTTATCATTATACCTTCACTGATAGATAAAATCTCTGATCTTCAGAAAGATGATGAATTTATCCAGAGAATTAGTAAAAGAGTTCCGGAAGGCGAACCCTCGAGTTTCCAAATAGATAACAAGGGAGTTCTGAGGTTAAAAGGACGAATTTGTGTCCCAAGTATTACTGAGCTCAGAAGAGAAGTAATGGATGAATGTCAAAAATCTAAACTTTGTATTCATCCAGGGGTGAGTAAGATGTATCATGATCTCAAGCGCACATTCTGGTGGAAATCTATGAAAAGAGACTTTTCCATTTATGTCAGCAGGTGTTCTACTTGCCAACAAGTCAAGAGTGATCAGCAAAACCTGCTGGATTGTTACAACCACTAGAGTTCCAAGTTGGAAATGGGATCAAATCTCCATGGATTTTATTGACGACTTACCCTGAACCAGGTAAGGTAATGACATTATTTGGGTGATTGTAGACCGTTTCACGAAGTCTGCCCATTTTATTCTTGTCAAATCTACTAGAACAGGTCAAAGTTTAGTGAAAATTTATTTCAAAGAAAATGTACGACTACATGGAGTTCCCAATAGCATTGTTAGTGATCGTGACCGTATATTTGCTAGTAAATTCTGGGAAGCATTCCAAGAAGAGCTTGGGACAACGTTAAATCTGAGCACCAAATATCATCCTCAAACAGATGGCCAGACTGAGAGGGTGAACCGTATACTAGAAGACTTGTTGCGGGCATGTATTCTTGACTTTGGCGGATCATGGGAAGACTACTTGCATTTGGTTGAATTTTCTTATAATAACAGTTACCAAGCAAGCTTGCAAATGTCGCCATTCGAAGCATTATATGGCAGGCCTTGTAGATCTCTCGTGTGTTGGGTAGCACCAGGCAATAGACTGGTATTGGGTCTCGACATGATTCGTGAAGCTTCGGACAAAGTTGATTTTATTAAGAAGCGACTGCTAATTGCCCAGAGCCGACATAAAAGTTATGCAGATTCAAGAAGAAGAGTTTTAGAATTTGCTGTTGGTGACTATGTATACTTGAGAGTTTCTCCATTAAGAGGAGTAGTTCGTTTTGGGAAGACTAGGAAGTTGGCTCTTAGATTTATTGGTCCATTCCCTATTCTAGAAAGAATTGGAACTCTCTCTTACAGGGTTCAGTTGCCTAACTGGTTTCCAGGGGTACATGATGTATTCCATGTGTCTCAACATCAGAAGCATGTACATGATCCAGACTTGACTGTGGAGGAAGCTGCACAGCAAGATTTAGAGATTACCCCGAGCTTAGCAGTAAGAAGGGAGCTGGTAAAGATCATTGGCAAAGAAACCCGAATTCTGAGAAACAATATAATTCATCTAGTGTAACAACCCATAATTTTCTATTATTTAAATTTTGAATTTATTATGATTTTTGAGTATTTATGGTTATAAATAAAATTTGATGATTTAATTATGTAAATTTATTTGTAAACTTAATTAGTTTGATTAAGTAATGTATTTTGGTTGCTTACAATAATAATAACATGTAGTTATTGTAAATGAAATTACAATTGGTTTGTAATTATAAATATTGAAATTTGTAATTAATATTAAAATGTTTGGATGAAATTGATTTATTTAATTTACGATTGAAATTCAATTGATTTGGTAAATAATCAATGCTGGAATTAAATACAAATAAAATTGATTTGCAAAGTTAGTTTGAATTTATGTTGATTTGAGTAAAATTAACATGTTTTGAAAATAAATTGAAAATAAATGTTGATCTGGTAGAAAGCAGTTTAAATTGTTTAGAAATGTAATTGGAAATTTATAGAAAGTTATTAAGACTTAAAATGAATTGAATATTTTTAAAATTTAATTGCTCAATTAATTTGTATATCCAATTTAATATGATCTTTGATTTTTGGTATGATTTAATGATATATCTTTTACTTACGTTTTCATATATAGATAGTTTTTTATTATCATTCATTATTGTAAATGGTTGCATATTCATGGACATTATTATTTCAAATTTCAATGATAGAACAACAAATCTTATACTTCCTTTTATGATGGGATAATTAATGTTGACATTGAATGTAATGTAACAAATAAAAGGACAAATAAAAATTGTTTAATTTCCTGTAATTAATTGAGCGGACCAGCATTTATCCTTTGTCAACTAGCTTTACGTTGCTTGATATGTTTGGCTATTACATTGATACTGAGATAATATTTCAGGGGCTAAATCAATGTTCATACAAATAACAATATATGAAAGAGATAAACTAATTTTGAAACTCCATTTATATATTGAAAATTTAGATTTGTGAATACAAGGTATATAATTCATTTTGTGAATATAATGAATCTTAACTTCTTATAAATGGAATAATCTCCATTGATTGTGAATATTGCCATAAATTTGGTTTGTATGTAATTGTTGAGAATTGGAAATATATTATTTAACTTTAATGATTTAATTGTGTAATTCTATGATGGAAACTTAATTGAATTATTCAGGTAACGAAATTCAACTTGTCATAACAATAATGACTTATATTGATTGCAATTAAAATATCGAGTTAGTTATTTTGATGAAAATTGGAAGTTGAAATTTAATATTAAATTACTTTTGTGAAATTGACTTAATTCATTTATAATTGTAATTCAAATTGAAAATCTATGATAATAATATATAAATGGAAATTTTAATGTAAATGAAGAATTGATTTATTAAGTTATTAAGACTTAAAACAAATAAATTATTTTAAAGTTTATCGTTCAATTGAAATTTTGTTGAATAATTAAATCTGAATATTTACCATATAAGGAAAATGATTCATGTAACTAATAAAATTATAGGATAGACTTGAACTTAAACTTATAACCTTTGGAATTGAATTCAAAATAGGCATTGAATTAAGGATGAAAACGAAAATGGAATGCTTTAATGGATAATTAAACCTTTGAAATTTATTGCCTAAATACACGTTTAATTTTGTTCATCCCCTAATACATCCTTTCCCTTTTCCTGTGTCACCGAATTCTTCTATTCATTTATTGTAACCGCAATAAAAATGGCCACCAAAAATGTCGATTTTATATTATTCAATTGAAATCCAATTCTCCATGAAATCAAACAGAGATCTGATTCATGGAACTCGTATTAACAAGGTCTTCATAATGGTGTGCTTGGTTACGGTTGCGATGGGTTTGGGCTTGGTTCGACACAGCAAAGGCCGTACGTTTTCTTTGCTAGGGTCCGGATCTATGCTCAAAATAAGGAATGATTTATGAATTGGAGTTTATATTCCAGATCGTTGTGGAAATTAGCATCAGCGTTTAAATTTTGAGAAATTTTGGCAACAATTTTTGTTGCACTGTACAGTGCTTGCGTAAAGGACAGCCTGGAGGTCGGATTTTTGTTGGAGGGTGCGAGTGTGAAGAGTTGGAGATGGTCGGATGGAGATCGAGGAGAGGAATGCAACGGTACAAACGATAGTTGATTTCGTTGAAAGGATAAGGAGCGGTGAATGATCAAACTTGCGGTTTTCTTTGCCATTGAAGATGCATTCCTGTTGCTTGCGTTATGAAGAATAAGTGGGGAAGGGATGATGGTGACAAGAGGTTAGTGGATAATGTAATTTTAAATTATTTTATATTCCTTTAAATTCAAATATGTTTAAAATCGTATATCTTTTTCATACGAGATCCAATTGACGCGCAATTTTGTTGCGTTAGAATCGTGTCGACGAGCTCCGCGATGGCGCTGATTTGTACTGATTCTGAGACCATTGATTTTTGGGCTAAAATTTGAACATTAATCGCGTGCAAGACCAAAGGTGAGTGATTAAACTCACTCACGCGTAACTAAATTATTCTAATATTAGTTAAATTAATATCCTGTCATGATATGATTGTATGGATCAATGTTTGACAGTTTAAATTTCATATTTATATTGATTTGCATTGATAGTGTAGTTAAATTTGAATGTTAAATATAAACATTCAGTTAACTTAAAAATTTGACGTATCATTTCTGTTTAAAACCTAACATCTGAAATTTGAAAATTAATATGATATTGGACTGTTTTGTATGTATTGAT
The DNA here is from genome assembly GCA_030737875.1 of Allium sativum. Lineage (NCBI taxonomy): Eukaryota > Viridiplantae > Streptophyta > Magnoliopsida > Asparagales > Amaryllidaceae > Allium > Allium sativum. The sequence goes on from CM060921.1 coordinate 83,551,401, forward strand.
GCGATGAGTGGCTTGAATTTGATATGTTGACATATTGATGTTAATTATGTAAATTTACATGTTATTCATATTTATTCGTATATGACTGTTGTTGTGCCGATTAATCCCAATCATTACCCTAGATGTTACAGGCATCGAATAAACCCGGGATTAATCATTAAAATGAATTAAGAACGTAGGTTGAAATGATAAATACCTATGACCCTGATTTGGATTGAAATGATATATATCCTTTCCCAAAATACTAAAATTAAAATTTAATCATCACTTGTCCATAGGATAGAAAATTATATACAGACATCGGTTGGTTAAATAAAATTTGTTTTAACCATGAATTTTGAAATATTGTTTTAAAGACAATATAAGCGATGTTTTATAATTTATTTTTCTTTGAACATGAACTTGAATTTTGAATTATATATAAAGGCGGAAATAAATTAGTGTTGTAACTGAAGCTAAATAAAGTGAAATATAATGTAAATCGAATTTATTGAAATTGAATGGTTTCACCCACCTTTGAAATTTATTATGAATCAACATTGGTTTGAATTATATATGCATTGTGAATTCGATATTTGTTATAAATTGAAATCATTGAAAATGAAAATCTGATTTGGAATGTAACTATTTGAATTAATTTGTTCGAATTGAAATGAATATAAATTGGAAGTTTAATCGATGGAATTATTGAAAATTGAGTTGATTGAATTGAAGTTGAAATATAACTTCAAGTTTAATTGAAAATGTTAGAGAAACGATTCTAATTCCAACTATAGTATTTCAAATCATTTTATAAACTATTTTAATAATAATAATTTTTTTATAAACTATTTTACTTTATTACTATTTTATTTTATAAATTATTTTAAATAATCATTTTATAATTAACTATTTATTTTATAAATTACTTAATGTTTTAACTATATATTTTAATAAATTTGATAAATTCTATTTTAATTACAAACTATTTTTTTTCAAACTATTTCAATCATATATCTAAATTATTTAAAATATACTGTTAACTACTTTAATATTCAAATTATTAAAGTTGGAATTGATTCAGGATTTTAATTGGTTTAGATGGAAATTTCACTATGAATAACAATCTATATTGAATATTGAATGATTTTGAAAATCTGTTATTTTGATATGAAGTATGAACCTCTTCGAAATGTAAAAGAACCGACCGATGTGAAAAATGTAAACCTTTGGTTGTTGAAGAGACCGGGATCGGATATTGTCATGCTCTCTGCCAATACCGAAAACCACTTTAACAACTGTGCACGCGGTGGAGTTCCAAAAATGGTGTTGGATGGATTTGGAGGCGATTACTGGATTTGAAGAAAGAGAACGATGATGGATATCCTTGACCTTCGGGTCATAATTAAAGTGACTAAAACAGGGCTATACCGTGACAAAGTGGGGTTACCTACTTCCATTGGCAACACTTCTTCCTTTATTACTATAGTCCCTCGGTTTGATTGATTTGATGCACATTCGTGATTTGGGAGTGTTGTCCGAGGTAGGCGGTAGTCGTGGCTACGCGTTACCACCAGTCCGGGCGTGCAACTAGTATATTCATACTCTGGGCATTCCTTGTGTGCCTTGTCATATTATCCTGATCGAGCCCCCTACGATTTTGATTCAACGTTGTCGTATCACGGCGCATCCCTATCCGCCGACATACTGGTGTGTTATATGCAAACTGTACGACAACAATATAAACGGTGTAAGGGTAATAATGGTAATCCCGCTTACATTATTTTATTATTTTATATTTAACCATAGACATATTATAATAGCGTAATGTATTATATAGTATTAGTTTGACGGATCCTTAAGAGATGGAAATTCCCGTAACATCTCTTAAGTTGTTGCACTCATATTATTACATGAAATAACTAATATAAGAATGATTTAGTTCTAATCCGAGTGTTTGTTGTGTTTCTGTTTTTGCAATATGCTCGGGTCAGACCGAGTTGCAGTTAGCGAAGTTTCATTTGCTTTGAAGATACCATTATGAAGATTGTAGCGACCCAAAATTACGGTACCTTTTAGGCTGACCAAACAACACCAGTCCAACCCAAATTGTACTAGAAACCCAGATGCCAATAGAAAGAAATTAGAGGATGAGATAAGAGAGAAAGAAATATTAGAATATAAGAAATAATAAGAGAAAATATAACAGAATCATAGTCTCACATCGCACCGGAACAAATATAATATAGAAATAACTTTTATTGAGAGCTTATAAAATACTTACAATCATTAGAGTACATCAATACATCTGGACAGTTATAATAACATGTCCTTATATACACCACACCGCGGAATAATGACCAATACGTCTGAACTCCTACAGCACGTCTTCTGAACTTCGTAGTGTCCGATAACCTGAACCTGTACAACCCGGGCTAACCCAAGCATTACAAATATCGGGTCAGTCTGGTGTACCAGAGTGAGAAACCCACTAAATTTATAAAGCATCCAAAAGTCAAAAATCCTTTTGAAAGAAAAGGATAATATTAAGACCATCCCACACATAAACACGGACGGTTTTTACCTTACTATAACCCAAAACGTTTTTGAAATCATATCCAACATCTGATATTATAATAGTGTCTAAATACAAGTAAATAGCAATCTATCAGAACGCTTGCATCTCACGCTATGGATAGGTAGTGAGGCTTGAGGTTAAATCGTCTTCTGGATTATTTGGTCGTCATTCACTTTGAATGCCACATCGTCAGATTCGTTTAATCACTAATTAACGACCTCAAAAATACACTAGGCTCATTTGAAGAAATCAATGTACATGACCAATTGGAAATACTCCGTCAGACACTCGTCTATACAAGTCATCCAGGAACAGGATGAACCGAAGGCACCCTCCTATGACATCCTAGGAATCACCCTATCGATTGGTAGCGAGTGGTCCTGGCAAATACATAGATTTCAACCATGACAGAATCACAATTTATAAACATCTGGTAGCTAGCCAGAGGAATTCAACAGCAATCCTTCCGCTTATGAAGATCCATGGTCTTCAATGCTCCATCTCGACCATCTTCTGAACATCTTCAACGTTAGCGTATTTGTTGGTTGGAATGGTTTCGAATATAAATTCGATCCCGGTCTTTCCGAACCAACAATCGATTTGGCCAGATTTTGATAGTTGGTGGTTTCACTATCAAAATAAACAACCATCATCCATAGAGAAAAATGGATTCACTGGTCCAGTACACAGCGTCATTTGGCTTCTTTAGTTAAATAGTAGTTAATTTGATTTCCAAAAAACTTTCGACATTTGGATTACCGCCTTTCCAAATTTTTATTCAACTTATAATAAGTTTAAATAGGTTTAATTCAAATTAACGAAGTAAATGATTTCGGAATTATTCTCCAAATATAATCAATGATATTTTCTGAAATAGAAAATGGACAATATAAGTTGGAAATCTTATTTACATATTTTATCTTGTTATATTCATACAAGTAATGACGCTTAACATTTGAAATTTGCATTTCAAACATATTTTAAATTCACATAAATATAGAATTGCATAGACTTATAAATAAAATGATAATTTCCAAGTGTGACAAAGGTAAAAAAATTGCCAATAAATGTCTTATAAACAAACTGACAAACGGAGTAAAATACCGTGTGCGGTGCACACACTTTAATTGTTCATTTACAAAAGACAGTCACAACTGAATAATTTACCGTGTGCGACACACACACTTTAATTGTTTATTTATAAAAGATAACAAAACCTTTGGGTTTAAACAATATATTCATATACCCTTCCTGTTGGTGAAAGATCATAGAATAGAAAATAAATTATACTCATTCACCTATTCCTAGAAAAACTTAAAATCCTTCGAATTATCGTTCCTGATATTCTTTACGAAAATACTTATTTTAATCACTTCCACTATCCTTGTTTCTAAACTAATATTATCCTTGGATAATCATGAAGTCGTTACAATTTGGGGTATTTTATTTACCTCTCAGACCTTGAGACGACAACACTCTCATCTTCGGAATAGACAGAAGCTTATCAACTAAGTCTCATTCTATCATTTTCCCTAACACTTATATTCAATTTAGAATCCCTTTTTAAACAACCACTTATCTTAGTTCTGTTCAAACAAATCCTTTCACATTTGAAATATTCATCTCTAGATCTTTATCATTAGATTTTCACTTTTAAAACTAGTTCAATCCACTAAGGTTTCCGTTCGATTTCAATTCACATCAATCTTATTTAAAACTTTCCTTCTAAAAATCTAGCTTATATAAATATGGGAATACTTATTAAAAATCAATTTTTTATAATAAGGTTATACTCAACTAATTTCCTTTATCACCATTTCTATTTCAACCTGGTTTCTTTCAACATTATTCTCTTTAAAAGTTAACATTTTCTTTTTATAGAAATCTAGACTCGATATATCAAAACACTTAATTTCGTTTGAAACATTATATTTCCAATTCTTGTCTATCAAGTTACTTTACGAATTCATATTCATATTACATTTTAAAAATCTCGTTTATAGATCAACTTCTCGTTAATAGTCTAACACACTCTAAATCAAATAGTTTACTTCATTATTAACTATAAATAAAATAATTAACCTTCCTAAAAGGTTATTTTTAAATGATACATAATTTCAAAAATAATTCACAATCCAATAATAGTTTTTAATAATCAATCTCATTCAAGTAGTCGGCATAGTTACATCAAACAAGGTTATACTTTGTTAACCATTTCTACTTAGTTATTTCTTATTAAATTAATAAATAAAATTAATTCAAATAATTACATTTGATTAAATTAACAATCTAATTTAATAAAATAATATCGTTTAATTGTTTATTGAAAACGATTAATTCAACTCTTAACCATTTGGTTAATTACTACGCATTTGCTTACCAAACTCATTAACATACAAATCTTGTTTTATATACTCATTACGAGATAAAATAATTATTTATTTACTTTAATAACTTCATTTAAAATAATCTATATAAAATAGATTTCAAAGCTTGTCTTTAGTTATAAACAAATCTTATAACTTGCTTTCTATTGATTTACCTAACGGTAAATCAATCTCTATAAACGATTCATTTACAAGACATCTGCCGATAATTACCCAACCAATATCATCCATTGGTTAATATCAAATAAGTGTTGAACATGGTTCAACAATCACAATCAATCAGTCTGATTAACAAATTATATAAGTAAGCAACATATTTGAGGAATCCGGTTGGATCCTCCAACCTGTCCTTCCCTGCATCACAATGGGTTACTTCAAATTCAATATGACATTATATTTACTCATCACGATAAACAGAAATGACAGTCAACAACCAATCAAATCAAGCATTCAATTATTTGTTTAATATGTTTATATTATTATTAACGTAACCAACAAGGTAAGTTACCTTGTTCGGGATTTAATCGTCTACAACAACGATTTAATTTGATTAAATTAAACAAACGCTTAATTTAATCAATGAATATCAAAATATTCAGCATACATACAACAGTCATCAAATATCAACCATTATCAAACATTGCACACACAAATAAAAGAGAACCCAGTTTATATAAAATATAAACGGGTAAACTGAGTGAGTTGAACTCACCATGGTTTTCCATTTGTCGTTAACCGATTTGATTTAGTAGAAATCAACCATGATCAAACCAGCTCTATACTGTTATGCTATCGACATGGTCCAACGTCTCAGGTGTTGCCGGATTCTGATAACAAATGAGCGTGTTATAAATTTTACAAGCATTAGGTTAAATTAAATTGAATGAACCTACACATTAATTATTATTTTCACTAACGTTAATGACCATTCTCAGGAAACGTTTGTAGAAATAGTGGTATCTAATGTTTTGTAACTTTGTTGAAATAACGGGTTTCCGCGTACAAAACTTATTGTCAAATAGCATTATCATATAATAATTATGCCACCTTAGCTAATGTTATTACACTATAAATTTTGGCCACATCAACACAAATGATAAGGCACGTCTTAACCGAACTAGCCATATTACAATGATTACTATTTATTTTTCTTTAAAACTAATTTGTTTACATAACTAATAATGATACTCCACATTTAGACACGTGCAAGCATATTTTAATACAGAAAGATCATCATGTTACTTCGTGATCGGCAGGCTATTAGGACATGTTAGTTACACCATTTAAAACAATAATATTATTAACTAAATATATATATATATATATATATATATATATATAAGAGCTTAATCTCACTCACGTTATAATTATGATAACTAGTCGCCCTTTAACAATATTAGGCACTTATGAATAATTAAATATATTCCTTATCGTTACTGTACTTCTTCCATCCCCATATATCTCTACTTCTTCTAGCTCTTCACCAAACTCAAATGCTCTCGCAAATTTCTGCCTATTAGCTCACCGTACGTTCCCATCTTCAACCTAATCTCCACCGTCTCCTGCTTTCAATTCTCCACAACCCAGTATATCTCCTTCATATATATATGCAGTCGAGGTACACAACATGTCGCCCTCCCATGCTTTCCTTTGCCATCACAGACCCTTGAAACTCCAGTGCCTTCGAACCCGTGTTGCCGCTCCATCCACTTCTCCCATTTTCACCGACTCTCGCATTTCTTTACAAATCCACACCCGTCTTCTTCAATGACGAAACGGCATACTCCCTTGTGTCCTCATACTGCTGTTCAAAACTGCACTTCTATTATATATCTTTTTTTATAAGAGGACAGAAGTCCATTGTATTCATGCACAGCTCACGGCAAGAGCCTTCCTCCCTCATGTTACGAGATCCCATCCAAACAGAACACGCACTGATCCATACTGCAAGCCACCCAACACTTCCACCGTGCCCGCCAAATCTCCTACACCCTTTTCCTGAAATGACACTGGAATTAGTCCCCTCCTCCATCAAGAAATGCTAGTAAAGCCAAATACGTTCAAGCCCTCTTTTCCGGCCACCCCTTGACATCGAGTTCACCAGAATTTGCCCCAGCGTTGAGCTCGCTCCCCCTTTCATTATGCAGTTGACATATTGGGCCAATACCAACTTGTCGAGGGGTTTGATTTTAGTGGATGAAGGAAATTTTCGGTTTCAGCCGTGAAGATAAAGAAAACGAGAGGGACAGCTCCTTTTATAAGAGAGGGGGTACATGGTGAGCAAGGCGTTTAGGTATAGGCCTGTACAAAGTAGCTGTTAGGTGGCGTGATTTTTCAAAATGTGGGGTGCACGGATTTGAGATTGTTTGGAGCGCAAGTAATAAAGAAATTTGGGTGCAAGAAACAGACAGTGTGGCATGGTTTTGAATAGATCAACAACCATAGAAACAAAATATTTGGGTGCAAGAAAATAATAAAAATAAATAAATAAAATGGAAAATTAAGAAAATAGTTAGATCAGTTGGGTATATATATTATACCCATTTATCATACGATTCACATTTCAATTCTGTTAATTATTATACGGTATTAAACCATACGGCTTATAACCGTTAAATTCGTACCATCACACACAAACTCTAATCACACTGGATATGGACCCACTGCTACGTCTCAACATTCCGGTTTTAATAAAAATATTTTCGTTGAAAACAGACTTCGTTTGCAAATACAGTGTAATTTAGATCGCAATATATCCATCAGTTCACCTTTAAATTTCGTCAACCGCCAAAACAACTCCAATTGGCTTCAAACTAGAAACATAGCAATAATTAACGATACGCATTCCAATAAAATATGTTTCGTCAAAAACGGTGGTCGTTTGAAAAGAAAACTATTTCTACCGTCTATATCCGGTCGATAAAAATAGAATTAAATTCAAAACAATTCAATTTAACGATAATAAATTAATATCATCGTAAATATATTTAAAAGGGATTTTATAAAGCTTTAAACCCGGCCAATGTAGTCTTTAAAACTCAATATTCAGAAATTTGGGTTAAAATAGTATAGAAATTCCTTTATATTCATTAAATAAACACTATCATTTATTAACGAAATTCCATAGCGACTATTTGAAATTTTGATTTGGACATATATTGCAATCTATACGAGGAAATCCTGATTTTCCTCTTTCATTAGAAAGATATAATCAAATCGGTCCGAACGGTTCTTGTTTCACCGAATTCTGATTTATATCGGATCCGTTATATTCGATTAAAGTTTAAATCGAAAATTACGAACTGTAGCGTTGTTTCGAGCCCGTTTTAATTAGTTTATAAATGTATATTTTCGAACTCCATTTTAATAAATAAGTTCTACATAAAACCCATTATATTTTCAATATAATATATAAAACAAATTTAAATATCCCAATTTAAATGGTAGAAAAATCTGAGACATTACATTCTTCCCCCCTTAAAAGAATTTCGTCCCCGAAATTACAAGGTAAGAAGAAAGTTATGAACCAAACTATTTCAAAATAATTATTCTTGAATTATCATAAAAACAAATTCAATTCTTTAAAGTTCCAAACTTTTTTGTCAGCATCTCCTTTACATGGCTCGATCACAACAACTACAATTGCCACTATGGGCCTCAACTTCTCCAAAATAAAACCAAAAGCCAAATTGCTAACCCAGCTCAGGTATAAAATCAATCACTCAAATCAATATATTAAGGTTTACCTATTTGTCGGGCACTCAATTCCAATTCCGAAGAAAATCATCTGACTGTTATTCGTCTTCCAATCTGTGTAACCAAATTTATTCCATAGCTTTCTGGAATCTGCACTAAACTCAACTTACAATGCAAGTATCCAACACAGGGTTAAATCGTTTAGTGACATCCCATTCAACATCTTTGTTGACCTGTCTGATGAATTTTATCCAACCAATCCAATATCCAATTAACAAACAACCAAATTATTTGAATTATATTAAATATTTATACTTACCGGTATGTATTCACTTTGGTTAAATGAAAACCAATCGATTAATATTATTATCCATTTGGTTTTCAAATCCTAGTTTATTTAATTTCAATTTCATCGGATTACATTTCTCAAATTAATTATACTTAACCAGATCAAATTTCATTGTTCATATCCAATTCAATTGACTGATTGTTTCTAACCAGTTCAATTCCATTTCACACTTCAATCTGAATTTCAACCATATCAAGCAACACAACCAACAACCAATATTACTATATTATAGAAATTTATTTCCTTTTTCTACAAAAATATAATTTGGGCAAAATATTTCATTTACCCTCTAATTTAAAAATAATTTTATAATCAATTACAAATACGCGATCTCATATATACACTCAACACAATCTAGGGTATTCCTAACCCTATCTCTATCGAGTTATCCCACAGAGCCAAGATTACTACTCAACCATTAGCTCTGATACAAATGTAACGACCCAAATTTTCGGCACCTTTTAGGCTGACCAAACAACACCAGTCCAACCCAAATTGTACTGGAAACCCAGATGCCAATAGAAAGAAACTAGAGTATGAGATAAGAGAGAAAGAAATATTAGAATAGAAGAAATAATAAGAAGAAAATACAATAGAATCAGAGTCTCACATCGCACCGGAAAAAATATAATATAGAAATAACTTTTATTGAGAGCTTATAAAATACTTACAATCATCGGAGTACGTCAATACATCTGGACAGTTATAATAACCTGTCCTTATATACACCACACCGCGGAATAATGACCAATACGTCTGAACTCCTACAGCACGTCTTCTGAACTTCGTAGTGTCCGATGACCTGAACCTGTACAACCCGGGCTAACCCAAGCATTACAAATATCGGGTCAGTCTGGTGTACTAGAGTGAGAAACCCACTGAATTTATAAAGCATCCAAAAGTCAAAAATCCTTTTGAAAGAAAAGGATAATAGTAAGACCAGCCCACACATAAACACGGACGATTTTTACCTTACTATAACCGAAAACGTTTTTGAAATCATATCTATCATCTGATATTATAATAGTGTCTAAATACAAGTAAATAACAATCTACCAGAACACTTGCATCTCACGCTCCACATATATAGCATACAAATCAAAACCCTGGGCGCTTATTGGGAATTGGATTCCGACGATGACAAGGTATGGAACCACTTGCTAATAGTGTATCTTTAGAGGCGAATACACTGGATTCAACAAGAACGTCTTGCAATCCGACCCACACATGACCGACCACTCATTTCTCTTGAGTGTATCAAATGTATATCACCAACGGTTGGGATCAGCAACTGTTTCCCGAAAAGGGACGACATTGAATATAGATTAAAAAATGAAATGGAATTTCTATAGATAGGTGATTATACACCCTAATGGGAGCGACCCACATAGCCATGCTGCCTGCCCGATTTTTGTCATTTTCCGGTTGTGAGGCTTGAGGTTAAATCATCTTCTGGATTATTTGGTCGTCATTCACTTTGAATGCCACATCGTCAGATCTGTTTAATCACTAATTAACGACCTCAAAAATACACTAGGCTCATTTGAAGAAATCAATGTACATGACCAATTGGAAATACTCTATCAGACACTCGTCTATACAAGTCATCCAGGAACAGGATGAACCGAAGGCACCCTCCTATCACATTCTAGGAATCACCTTATGGATTGGTAGCGAGTGGTCCTTGCAAATCCATAGATTTCAACCACGACAGAATCACAGTTTATAAACCTCCGGTGGCTAGCCAGAGGAATTCAACAACAATCCTTCTGCTTATGAAGATCCACGGTCTTCAATGCTCCATCTCGACCATCTTCTGAACATCTTCAATGTTAGCGTATTTGTTGGTCGGAATGGTTTTCGAATATAAATTCGATCCCGGTCTTTCCGAACCAACAATCGATTTGGCCAGATTTTGATAGTGATGGTTTCACTATCAAAATAAACAACCATCATCCATAGAGAAAAATGGATTCACTGGTACAGTACACAGCGTCATTTGGCTTCTTTAGTTAAACAGTAGTTAATTTGATTTCCAATAAACTTTCGACATTTGGATTACCGCCTTTCCAAATTTTTATTGAACTTATAATAAGTTTAAATAGGTTTAATTCAAATTGACGAAGTAAATGATTTCGGAATTATTCTCCAAATATAATCAATGATATTTTCTGAAATAGAAAATGGACAATATAAGTTGGAAATCTTATTTACATATTTTATCTTGTTATATTCATACAAGTAATGGCGCTTAGCATTTGAAATTTGCATTTCAAACATATTTTAAATTCCCATAAGTATAGAATTGCATAGACTTATAAATAAAACGATAATTTCCAAGTGTGACAAAGGTAAAAAAATTTGCCAATAAATGTCTTATAAACAAACTGACAAACGGAGTAAAATACCGTGTGTGGCGCACACGCTTTAATTGTTCATTTACAAAAGACAGTCACAACTGAATAATTTACCGTGTGCGACACACACACTTTAGTTGTTCATTTATAAAAGATAACAAAACCTTTGGGTTTAAACAATATATTCATGTACCCTTCCTATTGGTTAAAGATCATAGAACAGAAAATAAATTATACTCATTCACTTATTCCCAGAAAAACTTAAAATCCTTCGAATTATCGTTCCTGATATTCTTTACGAAAATACTTATTTTAATCACTTCCACTATGCTTGTTTCTAAACTAATATTATCCTTGGATAATCATGAAGTCGTTACAAGTTGGGGTATTTTATTTACCTCTTAGACCTTGAGATGACAACACTCTCATCTTCGGAATAGACATAAGCTTATCAACGAAGTCTCATTCTATCATTTTCCCTAACACTTATATTCAATTTAGAATCCCTTTTTAAACAACCACTGATCTTAGTTCTGTTCAAACAACTCCTTTCACATTTGAAATATTCATCTCTAGATCTTTATCATTAGATTTTCACTTTTAAAACTAGTTTAATCCACTAAGTTTTCCGTTCGATTTCAATTCACATCAATCTTGTTTAAAACTTTCCTTTTAAAAACCCATCTTATATAAATATGAGAATACTTATTAAAAATCATTTTTTATAACAAGGTTATACTCAACTAATTTCCTTTATCACCATTTCTATTTCAACCTAGTTTCTTTCAACATTATTCTCTTTAAAAGTTAACATTTTCTTTTTATGGAAATCCAGACTCGATATATCAAAACACTTAATTTCATTTGAAACATTATATTTCCAATTCTTTTCTATCAAGTTACTTTACGAATTCATATTCATATTACATTTTAAAAATCTCGTTTATAGATCAACTTCTCGTTAAAGTCTAACATACTCTAAATCAAATAGTTTACTTCATTATTAACTATAAATAAAATAATTAACCTTCCTAAAAGGTTATTTTAAAATGATACATAATTTCAAAAATAATTCACAATCCAATAATAGTTTTTAATAATCAATCTTATTCAAGTAGTCGGCATAGTTACATCAAACAAGGTTATACTTTGTTAACCATTTCTATTTAGTTATTTCTTATTAAATTAGTAAATAAAATTAATTCAAATAATTACATTTGATTAAATTAACAATATAATTAAATAAAATAATCTCGTTTAATTGTTTATTGAAAACGATCAATTCAACTCTTAACCATTTGGTTAATTACTACACATTTGCTTACCAAACTCATTAACATACAAATCTTGTTTTATATGCTCATTACGAGATAAAATAATTATTTATTTACTTTAATAACTTCATTTAAAATAATCTATACAAAATAGATTTCAAAGCTTGTCTTTAGTTATAAACAAATCTTATAACTTGCTTTCTATTGATTTACCTAACGGTAAATCAATCTCTATAAACAATTCATTTACAAGACATCTGTCGATAATTACCCAACCAATATCATCCATTGGTTAATATCAAATTAGTGTTGAACTTGGTTTCAACAATCACAATCAATCAGACTGATTAACAAATTATATAAGTAAGCAACATATTTGAGGAATCCGGTTAGATCCTCCAACCTGTCCTTCCCTGCATCACAATGGGTTACTTCAAATTCAATATGACATTATATTTACTCATCACGATAAATAGTAATGTCAGTCAACAACCAATCAAATCAAGCATTCAATTATTTGTTTGATACGTTTATATTATTATAAACGTAACCAACAAGGTAAGTTACCTTGTTTGGGATTTAATCGTCTACAATAACAATTTAATTTGATTGAATTAAACAAACGCTTAATTTAATCAATGAATATCAAAATATTCAGCGTACATACAACAGTCATCAAATATCAACCATTATCAAAAATTGCACACACAAATAAAAGAGAACCCAGTTTATATAAAATATAAACGGGTAAACTGAGTGAGTTGAACTCACCTTGTTTTTCCATTTTCCGTTAACCGGTTTGATTTAGTAGAAATCATTCATGATCAAACCAGCTCTATACTGTTATGCTATCGACATGGTCCAACATCTCAGGTGTTGCCAGATTCTGATAACAAATGAGCGTGTTATAAATTTTACAAGCGTTAGGTTAAGTTATATTTACTGAACCTACACATTTATTATTATTTTCATTAACTTTAATGACCATTCTAAGGAAACGTTTGTAGAAATAGTGGTATCTAATGTTTTGTAACTTTGTTGAAATAACGGGTTTCCGTGTACAAAACTTATTGTCAAATAGCATTATCATATAATAATTATGCCACCTTAGCTAATGTTATTACACTATAAATTTTGGCCACATCAACACAAATGATAAGGTACATCTTAACCGAACTAGCCATATTACAATGATTACTGTTTATTTTTCTTAAAAACTAATTTCTTTGGATAACAAATAATGATACTCCACATTTAGACACGTGCAAGCATATTTTAATACAGTAAGATCATCATGTTACTTCGTGATCGGCAGGCTATTAGGACATGTTAGTTACACCATTTAAAATAATATTATAATTAACTAAAAATGTGTATAAGAGCTTAATCTCACTCACGTTATAATTATGATAACCATTCACCCTTAAACAATATTAGGCACGTATGAATAATTATATATATTCCTTACCGTTACTGTACTTCTTCCATCACCATATATCTCCACTTCTTCTAGCTCTTCACCAACCTCAAATGCTCTCGCAACTTTCTGCCTATCAGCTCACCATACATTCCCATCTTCAACCTAATCTCCACCGTCTCCTGCTTTCAATTCTCCACAACCCAGTATATCTCCTTCATATATATATGCAGTCGAGGTACCCAGCATGTCGCCCTCCCATGCTTTCCTTTGCCATCACAAACCCTTGAAACTCCAGTACCTTCGAACCTGTGTTGCTGCTCCATCCACTTCTCGCATTTTCACCGACTCTCGCATTTCTTTACAAATCCACACCCGTCTTCTTCAATGACGAAACGACATACTCCCCTGTGTCCTCGTACTGCTATTCAAAACCGCACTTCTGTTATCTTTTTTTTATAAGAGGACCGAAGTCCATTATATTCATGCATAACTCATGGCAAGAGCCTTCCTCCCTCATGTTACGAGCTCCCATCCAAATAGAACACGCACTGATCCGTACAACAAGCCATCCCGCACTTCCGCCGTGCCCGCCAACTCTCCTACACCCTTCGCCTGAAATGACACTGGACTTAGTCCCCTCCTCCATCAGGAAATGCTAGTAAAGCAAAACATGTTCAACCCCTCTTTTGTGGCCACCCCTTGACATCGAGTTCACTAGACCTTGCCCTAGCGTTGAGCTCGCCCCCACCTTTAATTATGCAGTTGACATGTTGGGCCAATACCAACTTGTCGAGGGGTTTGATTTTAGTGGATGAAGGAAATTTTTGGTTTCAACCGTGAAGATAAAGAAAACGAGAGGGATAGCTCCTTTTGTAAGAGAGGGGGTACGTGGTGAGCAAAGCGTTTAGGTATAGGTCTGTACAGAGTAGCTGTTAGGTGGCATGATTTTTCAAAATGTGGGGCGCACGGATTTGAGATTGTTTGGAGCGCAAGTAATAAAGAAATTTGGGCACAAGAAACAGACAGCGTGGCATGGTTTTGAATAGATCGACAACCATAGAAACAAAATATTTGGGTGCAAGAAAATAATAAAAATAAATAAATAAAGTGGAAAATTAAGAAAATAGTTAGATCAGTTAGGTATATACCCTGTACCCATTTATCATACGATTGACATTTTAAATCTGTTAATTATTATACAGTATTAAACCTTACCGCTTATAACCGTTAACGTTAAATTCGTACCATCACACACAAACTCTAATCACACTGGATATGGACCCACTGCTACGTTTCAACATTCCAGTTTTAATAAAAATATTTTCGTTGAAAACAGACTTCGTTTGCAAATATGGTGTAATTTAGATCGCAATATATCCATCAGTTCACCTTTAAATTTCATCAACCGCCAAAACAACTCCAATTGGCTTCAAACTAGAAATGTAGCAATAATTAACAATACACATTCCAATAAAACTTGTTTAGTCGAAAACGATGGTCGTCTGAAAAGAAAACTATTTCTACCGTCTATATCCAGTCGATAAAAATAGAATTAAATTCAAAACAATTCAATTTAACGATAATAAAATAATATCACCATAAATATATTTAAAAGGGATTTTATAAAGCTTTAAACCCGGCCAATGTAGTCCTTAAAACTCAGTATTCAGAAATTCGGGTTAAAATAGTATAGAAATTCCTTTATATTCATTAAATAAACACTATCATTTATTAATGAAATTCCATAGCGACTATTTGAAATTTTGATTTGGACATATATTGCAATCTATACGAGGAAATCCTAATTTTTCACTTTCATTAGAAAGATATAATCAAATCGGTCCGAACGGTTCTTGTTTCACCGAATTCTGATTTATATCAGATCCGTTATATTCGATTAAAGTTTAAATCGAAAATTACGAACTGTAGCGTTGTTTCGAGCCCGTTTTAATTAGTTTATAAATATATATTTTCGAACTCCATTTTAATAAATAAGTTCTATATAAAACCCATTATATTTTCAATATAATATATAAAACAGGTTTAAATATCCTAATTTAAATGGTAGAAAAATTTGGGACGTTACAAAGATGAAGATGGAGCTCAACAGATGTATTATTATTATTCCGCTGCGAATGCGTTGGTATGTTGTATGTAAATTTACTCTGACAATCGTCGTAAAATATAATAAAATGTATGTTTTAACAGCTTCATGAACCGTTATTTATTTATTATGTTTTGTCCTTCCGCTGCAAGATTCTGTATTTGTTTTCTTCTTTCTTCTTTTTCTTATTTTAATCCTAATAACTATCTGTATTTTTGATCAGTTTATGTCGACATTAAGGATCATTGTCGATTTGAACGGTCAAAAATCTTGGATGTTACATTTGGTATTAGAGCTTTGGTTTAGCAAAAACCTTGGCTCTATTTGGGATTAACTCATTAGAGATAGGGATAAGATGCCCTAGAATGAGTTGGAGTGTATATGAGAGAGCGTACTTGTAATTTGAAATAAAAATGGTTTTAAATTGTGTTAATTTGTTCTATTGAGTATTTGTGAATTCTGATCAGTACTTGGGACGCCAAGGCATCGATAGGGATTTCTAAACACTTGAATAGGATTCGTTGACATAATATTGTTTTGAATTGTATTTATTTACATACAGAATTATTTGAAATATGTTAATTTTGATTTTGTTGATGATAATATTAAATTTTCATCATTTACTACTCAATTAATTTATAATTAAAACCATTGGTTGTTGATTGGTTTAAGAAAATCAAATATTGAAATTTATTGATAATAAAATAAGAAGTAAAATATGAATTTGAGAATTTGATTTCAGGTGATTTTCTAACATTGATTTGCAAATAGTTTTGAAATAATATATTTATATTTTAAAAAGGGGTTTCATATTGAAATTGTTTTAAGTGAATTATTAGAAAGAAAAAAGTGTATACCCTCTTGTCCTTGGAAATGGTTTCGGTGATGAGTGCACACATCATCGATGTTTATTTTCAAGAGTCTAAGTAGGGAGGCATTTAATACTTTTCTACTTTGTTTTACGAAATTGAACTTTATTTAAAATCTTTTACAGTATGGTTTTATGTAAACGATATACTATATGGAAAAAAAGAACCCAAAATTTAATTCTTGAATAAGTAATGAATTGAAACTTCTGAATATTAAGAGAGTAAAAAAATAAAAATCATAAGAATTGGATAATAAATTGAAACGAACGGTAACCATTGAACTTATGTAATTATCAATTCGATTCTATAACATGAATAAATTACCAATTAACTGAGAAGTTGAATGTTATAAGAATAAGCAATTAATTAATGCACAAGTATATCAATGGAAAATCAAAATAGAAAATTTTGATTGGTTATAAACAAAATTTAAGTTATGTACTAAAACAAGATATACTTAGTTATGTTGTGAAATTCAATTTAACTAAGTAACATGGATTAACCGAATCAATGAAATATCAATTAAGAAAATTATTTAGCAATAAACTAAATGCATTGACATTAATGATTGGTTTTGCGAAAATATAACTGAAAAGGCTTATAATTATAAACTTATCGATGGTTGAACTAATTAATTAAATTAATTAAAAACAAGCTCATTGCGTAGTGGCAGTTTGAAAATTTTCGAATTAAAGTTTAAATGAATGTATAGAGTCTAAAATAAGTCGAAACTCTTTGAAACATTAATCTTTTGGATCTATAGGAATATAATTTTCTAATGTAAGAGAAAAATTTAGATCTCGACTTGCAGATTTTAAGATATGTGTAAAACAAATTTTCGGAAAAATCGTGGTTTGGTAATTCACGATTCTGAACTAAAATATTATGAAATTGGTTATATAAACTAACAAACGAGACAATTTGAATAAGAAATTATATGGCTAAATATATATGAATTGACAACTCCCTTACTACGCCTTTTCGAGGACGAAAAGTTTTAAGTGGGGGAGAGTGTAACAACCCGTAATTTCTATTATTTAATTTTTGATTTTATTATGATATTTGAGTATTTATGGTTATAAATAAATTTGATGACTTTATCATGTAAATTTATTTGTAAACTTAATTAGTTTGATTAAGTAATGTATTTTGGTTGTTTATAATAATAATAACTTGTAGTTATGGTAAATGAAATTACAATTGGTTTGTAATTATAAATATTGAAATTTGTAATTAATATTAAAATGTTTGGATGAAATTGATTTATTTAATTTATGATTGAAATTCAATTGATTTGGTAAATAATTAATGCTGGAATTAGATACAAATAAAATTGATTTGCAAAGTTAGTTTGAAATTATGTTGATTTGATAAAATTAACATGTTTTGAAATTAAATTGAAAATAAATGTTTATCTGGTAGAAAGCAGTTTAAATTGTTTAGAAATGTAATTGGAAATTTATAGAAAGTTATTAAGACTTAAAATGAATTGATTATTTTTAAAATTTATTTGCTCAATTAATTTGTATATCCAATTTAATATGATCTTTGATTTTTGGTATGATTTAATGATATATCTTTTACTTACGTTTTCATATATAGATAGTTTTTTTATTATCTTTCATTGTTGTAAATAGTTGCATAGTCATGCACATTATTATTTCAAATTTCAATGAAAGAACAACAAATCTTATACTTCCTTTTACGATGGGCTAATTAATGTTGACATTGAATGTAATGTAACAAATAAAAGGACAAATAAAAATTGTATAATTTCCTGTAATTAATTGAGCGGACCAGCATTTATCCTTTGTCAACTAGCTTTACGTTGCTTGATATGTTTGGCTATTACATTGATACTGAGATAATATTTCAGGGGCTAAATCAATGTTTATACAAATAACAATATATGAAAGGGATAAACTAATTTTGAAACTCCATTTATATATTGAAAATTTAGATTTGTGAATACAAGGAATATAATTCATTTTGTGTATATAATGAATCTTAACTTCTTATAAATGGAATAATCTCCATTGATTGTAAATATTGCTATAAATTTGGTTAGTATGTAATTATTGAGAATTGGAAATATATGATTTAAATTTAATGATTTAATTGTGTAATTCTATGATGGAAACTTAATTGAATTATTCAGGTAATGAAATTCAACTTGTCATTACAATAATGACTTACATTGATCGCAATTAAAATATCGAGTTAGTTATTTTGATGAAAATTGGAAGTTGAAATTTAATATTAAATTACTTTTGTGAAATTGACTTAATTCATTTATAACTGTAATTCAAATTGAAAATCTATGATAATAATATAAAAATGAAAATTTTAATGTAAATGAAGAATTGATTTATTAAGTTATTAAGACTTAAAACAAATAAATTATTTTAAAGTTTATTATTCAATTGAAATTTTGTTGAATAATTAAATCTGAATAGTTATCATATAAGGAAAATGATTCATGTAACTAATACAAGTTATAGGATAGACTTGAACTTAAACTTATAACCTTTGGAATTTAATTCAAAATAGGTATTGAATTAAGGATGAAAACGAAAATGGAATGCTTTAATGGATAATTAAACCTTTGAAATTTATTGCCTAAATACACGTTTAATTTTGTCCCCTAATACATCCTTTCCCTTTTCCTGTGTCACCGAATTCTTCTATTCATTTACTGTAACCGCAATAAAAATGGCCACCAAAAATGTCGATTTTATATTATTTAATTCAAATCCAATTCTCCATGAAATTAAACAGAGATCTGATTCATGGAACTCGTATTAACAAGGTCTTCATGATGGTGTGCTTGGTTACAGTTACGATGGATTTGGGCTTGGCTCGACGCAGCAAAGGCCGTACATTTTCTTTGCTAGAGTCCGGATCTATGCTCAAAATAAGGAATTATTTACGAATTGGAGTTTAGATTCAAGATCGTTGTGGAAATTAGCATCAGCGCTTAAATTTTGAGAAATTTTGGCAACAATTTTTATTGCACTGTACAGTGCTTGCGTGAAGGATATCCTGGAGGTCGGATTTTTGTTGGAGGGTGTGAGTGTGAAGACTTGGAGATGGTCAGATGGAGATCGAGGAGAGGAATTCAACGGTACAAACGATAGTTGATTTCGTTGAAAGGATAAGGAGCGGTGAATGATCGAACTTGCGGTTTTCTTTGCAATTGAAGATGCATTCCTGTTGCTTGCGTTATGAAGAATAGGAGGAGAATGGGTGACGTGGAAAAGAGGTTAGTGGATAATGTAATTTTAAATTATTTTATATTCCTTTAAATTCAAATATGTTTAAAAACATATAACTTTTTCATACGAGATCCAATTGACGCGCGATTTTGTTGCGTTAGAATCGTGTCGACAAGCTCTTCGCGATGGCGCTGATTTGAACTGATTCTAAGACTGTTTATTTTTGGGCTAATATTTGAACATCAATCGCGTTCAAGACGAAAGGTGAGTGATTAAACTCACTCATGCGTAACTAAATTCTAATATTAGTTAAACTAATATCCTGTCACGATATCATTGTTTGGATCGATGTTTGACAGTTCAAATTTCATATTTATATTGATTTGCGTCGATGGAGTAGTAAAATTTGACTGTTAAATATAAATTTTTAGTTAACTTAAAAATTTGACGTATCATTTCTGTTTAAAACCTGACATCTGAAATTTGTAAATTAATATGATATTCGACTGTTTTGTATGTATTGATGCGATGAGTGGCTTGAATTTGATATGTTGACATATTGATGTTAATTGTGTAAATTTACATGTTATCATATTTATTCGTGTATGACCGTTGTTGTTCCGATTAATCCCAATCATTACCCTAGATGTTACGGGCATCGAATAAACCCAAGATTAATCATTAAAATGAATTAAGAACGTAGGTTGAAATGATAAATACCTATGACCCTGATTTGGATTGAAATGATATATATCCTTTCCCAAAATACTAAAATTAAAATTTAAATATCACTTGTCCATAGGATAGAAAAATATATACGGACACCAGTTGGTTAAATAAAATTTGTTTTAACCATGAATTTTGAATTATAAATAAAGGGGGAAATAATTTAGTGTTGTAACTAAAGCTAAATAAAGTGAAGTATAATGTAAATCGAATTTATTGAAATTGAATGGTTTCACACACCTTTGAAATTTATTATGAATCAACATTGGTTTGAATTGTATATGCATTGTGAATTCGATATTTGTTATAAATTGAAATCATTGAAAATGAGAATCTGATTTGGAATGTAACTATTTGAATTAATTTGATCGAATTGAAATGAATATAAATTGGAAGTTTAATCGATGGAATTATTGAAAATTGAGTTGGTTGAATTGAAGTTGAAATATAACTTCAAGTTTAATTGAAAATGTTAGAGAAACGATTCTAATTCCAACTATAGTATTTCAAATCATTTTATAAACTATTTTAATAATAATAAATTTTTTATAGAATATTTTACTTTATTACTATTTTATTTTATAAATTATTTTAAATAATCATTTTATAATTAACTATTTATTTTATAAATTACTTAATGTTTTAACTATATATTTTAGTAAATTTGATAAATTCTATTTTAATGACAAACTATTTTTTTTCAAACTAATTCAATCATATATCTAAATTATTTTAAATATACTGTTAACTATTTTAATATTCAAATTAATAAAGTTGGAATTGATTCAGGATTTTAATTGGTTTAAATGGAGATTTCACTATGAATAATATTCTATCTTGAATAATGAATGATTTTGAAAATCTGATGTTTTGATATGAAGTATGAACCTCTTCGAAATGTAAAAGAACCGACCGGTGTGAAAAATGTAAACGTTTGGTTGTTAAAGAGACCGGGATCGGATATTGTCATACTCTCTACCAATACTGAAAACCACTTTAACAACTGTGTACGCGGTGGTGTTCCAGAAATGGTGTTAGATGGATTTGGAGGCGATTACTGGATTTGAAGAAAGAGAACGATGATGGATATCCTTGACCTTCGGGTCATAATTAAAATGACTAAAACAAGGCTATACCATGACCAAGTGGGGTTAGCTACCTCCATCGGCAACACTTCTTCCTTTATTACTATAGTCCCTCGGTTTGATTGATTTGATGTGCATTCGTGATTTGGGAGTGTTGTCCGAGGTGGGCGGTAGTCGCGGCTACGCGTTACCACCAGTCCGGGCGTGCAACTAGTATATTCATACTCTATGCATTCTCGTGTGCCTTGTCATATTATCCTGATCGAGCCCCCTACGATTTTGATTTAACGTTGTCGTATCACGGCGCATCCCTATTCACTGACGTACTAGTTTGTTATATGCAAACTGTATGGCAACGGTATAAACGGTGTAAGTGTAATAATGGTAATCCCGCTTACATTATTTTATTATGTTATATTTAACCATAGACATTATTATAATAGTGTATTATATAGTATTAGTTTGTCGGATCCTTAATAGATGGAAATTCCCGTAACATCTCTTAAGTTATTGCACTCATATTATTACATGAAATTTGATTTAACTAATATAAGAATGATTTAATTCTGATCTGAGTGTTTGTTGTGTTTCTGTTTTTGCAATACGCTCGGGTCAGACCGAGTTGCAGTTAGCGAAGTTTCACTTGCTTTGAAGATTGCATTATGAAGATGAAGATGGAGCTCAACAGACGTATTATTATTATTCCACTGCAAATGCATTGGTATGTTGTATGTAAATTTACTCTGACAATCGTCGTAAAATATAATAAAATGTATGTTTTAACAACTTCATGAACTGTTATTTATTTATTATATTTTGTCCTTCCACTGCAAGATTCTGTATTTGTTTTCTTCTTTTTCTTATTTTAATCCCAATAACTATCCGTATTTTTGATCTGTTTATGTCGTCATTAAGGATCATTGTCGATTTGAACGGTCAAAAATCTTGGATGTTACATCTAGTCAAAGTGCAATGGAGCAAGTTCGGACTGAATTGGGGCTATCTACAATTTAAGGAGAAGTAAAATCGATGTGAGAAATTCTATTTTTTTATTTGTATAATTAAAATTACTTAATCATGATTGTGATATTACCCCTACGCTGTTAAATTCTATTTGTATGATACGTGATTTGATCTAGAACTGTTGTTGTTATGTAGATCCATTGTTTTGATGATGTTTGTGTTGAATGATATTGTCGGAAACAAAATACCAATTTTTGTTGAAAAAGAAAAAGAGTTGGATTAAAATTGTTATTGTGACAAATTAGAACTATTGGATTTCGTTTATCAATCTTGTCAATTTAGACTTGTTGGAAAAAAAATGTCATTTTTGACAAAATATATAGTTAAACAAAAATTAACATTTTTGTTAATTAGATTATGTTTAAACAAAAATTAACATTTTTGTTAATTAGATTATGGTTAAGCAAAAATTAACATTTTTGTTAATTAGATTATGGTAAAACAAAAAAATTAACATTTTTGTTAATTAAAATTGAGTTAAACAAAATATTCATTTTTGTCAAAACATGTTAGTTGAAACAAAATATTCATTTTTGTCAAAACATGTTAGTTGAAACAAAATATCCATTTTTGCTAGAACATGTTAGTGGAAACAAAATATTCATTGTTGTCAAACCATGGTTAAAGAGATTAGTGTTTGAGCAAAAATATTAGTTTTGTCAAATTAAAATTGTCAACATAAATGCCACCATCTTTTATATTCATTTTGTTAAACTAGACTTGTTAACCAAATGAAATTATCACTTTTTATCATTTTGTTGAACTATAATTGTCAACAAAATGAATGTATCACTTTTCAGGTATTTTGTTGAAATAGGATTTGTATGCAACATAAGAATCATTTTTATTGTCAAATGCATACATTAGAATTTGTATGCAATGTCAAAGAATCATTTTTATTGTCAATGCATACACTAGAATTGTATGCAAATTTAAAATAAACATTTTATATGTTACGTTATACATTGAAATTCTATATATACAAATAAAATATTTCTTTATATTTGTTAAAGTCAAAAATAGAAATTGCATACAAATAATGAAAATAAAAATTATCTTTTATTTGTCATTAGAAAAAATGTCATGTAAATAAATTACATATTTATTTGACATTATGGACATGTAGATATGATATGCCAATAAAACATTCTTTTATTTAGCGTGTTAAATACGGTAGTGGATTCGTCGAATGGTTTATATTTACATATAATTTTATATATAAATATAGATTAAAATTAAACGAATCGCGCGCGTTAGTTCACTTTGGGAGGATCCAACCGTCGGATTTTCCCAAAACTGGAGCCGTTAGGTACGCTTTGGGAGGATCTCTCCAACAATATTAAATTCGTTAAAATCCAATGGTTAGATTTCGAGAAATGTATAAATCAAATTTGGGTAAAAATATTGTCAGGGTCGCATAATGACCTGAAGCGTCGTTAAATTAAATTGGACAATTTTTATATAAATAAAAATAGCAATAAATTATTATAAAATATTATTAACGATATGAAATGTAAATAAACCAATTTCCCTTGGTTTATTAAGTAATTATTAGTTTGTTAAAAATATGATTTTAACTTATGTATGCAACATATAAAATTGACATGTTATGGTTGGTTGATTGAGTGGATTGTGCTCGACCAATTTATGAGAAAAATATGCTTTTACATTTAGCATTGGGTTGGGTAGAAATATCTATGTGCTAACGCCTTGTGAAACACTTCACGATATGACTATAAGGTGTTCAGCGATGTTGTTTATTTCAAAATTTAATAAATGATTTTGAAATGAGATTTCTTAAGTAAAAAGAAATGTTATTCCCGATTTTGGACAGGGAATGTTTTATAAAAATGTTTTATAAAACAGAAAGGATTTCGAGGGCTATACCCGATGATTTCAAAATGATTTGTAAGTAGAAATCCATATAGATTTGATTATACTTGTGATTATGTTGTGAAATGATTTTCTCTACTTCGCGATGTAATATGATTTATCAAGTATGTGGCTGAAGATGCGGGTGACCCGAAATTGACTAACAGTGTAAGGGCGTGCATGTCTTCCCCAATTGGTGGGATGGTGCATTGTCAGTGTAGCCGTTAGGTGCACACACACACACACACACACACACACACACACATATATATATATATATATATATATATTGGTTCGGTTAAGGTGTGTACTGCCTGGTCCTGAGGGAACATGACCGACATTTGGTTCACATACTTGTTTTGTATGCATTGTTATGTTTTGAAATTCGTATTTCTAAATGTTTTGTTTTGAAATCCCGAAGTGAAATCTACTTTATTATAAAATCTAGATATGCTTTTCAAATGATTTGAAATAAAAGAAATAGGGAAATAAAGTCCAAGGAAATAATTTCTGTAAAGAGAATTGGATTTTGAAATCTAAGTTTAGGGATTTAGTCTAAATGAGTAGATTAAAAAATTGCATGTTGATTGATGCATTATAGATCCATATGTTTATTTATGGTTGATGTTTATGCACTGGCAATCCAATGGAGTAAACTCATTCCGCGTTAGCGGCGTTGTCCTGTTATTAGCCTTATTATTATTAAATAAGTTAAGTAAGATTTCTCATACCACTCTCATGACTGACTCGTAGTTTGTTTCACTTTGCAAACTCAGGTGCCCTCTTTTCAACATGGGCAGTCGAGTGGCTTGTTTTGCATATATCTATTTATTAGGAATGATTCTGGATCGAAGCTTAAAGCTGTGGCCAGAGCAATGATAGTCTTACGCTGCATTGTGTTAAGTTTATTGTAAATAAATCTTCTGCAGTATTATTATTTATTCGATGTACTCTGATATTCTGTACTCTGATGTAACATTATTATAATGTTTATAAAAGTCTTATGTTATTTGTTCTGATGTGTTGTATGCCCAAAGTTAGTGTATCCGGCGATTTCCCGCGAGGGGAATTTTCGGGTCATTACATGAAGGTAGGACTATTACAAAAACTTCTTGATCAGTTCATCAAATGTCGATATGGACTTTGACATAAGCCAAGTGAAACACTTCGACACAGCCCATTCCGAAGAATAGGAAATCATTTACAACGAATAACATCTATTGCTCTTGCTCCATCCATATGTCATTCATATTTGAACATGCGTTGTTTAGGTCAAGTTTCTCCATTGTATGTCAGAATAGTTGGCATAGCAAACTTCGAGGGAACCCTTCTCTTAGTATGTTCTCGGTAAAAAGAGTTAGGTTTAGAGTAATCATATTTTTTTGTCCTTCCAGCCCATACTTTCCTCCGTCAATAGTTTCATCATTCCAGCGATGTACTCCACGCTATCATGGTTGTCCAAAGGCCTATGGTCAGAGGATACATGAAGCGTTTGACTCCACAAAGTGGTCTCAACTTGCCGGCTGATGCATAAGTTCTCCAAGCTCTGAAAGTACCAGCCCTTAGATTTCTATATGTGTTTGGTTAATCTCAGGGTAGTGTTTTGAAATCCAGCTTCAACATTTACTCCACTATCCCATTGTAAATCATCATTTTTTTATCCATATCCATTATTTATTAGAGAGCATCATGTTCTCCTATTCATATGCTCTACCCTGCTTGTATTCTTCTTTATTAGTATTATGGATGGTAATCTTGACGATAACAACCTCATGCAATGAATATTTTATATTTAACATGTAACAATCATTATTCAAGATATATATATATATATATACATATATATACATATACATATATATATATATATATATATATTGTGTAGCACAGGATGTATAACAGAATGCTATGCATGTAATTAATAATCAATACTATACAATATCAAAATTGAAGATCCAGAATATTGATTCAAGTGTATGAAGGCTCATGATAAGTTTTAAGATTTCAAGAATTCAAAATGACATGGAGTCTTAGAAATTATTTTAGAACTCGGGTTGTACTCATCTGATCTTCATCCTATTTTTACACAATGATTTTTGAAAAATATTCCTTCTCTAAAAATATATTTTCAAAATGTCATCAAATCAAATTCCACTTTTAAATTCTCTTAACAAAAAGTTTTCATAAGGATTTTTTTTTTAAATTTATTACAACTTTACTTTGAAATCCTTTTTACTTATTAGAGTTTAATATTTTATACCTTTTTATATTACTATAACTTGATTTGACTTTTAAAAGTAATTTTGATTTTAAACTAATTATGAATTTATACTTATCTTGATACAAATACTTTAAAATTTAAATATATATTATTATATACTTTGGTTTAATAAATAAATATATTTTGGTTTTATACTTATATTTATAATTTAGATTTTGAATTTACTTAAGATTTTATATTTTAAGATTTGGTTTTTAAATTATAACTTAATATGATTATAGTTTGAATATTTATATTTATAGTTTCATATATTTGATTATATATAGCTTTATTGTACTTTTACTTAAATTGCTTCAAATATTTTTAAAACATGTTTTATTAAGTATTACTATGCTTGGATTATATATTTAGTATAATTAAACATATTTACAAAGTTTCAAAATATTATATATATATATATGTTTATATTTTTAAAACAATTTCAAAAACAAAGTAGTTTTATTTTTTAACTGGGACATGTCGACATAGGTGTATAGCACATATCGACATGTAACAGTAAATTTTCAAAATTCAAATTTGAAATGAAGTATCTTTTGCGATAGGTTGTTTCTCACTGTCATAACTCTACACCTTTATAAATACCCTTCTTCCAAGAACAATTTTTAATCATCTTCCCCATATTTATTCTCTCTGTTTACTCCTCTCTTAAAAAAATTAAAATTTATAACTATACTCTGCTAATTTATCAACCGAATCAAGTTTTTTGTTCTCCAAATTGATCCTTCATCAAACTCTCTCCATTTCTAAAAAGATAAACTACAAACCGCAGTAATAGGGGAATTGTAATCAAGATTGAAAGATCCAAATCTGCATTCATTTTACAAGCCACTCAAAAAACAAATATAGGTGTAACTATGTAGCTCCAAATCTAATTGGTTTTGATTGTGCACATCTAAAACAATTAGGAGTGACTTTTTTTCTTGGAAATCAAGCAGGTTTAGGATCTATGGACGTAAATCAGATCGACCTACTCAAAGGTCGGTATTCTAGAGGGTGTCTCTTGTGGCTTTGAAGTCAAGGACTATAACTATTGATGGTATGAAAGACCATATGCAGTGCAAGACTTGATGTAGGATAAATCAAAATAGATACAGAAATTCCTGACATGTTTTTTTCCTTTACTGCTTTTTACTGTTATTGCATTTTTATTTACTTATTTAATTCTGTGATCACTCTGTTTATATACTCATAATCGAAATCGAAATGATTTCAAAAAGATTCATAGATTTATGAAAACACTATTCATCCTCCCTCTAGTGTTAATCTAGCCTTAAAATCTTTAATTTGCAACACTTTCGATCTTGTTACCAGGAGAAAGTCTCTCAGTACCGTTTAGCTTTCATGTAGATGGATCTCTCATACTTCCTCTCGCCAAATTTTCTTCACCTTCAATAACTCTCATCCATTTCTTTTGTTCTCCTTCCTTTCCATTTTGCCGAAAATAGATAATTGTTCTCTCTTTTTATAGAAGAAGAATCTATTATATTTCCCCTCTTCCCTTCCATTTTGACCAAAAATAATGACCAAAAATAAAGAATTATTCTCTCTTTTTTTAGAAGAAGAATCTATTACATTTCCCCTAGCATTTATGGGTTGTAAGTTAAGCAAAGCGTCCATCTTTTACATGAGAGCTCTTTGTTATCCACAACTTTTTGGTTGAGTTCATAGATCATTTGGTCAAACTCCCATCCGGCTACAACTCCGTGTTGGGAAGAGGATCTCGAAATAACTGTTTGATTGTTTATAGTAGTTTAGTAAGAATTTCCTTCATCACCTCTAATTACACCTCTAAAAGATCGTCCAAATCTTGTAGTGGCCACGATTTCATCGAAGCAAAACTCCAAAATCAATAAAGCATTTTTTTTGGATCTAACTTTGTGGGTCTCTCCAATCTTATGCTGAGAGATAGATCTAAGCTCGAGATTAATTTTTTAGTGAAAACACCAAAATGTTACAACTAAAAATGGATTAGCTCCCAAGACTAAGTTTATTTGAATCTGTGTAACTAAGATCTTGTTAACAATAAAATAGAAGCAAAATAATAAGGAGGCAAAAGAATTTTATAGTAGTTTGGCAAACTCCAACCTACATCTACTTTGTAGCTTTTCATTGATTGTGTGTTTGTATAGTTTATAAGAACTGGGAAAGAAAATAGAGAGAGAACCAATACTACAAGAGATTTACAAGATGTGTCGATAACGCTTCGTATGTGACTATTACGTGAGAGATCAGGTTCAAATAAAATCCAGTAGAATTTTTGGGTAGAAGAATACAATGAAGATCCATGTCTATTAACCTATTAATTAAACTTAAAACCGGGAACTTCTCATCGTTCACATGGCAACTTTACTCTTTTATCATTTCGAAATTGAAATTGCTATCTCGACCGAGAATCTGCAAGTCAAAAGGTGCGGTAACAGAAACAGCCGTTTGATTTTCTTTCATGCATGAATTTCTACCGTGAATTCTATGATTCGGTTAAATTCACCGCAATTTTGCCGGTCAATCTAGCATCGTGTAACGACCCGCATTCTACGCATCGAAGGATTGTAGAATATTTATTTCTTTCACATACGAAGTCGTATAACCATGTAACTTTAGGAGACAACTATTGGGGTCATTTCCCATGTTCACGATTTTTGCCGATTTTTAAATGACCGTTTTGCCCCTAGCTGATCTTGTTTCGGCCGTAACTTTTGATTGGAAAGGAGTTTTGACCTGAAACCACTTCCATTAGATCCGGATGATGGTTTACCTTTCCGCAGATTGGTCATATGTGAAAAACGGACTTACCGTTTGAGAGATATGGCTGAAATAAGGTTTAGAAGGTGAAAAACTACTTAACCGGGCCAAATGAGGTGATTAGTGAATGGGCCCATAACCATTTTGGGATTAGGTTTATGGGGAGACTGAAATGAGTTAGGTTTTCATTCTATTTCAGTTTTCTAGCCTCCGTTTACCTCTTAGAAACCCTAACAATGGCCTCCACCTTCTAATTTTATCCCAAATCGCTCTCTAATCAAGGATTAAGCTTAGCAACATCAAATCAAAGAGAAATAGCACCATTTTAGAGTTAGAGATGTTGTTAGACTTTGGTATTCTCCCAAATCAGAGGAGTTTCAGTTCTGAAAGTTTTAATTGTGGTAAAGGTGAGTGATTAGCATTGTTTTTACACTAATTAAGGTTAATCAAGGGTAATTAGTGATAATTAGTGAATTTATACATGATTAAATTCTGGAAAAATATTTATAAATTTTGAAATATTGTTTTAGGCCTCTGTTAGAAATTTGGGTTAATTTGGTTAAGTTTTCTAACCCTATCACTAGTTATACTTAAACATGATTGAAGGGAAATCATGGGTTTTTGGGTATGGTTGATCTATATTATCATTATTGTTTGTTGTTATGGTGTTTGTGGATGACTATACATGTTGCTATGACTGTTTGGAATGTTTTGTAACTGTTTAGAACAATTAGAATGGTCGAAACGCCATCGTGTGGCGTAAAAACAATCGCTGGAAGTTGTAGGAAAAATATGCAGGAGCCAGACCGGATCAGATCACCCCTCTCCGACCCAACCCGCTCGTGATGATGGAGACCGACCCGACTGCTTGCACTTGAAGATCTCTGACCGATCCTCTCGTGAACGGTGGCACAACCCGACCCGATGAAAGCATCATTCTCAGAGCCGACCCGCCTGCACAGGCCAAGGGGAGTTTGACCCCGAACCGGAGTCCTATCCGACCCGACCCGAACCAGTGTGACACCACGACCCAGCTTGGAGCACCACGATATGACCCGATGGAGGGAGCACGACCCGACCCGAACATAGTTGAAGACCATGGACTGAGCGAGAAGAAGAGAGTCGATCTGAATAGAAGCTTGTTCTGAACCGATCCGGAGAAGGCCAAAACCCGAGATGCAAAGGTAGTCCAAATGGGAAGTTTGTACTCAGGATTCAGTTGGGAACCAATAAGTTAACTTCATGGTTGGACTTTTTTGCGGGGCGTGTGCTAAGGAGTTGTCGACGTCCATAGCTTTGATACACCACGGAAAGACAAGTGTTAGGCTGTGGATCAGTGCAGTGGGGTAGTTACTATTCCATGGGGCAGAGTGATCGTAGCATGGCTATGAGCCAGTGCACTGGAGTCGTCATGACTTCATGGGGGAAGAGTGGACATAGCAAGGACTAGTGGCTATGGATCAGTGCAGTGGAGTCTCCATGACTCCATGGGGCAGAGTGATCATAGCAAGGATATAGGTGATCAAAGTGGTGGATATCGTATGATTTACGCACTGAGTGAGAGATGTGAGGATAAATGTTATGCTTGATTGTTTGACATTATTATGACACATGCACACACCCACCCCCGTATTTGTACATCATATGTTAGTGTCACCTTAGAGTATTGTGCATCTTGTTGTGCTAACTCTTTGGTTGCAGGTCCAGGTTCAAGTATGGTTTTGTATACCTGTTATTGTTCTGTTTTGCTGCTTATCGCACATACCAGACTTTGTCTGACCCAGAGTTTTATGTCTCTTCTTATTACTCTGGGTGCTCTTAAATGGGTAGACTAAAGACATGTCAGGTGACTATGCACGAGTAGCTGTGCCGGAGATGAGCAAGAGGCTTCCACGTATGATATATATATAGATATTCTCCCTGTGTCGCTGCTGGTCACTACTTTGGGCATTAGTAGTGTATCTACCTTATTTTTCTTTAGAGACAGTTTTTAAAAGTTGTAATAATGATGATGTGGAACATAAGCTGTATTTGGATTTTCCGTTGCTATGATGGTTTAGTTTTCAGCTTATGCATTGTCTCGCCTGTTTTATGTCAAGTATGTTATTATTATATTTTATTTCATACGTTGTGAGACATTCTACAGGTTCCTTGCTAGTTCAAATTCCCTTCTTTCCTTTCTTTGGTGGCCGTCCTGTGCTGGTTGGACATTGGCACAATGCACTTTCATTGAAATGTCGGCTGGTGCGGGGCGGGCCGTCACATTTGGTATCAAAGCTCTAGGTTGCATAGTTAACCTAGGGAAAGACACCAGGGAGAGATAGTATGTATATAAGAGCGTGTATTTGTGATATTTTGGTTTTCAAAAGCTATATATATATACTATTAGTATATTTAAGGATGAAGACGCATTGCACTGGCACCACTGAAGAGATGGTTAATCGTTTTCTCCTTACAGATTGAACGATGAGCCGATACACTAGGGGTACTGGTAGAGGAGATAATAATGGGAATGCTCCTGATATGAGGACGATGTTCACTGACTTCATGAGAGAGATGCTTATAAATGTGCAAGGAGCAGTCCCCAATGCTGCAAATGGTGGTGGTGCAGCGATGCAGGCGTCTAGGGCCAATTTCGCCAAGCTATGCAAGGATTACACTAGCCTTGGTGGAAAGCCGTTCCATGGAACGGAATCGGCTACAGAAGTTCAGGATTGGTTGGATAGTTGTGAGTGTATCTTCGAAGATTTGGGTATCGAGGATGCGACGAAGCGAAAGCTAGCATCCCGTCAGCTGCAAGGACGGGCGATGAATTGGTGGAATGCTATTAAGGCAGCTACTCCAGAGTATCAAGTTACTTGGGATCAGTTTAAGGCCAGATTCAGTGATAAGTTTGTCCCAGCTGCTCAGAAATCAGAATTGTTTAGGAAATTTCTGGAGCTTAAGCAGAATGGTAGGGCACTCTCGGAGTATATTGCTGAGTTCGATACTTTATCGAAGTATGGATTATCACTTATTGACACTCTCGAGAAGAAGAATGAGAAATTCATAACAGGCTTAGATCAGTACTTGGGGGAAAGGCTTATAAACCATATCGATGAGACATTTGAATCAATTATGGGAAATGCTATGAGATTAGAGAGTCTATACACTAAGTCGAAGACTGAGGTTGCATCTGCAGAAGAGCCAAAGCCGCAAGTAAGCGGTGGAGGCAAGAATGGTTCTTAGAATAAGAGAAAGCAGAATCAGACCTAGGATGGCCAGAAGAAAAAGAGCAAGAAAGATGTTGGATGCTTTAGCTATGGCAAGAAGCACGATTATGCTAAAGAATGCCGAGCAAAGCCAGCAGACAGGAAATGCTTCAACTATGGACAAGTGGGACATCAAAAGGATAAGTGTCCACAACCTCCTAAAGAAAAGCAGATTGTGAAAGCATATGCTCTTAATGTTGTTCCTTCTTCGTTGAATGCCCCAACCGCGGCGGAGAAAGGAAAGAATGTCGTCATTCAAGGTATGCTTTCTGTTTATGATGTTCCTGTTCGAGTATTGTTTGATACCGGAGCTTCCCGTTCCTTCATATCTAGTGACCTGATAGAGAGGTTGGGATTGGAACCCGAGATAGTCGATAGACCTTTAGTGGTGACGAACCCGATAGGTGGTTCGACTAGCCTTAGCATGATTTGTCGTAATGTGGTCTTATCGAGTCATGGATGCATGTTTGTTTGTGATTGCTTTGTTTTGGGCTTTATTGGGTTTAGCATTATTTTGGGAGTCGATTGGCTCCAAAGGTACGGGGTGGTGGTACACTGTGGGGTTTTTTGGTGACAGTTAGAGCGGATGATGGGCGGAGGGTAGTGTTTGGTGGTCTACCTAGTGATGGTGTAATGGCTAGTTTTCTAACTTCCCTCGACATCCCGCTTGATGAGTTGTCAGATGTGTAACGACCCGTATTTTTCTGCTAATTTATTTGGATTATTTAAA
Source organism: Allium sativum (assembly GCA_030737875.1). Classification (NCBI taxonomy): domain Eukaryota; kingdom Viridiplantae; phylum Streptophyta; class Magnoliopsida; order Asparagales; family Amaryllidaceae; genus Allium; species Allium sativum. The sequence continues at coordinate 83,585,339 of CM060921.1, forward strand.
TTATTTTAATTATTTAAAATATTGGTTTGAATTTGAATAATCAAATTTAACGATTTTATTTGGAATATATTATTTAAATAAATAATAAAATAATATTTTAATTTCCAGAATATTTGGGAAAATATAGAATTTGCCATATATTGTGATCGGGCAGTTTAAAGTGGTCAAATATTGGTTATATTAAATTTACAACGACGATTTCGTTTATTTAACGACGGTCGAGCGATATGGTTTATAATTTAATTAAATAACAAGCTACAGCGGCGCGGTAGTTCACAATTTAGCGTTTTGAATTTCAATTGGTCGTACCGGGTTCAAAATAAGTCGGATTTCCTCGAAATAAGAAACGTCGGGACCGGTTTGACGATATCTTTCCAATAGAAGAGAAAAATCCAATTTCCATCGTGTAGATTTTATTTTATGTCCAAATCAAATTTTGAAAAAAATGCTATGGAATTTCCTTTATATATATAGCGTTATGTTTATATAAAATAAAGGGGTTTTTAAATATTTTATATATCGATTTGGCTTCAAACTCAACCCGGGATATTTTATTATGGTAGTATATGAAATTCCGGTCGTGTATGGCCAATTTCAATATTTTAATATTATTATATTGAGGTATTTTAAAATTGGTTTATTTTATTTGAATTGGCCAGTTATAAAAGGGCCATTATTCAAACGACCACAGTTTTCGACGAAACAAATTTTATTGGGACCGCAACAGTAAATTATTGCTAGATTTCAAGTGGCGCATCAATCGGGGTTAATTTTTGAGTGTGGAAAAATAAAATGTAAATAAAAATGACCATTTGAACGTGAACAAGGGCCATTCGAGCAAACGAAGTCGGAATCAATGAAACAAGTTTCATTAGGACCGTATCGTCAAATTTTACTATGTCATCCATTCGCCTCTCGAACGGGGTTTGAATGCGAGCGCAGCAGCGATTAAACGTTGTTTAAAATAGCGATAGGTACGAAATAAAATATCGTTCATCACATCGAGATAAATAAATATTATTTTTCCTTTATAAATAGAAAGTTCCATCACCCTCCAACCAGGAAATTCAACCCACCTTTATATTTTTGCCTGAAATTTGCAGAAAAGCCCCTATCTACGTTTTAATTTAGATCTTCCAATCCGGGATGAATTCGTGGGGGGTTCTAAAGCGAAAGTTGTAGATCGGGTCGAGGAGAAGCTGCTGTAAAAAGTTGGCGAGGTTTCGCGAACTGTGGTGGCCGGAATCGATGAAAAACTGAGGAAAACTGCCTTCACTATTCTCTGAAATTCGAGAAAATGGTCCAATTTTAAAGGCCCAGACCTTGGGGGAATGAAAGAGAAGAGGTATGGCTTTGATTTGGCACCGGCCTCAGGTCTGACGAAGGTCTGTGGTGATCGTGGTGGTGAGATGAACAGAGACCACTATTTCCGGTTCATATTCGAAAGAAGTAAAGTATTTTGGTCATTTCCTGGGGGCCGTGGTTGTCGTCAGGGGTAGTGGCTGATTGTCGGTCGTAGTGAAGAGTGTGGGCCGTCGATTAGAGGTGGTCTGATGGAGGATGGCTATCGGTGGTGGCGGGTTTTGGAAGTTGAACGGAGTAGGGTTTTCATCGGTTTTCTGGCGTTAGGAGTTGAACTAAGGCACGGGGGTTGGGTCGTAGGTGGCTCGAGGTGGTGCGGTGTCAGGGAAAGGGTCGAAGGTGGTTCTGGTGGCCTAGGGCTGGCATTGTGGCGTATTGAAGGAGGCGGAGTGGAGTTCGTTTGTTCAGAAGAAGGAGGATTGAGGGGTGAGTCAGGTTCCAGGCCAACGACAGGGAGAAAACGCGTTATTTCGATATTGACCATGATGACGTAGCAGACACTAAAAGGTAATTAAGGTAATGTATTAATTCATTATTTAATTAAAATATTTATTAATTATTTATTACTCGTTAAGTTCATATAATCTTTAAACTAGCATAACTTTCTTGTACGTTAACGAAATTTAACGAAACTGGATCTGTTGGGATCGCAGGGACGAGGCCTAGGCGATGGCATTGACTAGGCATTGATCTGACGCTGTTAAAATTTCAGCTAATTTTGAACGGTCGTTCAAGATTAAATGCAACAAGCGCATCCGCCGTCAACAGAATAATCTGGTGAGTTAATTCTCACACCTTCTGGAATTCTTTGATGCGGTAAATTCATATTAAAATATAATTTACCTTTAAAAATATAAATTGGTTGATTGGTTGTTGTTGACTGTTATGGTTGATTGGATGCTGTTATTTAGATTTAATCGGTTAAATTATTAGATCATATGAAATTTATTTCATATATTATTATGAAATGTATAACGAGCTGTGATGCAGGAAGAACAGGTTGGAGGGATCCGACCGGAGTCCTCAAATATTTTATATGTTGTTTGTTTTATATTATTGATATTTGAACTGATTTAACCCCATATGGTAGAAAAACCTGTTTGAACGTAATGGTTGAATAGATATTCACCTGTGTTATGTTTAAAATCAACGAACAATGTTGATTGGATATTTGGCAGGAATGGCCTAAATTATATTGTTTTAAAACGTTGGTTTACTGTTAAGTGAATTGACGTTGTTTTACAATTATAAATTATTTTATAACTGAATTTAAAGATTTGAAATTAGTCTATATAAATAATCAAATTAGAGTTTATAAAAAAGTATTTTAAATTGGGTTATAAGAGGAATTATTTAAATGGTTTTACCAGTTTTAAAAGCAGAGGAAACCCATAGCATTTACCTACGGGTTGGGAAAAATAGGATAATTGTTTTTTTTAAAAACAATTAAATCGTGTTTTTAAGTTAATTAAGTTAATTGAAAAAGGGGAAATGACAAGAGAATTCAGTCAATGGTTAACTGAGATGTAAGGTCGACAAAACCAACTGTTTTCAACTGATGCCGATAATGGGATTAATTTGATTCTTTGAATTTTCTAGATATTCTTCGTATTTAACGAAGGGTGTTAAATATTAGTTAATCTTTGGTTAACTATAAATTAAAGTAATTATCGGATTGTTTAGTATTAATAAGGTAAATTATTATTTAATAAGCTTTTAAAGGTAATAATTATCCAATTTTTGATAAGTAGCAAAGTTAACTATTCTTATACAGTTAATGTTGAAGTTGTTATTATTTTTATTTAGATAAATGACTTTTAAATAGGAATTCAATTTGGAAATGACTTAAGTGGCATTTTGGTTCGACCAAGGAAGTGGGAAAAGTTTATAAAGAGGTTAATAATCTACGTTTCAGATAAGGATTGTAAATGGAATCGATAAGTAAAGGTGGTGTTTTATGGATATTTACTTAATCGAACAAGTTAAGTAAAGAGAGGATTAAACGAGGATTTCAAATATAAGGGATGGTTTAAAACAAGATTTGAAATCGAAGGGGAAATGAGATTTTAATGTTAGTGGTTAAACTAATATTTAATCCGAGGTAAGAACGGATCGATCAAGGTCTGAGAGGTAACTAAAATACCCCAACTTGGTTGGCTTCACTATTATCGAGGAATGATATTAGTTTGGAATAAGTGAAAAGTGTTGAGATTTGGTTTTACTCTATACGAGAAATATCAAACTCTAATGCAGGGTCTTGGGAAATTAAATAATATTGCAATCTTAGTTTCAAAAGAAATAAGAATATTGATTTCAAATTTTATTGAACATTCGTTATTCAATTAGACTTGATCGAATATAGTATTTGAAATAGTGTTAGTCAAACCTAGTTATTCAGGACGAGTCGCCATTGCGTACGACTGCTAGCGAGATTCGCAGGGCTGTAGATAGCCTACGGCGGTCGGATGTTTCCTGAGGGAATCAGGCGTAACCATTGTGATCCCTGCGATCTAGAGTCAAGCGAATGGAGTAAGTCGAATATTATTTGATCAATAGAAGTAATCAAGTCAAGTTAGTCCAGTTGAGTTAAATAAGTCGAGTTAGCCAAGTTAGAGTTAATCGATCAAAGTAAATCAATCAGAGTTAATCCGAGGAAATTTGACTTATATCATTAAGTATATAAATATATGTATATATATATATATCGTGATGCTAAATAAGGAAGAAAAAGGGAAAAGGTTTTAAAGAAATATATCGATATTTCCAATAGGAATGGAAAATGGGGTAAATACTCATATATGCTCGAAAGTATTTAAAAATAGTTTTGTTATAATTGAGAATAAATATAAGGTTTAAATATATTAAAGAATAAGAAAGTGATTAACCATTTTGTTAAATATATTTCAAAAAGGCCAAGTCATGCCAAGTACTGAATCAGCGAACTCATTGTATTCACACTATTGTTATTTGATAGTTAAAACACCAACTATCAAAACCTAACCAAATACGCTTGTTGGTACGGAAAGACCGGGATCGAATTTATATTCGAAAAAAAAAACCATTCCGACCAGTAGATACGTGAAGACGTCAATTAAAGACGGAGCAAGTGAAGACCATGGATCTTCATAAGCGGAAGGACTACTTGTCGAATTTCTCTAGCCTGCATCCAGAGTTATTTTTGATTTGTGATTCTGTCGTGGTTGAAATCCACGGATTTGCAAGGACTACTCGCTACTGATCCATGGGGTGATTCCTATATGAGATGCAGTAGGAGAGTACCTTCGGTTCATCCTGTTCCTGGATGACTTGTATGGACGGATGTCTGACAGAGTATTTCCAAAGGAATTACACGCGTTGATTTCTCCAAACGTACCATAGTTGATGGCGTAGAAATGGTTATTCTCTAGCCAAATAAACTAGAGTATTTTTGTGGACGTCAATCAAGTGTGATCTGGCGGATCTGACGATGTGGCATTCAAAGTGAATGATGACCAGATGTTTTAACAGTTAAGTTTTGGCCTCAAGCCTCATCAACCGGGAAATGACAAAAATCGGGCAGGCAGCATGGCTATGTGGGTCTCTCCCATTAGGGTGTATGATCACCTATCTAGAGAAATTTCATTTGCTTCTTTAATCTATATTTCGATGCTTTCCCTTTTCGGGAGGCGGTTGCTGATCCCAACCGTCGGTGATATACATTCGATACACTCAAGGGAAATGAGTGGTCGGTCATGTGAGGGCCGGGTTGCAATACGTTCTTGTTGAACCCAGTGTATTCGCCTCTAGAGATACACATGCAGAAGGTGGTCCCATGCCTTGTCAAGTTGGAATCCAATCTCCAATAAGCACCCGCGGTTTTCGATTGTGTAATATATAAGTGGAGCGTGAGATGCAAGCGTTCCACTAGATTGTTATTTATTTGTATTTAGACATTATGATAATATTAGAATAAGTTATGATTTCAAAAATGGTTTGGGTTATAGTAAGGTAAAAACCATCTGTGTTTATGTGTGGGCTGGTCTTACTATTATCCTTTGATTTCAGAAGAGATTTTCCCAAAGTTAAATAAAGTGTGTGTTCTGTGAATTTATCACTGATAGTATTCCAGACTGAATCGGTGTATTTTTCTTTGCTTCAAATGTTCTCGGGTCAGACCGAGTGTATTTACAGGTTATATTCGCTTGGAGTTTCAGGATCTAGAAGCAGAAGGCTTCACCGCTAGTTATTTACAGCTATTATTCCGCTGTGTCTGACATATGTTGTACTCTGATAATTGGTATGTATATATAGTTCATTTGTATAAAGATTTTGATATTATATTTTATTCGTTCCGCTGTGAGATTCTGATGTGTTCTTCTTCTTTCTTCTATTCTAATACTTCTTTCTTTCTTTTCTCATCCTCTAATTTCTTTCTATTGACAATCTAGGGTTCGATACTTGGGTTTTTGGCAAGTAATATGGGTTTATGTATTGTTGTCGAAAATTCAAGCGTCGAATTTTTCTCTGGGTCGTTACAGTGGTATTAGAGCTATTGGTTTAATGATTAACCTTGGCTCTGTGGTGTGACACAATAGAGATGGGGTTAGCAATACCCTAGTTTGAGTTTGAGTATATATGTGAGAGCGCGTATTTGTAATTTGATATAAAATATATTTTTGAAAATATTTTTGACCAATATAATTTGTAAAATAATAAAGGTGATGAATTTCCATAAATAATTATAATATGGAAAATCAATTGGATTGTTGATTCGAATAATATGCTTGGATTGTGTTGTTGATTGCTTGGATATAAATCTGAAATGGATAGACTTGGTTGAAAACCAATGTGAAATAACAAGTTGGATAAATCAATTCAGATAAATTTTGATGGATAATTAAAAAGATAAATGAAGTGATTATAAATAATTATAATCTCGTATGGATTGAATTATGTGTGATATGGATGATATGTATGATATGGATGTTTTGAACCTGATTAACATTTGTTGATGACTAATGAAATCCATTTGAGTTGAGAAACAGGTGCAGAAGTGCCGATTCAGTTTTGAAATCCATTCGAAAGAGAAATTTTGGAGTTATCTGAATCCAGTTTGAATAAGAGCTGCATTAAAATTAAGCAAGCTCGAGGATAAAATATATCGCTTGATAATGCTCGCAAAAAGGTACGCCTACGCAAATATGAAATTTTGGATTTTGATTTGGGTTTTTGAGTTTGGATTTTGGATTTTCCGACCATGAGAGTCGATGTATACATATTTCTTGAACCTGCGATTTTGCAGATGTCCCTCCGTGTAGGGGAGACTCTACCAAAATTTTTCCAAAATTTAAGGAGTTAGAAAATTTTTGAAGATTTTTGGAAAATTTTATTTGAAATAAATTGGTTTTAAAACCAATTGGGTCAGTTCGAAAATAAATTCGAGTTTTAAAATTAATTCTTCTTGGAAAAGATAAAGGGGATTTAACGTTCTTTCTGCCTTAGCAATTTCGAGGACGAAATTATTTTAGGGGGGAAGGAATGCAACGACCCGTATTTTTCTGCAAATTTATTTAGATTATTTAAATTATTTAGAATATTGGTTTGAATTTAAATAATCGAATTTAATGATTTTATTTGGAATATATTATTTAAATAAATAATTAAATAATATTTTAATTTCCAGAATATTTGGGAAAATATAGAATTTGCCATATATTGTAGTCGGGCAGTTTAAAGTGGTCAAATATTGGTTATATTAAATTTACAACAACGATTTCGTTTATTTAACGACGGTCGAGCGATATGGTTTATAATTTAATTAAATAACGAGATGCAGCGGCGCGGTAGTTCGCGATTTGGCGTTTTGAACTTCAATTGGTCGTACCGGGTTCAAAATAAATCGGATTTCCTCGAAACAAGAAACGTCGGGACCGGTTTGACGATATCTTTCCAATGGCAGAGAAAAATCCAATTTCCGTCGTGTAGATTTTATTTTATGTCCAAATCAAATTTTGAAAAAAACGCTATGGAATTTCCTTTATATATATAGCGCTGTGTTTATATAAAATAAAGGGGTTTTTAAATATTTTATATATCGATTTAGCTTCAAACTCAACCTGGGATATTTTATTATGGTGGTATATGAAATTCGGTCGTGTATGGCCAATTTCAATATTTTAATATTATTATATTGAGGTATTTTAAAATTGGTTTATTTTATTTGAATTGGCCAGTTATAAAAGGGCCATTATTCAAATTACCTCAGTTTTCGACGAAACAAATTTTATTGGGGCCGCAACAGTAAATTATTGCTAGATTTCAAGTGGGGCGTCAATCGGGGTTAATGTGTGAGTGTGGCAAAATAAAATGTAAATAAAAACGACCATTTGAACGTGAACAAGGGCCATTCGAGCAAACGATCTCGAAATTCGATGAAATAAGTTTCAATAGGATCGTATCGTCAAATTATACTATGTCGTCCATTCGCCTCTCGAACGGGGTTTGTATGCGAGCGCAACAGCGAATAAACAATGTTTAAAATTACGATAGGTACGAAATAAAATATTGTTCGTCACATCGAGATAAATGAATATTATTTTTCCTTTATAAATAGAAAGTTCCATCACCCTCCAACCAGGAAATTCAGCCCACCTTTATATTTTCGCCTGAAATTTACAGAAAAGCCCCTATCTACGTTTTAATTTATATCTTCCAATCCGAGATGAATTCGTGGGGTGTTCCAAAGTGAAAGTTATAGATCGGGTCAAGGAGAAGCTGCTGCAAAAAGCTGGCGAGGTTTCGCGACCTGTGGTGGCCGGAATCGATGGAAAACAAAGGAAAACTGCCTTCACTATTCTATGAAATTCGAGCAAATGGTCCAATTTTAAAGGACCAGAACTTGGGGGAATGAAAGAGAAGAGGTATGGATTTGATTTGGCACCGACCTCAGGTCTGACAAAGGTCTGTGGTGATTGTGGTGGCGAGATGAACGGAGACCACTATTTCCGGTTCATATTCGAAAGAAGTAAAGTAATTTGGTCATTTCCTGGGGGTCATGGTGGTTGTTAGGGGTAGTGGCTAATTGTCGGTCATAGGGGGGAGTGTGGGCCGTCGGTTGGAGGTGGTCCGATGGAGGATGGCTATCGGTGGTGGCGGGTTTTGGAAGTTGAACGGAGTAGGGTTTTCATGGGTTTTCTGACGCTAGGAGTTGAATTGAGGCACGGGGGTTGGGTCGCAGGTGGCTCGTGGTGGTGCGGTGTCAGGGAAAGGGTCGGAGGTGGTTCCGGTGGCCTGGGGCTGGCGTTGTGGCATATTGAAGGAGGCGGAGTGGAGTTCGTTTGTTCAGAAGAGGGAGGATTGAGGAGCGAGTCGGGTTCTAGGCCAACGACATGAGAAAATGCGTTATTTCGATATTGACCATGATGACGTGGCAGACACTAAAAGGTAATTAAGGTAATGTATTAATTAATTATTTAATTAAAATATTTATTAATTAATAATCGTTAAGTTCATATAATCTTTAAACTAGCATAACTTTCTCGTACGTTAACGAAATTTAACGAAACTGGATCCGTTGGGATCGCAGGGACGAGGCCTAGGCAAGGCATTGATCTGACGCTGGAAAAATTTCAGCTAATTTTGAACATCCGTTCAAGATTAAGTGCAACAAGTGCGTCCACCGTCAACAGAACAATCCGGTGAGTTAATTCTCACACCTTCGGGAATTCTGTGATGTGGTAAATTCATATTAAAATATAATTTACCTTTAAAAATATAAATTGGTTGATTGGTTGCTATTGACTGTTATGGTTGATTGGATGCTGTTTGTTAGACCAAAAAGTGGTTCTAACACCCAAATTGACTAAAATTTCGATAAAATGAGATCAAAAACAGAAAAGAGACACAAGATTTACAGTGGTTCGGCGTTAAAGAGACTACATCCACTTTATATCACTTTGTTCGATGATGTAGATGTAAATACAACAAGATATTCACTCAATCTCACTCACTTTTCATATACATTCACTCAATTATCTCAAAATACACTGTGTATGATGATTTGGATTGTTAGGGAGTGCTGGAATTCGGTTCTCAATGGTATATGAAGTCTCAGAGTGCCAAAAGATCCTTTCAAATGCCTCTTGGTAGGGTATTTATAAGCGAAAATTCTTCCTGGATCCGGATCGGAGCCACGTGTCCTCTTTTCCACTATTTTCAGGTTCTAATGGAATATGGTAATGACAGCGCATTCGGTTAGTGGTGAACGTGGGTAGAAAGTGGATGTAACTACCCCAAATATCAAGGAGATCGTGGGCTGAAATATTTGGGTGTTCTGGGCTCGGATCGGATGGACTTGTAAAGGGGGTCGGATCGGCTATGCCATTTTCGATCCGAACCGGAATGCATTCAACTTTTCATTGCTTTGTATTGGTTTGTTCTTCTCTAAAGAACTCCGATCCGGTCTGGTTCATTGGTAGATTATTCTTCAATGTTTGATCCTTTATCTTTGTGTAGCCTATTTCACAAAGTAGGTTAACATTTTGCCCCCTCAAAGGATGCTTCTGTTGAAGATAGAGCGTGCTTTGATGTCGTCTGTTCGCTAGTCTTTTAATTTGAATCGTTGAGAAGTCATTTCCATTGATTGTATAGGGTTATGCTGCTTTAGGAAGTCGCATCTCCCGATGTCCATATATACATCACGCAGCGTGTGGATTATTTTCTTCATTCTTTAGCAAGTTTAGGAATTCTTCTTGATGTCCAGCGATCCTTCCAGATAATCATTTTTCTTTATCTTCTTTTGAATTTAACTTGTGCGTTAAGCCAGTATGTAAAACTCTATTCGGTTCGGAATCTGACCTGAACAGATTTTACCTCGTCTTGCCTGATATAGAATTAACAAGCTAGAATATTTTCATGGGCTTAATTTTTGATCCGAACGGGTTGAGGCCACAGAGGAAAGCCTCGTTGATCCGAATGGCTTTTCCTTTAATCCATCACCACTGAGCCGATGGGCCAGGTATGTTCACACGGGCTTTGATTCTGGTCCGAACGAAATTTTGGGCCCGGAACATGAGGAGCCATTCTAACTTTATATATAAACCCAACAATCCTTCTCTTTCTTTTTCTCGTTTCCTTTATCGCCGGCGCTTATCAAACTCTACACCGAACCCTAGCTCTTGAAACCCCCAGATCCTTCTTATTAATCTTCAAATAAGCTCGTAAATAGGTTCAGCACTCCAATTTTCCTTGTAATAATTGATTTTAATTGAAATTCACGGTCAAATCGAGTTATTTGGTCATGACCTCTGCTCGGCCTCGACGCCATGGTTCCCCCTCTTGTCGCCATCGTCGCTGGTGATTCTGTCGCCGCCTCGAGGCGTCGGGAGATGGGGTTTCGTTTAATCATTGGAATCTGTAGCATATGGGTGCTAAGTCTTAACTGGATTTTTTGATGGTGAATGGGTTCGGTGCTAGTTGTACAAGATGGAAAATGGAGAAGAAGAAGGGAAGGAGGAAAGCTAGGATCGGGTCGGGGGAATAAAAAGTCATAGCGTTGGGAAAGGAGAGGAGTTCACATAATCAGATCGGATCGGGAAAAAAGGGAATGAGGTAATCAAAGCCTTCCCGGCCGAGTCTGGTCGGAGCAAAAGACAAAGGGGGAAGAAGGCAAGGTTGTTCAGGTCAATCCGATCCGCTCCGAAAGTCAACCCCCGAACCGATCCGGACATGACTTACTGAGTGTGAGCCTCTGCTTTAAATCGACACATGACCTTGCCTATCCGATCTGAACCTGATATATACATCCGAACCGAACCGAAATGGCTCATCCCCATGCACAAGAGTTTATTCAACTAACTTAATCAATGCTGGACATAACCTTCAACTTAATGGACAGTTAGGATAACGCCTTGTGAACAAAACGAACATCAAGAACTACTCTGAACATTGCTTTGCCAAGATTTTGCATTACACTTTCGAGTGTTAACTTTACATCTTCTGCACACACCGTACACACTTTAGTTGATACACATGCACGGGGGGATACGGGCTAATTTACTCTAACATGTGCTATTGCTTCTTCAATAGTTTAGTGACCATGACAGCAAGACGTTCATCTAGATTAGCAGAGAAGAAAGAGATCCCAGAGACATCCAACAAAATCACTCTTGACGACATATCTTCTTCCTCAGACCCTGAATGGGATGACGAGGGATCAGATTATGTAGTAGGGGTGCATAACAGCGGAACGCCTTCTGACAGTGAAGTTTCTCTGGGTTATGAAGAGGAAGGAGGGGTTGGAGATAATCGAGCTCCTGACGAATTTGAGTCTGCCATCATATTGGAATCACCTCAAGATTCTGTTGAATCGACGATTGACAATGACAGACTTATTCGAATACGCTTAAAGAACGGGATACTGAAAGGGGATACCCTGGTGCCGTCAAAAACCGACCGTCCTCACAATCCTCCAGAAGGATTTATGGCAATCACCCGATTGATGTGCATGATTGGGGCTATTCCACCGTTTTCTCCGTTTGTTGTCGACTTTCTAAGACAGATGCGGATTGCCCACATGCAGCTGCATCCCAACTCCTATGCTTACCTATATACCTTATATGTAGCATACAAAGAGATTATAGGCATAGAACCAACCTTCGATGATATCCATTTCTTTTATAACTTCAAACATCGAACCCGAGAGGCTCCCTCTTTCTCGTACTTTGAACCGGTTCCGAAGAGAAAGATCATCACTGTTCCATTTAGCAGTAAAGCTGGCGATCCAAAACCTGAATGGATTTATATCAAACAACAACCGGGATGCACTAGGAGATGGACCCAATCAAGTAAAACATCTATTTTACAGACTCCAGCTTTAAGCGTTCATGTTGACATACTAACTTGCTTTCATTCTTATCCGCATTTGGCAACCCAAAGCAAATATCAGATCAATTATACTTTGATCGTTTACACCAGTTTCTCAATGGTGACCAAAAGTTCTTGACCATCGACAGTGTTCTTAAGGATGAATACCTTCATCTTCACGGGTTATTGTCCATTACCCGTTGCATAGGTCACGGGTCGGGTCCATATGTGTACATCCCCCCAGTGGACGTAATTCCAGAAACGGGTGAAAACTCGAAAACTCCTACAATGCCGCTTCAAACTTCACCTTCTCCATCTTCGACTCAAGACGATGAGCTGGCCAACATGGCCGAAAAGCACCGAGAGGGGTACATCGTTCCTGAGGATGCTATTTCTCCGGAGAAGTCGACGTCTTCCAGAGAACCGCCAATTGATGCTTCCCAGGGAGATGCCCCTAGTACCGATGATCCAGCATTTCATGGTTTGGGGGATCTCCCCTTACCTGAAACTATTTACACTTCAGAGGATTTTGGAACAAATCCTTTAGTTTTCACTTCTTCAGAAGAGACCACCCCTACTAAGGCCAAAGAGCCCACTCGCACTAGTCTGGCTTCGGACTCGGGTTTGTCGGGGGGAAAACACTACTTAGGATGCACTTAACACAATATCACCACATTTCACAGCACTTTCCTTTTGTGAGAACACTGATTCTGAGTTCCATTTGCATTGTTGCGCAGGTACAATGTCTCGTTCCCATTATGATATCAAGAAACTTCGTCGCAGCATGTCTAGATCCCCTTCTGATGCTGAGCATGATCGTCACGAAAGCCGTGGTAGAGAGGATAGAAGGCTTTATGATTCTTATCAGTCGCGGTCCTCGCTCTCTCGCTCTCCCGTTCGGTCAGATCCAGAGCGATATAAGGGCTACCAAGGTCGTCGAGAAGATGACAGGCCGCAGTCAAAAGACCCAATTTTTTCTCAAGAAAAGCGTAGTAGGGAAAGGAGCCCACTGAGAGATACCGACTCGCGAAGCAAGCGCAAGGTTCCTGCTAAACGGCCTAGAAGGGATGAGGAGGCCATTAAGCCTTCCACACATAAGGATACCGAGCTGACATTCCCTGCACCTTCACCATTGGATGCGGAAACTGCAGTTAAGCAGACGTATATGGAGGAGCAATTTCCCGAACACTACTTCGAAAACTTGACTTTCTTACCTGCTCTTGAGTCTATTTCCTCGAGGTGGGCAGATGAGGCCAAAGCAAAAATTGATGCGGTCGAGAAACAATATTTAGAGATATTCAAGTATTCGCGTAATCTTTCCAAAATCATCCGAAATCCAATCACGAATACTGACTCGATGCAAAAGACCGCAGAAGACGACGAAAAGGCCTTGAAAAATTTAGGGAAAGACCTTGAGGATACACAGGCCCAACTTGCTATAGCTCAAGGTGATGCTGCTAGCTTCAAGCAACAATTTGAGGACCTACAAAAACGCTACCATGACTTGCTTGAGTCCCATACTCGAGAGCGTTCGGAGCTGAAAAAGCAAGCAGAAGATGCCAAGTCAGATGCTGCCAAAATGCAACTTGCTTACGCTGACCTTGAGCGAGAGAAGGCCGAGTTAGCGAAGAAGAACACCGAATTGGAGAAGAAAAACGCTGACTTGGCTTCCAAGTTGGTGGAGGCTGAGAACAGGGCTGCCCTAGCGGAGGGTAATGTCGAAAGTGTTATTAAATCCGCCAAAAAGACCCGCAAGCAGCTGTCAGAGGCTGAGGAGGAGGTGCATGGTTTCGGCGAATTAATGATTGAATTCTTTGTGCATATAATCCGCCGCCGGAACATCCCTTGGATTGAAGATTATCCATCTACTTTGGTCTAAGTATGGAGTCAAATCGTTGAATGGGAGAAAGAGGAGCTCAAGGTTGATTCCATTGACGAAGACAAGCTTATGGAAAAATATCTAAGAGATGATGAACCAGAACGCCTAGCCGAGGGACGCCGCCTCATTGCTGCTACTATGGAGGAAGAGAAACAGAAGGCTAAACAAAAGAACATCCCTGAGGCTGGTTCTTCTTCCACTGCCTCTGAAACCTCTGAAGTAGAGGGATATGACCCCGAAAACCCGGGGATCCCTCGGGCATCTCTTTTATCCCCCATACCCGAAACGACGTCGGAAACGGCGGTCACTCCAGCTGAGAATTCATCGAAAGGTATCTCTACCTTTTCACCTCAATTCGTCAAAGTTATCTCCACTTTTCATCACATAATCGGGAAATCGATGAAGGACCCTTTATTTTCTCCTAAGTTGATAACTGTTGCTTCTAACTCTGTAGGTGTTGAACCGTCCGAAAAGACAGACGTGTCCTAGGGAACCACCGCTGGAGCAAAACCTATGGAGAAGGCTAAAGGGGGAAAGGACAAGGCTGCCACTATTAATTCAGGAGAAGGAACTGAACCGTCTAAGGCTGATGCTCCTCACGATGACGAAATGATAGATGCCTTGAAAGATGATGGCGGCAACGAGGGACACGAGGAAGACTCTGAGGTGGCTATAGTTGGTGAGTCAGAAAGCGCTGATGACATCACTTTGGCTGCATTGAAAGCCGAACAAGACAAACGCATGCAGCTTAAAGTAGAAGACCTAGACCTCGAAAGCCTTAAGCCTCTCGCAGTAGTGGATGCTGGATCAAGGTTAGTTGTTAAGCTTTCGACTAGATCTATCACAGAAGAACTTGCTAAAAAGTCTTCTCTTGATTCCAGCGTTCCGACTCCCGGGAAAAAATCAACCGATTCCAGCACTTCAGTCTCAGGGAAGAAAAAACCAAGGCGCATCTTAACTGATGCTGAAAGAGAGGCGAAGGATGCTCAGAAGGCTGCTAAGAAATCCAAGTCCACTTCAAAGTCTAAGTGATGAAGTGCTTTGCTTTATTTTAGCATTTAATTGGCCCACAATTGTTGCAGCGAGTGTGGCCTTCGCATCTTCTTTTTGCCTGTTTTCCTGTACAAATTCATACATATGTAAATAAAATTAATTCATCTCTAGCAATGCCTGTTAGTCGTCAGTTCATTACTTATGTAAAAATGCAAATGCATGTCCTACTCAAGTTGTGTAATGGAGTCATAGTGGGGGGGGGGGGATATGTGTGTACATATATGTCCCCAGTCAGTCTTGAAAAACTATTCAAGATTAAATTAAAAAGTCCGAATGTCCCTGATTCTCTGACGGGGGTTACATTCCTTTTGTCATTGATGCCTGTTCTTTTCTGGCATCTTTTATACTCTCTTGTCTTATATTCACTCTCTTGTCTTATATTCAGGTTAGAGTTCTTGCTGAGGCGGTCTCTCATCTGGGTGCACCTTCACGCCTCGGAGGATGTCGTCTTCCCGTCCTTTATACTCTCTCTCAATTCCTGACAGTTAGAGTTAAGAATGTCGTCTTCCCATTCTTTTATGTCTAATTGTACAAACAGTCGTTGTGTTTGTTCCTACATATAAGCCATCTCCAGCTTTCCAGATTTTAATTTAACATCTCGTATTCCATAGTCACAATAGAATAATAGTTGAAGATATAAATAATGCAGGAAAGTAAATGGCACACGATATTTTAATAGTGGTTCGGCTAAGTCGTAGCCTTCATCCACTTTATAGTTTCTTGTTCGTATCAACAGACTTTTCTAAGGCAAGTCATGCCTTTTTACAGGGTTCATAAGAAAAACAAAAGAAAATACAACATCCCTAATTCAAATATCGCATCAAGTGTTGGGCATTCCAAGTCCTAGGCACTTCTTCGCCATCTACGGTCGTTAACTTGAAGGCTCCTGTCTCAAGTTTCCGTTGGATGACGAATGGTCCTTCCCACTTTGGACCGAGGTGAGGAAGGGATGGAAAAACTCACTTTAGCACCAAATCTCCTGGCTCAAAGGTTCTAAAACGAACTTTTTTGTCATAATAGCGTGCCATCTGACGTCGATGTCTTGACGCACGCAAGTCTGCCTCATCCCTTTTCTCTTCGATTTCATCAAGGGACTTGAGGAGGAGTGCCCGATTCGTCATCGGGTCATAATATGTCACCCTGTGCGAGGGAACTTCAAGCTCTACCGGGATTACTGCTTCTGAGCCAAATGAGAGAGAGAAAGGAGTATGACCGGTAGCTGTCTTAAACGTTGTCCGATATGACCACAAAGCCAAGGGCAATTCATCCACCCATTTTGCTTTTGCACGTTCCAATCGCTTCTTGAGGATAGACTTTATGACTTTATTTATTGCTTCTACTTGCCCATTTGAATGTGGATGGGTGAGTGTAGTGTACCGCTTGTCGATCTTGTATTTTTGGCAGAAATTTCTGAATTCGGCACCATCGAACTAGGTTCCATTATCGGTTATAATGGTCCTTGGAATCCCAAATCAGCATATGATATTTCAAACCACGAAACTTATCACCTTTCTCGCTGTGATTTTAGTTAAGGGCTCAGCTTCCACCCACTTCGTAAAATAGTCCACGGCGACTATTGCATATTACGCTCCTCCTTTTGCAATCGGTAGAACTCCGATGATGTCAATTCCCCACATGGCAAATGGCCACAGACTCACCATCGACTTGAGCTAGGTCGGTGGTGCTATGGGGATCTTGGCGAACCTCTGGCATTTGTCGCAGCGTCGTGAGTAATCAGCTGCATCTTTATTAATTGTGGGCCAGAAATACCCATACCGCAATACCTTTTTTGTTAAGGTCTGACCTCCCGTATGATCTCCACACTCACCTTCGTGTACTTCTCTTAGTACACGCTTGATGTCGTCGTGCGCTATACATCGTAACAGGGGCATAGAAAATCCTTGCCGATAAAGGGTATCGTCTTGAAGGTGTATCTGGTAACTTTGCGAACTATGGCTCGCCTCTCACTCTTCTTTGGCGGGAGTACTCCATTTCTAAGGAAATTCTTGATTGGGGTCATCCACGACTCCCACTCTGGTTCTGCTTCGAAAGCCAATTCAATTTCCATTAACTGAAAGCTTGGCGATTCCAACGTCTCAATTGGAACCATTTCGGTTTCCTCCGGATTGTCGGAACTAGCCAGCTTCGCTAGCCAGTCTGCCTTCTGGTTTTAAGCTCTAGGGATATGCGTTATGTTATACCGTTCCAAGTTGCTCAACAGCTCCTTCACTTTTCCGAGATAGGTAATAAGTCGAGGTCCCCGGGCAACAAACTCCTCTCGCACTTGGCAGACGACTATTTTGGAATCGCAGAATATATCTAATGCCTTTATTCCAAGTTCCTTAGCAAGCTTCAGCCCGAAAATCAGGGCTTCGTATTCAGAGTCATTGTTGGTCGCTGAAAATTCTAGTCGCAGAGCATAATATAACGATCGCCCTTCAGGAGTAACTAAGACGACTCCAGCTCCGGACCTTCGGTCGTTCTTGGCTTCGTCTGTGTACAACTTCCATGGATCTAATTTTAGTTCCTCCTCTGTCTTGATCACCTTGTCGTTGATCATCTCTTCCTCCGGAATTGTGAACTCTGCTATAAAGTCAGCCAGAGCTTGCCCCCTTATCGATCTCCGTGGCTGAAAATTTAAATCAAACTGACTTAATTCAATATTCCACTTGATCTACCGTCCCGATGCTTCGGGTCTTTGCAAAACCTGTCTCAGAGGTTGTTCATTGTATATGGTTATTGGGTGAGCTTGAAAATAATGGCGAAGTTTTAGGGAGATGATCAGAAGGCTGTAAGCAAGCTTCTCAATCCTTGGGTAGTTACGCTCTGCAGCTGCCAATTTCTTACTTACGTAATATACCGGCCTTTGCACCTTGTCTTCTTCCCGGACCAAGGCGGTGCTAACGGCGTGAGCCGACACTGCTAGATAAACAAACAGCTCTTCATGATCCACTGGCTTCGACAAAATCGGTGGTCTCTCTAGTAAGTCCAACAGATTTCGAAAGGCCTCAACACAGTCCGGAGTTCATTCGAAATTTTTCTTTCCCCTTTTTATCAAGTCAAAAAACGGGACGCATTTGTCGGTTGCTTTGGAGATAAATCTATTCAACGCAACTACTTTCCCTGCAAGACTTTGGACATCTTTGATTCTCCTTGGTTCTTCAATGTTCCTTATCGCTGCTATTTGACTGGGATTGATTTCAATCCCTCGAGAGCTCACGATGAAACCTAGAAACTTTCCAGATGCCACCCCAAACAAGCACTTCAAAGGATTTAACTTCATCCGATACTTTCGCAGGATATCAAACATCTCTGCCAAGTCTTGCGTATGGCTGGAGGACTGCCTTGACTTGACGAGCATATCGTCCACATAAACCTCCATAGTCTTCCCTATTTGGTTATAAAACATCCTGTTCACCAAGCGTTGGTAGGTAGCTCCAGCATTTTTCAATCCAAACGGCATGACCACATAGCAATACAACCCCAAATTTGTAATGAAGCTTGTGTGCTCTTGATCGAGAACATGCATGGGAATCTGGTTGTATCCAGAATATATGTCCATAAAAGAAAGAATGTCCCGCCGTCGAATCCACAAGCTGGTCTATTCTGGGGAGTGAAAAGCTATCTTTCGGGCAGGCTTTGTTCAAGTCTGAAAAATCAATACATGTCCACCACTTTCCGTTTGACTTTTTTTACCAAAACTGGATTCGATGTCCAGTCGGGATATGTCGAATCTCTAATAAATCCATTCTCTTTCAGCTTCTCCACTTCTTCTTTCAGAGCTGCCGACCTCTCTGGGCCCAACACACGTCTCTTTTGCTTTACAGGCGGGTGTTTCGGGTTTATACTCAGCGAATGACTCATGATGGATGGTGATATCCCACACATGTCAGCGTGGGTCCAGGCAATCACATCCAGGTTTGCCTTCAAAAAGTCAGCCAGTTCTTTGGCTCGATGCGGATCCAATTGGGATCCAATCTTCAAAACTTTTGTTGGATCAGCTTCATCAATGGGTATGTCCACTGTCGTTTCGTTAGGAGTTGCTTTTCTATCCTCAAGTTCCTCATCTTCTCTGGGATCTAGGTCTTCAGGCGTTCCCTTGGGCAACTCCTTCGGGGCTGATCCCTCTAATTGCTACGCAGAACCCTCCTTCGGAGTAGGTGAAGTACTTTTAGTATCGATGTTAAGTCCCTTCATCAGCATCTTTAATTCAACAATATAACAAGCTCGCCCGGAGACTTGGTCTTCCCTCATTACTCCTGTTCCGGCTTCAGTTGGGAACTTTAGCAATAAGCACCATGGTGCAATACAAGCCCTGAACTCTGCAAGGGCAGGCCTTCCCAAAAATGCGTTGTAGGGTGAATCAATATCTAGCACTACGAACTGAAGCATTCGTACTCTTCGACGATCCCCTTGTCCCAATGTTACGGGCAATTCTATATACCCCATTGGAGCTATTGATGCCCCATTGAAGCTTCGGATCCAACCTTCACAGGGCTTCAAATCTTCAGACTCAAGTTTCATCTGATCAAACAACTTCTTAAACAAAATGTTGACGGAGCTTCCATTGTCTACTAGTACCTTATGGACCAGTGCTGGCCCAATGGTAGTGGTAATAACCAATGGATCTTCGGTAGGTGATTGGATTCCGGTGTTGTCTCTGCTACGGAACACTACATCATCGAACATTGTCTTCTGCTGTTTCACAGGGGTGATATCTTCCAAATCATCGCACTCGTCCACATCTATGTGCTTAACTGCATTAACGTATTGGTCCATTGCTCTGAAACTGTGGATAGCCGGATGGAGTCCACCTACTATGGTGTTAATGACAATCCCTTTGCCTTTTTGTTGCGCTGTAGGCTTGGGAGCAGGCTGATCTTGGTTTGGGGCCTGTCCTCCTTGCCCTCTGTCCCTTGGGGCAACCTTATACTCATCCAACTTACCTTCACGCAACAACTTCTCAACCACATCTCTCAAGTGTCGACATTTGTTCGTTGAATGTCCGTGGGTTCCGTGAAATAAACAAAATTTTCCAGTAGTAATTTCTTTTTCTGTCGAATCTCGCGGCGGCGGTTCCTTGTATTGCAAAACATTGTACGTATCCAAATAAATGTTCTCCCAAGTGTCATTCAACGGTGAATAATTCTCAAAGGTCTGGAACCAGGGTCTTTTGTCAGAATTACTTCCTCGGTTCCTGTTTCTCCTATTACCATTCGCATTACGGTTGCTGTTGCCCCCGTTTCCATTATTATTGTTTCCATTCTTGTTTCCAGCGTTCACTTCGACTTTCCCAGAACTTTCTCCAGACTGCTTTACAGCAACATTACTCTGAACAGCTTCTTTTGAGGCCGCTCCGGACTTCCTCTTTCTGTTTTCCCTTGCTTCCTTCCGTCTTAACTGAATATTGGCCTTCTCGTAAAACAACTCTCTTATGGGAGGTGGCTTCCCAGAGAGATAATCTCCAAACTCTGAATCAGGATCAACTCCTTCCATTAAGGCCATCAAGATCCTAGGCTCATGAGGGTCGCTGACTTCCGTTACAGCTAAATTGAAGCGGTCTAGATAGACTTCAAGGACTCACCCGGTGCTTGCTTAATTCTCAATAATTCGATAACAGTCTTAGACTTTCGGGCGTGAAGTCGGAATTGATTCATAAAATGTTCACTTAGTTCTTTGAAATTCGATATCGATCGAGGAGGAAGTCGGGTAAACCATAGTAATGCTACGTCTTCTAAGTAGATCGGGAAAGCCTTACACTTCACAGCGTCAGGGGCAGCGGCAGCATTAATAAGCCATGCATATCGCATCAAATGTTATCCTGGGTCAGTTCTCCTGTTATATCTGTCCATCTGCGGCAGATTAAAACGTCGGGGAAACTAAAAATCAAGAATGTCATCAGTAAAGGGAGTATGGCTTCGCTCAATACCATAATCTTCATTGGTGTAGTTTCGACTCTCAGACATGATCTGACGTACCATAGCCCATACATTAGCATTGGTTAAAGGCCGTTCAGGCTCCCTGGCTCTGATGTTCGGGTTTCGTCTAGGCTCCTGATCAAGGGACATCCTCCTTCTTCTAGCGGCTTCTGCTCTGCTTTCCTCCCTACATTCCCGGTCGATCTCGGGAGGAAGGGGCTGAAGCATTTTTCCCTGAGTGGGGTTGGTGAGGTTAGGATCTCTGGGCAAAACATGGGATCCTCGCATTGGTAATAGCATAGGCTCTCTCAATCTCGGGTCATTAGATCATAGCACACGAGCAGCGTCCTCGCGGGATCCCAAAGATCCGAAAGTCATTTGTTCCAAATTCTGAGGTCGTTCGAGCAGCCTTCTTTCACGAGGCCGTTCTTCCTCGGAAGAAGAAGACTGATCCATTGCAGTATGGTGAACTGGGGAAGGAGTTCTCTGCCCACGGAGCTCGCCAATTTCCCTACTTATGATTCTCATATTCTCTTGCATCATAAGGTTAGTGCGGTCGTGGATTCTCATAGCCTCCCTAGTGCTCTCAAGCATGTCGAGAAGGCGCGAAAAATCTCCTTGAGTGACAGGCGCAGACGTATTGATTTGGTCATTGGTCCTGGTGGCTGGAGTCGGAGCATTTGGAGGGGCTCGAGTAGAGGTTCCAGCATCACCTAGTGTCGGATCAGATCGGAGCAAAGTAACCTGGCCGGATCGGTTCGGGTTGGGGGAGTGCACCTCTTCAACGTCTTCTATCCGGTTCGGATCGGAGCTCTCCCTATGCGATCGGTTCGGATTTTCTAAACCTGTCCGATCCGCTCCCGAACTCTGCCCACGAGACCTCGTCACGACCCGATTTTGCTGATCTTCACCAACTTCGTTCCCTCGACTGGTTTGAACTTCCTTTCCTTTTCCTTTGGCCATAATTCTTCAACAATCAACCAACAAGTACTTAAAAGTTTCGAAAAGTGGGGATTAACTTCTTCGAATTCAACGGTCCAAAAAGTAGAACGATAATCCAGAAAAACAGAGAATTCAAATGATTCTCAGTGAAAGCACCAAAAATGTTAGACCAAAAAGTGGTTCTAACACCCAAATTGACTAAAATTTCGATAAAATGATATCAAAAACAGAAAAGAGACACAAGATTTATAGTGGTTCGGCGTTAAAGAGCCTACTTCCACTTTATATCACTTTGTTTGATGATGTAGATGAAAATACAACTAGATGTTCAATCAATCTCACTCACTTTTCATATACATTCACTCAATTATCTCAAAATACACTGTGTATGATGATTTGGATTGTTAGGGAGTGCTGGAATTTGGATCTCTAAGGTATATGAAGTCACAAAGTGCCAAAAGATCCTTTCAAATGCCTCTTGGTGGGGTATTTATAGGCGAAAATTCTTCCTGGATCCAGATCGGATCGGAGCCACGTGTCCTCTTTTCCACTGTTTTCGGGTTCTAATGGAATATGGTAATGACAGTGCATTCGGCTAGTGGTGAACGTGGGTAGAAAGTGGATGTAACTACCCCGAATATAAAGGAGATCGTGGGCTGAAACGGTTGGGTGTTCTGGGCTTGGATCGGATGGACTTGTAAAGGGGGTCGGATCGGCTATGCCATTTCCGATCCGAACCGGAATTCATTCAACTTTTCATTGCTTTGTATTGGTTTGTTCTTCTCTAAAGAACTCCGATCCGGTCTGGTTCATTGGTAGATAATTCTTCAATGTTTGATCCTTTATCTTTGTGTAGCCTATTTCACAAAGTAGGCTAACACTGTTATTTAGATTTAATCGGTTAAATTAGTAGATCATATGAAATTTATTTCATATATTATTATGAAATGTATAACGAGCTATGATGTAGGGAAGAAAAGGGTTGGAGGGATCCGACCGGAGTCCTCAAATATTTTATATGTTGTTTGTTTGTTTTATATTATTGATATTTGAACTGATTTAACCCCATATGGTAGAAAAACCTGTTTGAACGTGATGATTGAATAGATATTCACCTGTGTTATGTTTAAAATCAACCGACAGTATTGATTGGATATTTGGCAGGAATGGCCTAAATTATATTGTTTTAAAACGTTGGTTTACTTTTAGGTGAATTGACGTTGTTTTACAGTTACAAATTATTTTATAACTGAACTTAAAGATTTGAAATTAGTCTATATAAATAATCAAATTAGAATTTATAAAAAATTATTTTAAATTGGGTTATAAAATTATTTAAATGGTTTATACTAGTTTTAAAAGCAGAGGAAACCCACACCATTTACCTACGGGTTGAGAAAAATAGGATAATTATTTTTTAAAAAACAATTTAATCGTGTTTTTAAGTTAATTAAGTTAATTCAAAAAGGGGAAAAGACAAGAGAATTCAGTCAATGGTCAACTGAGATATAAGGTCGACAAAACCAACTATTTTTAACTGATGCCGATAATGGGATTAATTTGATTCTTTGAATTTTCTAGATATTCATCATATTTAACGAAGGGTGTTAAATATTAGTTAATCTTTGGTTAACTATAAATTAAAGTAATTATCGGATTGTTTAGTATTAATAAGATAAATTATTATTTAATAAGCTTTTAAAGGTAATAATTATCCTATTTTTGATAAGTAGCAAAGTTAACTATTCTTATACAGTTAATGTTGAAGTTGTTATTATTTTTATTTAGAGAAATGACTTTTAAATAGGAATTCAATTTCGAAATGACTTAAGTGGCATTTTGGTTCGACCAAGGAAGTGGGAAAAGTTTATAAAGAGGTTTATAATCCAAGTTTCAGATGAGGATGGTAAATGGAATCGGTAAGTAAAGGTGGTGTTTTATGGATATTTACTTAATCGAACAAATTAAGTAAAGAGAGGATTAAACGAGTATTTCAAATATAAGGGATGGTTTAAAACCAGATTTGAAATCGAAGGGGAAATGAGATTTTAATGTTAGTGGTTAAACTAATATTTTTTCCGAGGTAAGAACGGGTCAATCAAGGTCTGAGAGGTAACTAAAATACCCCAACTTGGTTGGCTTCACTATTATCGAGGAATGATATTAGTGTGGAATAAGTGGAAAGTGTTGAGATTTGGTTTTACTCTATACGAGAAATATCAAACTCTAATGCAGGGTCTTGGGAAATTAAATAATATTGCAATCTTAGTTTCAAAAGAAATAAGAATATTGATTTCAAATTTTATTGAACATTTGTTATTCAATTAGAGTTGATCGAATATAGTATTTGAAATAGTGTTAGTCAAACCTAGTTATTCAGGAAGAGTCGCCATTGCGTATGACTGCTAGCGAGATTCGCAGGGCCGCAGATAGCCTACGGAGGTCGGATGTTTCCTGAGGGAATCAAGCGTAACCATTGTGATCCCTGCGATCTAGAGTCAAGCGAATGGAGTAAGTCGAATATTATTTAATCAATAGAAGTAATCAAGTCAAGTTAGTCCAGTTGAGTTAAATAAGTCGAGTTAGTCAAGTTAGAGATAATCAATCAAAGTAAATCAGTCAGAGTTATTCAGAGGAAATTTGACTTATATCATTAAGTATATAAATATATGTATATATATATCATGATGCTAAATAAGGAAGAAAAAGGGAAAAGGTTTTAAAGAAATATATCGATATTTCCAATAGGAATGGAAAACGGGGTATATACTCATATATGCTCGAAAGTATTTAAAAATAGTTTTGTTATAATTGAGAATAAATATAAGGTTTAAATATATTAAAGAATAAGAAAGTGATTAACCATTTTGTTAAATATATTTCAAAAAGGCCAAGTCATGCCAAGTACCGAATCAGTGAACTCATTGTATTCACACTATTGTTATTTGATAGTTAAAACACCAACTATCAAAACCTAACCAAATACGCTTGTTGGTACGGAAAGACCGGGATCGAATTTATATTCGAATAAAAAACCATTTCGACCAGCAGATACGTGAAGACGTCAATTGAAGAAGGAGCAAGTGAAGACCATGGATCTTCATAAGCGGAAGGACTACTTGTCCAATTTCTCTAGCCTGCAGCCAGAGTTATTTTTGATTTGTGATTCTGTCGTGGTTGAAATCCACGGATTTGCAAGGACTACTCGCTACTGATCCATGGGGTGATTCCTATATGAGATGCAGTAGGAGAGTACCTTCGGTTAATCCTGTTCCTGGATGACTTGTATGGACGGATGTCTAACAGAGTATTTCCAAAGGAATTACATGCGTTGATTTCTCCAAAAATACCATAGTTGATGGCGGGGAAATGGTTATTCTATAGCCAAATAAACTAGAGTATTTTTGTGGACGTCAATCAAGTGTGATCTGGCGGATATGACGATGTGGCATTCAAAGTGAATGATGACCAGATGTTTTAACAGTTAAGTTCTGGCCTCAAGCCTCATTAACCGGGAAATGACAAAAATCGGGCAGGCAGCATGGCTATGTGGGTCGCTCCTATTAGGGTGTATGATCACCTATCTAGAGAAATTCCATTTTCTTCTTTAATGTATATTTCGATGTTGTCCCTTTTCGGGAGGCGGTTGCTGATCCCAACCATCGGTGATATACATTCGATACACTCAAGGGAAATGAGTGGTCGGTCATGTAAGGGCCGGGTTGCAAGACGTTCTTGTTGAACCCAGTGTATTCGCCTCTAGAGATACACATGCGGAAGGTGGTCCCATACCTTGTCAAGTTGGAATCCAATCTCCAATAAGAACCCGCGGTTTTCGATTGTATAATATATATGTGGAGCATAAGATGCAAGTGTTCCACTAGATTGTTATTTATTTGTATTTAGACATTATGATAATATTTGAATGAGTTATGATTTCAAAAATGGTTTGGTTTATAGTAAGGTAAAAACCGTCCGTGTTTATGTGTGGGCTGGTCTTACTATTATCCTTTGATTTCAGAAGAGATTTTCCCAAAGTTAAATAAAGTGTGTGTTCTGTGAATTTATCAATGATAGTATTCCAGACTGACCCGGTGTATTTTTCTTTGCTTCAAATGTGCTCGGGTCAGACCGAGTGTATCTACAGGTTATATTCGCTTGGTGTTTCAGGATCTCTAAGCAGAAGGCTTCACCGCTAGTTATTTACAGCTATTATTCCGCTGTGTCTGATATATGTTGTACTCTGATAATTGGTATGTATATATAGTTCTTTTGTATAAAGATTTTGATATTATATTTTATTCGTTCCGCTGTGAGATTCTGATGTGTTCTTCTTCTTTCTTCTATTCTAATACTTCTTTCTTTCTTTTCTCATCCTCTAATTTCTTTCTATTGACAATCTGGGGTTCGATACTTGGGTTAATACGGGTATATGTATTGTTGTCGAAAATTCGAGCGTCGAGTTTTTCCCTGGGTCGTTACAGTGGTATCGGAGCTATTGGTTTAATGATTATCCTTGGCTCTGTTGTGTGACTCATTAGAGATGGGGTTAGCAATACCCTAAATTGAGTCTGAGTATATATGTGAGAGCGCGTATTTGTAATTTGATATAAAATATATTTTTGAAAATATTTTTGACCAATATAATTTGTAAAATAATAAAGGTGATGAATTTCCATAAATAATTATAATATGGAAAATCAATTGGATTGTTGATTTGAATAATATGCTTGGATTGTGTTGTTGATTGCTCGGATATAAATCTGAAATGGATAGACTTGGTTGAAAACCAATGTGAAATAACAAGTTGGATAAATCAATTCAGATAAATTTGGATGGATAATTAAAGAGATAAATGAAGTGATTATAAATAATTATAATCTCGTATGGATTGAATTATGTGTGATATGGATGATATGTATGATATGGATGTTTTGAACCTGATTAACATTTGTTGATGACTAATGAAATCCATTTGAGTTGAGAAACAGGTGCAGAAGTGCCGATACAATTTTAAAATCCATTCGAAAGAGAAATTCTGGAGTTATCTGAATCCATTTTGAATAAGAGCTGCATTAAAATTAAGCAAGCTCGAGGATAAAATATATCGCTTAATAACGCTCGCAAAAAGGTACGCCTACGCAAATATGAAATTTTTGATTTTGATTTGGGTTTTTGAATTTGGATTTTGGATTTTCCGACCATGAGAGTCGATGTATACATATTTCTTGAACCTGCGATTTTGCGGATGTCCCTCCGTGTAGGGGAGACTCTGCCGAATTTTTTCCAAAATTTAAGGAGTTAGAAAATTTTTGAAGATTTTTGAAAAAATTTATTTGAAATAAATTGGTTTTAAAACCAATTGGGTCAGTTTGAAAATAAATTCGAGTTTTAAAATTAATTCTTCTTGGAAAAGATAAAAGGGATTTAATGTTCTTTCTGCCTTAGCAATTTCGAGGACGAAATTATTTTAAGGGGGAAGGAATGTAACGACCCGTATTTTTCTGCTTATTTATTTAGATTATTTAAATTATTTAAAATATTGGTTTGAATTTAAATAATCGAATTTAACGATTTTATTTGGAATATATTATTTAAATAAATAATAAAATAATATTTTAATTTCCAGAATATTTGGGAAAATATAGAATTTGCCATATATTGTGATCGGGCAGTTTAAAGTGGTCAAATATTGGTCATATTAAATTTACAACGACGATTTCGTTTATTTAACGATGGTCGAGCGATATGGTTTATAATTTAATTAAATAACGAGCTGTAGCGGCGCGATAGTTCACGATTTGGCGTTTTGAACTTCAATTGGTCGTACCGGGTTCAAAATAAGTCGGATTTCCTCGAAACAAGAAACGTCGGGACCGGTTTGACGATATCTTTCCAATGGTAGAGAAAAATCTAATTTCCATCATGTAGATTTTATTTTATGTCCAAATCAAATTTTGAAAAAAAACGCTATGGAATTTCCTTTATATATATAGCGCTGTGTTTATATAAAATAAAGGGGTTTTTTAAATATTTTATATATCGATTTGGATTCAAACTCAACCCGGACTATTTTATTATGGTAGTATATGAAATTCCGATCGTGTATGGCCAATTTCAATATTTTAATATTATTATATTGAGGTATTTTAAAATTGGTTTATTTTATTTGAATTGGCCAGTTATAAAAAGGCCATTATTCAATCGACCTCGGTTTTCGACGAAACAAATTTTATTGGGACCGTAACAGTAAATTATTGCTAGATTTCAAGTGGCGCGTCAATCGGGGTTAATTTATGAGTGTGGCAAAATAAAATGTAAATAAAAACGACCATTTGAACGTAAACAAGGGCCATTCGAGCAAACGAACTCGGAATTCGACAAAACAAGTTTCATTAGGACTGTATCATCAAATTATACTATGCCGTCCATTCGCCTCTCGAACGGGGTTTGTATACGAGCGCAGCAACGAATAAACGATGTTTAAAATAATGATAGGTACGAAATAAAATATCGTTCGTCACATCGAGATAAATAAATATTATTTTTCCTTTATAAATAGAAAGTTCCATCACCCTCCAACCAGGAAATTCAGCCCACCTTTATATTTTGGCCTGAAATTTGCAGAAAATCCCTTATCTACGTTTTAATTTATATCTTCCAATCTGGGATGAATTCGTAGGGGGCTCCAAAGAGAAAGTTGTAGATCGGGTCGAGGAGAAGCAGCTGTAAAAAGTTGGCAAGGTTTCGCGACCTGTGGTGGCCGGAATCGATGGAAAACCAAGGAAAACTGCCTTCACTATTCTCTGAAATTCGAGAAAATGGTCCAAATTTAAAGGGCCAGACCTTGGGGGAATGAAAGAGAATAGGTATGGCTTTGATTTGGCACCGGCCTCAGGTCTGACGAAGGTCTGTGGTGATCGTGGTGGCGAGATGAACGGAGACCACTATTTCCAGTTCATATTCGAAAGAAGTAAAGTATTTTGGTCATTTCCTGGGGGTCGTGGTGATTGTCAGGGGTAGTGGTTGATTGTCGGTCGTAGGGGGGAGTGTGGGCCGTCGATTGGAGGTGGTCCGATGGAGGATGTCTATCGGTGGTGGTGGGTTTTGGAAGTTGAATGGAGTAGGGTTTTCATGGGTTTTCTGGCACTAGGAGTTGAACTGAGGCATGGGGGTTGGGTCGCAGGTGGCTCGAGGTGGTGCGGTGTCAGGTAAAGGGTCGGAGATGGTTCCAGTGGCCTGGGGCTGGCGTTGTGGTGTATTGAAGGAGGCGGAGTGGAGTTCGTTTGTTCAAAAGAAGGAGGACTGAGGGGCGAGTCAGGTTCCAGGCCAACGACAGGGAGAAAACGCGTTATTTCGATATTGACCATGATGACGTGGCAGACACTAAAAGGTAATTAAGGTAATGTATTAATTAATTATTTAATTAAAATATTTATTAATTAATTAATAATCGTTAAGTTCATATAATTTTTAAACTAGCATAACTTTCTCGTACGTTAACGAAATTTAACGAAACTGGATCCGTTGGGATCGCAGGGACGAGGCCTAAGCAATGGCACTGACTAGGCATTGATCTGACACTGTTAAAATTTTAGCTAATTTTGAACGTCCGTTCAAGATTAAATGCAACAAGCGCGTCCACCGTCAACAAAATAATCTGGGGAGTTAATTCTCACACCTTCTGGAATTCTGTGATGTGGTAAATTCATATTAAAATATAATTTACCTTTAAAAATATAAATTGGTTGATTGGTTGTTGTTGATTGTTATGGTTGATTGGATGCTGTTATTTAGATTTAATCGGTTAAATTAATAGATCATATAAAATTTATTTCATATATTATTATGAAATGTATAATGAGCTGTGATGCAGGGAGGAACAGGTTGGAGGGATCCGACCGGAGTCCTCAAATATTTTATATGTTGTTTGTTTGTTTTATATTATTGATATTTGAACTGATTTAACCCCATATGGTAGAAAACCTGTTTGAACGTGATGGTTGAATAGATATTCACCTGTGTTATGTTTAAAATCAACCGACAGTGTTGATTGGATATTTGGCAGGAATGGCCTAAATTATATTGTTTTAAAACGTCGGTTTACTGTTAAGTGAATTGAGGTTGTTTTACAGTTATAAATTATTTTATAACTGAGTTTAAAGATTTGAAATTAGTCTATATAAATAATCAAATTAGAATTTATAAAAAATTATTTTAAATTGGGTTATAAGAGGAATTATTTAAATGGTTTATACCAGTTTTAAAAGAAGAGGAAACCCACAACATTTACCTACGGGTTGGGAAAAATAGGATAATTGTTTTTTTTAACCAATTAAATCGTGTTTTTAAGTTAATTAAGTTAATTCAAAAAGGGGAAATGACAATAGAATTCAGTCAATGGTTAACTGAGATGTAAGGTCGACAAAACCAATTGTTTTTAAATGATGCCGATAATGGGATTAATTTGATTCTTTGAATTTTCTAGATATTCGTCATATTTAACGAAGGGTGTTAAATATTATTTAATCTTTGGTTAACTATAAATCAAAGTAATTATTGGATTGTTTAGTATTAATAAGATAAATTATTATTTAATAAGCTTTTAAAGGTAATAATTATCCTATTTTTGATAAGTAGCAAAGTTAACTATTCTTATACAGTTAATGTTGAAGTTGTTATTATTTTTATTTGTAGAAATGACTTTTAAATAGGAATTCAATTTGGAAATGACTTAAGTGGCATTTTGGTTCGACCAAGGAAGTGGGAAAAGTTTATAAAGAGGTTTATAATCCAAGTTTTAGATGAGGATGGTAAATGGAATTGGTAAGTAAAGGTGACGTTTTATGGATATTTACTTAATCGAACAAGTTAAGTAAAGAGAGGATTAAACGAGGATTTAAAATATAAGGGATGGTTTAAAACCAGATTTGAAATCGAAGGGGAAATGAGATTTTAATGTTAGTGGTTAAACTAATATTTATTGCGAGGTAGGAACGGGTCGATCAAGGTCTGGGAAGTAACTAAAATACCCCAACTTGGTTGGCTTCACTATTATCGAGGAATGATATTAGTTTGGAATAAGTGAAAAATGTTGAGATTTGGTTTTACTCTATACGAGAAATATCAAACTCTAATGCAGGGTCTTGGGAAATTAAATAATATTGCAATCTTAGTTTCAAAAGAAATAAGAATATTGATTTCAAATTTTATTGAACATTTGTTATTCAATTAGAGTTGATCGAATATAGTATTTGAAATAGTGTTAGTCAAACCTAGTTATTCAGGAAGAGTCGCCATTGCGTACGACTGCTAGTGAGATTCGCAGGTCTACAAATAGCCAACGGCGGTCGGATGTTTCCTGAGGGAATCAGGCGTAACCATTGTGATCCCTGCGATCTAGAGTCAAGCGAATGGAGTAAGTCGAATATTATTTAATCAATAGAAGTAATCAAGTCAAGTTAGTCCAGTTGAGTTAAATAAGTCGAGTTAGTCAAGTTAGAGTAAACCGATCAAAGTAAATCCGTCAGAGTTAATCAGAGGAAATTTGACTTATATCATTAAGTATATAAATATATGTATATATATATATCGTGATGCTAAATAAGGAAGAAAAAGGGAAAAGGTTTTAAAGAAATATATCGATATTTCCAATAGGAATGGAAAACGAGGTATATACTCATATATGCTCGAAAGTATTTAAAAATAGTTTTGTTATAATTGAGAATAAATATAAGGTTTAAATATATTAAAGAATAAGAATGTGATTAACCATTTTGTTAAATATATTTCAAAAAGGCCAAGTCATGCCAAGTGCTGAATCAGCGAACTCATTGTATTCACACTATTGTTATTTGATAGTTAAAACACCAACTATCAAAACCTAACCAAATACGCTTGTTGATACGGAAAGACCGTGATCGAATTTATATTCGAAAAAAAACCATTCCGACCAGTAGATACGTGAAGACGTCAATTGAACACGGAGCAAGTGAAGACCGTGGATCTTCATAAGCGGAAGGACTACTTGTCGAATTTATCTAGCCTGCAGCCAGAGTTATTTTTGATTTGTGATTTTGTCGTGGTTGAAATCCACGGATTTGCAAAGACTACTCGCTACTGATCCATGGGGTGATTCCTATATGAGATGCAGTAGGAGAGTACCTTCGTTTCATCCTGTTCCTGGATGACTTGTATGGACGGATGTCTGACAGAGTATTTCCAAAGGAATTACATGCGTTGATTTCTCCAAACGTACCATAGTTGATGGCAGAGAAATGGTTATTCTGTAGCCAAATAAATTAGAGTATTTTTGTGGACGTCAATCAAGTGTGATCTGGCGGATCTGACGATGTGGCATTCAAAGTGTATGATGACCGGATGTTTTAACAGTTAAGTTCTGGCCTCAAGCCTCATCAACCGGGAAATGACAAAAATCGGGCAGACAGCATGGCTATGTGGGTCGCTTCCATTAGGGTGTATGATCACCTATCTAGAGAAATTCCATTTTCTTCTTTAATCTATATTTCGATGCTGTCCCTTTTCGGGAGGTGGTTGCTGTTCCCAACCTTCGGTGATATACATTCGATACACTCAAGGGAAATGAGTGGTCGGTCATGTGAGGGTCGGGTTGCAAGACGTTCTTGTTGAACCCAGTGTATTCGCCTCTAGAGATACACATGCGGAAGGTGGTCTCATACCTTGTCAAGTTGGAATCCAATCTCCAATAAGCACCCGTGGTTTTTGATTGTATAATATATATGTGGAGCGTGAGATGCAAGCGTTCCACTAGATTGTTATTTATTTGTATTTAGACATTATGATAATATCAGAATAAGTTATGATTTCAAAAAAATTTTGGGTTATAGTAAGGTAAAAACCGTCTGTGTTTATGTGTGGGCTGGTCTTACTATTATCCTTTGATTTCAGAAGAGATTTTCCCAAAGTTAAATAAAGTGTGTATTCTGTGAATTTATCACTGATAGTATTCTAGACTGACCCGGTGTATTTTTCTTTGCTTCAAATGTGCTCAGGTTAGACCGAGTGTATTTACAGGTTACATTCGCTTGGAGTTTCAGGATCTAGAAGCAAAAGGATTCACCGCTAGTTATTTACAGCTATTATTCAGCTGTGTCTGATATATGTTGTACTCTGATAATTGGTATGTATATATAGTTCTTTTGTATAAAGATTTTGATATTATATTTTATTCGTTCCGCTGTGAGATTCTGATGTGTTCTTCTTCTTTCTTCTATTCTAATACTTCTTTCTTTCTTTTCTCATCCTCTAATTTCTTTCTATTGACAATCTGGGGTTCAATATTTGGGATTTTGGCAAGTAATACGGGTTTATGTATTTGTTTGATCTGTTGAGTGGCGCGAGAGTGTTTCCCCAGTTAGATCTCGTGACAGGTTTTCATCAGCTTAGGGTGGAAGGTGAGAGTATAGCTAAAATGGCCTTTCGGATGCCATCTGGATTCTATGAGTGGTTGGTCATGCCATTCGGGTTGACCAATGAACCAGCATATTTTGTGGATCTTATGAATAGGGTATTCAGGGATCAATTGAATAAGTTTGTTCTTGTGTTCGTGGACGATATCTTGGTTTATTCGAGGATAGAGGAAGAACACAAGGAACATTTAAGGATAGTGATGGAGGTATTGAGAAAACACCAATTGAAAGCAAAGTTTTCTAAGTGTCATTTCTGGAGGAGAGAAATCAGATTCTTGGGCCATGTTGTTTCAGAAAATGGTATTGCCGTGGACCCTGCGAAGGTGGCTACGGTACAAGATTGGTCTACACCCAAGAATGCAACAGACATAAGAAGTTTCCTGGGATTAGCTGGATATTATCGTAAGTTTATCCAAGACTTCTCCAAGATAGCGGCAATGTTGACTCAGTAGACCAAGAAAAATCAAGCTTTCATCTGGGATAAAAAGTGCGAGAATGCATTCAAGAGTCTAAAGGAAAAGTTGAAATGTGCACCAGTGTTAGTCATTCCTAAAGGGAATGAAGAATGACGGTATAACAGATGCATGTGGCACCAGATTAGGTGTTGTATTGATGCAAGGAGGTAGGGTTGTAGCTTATGCTAGTCGGCAACTAAACCCGCATGAGAAAAGATATCCTACCCATGATTTGGAATTGGCAGCGATCGTGTTCGCATTGAAGATGTGGAGATAATGTCTCTTTGGAGAAAGACTCGAGTTGTTTACCGATCATAAATCGTTAAAGTATCTTTTCTCTTAGAAGGATCTAAATCTCCGACAGCAAAGATGGTTAGAATTCTTGGCTTCCTACGATTTTGATATCGCATGTACACCAGGAAAGGGCAATGTGGTAGCTGATGCATTGAGTAGAAGACATGCCAGTTTAGGGGCTATGTTTCTAGAATGGAAGCAACTAGAGTACATCACTAGGTATGATTTCAAACCAAAGTGCGAATTGGATCTAGAAGTATTAGCAAGTTTGACGATAAGACCCACTTTGATTGAGCGGATTGGTTCCAGTCATAGGGACGATCCTAACTTATTAGAAATCATCTCCAAGTTAGAGATGGGTATCGATAAGGAGATGGACATGTATGGGCTTGATCGAGATGGATGGCTTAGAAAGAATGGAAGACGAGTTATACCCAATGTCAATGGATTGAGAGATGAAGTGCTTAGAGAATGTCATTACTCAAAACTGACTATACATAACAAAATTTATTGAGACATGAAGCAGACCTACTACTGGGAGGGAATGAAAAGAGATATTGGGAAGTTTATATCCAAATGCATGAATTACCAGCTAGTTAAAGCTGAGCAAAAGAAGCTTAGTGGTTTGTTGCAACCATTAGAAATTCCAGCATGGAAATGGGAAAAAGTCTCAATGGATTTCATTGATGGGTTACCAAGGACTAGATCGGGCCATGATAGCATTTGGGTGATTGTCGACCGATTGACTAAGAGTGCAAGGTTTATACCGAACAAATCGAATGGAACAACTGCTAAATTAGCAGAACTGTATATGAAGTGGGTAGTGAGATTTCATGGAATACCCAAAGGCATTGTGAGTGACCGAGATCCGTTGTTCACTAGTGGATTTTGGAAGAGCTTACAAGAGGTGTTATGATCAGAATTACATCTCAGTACCGCGTATCATCCTCAAACTGACGGTCAGACAGAGAGGGTGAATCGAGTATTAGAGAATCTCTTGAGAGCTTGCATATTGGATTTTGATGGATCATGGGATGACCATTTGCATCTAGTAGAGTTTGCATATAATAATAGTTATCAGTCCAGTATTGGTATGGCCCTATATGAAGCTTTGTACGGAAGACCGTGCAACTCACCGTCATGTTGGTTAGAAACTGGTGATAAGTTTGTGCTTGGAGAAGATGTGATAAGAGAAACTTCAGACAAGATTAAGATCATTCAACAGTGAATGAAGGCTGCCTAAGATAGGCAGAAGAGTTATGCTAATAAGAGGCGAACGGATTTGAAATTCTCCGTTTGCGACCTAGTATTTGTCAAGATCTCTCCATTAAAGAATGTCACTTGATTTGGAAGGAGAGGAAAGCTAGTACCAAGATTTGTTAGTCCATTCCCATTCCTCGAGCAAGTTGGGAATTTGGCATATAAAGTTGAATTACCAGAGAAGATGGCAGGAGTTCATAACGTATTTCATGTTTCCCAATTAAGGAAATTCGTGCACAACCCCGATATGACTATTTCACCTGATCAGTTCGATGATATCGAAGTAGAACCCGAGGCGGTTGGGAACCGCAAGCCGATTCGTATTGTTGAGCACGATACGAAGCAACTTCGAAGGAAAGCAGTGGAACTAGTCAAAGTTCAGTGGGGCGAGAATGAGAACGACTGTACTTGGGAGATAGAGGAGAGCATTAGGAAGATGTATCCAGAACTCTTTGCCTGGTAAGATTTTAATTGCAATTAAGTCTTCCGCATGCTATGATGGACTTGTTTGTTGTTTTGTATGTTTGATTGTTGTGAATGGTTGGTAGGCATGCGGGATCCTTTGCTTGTTTCTTAGTTAAGGAATTTCGAGGGCGAAATTTCTTAAGGGGGAGGGGGGAGGGGATGTAACGACCCGCATTCTACGCATCGAAGGATCGTAGAATATTTATTTCTTTCACATACGAAGTCGTATAGCCATGTAACTTTGGGAGACGATTATTGGGGTCATTTCCCATGTTCACAATTTTGCCGATTTTTAAATGACCGTTTTACCCCTAGTTGATCTTGTTTCGGCCATAACTTTGGATTGGAAAGGTGTTTTGACTTTAAACCACTTCCATTAGATCCGGATGATGGTTTACCTTTCCGTAGAGTGGTCATATGTGAAAAACGGACTTACCATTTGGGAAATATGGCTGAAATAAGGTTTAGAAGGTGAAAAACTGCTTAACCGAGCCAAATTAGGTGATTAGTGAATGGGCCCATAACCCATTTCGGGATTAGGGTTATGGGGAGGATGAAATGAGTTAGGTTTTCATTCTATTTCAGTTTTCTAGCCGCCATTTACCTCTTAGAAACCCTAACAATGGCCTCCACCTTCTAATTTCATCCCAAATCGCTCTTTAATCAAGGATTAAACTTAGCAACATCAAATCAACGAGAAATAACACCATTTCAGAGTTAGAGCTGTTGTTAGACATTGGTATTCGCCCAAATCAGAGGAGTTTCAGTTCTGAATGTTTTAATTGTGGCAAAGGTGAGTGATTAGCATTGTTTTTACACTAATTAAGGTTAATTAAGGGTAATTAGTGATAATTAGTGAATTTATACATGATTAAATTTTGGAAAAATATTTATAAATTTCGAAATATTGTTTTAGGCCTCTGTTTGAAATTTGGGTTAATTTGGTTATGTTTTGCTAACCCTATCATTAGTTATACTTAAACAAGACTGAAGGGAAAACATGGGTTTTTGGGTATTTTTGATCTATATTATAATGATTGTTTGTTGTTTTGGTGTTTGTGGATGACTATACATGTTGCTATGACTGTTTGGAATGTTTTGTAACTGTTTGGAATGATTAGAATGGTTGAAACGCCGTCGTGTGGCATAAAAACAATCGCTGGAAGTTGCAGGAAAAATATGTAGGAGCTAGACCGGATCGGATCGCCCTTCTCCGACCCAACCCGGCCGTGATGATGGAGACCGACCCGACTGCTTGCACTTGAAGCTCTCTGACCGATCCTTTCGTGAATGGTGGCACGACCCGATGGAAGCATCATTCTTTGAGCCGACCCGCCTGCACACGCCAAAGGGAGCTTGACCCCGAACCGGAGTCCTATCCGACCCGACCCGAACCAGTGTGACACCACGACCTAGCTTGGAGCACCACGATCTGACCCGATGGAGGGAGCATGACCCGACCTGAACATAGTTCACGACCATGGACTGAACGAGAAGAAGAAAGTCGATCTGAATAGAAGCTTGTTCTGAACCGATCCGTAGAAGACCAAAACCCGAGATGCAAAGGTAGTCCAAATGGGAAGTTTTTACTCAGGATCCAGTTGGGAACCAATGAGTTTACTTCATGGTTGGACTTTACTACGGGGCATGTGATAAGGAGTTGTCGACGTCCATAGCTTTGATACGCCACAGAAAGACAAATGTTAGGCTGCGGATCAGTGCAGTGGGGTAGTTAATACTCCATGGGACAGAGTGATCGTAGCATGGCTGTGAGCCAGTGCAGTGGATTCGTCATGACTTCATGGGGCAGAGTGGACATAGCAAGGACTAGTGGCTATGGATCAGTGTAGGGGAGTCGCCATGACTCCATGGGGCAGAGTGATCATAACAAGGATATGGGTGATCAAAGCGGAGGATATTGTATGCTTTACGCACTGAGTGAGAGATGTGAGGATGGCTGTTATGCTTGATTGTTTGACATCACTATGACATGCACACCCCCACCCCCACCCCCATATCTATACACCGTATGTTAGTGTCACCTTAGAGTATTGTGCATCTTGTTGTGCTAACTCTTTGTTTGATGGTCCAGGTTCAGGTATGGTATAGTATACCTGTTATTGTTCTGTTTTGTTGCTTATCGCTCATACCAGACTTTTGTTTAACCCAGAGTTTTATGTCTCTTCTTATTACTCTGGGTGCTCTTAAACGGGCTGACTAGAGACAGGTCAGGTGACTATACACGAGTAGGTAGGCCAGAGACGAGCAGGAGGCTTCCACGTATGATATATATAGTTATTCTCCCTGTGTCGCTGTTGGTCACTACTTTGGGCATTAGTAGTGTATCTACCTTATTTTGCTTTAAAGACAGTTTTTAAAAGTTGTAACAACGATGATGTGGAACATAAGCTGTATTTGGATTTTCCGCTGCTATGATGGTTTAGTTTTCAGCTTATGTACTATCTCGCCTGTTTTATGTCAAGTATGTTATTATTATATTTTATTCCATGCGCTTGAGACATTCTATAGGTTCCTTTCTAGTTCAAATTCCCTTCTTTCCTTTCTTTGGCGACCGTCCCGTGCTGGTTGGACATTGGCACAACGCACTTTCATTGAAATGTCGGCTGGGGCGGGGCGGGCCGTCATACATCGTCCTTTCGAAAATGAGGAATTTGGACTGTTCTTCCGGCCTTTCCACTTTCCCATTTTCTATTTCACAGCAGGCGTAATAACTGACGAATTTTGCATCCACAATTTTCAAACCATGACTTCTAATTTCTATTCAGTTTTCCAGTTATTTGTAACCGCTCATGGTTGCTTTCTTCTTCTTCTTTCTTTTTCATCGGAAACTGGGTACTTCAAAATCTTATTGGATCTGAGTCAAACTAGCAACAGTAATTTTTCGCATCTGCAGTCGAAACGGACTCCGTGAGAGTTAAAGCCACTTTTGACTATCACTTGGAAAATGAAGAAATACTTTGATGAATGCATGGGTTTTTTGCCAACATTAAAGTTTGTGTCAACCTTTGAATTTAAATAATAAAAGGTGGCTACACACGACAATTGATATGTCGAACGTCATTTCTCATTTATTGCAAAGGAGCCAAACATGCTATAAGTAGAGGGCTTGTAGTCTCATTTCTCTTATGCATCTATGCATCAATACATCAATCAGTGCATCAGTAGAATCAATCAAATCAACAAAATGCATAAATTGTAGTGGCTTTTCTTTGTAAGAAAAATCTTGTGTTCTCCTATTATAAGAGAGATAGTATGCTATTTCTTTTCTCCTTATTTTAGAGAGAAGGTGTTGTAATTTTGCTGTAAGGAAAAGACTTGTGTTCTCCTATTATAAAAAAGATAGTATGCTATTTGTGTTCTACTT
This sequence comes from Allium sativum, assembly GCA_030737875.1. Taxonomy (NCBI): domain Eukaryota; kingdom Viridiplantae; phylum Streptophyta; class Magnoliopsida; order Asparagales; family Amaryllidaceae; genus Allium; species Allium sativum. The sequence continues at coordinate 83,624,644 of CM060921.1, forward strand.
ATTTTAGAGAGAAGGAATTGTAATTTTTTGTTGTAGAGGAATCCTCCTGTGTAACATCTGTGATTTTTGACCGTTCAAATCAAAAATGATCCTCAATGTCGGCTTAATCAAATCAAAAATACAGATAGTTATTGGGATTTATATATGAAAAAGAAGAGAAGAAGAAAAACAACATAGAATCTCACAGCGGAAGGACAAAATATAATAATTAAATAACAGTTCATGAAGCTGTTAAAACATACATTTGATTATATTTTACAACCATTATCAGGGTAAATTAACATATAACATACCAATGATTGCAGTGGAATAATAGTAATAATACGTCTGTTGAGCTCCATTTTCATCTTCATAATGGAATCCTCAAAGTAAGGGAATCTTCACTAGCTGCAACTCGGTCTGACCCGAGCGTATTGCATAAAAAGAAACACAACGAACTCTCAGATCAGAACTAAATCATTCTCATATTAGTTAAATCAAATCATGCGACAATATGAGTGCAATAACTTAAGAGATGTTACGGGAATTTCCACCTCCTAAGGATCCGTTAAACTAGATATTATATAATATAATACGCTATTATAATAACGTCTGTGGTTAAATATAAAATATTAAAAAGGGATAAGTGGGATTACATTTTTACCCTTACACCGTTTATGCGTTGTCGTAAACGTTGCATATAAAACACTAGTAACGGTCGGTGGATAGGGATGCGCCGCTATACAACGTTAAATCAAAATCGTAGGGGGCTCGATCAGGATAAATATGACAAGGCATCGAGGCAATACCCATCAATAGGGATTCTACCGAACTGCGGACCCAGGCCGGTGGTAACGCATAGCCGCAACTACCGCCCACCCCAGACATACCCCCAAAATCAATCAAAGGCGCCAATCATTCACAAAGTATATATATGATATCGAAGAAATATGCCTGCTTAGAGTAGCTAACTCAATTAACCTGGGTATGACTCCTGTTTTTGTCATTTTAATTATGACCCGAAGGTCAAGGCTATCCATCATCGTTCTCTTTCTTCAAATCTAGTAATTGCCTCCAAATTCATCTAACACCATTTCTGGAACTTCACCGCGTACACAGTTGTTAAAGTGGTTTTTGGTATTGGCAGAGAGTATGACAATATCTGATCCCGGTCTCTTTAACAACCAAGTGTTTACATTTTCCACACCGGTCATTTCTCTTACATTTCAAAGGAGTTCTTAATTCATATCATAATATCAGATTTCCAAAATCAACCAACATTCAAGATAGAATATTATTCATACTAAAATCTCCATTTAAACCAATTAAAATCTTGAAACAATTCCAACTTTAATAATTTGAATATTAAAATAGTTAATAGTATATTTAAAATAGTTTTGATATATAATTGAAATAGTTTGAAAATAAATAGCTTGTAATTAAAATAGAATTTATCAAATTTATTAAAATATATAGTTAAAACATTGAGTAATTTATAAAATAAATAGTTAATTATAAAATGATTTATTTGAAATAATTTATAAAATAAAATAGTAATAAAGTAAAATAGTTTATAAAGAAAAATAATAATAATTATTATAAAATAGTTTATAAAATGATTTAAAATACTATAGTTGGAATTAGAATCGTTTCTCTAACATTTTCAATTAAACTTGAAGTCGTATTTCAACTTCAATTCAACCAACTCAATTTTCAGTAATTCCATCGATTAAACTTCCAATTTACATTCATTTCAATTCGATTAAATTAATTCATATAGTTACATTCTAAATCAGATTCTCATTTTCAGTATTTCAATTTATAACAAATATTGAGTTCACAATTCATATATAATTCAAATCAATGTTGATTCATAATAAATTTCAAAGGCGGGTGAAACCATTCAATTTCAATAAATTCGATTTACATTATATTTCACTTTATTTAGCTTCAATTACAATACCAATTTATTTTCCCTTTTTGTTTATATTTCAAAATTCAAGGTTCAAGTTTAAAGGAAATAAATTATAGAACAGCATTTATATTGTCTTTAAAATAATATTTCAAAATTCATGGTTAAAACAAATTTTATTTAACCACCCGGTGTCCGTATATAATTTTCTATCCTATGGCCAAGTGATACTTAAATTTTAATTTTAGTATTTTGGGAAAGGATATTTATCATTTCAATCCAAATCAGGGTCATAGGTATTTATCATTTCAACCTACGTTCTTAATTCATTTTAATGATTAATCCGAGGTTTATTCGATGCCCGTAACATCTGGGGTAATGATTTGGCATTAATCAGCACAAACAATGGTCATATATGAATAACAGGTAGATTCACACAATTAACATCAATAGGTCAAACATATCAAATTCATGCCATTCATCACATCAATGCATACAAACAGTCCAATATCATATAAATTTTCAAATATTTAGATGTCAGGTTTTAAACAGAAATTAAATGTCGAATTTTTAACTTAACTGTAAAATTATATTTAACAGTCAAATTAACTACACTATCAATACAAATAAATATAAATATGCAATTTAAACTGTCAAACATCAATCCATACAATCATATGATGACATGATATTAATATAACTAATATTTGAATACTTTATTTACGTGTGAGTGGGTTTAATCACTCACCTTTGGTGCTGAACGAGATTGAAATCCAATTTTAGCCCAAAAATCAACTATCTCAGAATCAGTCCAAACCAACGGCATCGCGAAGAGCTCGTCGATACGATTCCAACGCAACAAACCGAGTGTCAATTGGAGCTTGTATGAAAAAGTTATTCACATTAACGTGATTGGAAATTTAATAATTAAACAAAGAAAATGGGCACAAAACTAACTTGCCACGTCATCACATAATGGTTCCTGCCACACGCATGCGTAAGCACCAGCAAATCCAACCCATTTCCTCGCTAAAATCCGCACTTTGATTGATCCTTACAACCACGTCCGGCTGCCATTTGATGTAAGACCACCACCATCGCGAAGCCATCATCGAGCAGCACCAACGCCTGAAATATCATCGCCTCCAGTTGCTTGTGGGACCCATGCCGCCACCGTGAAACCAAGGTTTAGAAACCCTAAATCATCAATTCTGGCCAATTCGATTGATTACAGACCACCACCGTTCAACTCCAGACGTCGATCCCCACAATACCCATATCTCCGATTTTCCTAAAATCGCTCGAATAAAATATACCCAAATTCCCCTTTATCCACTTTTTCATGCTTTAACCTCGATTTCCCATTGATCCAAGCGTTGTTTTAGAAAACGGACACTTCCCGTCAGTTCGTATCGTCGAGACCTTCCAAAAACATATAACTCGATATGGTATGTGACAGTTGAATTTTTGACGTTGTTTTAGATCTGAAATCGCCATTATTTTTCAATTAGGGTTTTGATTTCGGGATTTGGGTTAATAGAGTGGATTAGAGGCTGTGTTAGGGGCTAGTAATGGTAATTTATAGTATTCAATGAATGGATTTAGATGCATATACCCAGTTGGCCCAAAATAGATCGTTTATTTTCAAAATGGTCATATTTTGTGCATTCATAATTTTGATCGGAAACCAGAAAATCTATATATTGAAAATAACGTTTTCGATACTTTTGAATCGATCGGAATATGTCTTATGTTCTAATTCTATCATATTCAAAAGTTACCATTCAAAACTAGTTCATTAATATATTAAAGTGTTCATTATTCGCTTATTCATTTTTAAATTAAATTCAAGGTTTATAAATAATATTCAAATAAAAATAAAATTCATATACACTTATAAATCAATAATCGATTATTGCGACTTCAATTATTATTAATTTAAACAATTCAATAATGTTTTCAATGTAAAATTTCACAATTAAATCATTAAATATTATTTCCAACTATCAAAATCATATTAAATTAAATAATATAATTTATCGCAAAACTTGGGATGTTACATCCTGTTCTTGCATCTGTTGTCTTCATTTTCAGAAAGTTACTTGCTACGCTCAACATTTTCTAACAGTGGTATCAGAGCGCTAGTTGAAACTAGTTCAAGTCCAAAAGGAAGTTCGGCATCATGGCAACAAAGTACGAAATTGAGAAGTTCAATGGGAGCAATTTTCCATTGTGGAAAATAAAGATTAAAGCAATTTTAGGGAAGGATAACTGCTTGGATGCTTTTGGAAAAAGGCCATCAGGGATCACTAATGAAAAGCGTAATGAGATAGATGGTAATGCAATTGCCAATCTACATTTAGTGCTACTGATGGTGTGTTGTCCAGCGTGGCGGAGAAGAAGACAACAAAAGAAATATGGGATCATGAAGATTGTGAGGGGTGCACTTGTGATCATGAAAGCAGAAAAGATCGCAATGAATTCATTTATGCTTGAAGGAGAAACACTGTAGGAAGCTATTGCATGTGTTGCGTCTACCAATGAAGAAGAAGAATCAATGATGATGTGGCAACTCAAACTTGGCCACATGTCGGAACGAGGTATGTCTCCTAGAAATGAAGAAGAAAGGAGGGAGAAGTCTCGGGTACCGTATGCATCAGCAGTGGGAAGTTTGATGTTCGCCATGATATGTTCAAGAACGGATACTGCACAAGCAGTGGGAGTTGTCAGTAGATATATGGCGAACCAAGGAAGAGAGCATTGGAATACTGTAAAAAGGATTTTGAGAGACATCAGAGGAACCTTAGATTTTCATTATGTTATGGAGGATAAGAATTTACTGTCAAGGGCTATGTACATTCAGATTTTGCAGGGGATCCCAACAAAAGCAAATCCACTACAGGTTATGTGTTTACACTTGCAGGAGGAGCTGTAACCTGGGTTTCTAAACTACAGATGGTTGCGGCTTTATCCACAATGAAAGCAGAATATATGGCAGCTACAAAAGCTTCCAAGGAAGCAGCTTGGATACAAAGGTTATCAGAGGTGCTCGGGCACAAAAAAGAAAAGATTGTTCTTTTTTGTGACAGTCAGAATGTCTTGCACATCGCAAGGAATCCAGCTTTTCATTCACGGACAAAAAATATAAGGGTTCAAAACCACTTTGTATGAGAAGTAATGGAAAAAGGAAGTGTGGATATGCAGAAAACCCATACTAATGAGAATCTAGTAGATGTAAGTAGCATGGAATTAGCAAGAGATAAAGAGTTGAAGAATTACTGCAAAAGTGACTCTAAATGGGAGAATGTGAGAGTTAAAGCAACTTTTGACTACCACGTGGAAAATGAAGAAATACTTTAATGCATGCATGGGTTTTTTGCCGACATTAAAGTTTGTGCCAACCTTTGAATTAAAATAATACAAGGGTGGCTACACATGACAATTCATGTGTCAAATGCCATCTCTCTTATGTATCCACTACTACAAAAGTGGGCATATTCGACACAAGTTTTATGTGGCCTTAGATCGAAAAAGTGTTGCATTTTCCCTTTTTTTCAAATAGGCAACACCGGAAGGGCGTGGCATCCGCGGCCGTTGCCTTAGCCCTCTAAGGCAACGCTTTAGCACATCTACTGCGACGGAAAGAAAGTTGAATTATAGAGGTAATGCAACACTATTTGCACGTAATGCAACAATATTTAGCGTTGCTTGAAAATTAGTTAGATCCTGGCCACCAAGTCATGATAGTGGCGGCCACGTTAGCTTTCCATGTCAGCTGCCTACGTGTCACACAACATGTCAGCTCTCCACGTCAGCTGCACAGGTGTCACCTGCAACGTCAGATGTGGCGCCTACGTGCCATGTGAACTTACTACTAATGCAACACCATTATCTTGAAATACAACATCAGGAAAAAATCAAATGCAACAATAAAAGAAGGAAAATACAACGCTTTAATTATAAATTTTGCAATATCAGTTTTGTACATAGAAGATGCACATCTGTTACATTCATCATCACATTCAAACCTTCCAAAACATTCATCATCACATACCATATCATAACAATTCTTCAATATAACATATACGATCAAATACATAATTAAAAAGTAGCAAAAGTGCCAACACACATACCACCTTCAATACAAGAGCCAATAAATACGATCAGTGTGCATTCTAGCAAGTAGCAATGCCATGAACTAGAAACTGTATCTCTCCATGTTATTTTAGGTCCTCCACTTGCCGGCTGTATCTCTCCTCGTCATTTCAGATCCTGCAATTTGAATTTACAAGTTATTTGATAAGTGCATATGTGCTGTGTGCATCTGTGCATTTGGCCATCTAATTAACTTATAAATCTTAGTGAGTTACACATATAATTATAACAGTTGACCATTCACCATTGGTCACTCGTGCCACCTCATAATTGAGTATGCTTCATCTTCTGTGCAAGCATTGCTAGTTCACATATTTACCTGACACCATCCATTGGGTCCCTCTTGCATATCCTTTCAAGCTTCAGAACATCATCATCTCCATATCCCATAAACCCCAATCTTCGAAAGTTCAAAAAAAAAATTAATGGAGGACTCGTCTCATACATCATAGCCACTGTTCTTAGAAGACATTGGAATTTAGAAGCTGTGCATGACGTTCTTAAGGTGACTCTCAATCATAATTCGTGGCCTATACGGGTAATACCCAATAACTCTTTTCTAGTGTCATGCCCATTTTACAGTAAGCATGATCATGCGCTAATGTTGAAAGTTTTTACAAAACCTGGTGGTGCTATTTACCTACAAGCATGGTCTGATGAAGAATTTGATCCTGAACAAGTGTTAAAAGTGGAATCATGGGTTAAAGTTGTTGGCTTTCCCGAGTTCATTAAGAGTAATGTTCCTGCTGTTGAAGAAATAATGAAGCCAACGGGATATGTGCTTGCAATTGACGACTGTAACTGGTCTCAGTATGACCATACATCTTTCTACCTGAAAATGCAATTTTATGAAGGCATTGGCAATATCAATACTTTTGCTGCTCAATTCAATAACAAGGTTTATTAAGGTTCAGCGCTGTACCCATGCTCATCCTGGAACAAGGCCTGAACTTCTTTTTGTGAGCAATAGGGAGGAACAGGTGGTTCCATGTTTGCATCATTACGAATTGGAATGGGAAATGGATTCAGATGAAAAATTTGATGCTATGATACAAGAAGCTGTTGTGCTACCCCCTTGCCAAGCTTATTTCCTAAAGCCACCCATGACATACATGTTGATAACCAATCCCCAATGAACCAGAGGAATGATCAGTGGGTAGATATAAAAGTTGATCAGGAATTTGACTGGCCAAACTACCTCACCCCTTATCCTGATGTTGCGGGTCCATCGCATGCCGCAGGTCCATCACATGCGGTTGCTCACTTCGGACTGGCTCTCCCACAGTCGCAAAGCCCTAACGAATCAGTTGGAAGTTCCACAGCCCCGCAAAGCCCTAATCTGGTATGAACTGATGCTACTATAATGTCATTTTTTGGATGTGTATGTATTAAGTTAACTTTTTGATACTTTTGGATGTGGATGTGTATGTCATTTTTTGGATGTGTATGGTATGAACTGATGCTGCCTTATGATACTTGTGCGTGTATGGTATGAACTGACGTGTATTGTATGGACTAATGCTGCCTTATGATACTTGTGTGTGCGTGTATACTTGTGCGTGTGTGTATACTTGTGCGTGTATGGTATGAACTGATGTGTATTGTATGGACTGATGCTGCCTTATGATACTTTTGCGTGCGTGTTAGATACGGGAATTTGTATCACAAAACCTCAATGCAAACACACCGCAGTGCTACACATGTATTTGTATGAATTTTATGGCATAAAAACACAGCAGTGCAAACACACCGCAGTGCTATATATGTATTTGTATCACAAAACCTCAAGCATACAATTGTATGTCATTTTTTGGATGTGTATGGTATGAACTGATACGGGTATGAACTGATACGTAGTAAGGCATAATATGGATGCAAAACTGAGCATACGTTTCCAAAATCAAAACATTGAAATTGGTAGTTTCCCAAATCAAACGGAAAATACCTGTACGTGTTAAGTACGGGTAAACAACTCGTCTGAATCGGGAAATTGGTAGCCTCAAGCACACCGCAGTGCTACACATGTATCTGTATCACAAAACCTCAAGCATACAATTATATGTTAATGTAAATGAATGCAAAGGGCAAATCAATTTCGATGGTAAAGTCCACATTCCTTAACTAGCTCGACCTCTATAATAAACCAATGTCTTTTCATGCCAATAGCCCGGTTCTCATGGCCCAAAAAGGTACCACTCAGTTAGGTGAAACCTAAATCCTGGTGGCAAACCCACCGACGCCATCTCCTTTTTTGCTGGGTATCAAATAAACCTCAGCATAATCCCAAATCAATGGTTAAAGCTCAACTAATTACTCATAATCTAATCTTTCACCGATTAATCACTTATAAGTGAATGGGTTTTCTGGGTTTTCCTAAGTTTGGGATGTCCAAACAACTAATTACTCATAAGAGAATGGGTTTTCCAAAATGTAACAAATGAACTAATTACTCATAATCCAATCTATAATAAGCACAACTAATTCACAATTCTATACAAACTGAACCTGAGGGAAAAAACCTGGTGATGTCAACGCCCCGAGCAATCAAAACTAGAAAGCATTTCAGAGATTCAACCTTTTCGGAATAAAATTTGCTGTCAAGGAGAGTAGTTGTAGTAACCCGGATTTTGAGCGGCTTTGGTTATCGACGTAAGCTCGACGTCGATAACCAAAACATCGAAAAATCCCGGTAATTAATGAAAGAAATTAGAAGGTGAGAATAGATAAGATAGAACTTATAGAATAGAAGAAGAAGAAGAACATCATCATCAGAGCAAACACGAATCTCACAGCGGAACGAATAAAATATAACATAACATATCTTTGAAATAACATCAGTATATGTATACAATAACACTTATCAGAGTACAACACTTACAACAACAGCGGAAATAATAATAGCTATAGAATCCTGAAGCCTCCTTCTCCAAGCTCTCCAAGTGTATCTGTAAAATCCCGACTACTTGACTGCCCGTACAAATTTAGGCACCCAAGAGTTTAGGGAAAACAACAAAATAAACTCCGGGTCAGTCATGGGACTGGTGTGAATAAACTCAAATCATTTAAACAGGTATATGATATCTCATAAGACCACGCCGTGAATACGGAACGGGTTTTTCCCTTTTGAGAATTCAAATAACTTTTCAAAGCAATATCATTTTGATATTATAATAATGTCTAAGTACAAATAAATATCAATCTAGCAGAAACGCTTGCATCTCACGTTACTACATATATAGTATACAATCAAAATCGCAAGCACGTATTGGATGATTGGATTTCCAACTATGACAAGGTATGGAACCACCTTCCGATCAGTGTACTCTAGGAACGATACACTGGAGTTCAACAAGAACATCTTGCAACTCAGCCACACATGACCGACCACTCATTTCGCTTGAGTGTATCGAATGTACATCACCAACGGTTGGGATCAGCAACCGTTCCCGTATATATATGGGACAGCATTGATAGATTTAAGAAACAAATGAATATTCACTAGATAGGTGATTATACACCCTACTTCGGTGCGACCGACTTAGCCATGCTGCCTGCCCGATTTCTGTCATTTACCGGATGTGAGGCTAAAAGCTACGCTTATCTTCACATCAGATTCACTTTAAATGCCACATCATCAAATCCATCCAATCACCGATTGACATCCTCAACAATACATTATGTGTTAGCTAAAAGAAGTTTCCTTCTCCGCTTTCACTCTTGGTACGGTTGGAGAAATCAATGTACGTGATCGTCTGGAAATACTCTGTCAGACATCCATCTTCATTCACTTAGAATGTCACATCGTCATACCCGCCAAATCACAAATTGACTTATCCAAAAATAACACGGGTATACAGCTAAGAGAAACGAATTCCTCCGCCACCAAACGTGAATACGTTTGAACAGATCAACTTACGCGATCTATTGGATATACTCTGTCAGGCCTTCGTCCATACAAGTTGTCCTGGGACTGGACAAACCGAAGGCACTATTCTGTAAACAGGATAGCCCTTGCATTTTACTCCGTCTTCAATTATCTTTGGCATATATGATTCGCGACGCTTATGCCAATACAGAGTGGTTCTTTGGATAATAATCCAACCGGTCTCTCCATATTAACAACGTTAAAATGGTCAAAACTTCGATAGTCTGTGATTTAACCATCAAAGAAAAACAAGTGTGCAAACAACGATATTATTCCCAGATGGAAATTATATCGAACAAATATCATTTAACATTAATATCTTTAGTTCATTTATTTACATATCTTCTGTTTCCCTATATTCTAAATTCTTATTTTCTTTTATCAGAAAACATTTCTGATTCTCGTTTGGAAAACATTTCCAAAACACCTTTTTGATCAAACCTTACCATTTCTTAGTTAAGAAGGAAGTCACTCAAGTTGGGGTATAAATACCTCTCAGACCTTAACTGAACAACGTTATAACTTCGAAATGGTCAAAGTTTATCTTTTAATCTTTAACAACTTCTTTACGCCTTTCTCGGATCTAATTTTACTAATCTACTTCTATATTTAAAACGTTGGTTATAACGATAACGTTATAATCCCTACTTTCGAATTATCTAACTTTAATTATAACTTCTATTCTTATTAGTGAATAATTAACCTAACCCTTATTTATTTATAAATAAATAAATTTCTATTTAGACACTGGAAAGTATAAGTACTTTCCCGAATTCGATATAATTGAATTTTCCGATTAACTCTCTTCGAGAAATCTCTATTTGATTAACTCTTCTTCGAATAACCTATATTCGATTAACTCCTTCTCGAATAAACGATATTCGATAATCTCTCTTCGAATAACTAATATTCGATAACCCTTCCTTTTCAAATATCTCATATTTGAAAATCTCACTTCGATTAAACTATAATCGATAACCCCCTTCGATGAAACTAACATCGATAACTCCTTTCGATGAAACTACCATCGATAACTTTAACTCGACTAACTTAACTTGCCTCGACTAACTCGACTTACTTGGTTCGACCAATTCGATTCGATTAACTAGGCTCGACTAACTCTATTGGTTTAACTCTAATCGATTAGTTCTATGGTTTAACCCTAATCGATTAATTCTATTTGACTAACCCTATTCGGCTAACTCGACTAACTTGGTTCGACCGACCAGGTTTGACTAACCTGACCCATTTGCTTTGACTGACCAGGTTTGGCTAACCTGACCCATTTGGTTTGACTGACCAGGTTTGGCTAACCTGACCCATTTGGTTTGACTGACCATGTTTGGCTAACCTGACCCATTTGGTTTGACTGACCATGTTTGGCTAACCTGACCCATTTTGTTTGACTGACCATGTTTGGCTAACCTAACCCATTTGGTTTGACTGACCATGTTTGGCTAACCTGACCCATTTGGTTTGACTGACCATGTTTGGCTAACCTGACCCATTTGGTTTGACTGACCATGTTTGGCTAACCTGACCCATTTGGTTTGACTGACCATGTTTGGCTAACCTGACCCATTTGGTTTGACTGACCATGTTTGGCTAACCTGACCCATTTGGTTTGACTGACCATGTTTGGCTAACCCGACCCATTTGGTTTGACCACTGGGCTTGACTACTTGGTTTGACCATTTTGTTCGAATACCATATTCGACTAACTCGTCTCGATTCATTAAAACCGATTAACTCATCTCGATTGACTAAATCAATTAACTCCATCGATTAACTAAATCGATAAACTCCTTTCGATTAACTAAGTTTGATTTACTCGACTTGACTGACCAGGTTTGACTAACTTGACCAGCTTGACTCGATTGGTTCGACTCGACCAGCTCGACTCGGTTGGTTTGACTAGCTTGACTAGTTTGGTTCGACTAGCTTGGTTTGACCACTTAACTAACTTGATTCGAATATTTATATCCGACTAACTAACTTTTTTTTATTTCTATTTATTTTAACTTCTATTTATTTCCTAAATAGATTTCCTTTTGTATAATCTATTTATTTTCCTAAATAGATTTTCCTTTATAACTCTAATTATTTAATCCCTAATTAAATATCCTTTATTCTATTTATTTAATCTAAATAAACATTCCTTTATTTTATTTATTTATTTCTAAATAAATATCCTTTTATAAAATCCTTCGATTTTATAAATAGATTCATTTTCAATATAAATATTGAAAATCCCCTTTTCTACATTTCCAGTGTTTTCTATTGTTTTTAAACAACCAACTGTCAATGATCAATATCATCCAAACATATACAATCAACAACAGATTATATATCACAGTATATATCACAATATACAAATAACAGTAAAATAAATGTTGAGGAATCCAGTCGGATTCCTCCAGCCTGTTTCCCTACATCCACCGATGTTAAACAACGTATATAACATCACTTGCATTTCTAATGAAATACACTGATAACAAAATCACCGTTTAATAACGATATATATATATATATGTAGATATATATATATCCATACTGTTTTCAATCAATTATTTAACAGTCCAATCTACAGTCCAATTTAACAATACAACTTAACAGTCCAAATTAACAGTACATAACTAGCAGTCAAATACAGAAATAAAATACAATTTATATTAAAATATAAATTGAGGAGAGTTAGTGAGTTTTTACTCACATTTGCGCGTTATCCCATAAATATCGGTTTGCGTTCATTGATTCAGTCGAACAATTTATTTCGCCATAAATTGTAACGAGCTCGGATTCACTCCCAATCAGCTTCACTGTGTTGCTCCCGTCCATACGATCCTGTCGGATCTTGTTTCGCTGAATTTCGATTACGTATGGATAAGATATGGTAGTTCTAAGTTAATACACTATTTAAATAAGAATAAAACTAAATTGTTTAATAGCCGGGCCTCACCATATCCATTTGGCCCAATACCCTTTATAAAATTCTCAGGCCCGCCTACATCTGCACCCTCCAGCCCGTCCCCTTTTGCCTTCTTCCCAAAACCGAACAGCAACTTCACCGTTGACCTCACTTTTACCTTCCTCCACCACCCCGTCGGCCATCACATCCCGGCGCACCCACCACCATTTGATTCATCATCAAAACTACCACCTGCTGGCCCCCATGACACAATTTCCGGTGCTCTAGACCCGATTCTCGATCTGCTCCTCAACTCGCGGCTATAGGAGGTTTTCGCCCTCCTCAAAAAGCAATCGCACCCTCCCAAATCGTCATAGCTTCTGCGCCTGAACCTATTGAATCCAACACCACACCTGCCTCCATCTCCGATGTGCCCTAGCTCTCCTCGACCACAACCCTAGTGGCGCTGTGACGAAACCGGCATCAGTAATTGATGTTCGAACTCTTTCAAACTCACACAGGATGTAGCGAATGATCTAAGGGACTCAACAATACAAGTTTCAAGAATTTTAGAATTTTACTTGGTTTTAGATTGAATTTAAAAATGTCGAATACTTTACAGGAAGAACCAAAAGCCTTGCGGCGGAAATATTGACCAAAGGAGAAAATGAAATTAGGTTAGAAATTCTAAGGGAGGGGTATTTATAGAGAAAATAAATATCTAGATATTTTTATATTAATATTTATATATTTTATTTAATCCTTTATATTCATTTCTGACTTCTAAAAATCCCTGTGACTACATATGATACCCCAAAATCACCAAACTGGACATGTAGCTAGAATTCGACATTACGGTCACAATGGAACTGGTTTCGTCGAATTCCGACTCCGTATGCTCACGCAGCGTATTTTTAACCGTCAAAATATCAACTGTTTCTCACTCTAAAAATCCGTACGACCACACAGTGACTCTAAAAATCACGAAATTGGAAATTTAACAACTATTTGACATTGCGGATCCAACAAAACTAGTTTCGTCGAAAACGGAGGTTGTATGAAAAACTGGCTATTTTTCAAGCGCTGAACTGACCTTTTAAATATATAAATATATTTAAATATTATTAAATTTAATATTAATAAATTAATATTCTCGTATATATCCACATATGATGTCGTACGGCTCTAGAATATCCTGCCAGAATTTATGACTTGATTTTCAGAATTCCGATTTGATCGATATTCAGTTCGTATCGAAAAATCGATTTATAACGTATATAAAGCGTCGCAAATTATAAAGGAAATCCATAGCGACTTTTCTGAAATTTGATTTGGACGTAAATCAAAATCTACACGACGGAATCCAGATTTTTCTCTTCCACTAAAAAGATATACTCCACCAGCTCCACACGTTTCTTGTTTCACAGAGATCCGATTTAAAACGAACCCTGTATACTCATTTGAAGTTCAAATCGCCAAATAGCGAACTGCCACGTCGTTACGCGCTCGAATTTAATTATATTACAATTCTACGTTTCAAACTGACGTCGATTGAATATATTCGTTAGTATAATTCAACTCTAAGCTGAATTACATCTTAGGGATGACCCCGTTCACAGAATATTGTATTTCCAATATTTTTGATTATTTCGACATTATAATATATTTTATTATATTATAATTATTAATTAAATATTCAATATTATTAAATTCACGTTCTCGATATCGATAAATCGATATTAAATAATTAAATAAATAAATTATTCAACAGCTAAAAATGCGGGTCACTACAGTAGTGATACTGACATGAATTTAGGTTTAAATTTTTGTCAATAGTAAAAGGAGGGAAAAACGATTAGATGATAGAGAAGAAGAAAGATTTGTGACCAGATTGTTTTTACATTATTTCGTAAAAGGAGAAGATCGCGCCAAAAGTTCGTCAAAAGAATGCAATGACATGGCTGTCAATGATTGGATGATGGCTAACATTTAGAATCATCAGAACCATAGATGGTTTGAACCGTTGGATTAATCTTGCATCTACGGTTGGGGTTTTTATATGTTGATAACGCGGATCGCTTAGCTGGATTGTATATACGTAATGCTACGCTTTTAACTGGTGTTGCACGTCAAAACACTAGAATTCTCACCGCAATAGTGCATTCACATATAATGCGACAACATATGAATATTGTTGCAGAAGATCAAAGAAATCATAGCTTTTGCCACACTTTTCATGCAATGCACATATATTAGTGTCGAATATGCCAACTTTTGTAGTAGTGATCTATGCATCAATGCATCAATAGAATCAATCAAATCAACAGAATGCATAAATTGTAGTGGCTTTTCTTTGTAAGAAAAAGCTTCTGTTCTCCTATTATAAGAGAGATAGTATGTTATTTGTGTTCTCTTTATTTTAGAGAGAAGGCGTTGTAATTTTGTTGTAAGGAAATGACTTGTGTTTTCCTATTATAAGAGAGATAGTACGCTCTTTGTGTTCTCCTTATTTTAGAGAGAAGGAATTGTAATTTTTTGTTGTAGAGGAATCCTCCTGTCCTTGCATCTGTTGTCTTCATTTTTAGAAATTTACTTGTTGCGCTCAACATTTTCTAACAGTGGTATCAGAGCACTAGTTGAAACCAGTTCAAGTCCAAAAGGAAGTTCGACATCATGGTAGCAAAGTACAAAATTAAGAAGTTCAATGGGAACAATTTTTCATTATGGAAAATTAAGATTAAGGCAATTTTAAGGAATGACAACTTCTTGGATGCTATTGGAGAAAGCCCAACATGGATCATTGATGAAAAGCGTAATGAGATAAATGGTAATGCAATTGCCAATCCACATTTAGCGCTAGCTGATGGTGCATTGTCCAGCGTGGTGAAGAAGAAGACAACAAAATAAATACAAGATCATGAAGATTGTGAGAGATGCACTTGAGATCATAAAAGCAGAAAAGATCGCAATGAATCTATTCATGTCTGAAGGAGTAACACCGCAGGAAGCTAATGCATGTGTTGCTCTATCAATGAAGAAGAAGAATCAACGATGATGTGTCATCTCGAACTTGGCCACATGTCGGAATGAGGTATGTCTCCTAGAAATGAAGAAGAAAGGAGGGAGATGTCTCGGGTACCGTATGCATCAGCAGTTGGAAGTTTGATGTTCGCCATGATATATTCAATACTGGATACTGCACAAGCAGTGGGAGTTGTCAGATATATGGCGAATCCAGGTAGAGAGCATTCGAATACCGTGAAGAGGATTTTGAGATACATCAGAGGAACCTTAGATGCTGCATTATGTTATGGAGGATAAGAATTTACTGTCAGGGGCTATGTACATTCGTATTCTGCAGGGGATCTCAACAAAAGCAAATCCACTACAGGTTATGTGTTTACACTTGCAGGAGGAGCTGTAAGCTGGGTTTCTAAACTATAGATGGTTGTGGCTTTACCCATAACGGAAAAAGAATATATGGAAGCTACAAAAGCTTGCAATGAAGCAGTCTGGATACAAAGGCTATTGGAGGAGCTCGGGAACAAAAAAGAAAAGATTGTTCTTTTTTGTGATAGTCAGAGTGCCTTGTACATCTCAAGGAATCCTGCTTTTCATTCATGGAAAAACATATAAGAATTCAATACCACTTTGTACGAGAAGTAGTGGAAGGAGGAAGTGTGGATATGCAGAAGATCCATACTAATGAGAATCTAGCAGATGTAAGCAGCATGGAATTAGCAAGAGATAAAGAGTTGAATAATTACCGCAAAAGTGACTTTAAATTGGAGAATGTGAGAGTTAAAGCCACTTTTGGCTACCACTTGGAAAATGAAGAAATACTTTAATGCATGCATGGGTTTTTTTGCCAACATTAATGTTTGTGCCAACCTTTGAATTAAAATAATAAAAGGGTGGCTACACATGACAATTCATGTGTCAAACGTCATTTCTCATTTTTTG
Source organism: Allium sativum (assembly GCA_030737875.1). NCBI lineage: Eukaryota > Viridiplantae > Streptophyta > Magnoliopsida > Asparagales > Amaryllidaceae > Allium > Allium sativum. The sequence continues at coordinate 83,641,486 of CM060921.1, forward strand.
CAAAGAAGCCAAACATGCTATAAGTAGAGGGCTTCTAGTCTCATTTCTCTTATGCATCAATGCATCAATCAATGCATCAAAAAAATCAATGAAATCAGCAAAATGCATAAATTGTAGTGGCTTTTCATTGTAAGAAAAAGCTTGTGTTCTCCTATTATAAGAGAGATAGTATGCTATTTGTGTTCTCCTTATTTTAGAGAGAAGGTGTTGTAATTTTGCTATAAGGAAAAGGCTTGTGTTCTCCTATTATACGAGAGATAGTATGTTATTTGTGTTCTCCTTATATTAGAGAGAAGGAATTGCAATTTTTTTATTGTAGAGGAATCCTCCTGTTCTTACATCTGTTTTCTTCATTTTCAGAAAGTTACTTGCTGCGCTCAACTATTTTCTAACAGACTCGAGCATGTAATGATCTGTAATGCAGAAACCGCGATGATACAGACCCTGAAATCTCAAATCGAGTTATGACTCCAAATTCCATTCCCTTCTTAGACGATTTCTCTAAATGCGAACCTACTACTTTCAATACCAAATCGAATTCATGAGTTTGCAGACCTATCTAATTTGAATTCACCATTTTTGACATTTGGTGTTGCGTATGGATTGATTGTATATGTTAAGTAAGAAGGCAAAAGAGCGGTGAAAGGGCCGACAAAATTGACACTGGCTAGAACGTTCCTGAAAAAGATGTCCATGGATGATTTGATTGCCAGACAGGTAAGAGTTTCTCGGCAAGAGAATGGAAAGTGTGAGATGGCTTTGTTTGATTGGAATCCAGCAAATGGATTGCAGATGTATGTGAATTGGGCATTAGAATTTGCTATTAAGAGAGGACGGCCTATGTATGGAAAAGTTGGAGAAGCAGACAAAGTTGATATTGATTTTACATATGTGCTACCCCCAAAAGGTAATATTATATCCATTGAGAATCATACGTAATATCTTGCATGTTGGCATTTTCAAAATTGATGTATGACACACATGCTTTTCTTGACATGCATTTGATGTTAAGATCTAACTAAATCTAGAAAGTTTATATTACTTATGCGACTTTGATGGCGGTTAAGATGACGAAATAATGGTTAATTGTATATAGCATCTTTCTTCATTAATTATACAATTATATACGGAAATTAATTGTCTGTAACCAAAAAAAGCAAGTTCACCTGGACCAGACCAATCAGGATTCTCTGATTTGTTTATTTTGCAATTAAACCCATATTATTTCGAGGGATTAATTGCAAAATAGAGACAATCAGAAGATCCTAATTGGTTAGGTCCAGAGGACCATGTTCAATTGGGTCCGGTGATCTCCTTCCATTGCTTTTAGTCGTGGAGATATTGATAAATACTGAATTAATGTAGACACAAAGACAACATTTTTTTTCTCTACTTCGTGAATTTGGGAACAAACTACAAAGACATTACACTAGTACAACTGCACAACAGTGGGGAACCGATCGTTAGATTGAATAATTTTAAAAAAAATTAGTTTTTTTCATTAATCTTTGTTAAATGTCAAAAAATAATATGATAAATAATATTTAAATTTGAGAGATCTAAAGAGCCAAATGCTGAGAAAATTAGGTGAATTAGACCAGTGAGTATTAAGTAAATTAAATTGTAGAGATTTAAGAAGACATGTTATAGACATATTTCATGGTTTTTTTTTTTTTTTTTTTTTGCTTTGGAAAAGTTGATTTTTGATAAAACATTATGCAAGTTAAACATCAAAAAATAATCAAACCGACCGTTAGGGAGGTTTGCTTACTATCACTTGGCCAAAATGAATTTCTCTGAAGCTAAAAAATAGTGCGACTTCCTCGCAATTTTTTCTTCCATTCCCCGTTGTTTCTCCTGACGCATACCATTTCTTCCCCTATTTTGTAGATCGCCACAATCTTTCTTCCGTTGTTTCTCCTGACGCATACCCTTTTTCTCCTATTCTGTAGATTGCCACAATTTCCAAGGCCGAATAAAACTTCAAATCGGATTCCTGTTATTTCTGCTTCATTCGATTTGATAATTTCTTCAAATAAACCTCTTTACCTACCTGAAACAAACCCTAAATATCCACATAAGCAACCCTCTTCACCCTTACGATCAACTGCAGGTATGAAAATTTAAGTTTTTTATCAACAATTTTTTTATGTCTTGGAATCTCGAAAGCTGATTGATATTTGTCTTCAGTTAAGATTTATGCTAATGCTTTCTGGATCATCTGATCCCTTCAAAAATGGTAATGAATTATTTAAAAACCAAGTATGGAGTTCTAATTTAAAACGAAATTAGATAGACAGAATTATTAATATTAGATAAACAGAATTTAATGTTTTCAAACTCATAGGTATGCTAATTTAACATGAAATTCAATTATTTAGATGAAGAAAGTAGGAATGGAAATAATTCTGTGGATAGAATATATATAATGGGCAAATGTAGTATATTGTCTCATTAGGTTTTTTATTTTCAAATCCTGTTTTGGTCTACTACGAGGCATATAAATTCCACGAAAGGGTGCTATTGGATTCCATTGCTCCAATGGAGGTTTCCATTCTGATCTGAGTTTCACGTGACATCGTTTTCGTCTTCCGATTCTTCCTCATTTAACCAAAATCAATGCCAATTCTTCCTATCAAATCGTCATTCCCTGCAAAATCTCACATCTCTCTTTGGATATTTCAAGTTCAGTTCCCGCGATTTGCTGCAAACCATAATGCCTTTCTGTCACCATCCACTGGTTTTCCATCGCTAATGCCACACCCAAATAGAATACCCTAACAGCATCGCACCTAGACCGGTCCACCAATAAGCACTGGTTTCCATCATGAGCGCCACACCTTCATCACCTCCACTAATCAAGCGCCATTTTTCCATCAAGAATGTCGCACGCAGATTGGCTACCCTGACTAACGCCGCACCTACATCGCCTCTGCCAAATCAATTACAAAAGGTACCGAATTTGATAACTTATACATATTTGTGTACTGTAAAAGCTATTTTGTTTATTCATATATTGTCTAATAAGAAACTAATTGTTTATTCAATATATATTGCATATATATGTGAATTGAAGAAGTTTATTAAATCAGAATCTAATTGTTGTTAAGCTTATTTCTTTTATTGCATCTTTAATAGCTTATATTAGATTTTCGTGTTGTGTAGAATAATCAATCCAGATATTTTTCACTACTCTCAAGCACATGAATGTATGCCGGTATGACCAAAGGAACACCAAAGGATACCAATATGTTGTTTAGAACGATGCAACAATGCCTATATATTTAGTTCCTAGCTACTACTACTCCAGAAGCAATATGATTCCAATGATCCACGACAAAACGCAATGTATATACAAAATTTTATTATAAATAGTAATTGACTAATCAGCTTGTCTTTTTATTAATTTATTTTTCTTCCTCGTCAACTTAAAATAATCAACAGGTCATTCATTTTAATATGGATTGAAAATAATAAGATGCCATGACTTGTTTGTATAATATGCCTTTTAATGTTTTTAAGTTTACAATATATAATGTGTTACATTTTTATGTTTACAATATATTAAATCAATTTTAATACCTCGGCTAACATTCGTCCAACCATGTATGTCCATGATTTTGTGATTTTTTTTTACTTGTATCAGAAAGTATAGTGACAGTTTCATTCGTACTTAATTTGAATAGGTCAACGAGTTTTTTGCTATTTATTGTAGTGGTTCCATCTCTCCAATATGAGTTAGAGTCCTCTTTTTGGTTCAGACTGCTTCTGATGCTAATACTATTCTAAGGTGAATTCTTTCGATTCGTTATATTCTTGTCAATCATATGTTTCCATTCTAGAATTATTCGGTAAATAGTCGCATCGCACCTAGACCGGTCCACCAATAAGCACTGGTTTCCATCATGAGCGCCACACCTTCATCACCTCCACTAATCAAGCGCCATTTTTCCATCAAGAATGTCGCACGCAGATTGGCTACCCTGACTAACGCCGCACCTACATCGCCTCTGCCAAATCAATTACAAAAGGTACCGAATTTGATAACTTATACATATTTGTGTACTGTAAAAGCTATTTTGTTTATTCATATATTGTCTAATAAGAAACTAATTGTTTATTCAATATATATTGCATATATATGTGAATTGAAGAAGTTTATTAAATCAGAATCTAATTGTTGTTAAGCTTATTTCTTTTATTGCATCTTTAATAGCTTATATTAGATTTTCGTGTTGTGTAGAATAATCAATCCAGATATTTTTCACTACTCTCAAGCACATGAATGTATGCCGGTATGACCAAAGGAACACCAAAGGATACCAATATGTTGTTTAGAACGATGCAACAATGCCTATATATTTAGTTCCTAGCTACTACTACTCCAGAAGCAATATGATTCCAATGATCCACGACAAAACGCAATGTATATACAAAATTTTATTATAAATAGTAATTGACTAATCAGCTTGTCTTTTTATTAATTTATTTTTCTTCCTCGTCAACTTAAAATAATCAACAGGTCATTCATTTTAATATGGATTGAAAATAATAAGATGCCATGACTTGTTTGTATAATATGCCTTTTAATGTTTTTAAGTTTACAATATATAATGTGTTACATTTTTATGTTTACAATATATTAAATCAATTTTAATACCTCGGCTAACATTCGTCCAACCATGTATGTCCATGATTTTGTGATTTTTTTTTACTTGTATCAGAAAGTATAGTGACAGTTTCATTCGTACTTAATTTGAATAGGTCAACGAGTTTTTTGCTATTTATTGTAGTGGTTCCATCTCTCCAATATGAGTTAGAGTCCTCTTTTTGGTTCAGACTGCTTCTGATGCTAATACTATTCTAAGGTGAATTCTTTCGATTCGTTATATTCTTGTCAATCATATGTTTCCATTTTAGAATTATTCGGTAAATAGTCGCATTCTAAACTTTTTCATTTCTAAAAGCCTTTTATTGTATCTTTGAAGACTTAAATTTTATTAACCTGTCATCTTTGATGTAAATTTGTGATTAAACTCGGTGACCTGATCTTAAGTAGTGATCAATAAAAAATGACCATATATGAAATTTATGTAGTGCAAGATGGTATGTATCTAAATTTAATTTGGATGTAATTCTCATATTGGCCTAAATTTTATCTTTGTAACTTTGAATTAGTACCGTTTCAAAGATTTAGCAAATTTAAATCATTTTAGTTCCATCTTATTATGTGAAATTTTCACAATAAGGAGAAAGTCATATTCTGAGAAAGTGAAGAGGATCATCTAAGAGGAATAACACAAATTATTTGTGAATATGATGATTTGGACCACTACTTGTCTACACTACAAATAATATAAGTGCTTTTGGGTCAAACTTTTGTGATACATAAGTATTCTTGAAGGGGAAAAATCACTTTAGGCAGTCATTAATATAATATTATATGCAAACAAATGATAACTAAGCACGTTTGTAGATGATTTTTTTTTGCTCTATTTTTAGATGAAATGGTACGGTGTTTACATGTATGTGTGTGTATATATGTATATGTATATATATATATATATATATGTATATATGTGTGTGTGTGTGTATTCCGTTTGGGCTGAGATGCCCAGGAATAAAATTTTAAACCCAGCTTCAAAAAAAAGAAGTAAGGATGTTTTTGAAGAGAAAAATGGAGAAGTTAAAAACAAGAATGCTACAGATGAAGTTCAAGGACGAATAGAAGAAAATAAAACAATGGGTACCAATTATGAGATCCAAAAAGTAAAAACAAAGGATGAAGTGAAATAGATCAAAGCAGAAGTAAACGGGGAAATCCAAACTATCGGTAAAATCTGCGCCCTATTGGGCATGCTTTTGGGTGTGAATTTAAGATATTTGGATATCTGAGACACAGTTTTGGATATTCGGATTTTAGGCTGAAAATACACCTAGCGACTTCACTTATAAATTGCGCCCAGCCTTTTCTAAAAAAAAATTCACTGTGTTGATCCTTCTACCATTCCTAATTGCAACTTCATTGTCAAAATCGTGTTTGCTTGTCTTGACCGTCTTCCTAATGGAATCAGGTATCCTCTCTAACTTCATATCTTACTTGTTACAGAGAGATATGTATAGTAAATGTATTTTTATTTACCATCATTTATGCAAGAATGTGCTTTTATGATCTCAGTATGCATAAAATGTTCATCTAATTAGTTTGTTGGTTAAATAATTTGCCTTTAATCAAATGTTACATGGATCACAGTAGAATGTTATGGCCCAAGCTGTACCCGCAGACGTGATTTTATGATCCCTGTCTCTTGAGCAGTCAATGCGATTCTTTTTGCAGCCAAGCGTTTGGGGTTTTCTATAAAAGTGTTCACTAAGAGTCTGAAATGTATTTGCTTTAAATTTGAGTAGAAGTGTAATCGAGCAAGGTCTTTTAATAGCTGATGCTAAAGCACTTGTATAATGAGGAAAGTTATGTTGTCTTGAATCTGTTCCAAGTTATGGTTATCTTGTATTTGAGAAATCACATGTTAGCAGTGAAACTAAGATATGAATCATGTTATCTTATTTTTAGTTACTTTTGTTGCTTATAACAGAGGCAATGGAAATATAAAAAAAAATGAAAGGATCTAAATTGTGATGTAGATTAAATTTATTAGCATTCCTATACGAGGATTCAAGACTGCTAAAACAGATAAACTAGATACATTTCTCTTATTTGATTTATAAACTGTGTTCTTAAACTATACTGGGCCTGTTTGATGCACAACAAACTTTAGAACTATAATATTTTCCATTTAGCCTATACAGTTGTAGGCTTGTATGTAACGACCCGCAAATCCGTACCTTTGAGTTGACTAATTACACCACACGTCCAACCCAAATTGCACAGAAATACGAATCATTATTAGAAAGAAGTTAGAGGATGAGAAATAGAAAGAAAGAAATATTAGAATAGAAGAAGACGAAGATCACAAACTCACAGTAGAACGAATAAAGTATAGTATATAACATAACTTTTGAGATACAAATCAGTAACTATATATATATATACATACCATCATCAGAGCACAACGGTTATCTCTGGAACAGTTATAAACACCTGTTTCCAGATACAACACTATACACAGCGGAAAATATGATAGTCTATAGCTGACTGGTGAAGCCTCCTTCTTCGAGCTCCTCCAAGTGAATCTGAAAAATCCCGACTACTTGACTGCCCATACAAATTTGGGCACCCAAAAGTTTAGGGAAAACAGACAAAATAAACTCTGGGTCAGTCATGGGACTGGTGTGAGTAAACTTCAATCATTTGTTTAACTTTCAAAAATCCTTTCGAAAGAAATGATATTCGTAAGACCAATCCACACATAAACACGGATGGTTTTTACCTTACGATAACCAAAATATTTTGATATCAAAATCTGGTGATATTATCATAATGTCTACATCAAATAAATAGAATCTAGCGGAACGCTTGCATCTCACGCTCCATATATAATATAAAATCGAAAACCGCAGGGCGCTTATTGGAGATTGGATTTCCAACATGGCAAGGTATGGGACCACCTTCCGATAGTGTATCTCTAGAGACGAATACACTGGGTTCAACAAGAACGTCTTGCAACCCGGCCCACACATGACCGACCACTCATTTCGCTTGAGTGTATCGAATGTATATCACCAACGGTTGGGATCAGCAACTGTTTCCCGAAAGGGACAGCATCGACAGATTAAAGAATTTATTGGAATTCCTCTAGATAGGTGACTATACATCCTAATGAGTGCGACCCACATAGCCATGTTGCCTGCCCGATTTTTGTCAAATCCTGGGTTGTGAGGCTTGAGGTTTGAATTATCTTCCAGAACATCTGGCCACCATTCACTTTGAATGCCACATCGTCATACCCGCCAAATCACAAATTGATTTCCCCAAAAATACCACGGGTATAAAGCTAAGAGAAACGAATTCCTCCACCACCAAATGTAAGTACGTTTGAAGAGATCAACTTACGCGATCTGTTAGATATACTCTGTCAGACATTCGTCCATTCACGTTATCCTGGGACTGGACAAACCGAAGGCACTATCCCGTAAATAGGATAGCCCTTGCATAATTCCATCTTCAATTTTCTTCATCATATTCGATTGCAACGCTAACGTCCATACAGATTGGTTTCCAGACAATGAATCTGATCCCGGTCTCTCCGTATTGATGACGGAAAAATGGTCAAAAACTTCGATAGTCGGTGATTTAACTATCAAAGAAAAATAAGTGTGCAACCAACGATCTTATTTCCAGGTAGGAATTCAATCGATCAATCATCAATCAACATTGGCCCCTTTAAATCAATTCCTTATTATCTTATCATTTACAATTCTCATTTCCCATCTTTCGTATTCTTTTGTAGCTCGATTTCCCCTCTCGATCCTTTGAAAAACATTTTTAATATTATAATTCCTTTATTCGAGAAAATATCTCTTATTCCAGTTAGAAAACATTCCTAAATATTCACGAATCCTTATTTTGTATATTCAGAAAATATACATTATTCATATCGGAAAATATTTTCCGAATTCCCTTTCTTAATTCCTCGTTGACCAATTCATTTCATTTTAACAACAACGTTACAATCGCTGTTTAGAATTATAGAACACTTATTATAACAATAGCATTAAGATCACTTTTAAAACAGTTATTATAACGGCAGCGTTAAAATTTCTATTTAGATTTACTAAAACATTTATTATAACGGCAGCGTTTAAAAATCGCTGTTTAGATTTTACAAGACATTTATTATAATGGCAGCGTTTAAAAATTGCTGCTTAGATTTATAAAACACTTATGATAACAATAGCTTTATAATCGCATTCCAATAAATAACTTTCTCTCGAATAATTCTATATTCGATTTATATTCCGAACTTCGAAATTTATCTACCATTTCACGTTAAATCAAATTCCCAATTCCCTTTTGAATTCATGCTTTCCAAATCATTACGTTATCACCATTTATTTTATATTCCACATTTTGAAATAAAACTTATCGTTTCCTTTTAAATTGATTTCCCCATTTCCCTATCCCATTCAAACTCCAATTTGGATTCATATTCAAATCTGAATTTCCATTTTATATATTTTATTTGCAAAATCTTTACTCTAAACCATTATTTACTTTAATCCTAAATATATTTCTTTCATGTACAATCATTTGGTTTCATTTTTATAAATATTCCTTTAAACCCAAATTCTATCTATAACTTCTATTTATAGATGTTTTTAAAAATCTCGCTTTTAACTTCAAACATTTATAATCCCCTTTAAAATCACTAAGATCAAATCCAACTACAACTATTGGTTTCAAAACCAATTTCCCCTTTTCCATATAAATTCAATTTAATCCAATGACAATATTTTACTAAATTTATAACAGATGTTAAAATCAACTTCTTGTTTTATTTATTAAAACAAGTTCCTACCTTCAAGTCCATTCAGAAATTCAATTCTCTACTTTGGAACTAAATTTCCCTTTTTATATTTCAAACCCCCTTTTATATTCGAAAATATTTTACGGTATTAAAATACCAAATTTCTAGGGTTAGGGAATTTAACACAACATAATTCCTCACAGTAAACAATAATATAAATGTTGATGAACCCAGTTGGGTCCCTCCAACCTGTTTCCCTACATCCACAGATGTTAATCAGCATCAATAACATTATTTCACATCAATATGAAATATCAGAACTAATCATCGATCAACGATGTAATCATATCAACCAATTTTATCAACCATTTCAACCAAACAACCATTTCACAGTATAAAATAAATTAAAAATTCGTTTATATAAAAATATAAACGAAGCAAAGTCAGTGAGTTTACTCACCTTGGTTCACAGTTGACGAGTCTGCTTTTGTTTCGTTTTAAAATCAAACGAATGTTTGATTTTTCCCCGAAATTCTAGTAGCTTAGTCTTTAGCCGCGTCGGTGCCATAACGTAGATTTCGTCATTTCGAATCCATCGGATTTGGTCGCGTCAAATTCTGATCATATACGCACAAAATATAATCGTTATAGACAATACGATTTTAATATAAATCACTAGCCCTTAATTATATAAATAATTTAACTTTAATTATTTTCTTTTACAATTAAAAAACCTATTCCATGATGTACAGAAAAACAACCAACGTTTGAAATAGTTATTTCGTTACCGGGTAAACAATTTTAAGCAAGTCAATAGTATTATCATATTTAATTAATTATTGCAAATCTTCATTACCGTATTAACCAAGCTCCATAATTCATCTTCCTGTGTAGCAGCTAATTGAACCGTTTTGCCATTCCAATGAATTCACGGTATCAAATTTCAGCTCTTTGATCCCTTTTTTTTTTCTTGAGCCCTTTGGTTTTCTCGCTACAGTATTCTATCCACCAAACCTCACGTCTTTAACTCCTACTTCACCTCTAACACCAAGTTTAACCCCTGCTTTCCCGTTAATTATCGTTAACCATAGTTTGACCACAAATCCATAGTTAAAAATTTCTGCTTCTTCTCCCTTATTAAAACATTCGAACCCTTCACAGCCATTACATAATACTCCATGCATCTTAACCCCTTTCCCACTGTAAACGCCTACAGTTTAAAACTCGACACTATAAACACCCTTAAATCCACATCCTATTTTTCCTTAACCTCTTTTACGCTTTTCTTCCCTATTAAAATTACACCAACATCACCACACTTTCTCTCGTCACCCCTCAGCAAAACGTCTCATATGCTACACGTCCATTTCCCCAGTTTGAAATGAACAAAAGCACCATCCCTTGATATACAAACCCTTTTCACCTCGTCTTTCCATCAAGCCCACCACCATTACCAAGAACTTCACCACAATGATTTATCACCAATACAGATCGCCCCAAATCTAGAAAACCCAATACTGTTGTACGTCCTCTCCTTTTACTCTTCACAAACCCACGAAACCTCAAACTAGTCTCCACGTCCTCCCACCGACCTCAGCGAGCACTTCCACTTCCTCGTTCATCAATCTCCTCCGCCGAATACACTTCGTGTTGACCCTAGAAACCGGTATCCAAACACCTCCGGTTTCCAGCGCCTAGGCCAACGACGAAATTGCTGAACCAAGAAAAACTTCGATCGAGTTTTATAAAGCATACACCAGTGTAAGGCTAGGGATTTGAGGAGTTTCAAGAATCCGAATATGGATTGGTTTTCTGGTGTTTGAAAGATGCAGGGCTGGTTTTGAGGAGTTTCAAGGATCCATGCTACCGAAAGGAAATAGAACGGAAAACACAGAATTGGGAAAATTAGGGATTTACAGTACGAACGGGATTGTTTTGTTTTCATTTGGTGTCTGAAAGAAAAAGCAAGAAGAAGAAAGTTTGGGAATAACAGTATTTAAAAGAGAAATGTCTTGAGGGCCACGGTTTTGAAAACGTGAATAACACGGTTCTATTACCTTGATACCCACGATTTCTCATTTGCGTTGCACACACGAAATCACGCTGGGGGTATCTGTTGAATGGAACAAAGTTTTATAAATATTTTTATTTTATATTATAACAAAACTTAGCGGTCAAGTATCACGTAAAACTAACCACAGTCGACTTCTGTCTACTGATAAAAAACTATTCTTGGTGTAAAACAATATTCTGAACCCAATGGGACAAGTTTCGTCGAATTCCGACGTCGTATGAAAATTTTCCTTTATAAAACCAGAAATAAACACACGTTTAAATTTTTCACGATCACCAGATAAATCAAATCAACTTGAAACCTTGCAATCCTATAATGATTCTTCAATACGAACCCAACAACACCAGTTTCATCGCATTTTGAGACTGTTCTCCCGGTAGGCTGTTTTTATGCGCACCGCAATGCCATTTTGGACACCAATTAACACGCTCTCCAAAAATAACAAACTATATACCTATCCTGTCTCTAATTGACGATATGAACTCAATGGGATTGGTTTCATGGCCTAATTCGATCATCTGCTCAAGTTACACTCAAATAACCCTTTATTAAATTAATTACGCGTTATAGAAAATGAACGGACGTTTATGGCTACCGTGGTCACATACGAAATCGGTTTGCCACGCAATTCAACACCGTATAATAATTTAACGCTGCGGTTCCAATGAAACCGATTTCGTCGAAATCCGAGTCCTTTTGCAAAACGGCTATTTTAACGCGTATATTTTAATAACGATTTCCACAGCGATTATTTTAAAATTTGATTTGACCATAATTAACAAATTATAATACGAAATCTGGATTTTTCTCTTTCATATGAAAATTATTGTCAATACGGTTCCAGCGTTTCTTGTTTCACCGAAATCTGACATATGCCGAATTCTGTATATTCCTTTAAAGTTCGAATCGCCAAATTACGAACTACCACGTCGTTACGAGCTCGTTTTAAATATAATTATAAATTATACGTTTAAATATCGTTTTATTAAATAAATTCCTTATAATTTCCTATATATAATTCAAATAAAATATTTAAACCAATTTAAATATTCAGAATTCAACGGTTGAAAATCCGGGTCGTTACATTCCTTCCCCCTTAAAATAATTTCGTCCTCGAAATTGCTAAGGTAGGAAAAGATGCTACACACCCTATTAACTAGGTCCAAAAATCATTTTTGTTTACTTCTTAACTTCAGTTTAACTGGACCAATTTATTTCAGTTAAAATATTAATTTATTCTTACCAACGAAAATTTTCAAAAATTCTGAAAATTTTCTAACACTTTAAATTCTGAAAAATTTCGGCAGCATCTCCTCTGCACGGCTCAATCGGTACTACCATAACTCAACTTTCTAGGCCTTCCCCAATCCAAAAGAAAACCAAAAAGCCAAGCGCCTTGCCCCATAGGCTCATAAAACCATCAAACCCAAGTAGTATTGTAAACATGTACCTTCTTGTCGGGCATAATTCTATCTCTTGCATTTGCTTCCATTCAATATCCTCTCGGCATACATATATCTATTTCCAGTTGGTTTCAAATTAATCCAACTTCCAGTTTTGAAATCTCTAATCAACTTCTGATTAGTTCACTTCCATTCTATCGATTCCATTAAATCTTTATTCCAGAATCAATCCACTTATTCAGTTTTATTTAACTTAAATTAAATTTCAACCCATTTGATTTACTTCCCCCATTTCAATTTATTCACTTATACAAATTAAATTTTAATTTCAGAATTCAAATTCCCGGGTTTTATTTCAAATTAGTTCGAAATCATATATATTTATATACATATATTTATAATCAACTCAATTCAAAACATTTGAATTTCTAAATCATCATGTCCTTTTCAAACAATTTTTTTTTTCATTCCCAAATCACTATGGTAGCAATCCGTCACTCAGAAACTTGAAAATGAATACCGATAATGTCGCGATCCATTATCAGAATTTTTTCTCGCCATTGAGTGATTTCAGTGCTTGATCACTTCCAAAACTCATTAAAAGCTATTCTTATTCAAAAATACCCTCAAATAATGCTATATTACCTTCAAAATACTTCAGAAAATATTTTCTAAACCCCCGGGATTTAAATCCACAAATTTTAGTTTGAATCCAATTCCAACATAGCTTATTTGTATATCTCATTCATATACAAATTCAATTTGGTTATATATACAACCACTCCAATATTTGATAATTTCATTTGATTGTAATAACAATCACCACATTCACATACTATTGTATCTCAGAAATTATTCCTTTTATATCAAAATAATTTTTAGGTAAAATTATTTCATTTACCCATTTTAAAACAAATACTGTATCAAATTGCTTCGTTCGAGAGTTTAGAAACACCTATCGATACAGTTGTACATCCTGTATCGACCAGAATTCATAAACCAGTCAACACAATATAAAACAATTTCATATCAAATCTACAAATACGCCCTCATATATATACACTCAAACTCAATCTAGGGTATTACTAACCCCATCTCTATTGAGTTACGCCACAGAGCCAAGGTTATCACTCAACCTTCAGCTCTGATACCAACTGTAACGACCACAAGGGCAGTGGGCTAACCTCCCACCGTGGCTTACAGAGATACCTCAGAACTGCTTTTACGGCCAGCCTCTCGACTCGACCAACCCACATTGTCGGGAGATGTAGGGGTAAGAGTCTCCCGTTCGCCACCTAACGCGAAGCGAGAACCCCCTATCATCCGTACCAATTAAGAAACCAGATCTAATACCAAACTATAATGACCCACAAATTCGTACCTTTGAGTTGACTAATTACACCACACGTCCAACCCAAATTGCACAAAAATACGAATCATTACTAGAAAGAAGTTAGAGGATGAGAAATAGAAAGAAAGAAATATTAGAATAGAAGAAGATGAAGATCACAAACTCACAGCGGAACGAATAAAGTATAGTATATAACATAACTTTTGAGATACAAATAAGTAACTGTATATATATACACATACCATCATCAGAGCACAACGGTTATCTCTGGAACAGTTATAAACACCTGTTTCCAGATACAACACTATACACAGCGGAAAATATGATAGTCTATAGCTGACTGGTGAAGCCTCCTTCTTCGAGCTCCTCCAAGTGAATCTGAAAAATCCCGACTACTTGACTGCCCATACAAATTTGGGCACCCAAGAGTTTAGGGAAAACAGACAAAATAAACTCTGGGTCAGTCATGAGACTGGTGTGAGTAAACTCCAATCATTTGTTTAACTTTCAAAAATCCTTTCGAAAGAAATGATATTCGTAAGACCAATCCACACATAAACACGGATGGTTTTTACCTTACGATAACCAAAATATTTTGATATCAAAAGCTGGTGATATTATCATAATGTCTACATCAAATAAATAGAATCTAGCGGAACGCTTGCATCTCACGCTCCATATATAATATAAAATCGAAAACTGCAGGGCGCTTATTGGAGATTGGATTTCCAACATGACAAGGTATGGGACCACCTTCCGATAGTGTATCTCTAGAGACGAATACACTGGGTTCAACAAGAACGTCTTGCAACCCGGCCCACACATGACCGACCACTCATTTCGCTTGAGTGTATCGAATGTATATCACCAACGATTGGGATAAGCAACCGTTTCCCGAAAGGGACAGCATCGATAGATTAAAGAAGCAATTGGAATTCCTCTAGATAGGTGATTATACATCCTAATGGGCGCGACCCACATAGCCATGCTACCTGCCCGATTTTCGTCAAATCCCAAGTTGTGAGGCTTGAGGTTTGAATTATCTTCCAGAACATCTGGCCACCATTCACTTTGAATGCCACATCGTCATACCCGCTAAATCACAAATTGATTTCCCCAAAAATACCACGGGTATAAAGCAAAGAGAAACGAATTCCTCTGCCACCAAACGTAAGTACGTTTGAAGAGATCAACTTACGCGATCCGTTAGACATACTCGGTCAGACATTCATCCATTCACGTTGTTCTGGGACTGGACAAACCGGAGGCACGATCCCGTAAACCGGATAGCCCTTGCATAACTCCGTCTTCAATTTTCTTCATCATTTTCGATCGCAACGCTAATGTCCATACAGAGTGGTTTCCAGACAATGAATCTGATCCCAGTCTCTCCATATTGACGACGGAAAAATGGTCAAAAACTTCAATAGTCGGTGATTTAACTATCAAAGAAAAATAAATGTGCAACCAAAGATCTTATTTCCATGTAGGAATTCAATCGATCAATCATCAATCAACATTGGCCCCTTTAAATCAATTCCTTATTATCTTATCATTTACAATTCTCATTTCCCATCTTTCGTATTCTTTTGTAGCTCGATTTCCCCTCTCGATCCTTTGAAAAACATTTTTAATATTATAATTCCTTTATTCGAGAAAATATCTCTTATTCCGGTTAGAAAACATTCCTAAATATTCACGAATCCTTATTTTCTATATTCAGAAAATATACATTATTAATATCGGAAAATATTTTTCGAATTCCCTTTCTTAATTCCTCGTTGACCAATTCATTTCATTTTAACAACAGCGTTACAATCGCTGTTTAGAATTATAGAACACTTATTATAAAAATAGCATTAAGATCTCTGTTAAAACATTTATTATAACGGCATCGTTAAAATTTCTATTTAGATTTACCAAAACATTTATTATAACGGCAGCGTTTAAAAATCGCTGTTTAGAGTTTACAAGACATTTATTATAATGGCAGAGTTTAAAAATTGCTGCTTAGATTTATAAAACACTTATGATAACAGTAGCTTTATAATCGCATTCCAATAAATAACTTTCTCTCGAATAATTCTATATTCGATTTATATTCCGAACTTCGGAATTTATCTACCATTTCACGTTAAATCAAATTCCCAATTCCCTTTTGAATTCATGCTTTCCAAATCATTACATTATCACCATTTATTTTATATTCCACATTTTGAAATAAAACTTATCGTTTCCTTTTAAATTGATTTCCCCATTTCCCTATCCCATTCAAACTCCAATTTGGATTCATATTCAAATCTGAATTTCCATTTTATATATTTTATTTGCAAAATCTTTACTCTAAACCATTATTTACTTTAACCCTAAATATATTTCTTTCATGTACAATCATTTGGTTTCATTTTTATAAATATTCCTTTAAACCCAAATTCTATCTATAACTTCTATTTACAGATGTTTATAAAAATCTCGCTTTTAACTTCAAACATTTATAATCCCCTTTAAAATCACTAAGATCAAATCCAACTACAACTATTGGTTTCAAAACCAATTTCCCCTTTTCCATATAAATTCAATTTAATCCAATGACAATATTTTACTAAATTTATAACAGATGTTAAAATCAACTTCTTGTTTTATTTATTAAAACAAGTTCCTACCTTCAAGTCCATTTAGAAATTCAATTCTCTACTTTGGAACTAAATTTCGCTTTTTATATTTCAAACCCCCTTTTATATTCGGAAATATTTTACGGTATTAAAATACGAAATTTCTAGGGTTAGGGAATTCAACACAATATAATTTCTCACAGTAAACAATAATATAAATGTTGAGGAACCCAGTTGGGTCCCTCCAACCTGTTTCCCTGCATCCACAGATGTTAATCAGCATCAATAACATTATTTCACATCAATATGAAATATCAGAACTAATCATCGATCAACGATGTAATCATATCAACCAATTTTATCAACCATTTCAACCAAACAACCATTTCACAGTATAAAATAAATTTAAAATTCGTTTATATAAAAATATAAATGAAGCAAAGTCAGTGAGTTTACTCACCTTGGTTTGTAGTTGACGATTCTGCTTTTGTTTCGTTCTAAAATCAAACGAATGTTTGATTTTTCCCCGAAATTCTAGTAGCTTAGTCTTTAGCCGCGTCGGTGCCATAACGTAGATTTCGTCGTTTCGAATCCATAGGATTTGGTAGCGTCAAATTCTGATCATATACGCACAAAATATTGTTATAGACAATACGATTTTAATATAAATCACTAGCCCTTAATTATATAAATAATTTAACTTTAATTATTTTCTTTTACAATTAATAAACCTATTCCATGATGTACAGAAAAACAACCAACGTTTGAAATAGTTATTTCGTTACGTCAATAGTATTATCATATTTAATTTATTATTGCAAATCTTCATTTTCGTATTAACCAAGCTCCATAATTCATCTTCCTGTGTAGCAGCTACTTGAACCGTTCTGCCATTCCAATGAATTCACGGTATCAAATTTCAGTTCTTTGATCCCTTTTTTTTCTTGAGCCCTTTGGTTTTCTCGCTACAGTATTCTATCCACCAAACCTCACGTCTTTAACTCCTACTTCACCTCTAACACCAAGTTTAACCCCTGCTTTCCCGTTAATTATCGTTAACCAAAGTTTGACCACAAATCCATAGTTAAAAATTTCTGCTTCTTCTCCCTTATTAAAACACTCGAACCCTTCACAGCCATTACATAATACTCCATGCATCTTAACCCCTTTCCCACTGTAAACTCCTATAGTTTAAAACTCGACTACTATTAACGCCCTCAAATCCGCATCCTATTTTTCCTTAACCTCTTTTACGCTTTTCTTCCCATTTAAAATTACACCAACATCACCACACTTTCTCTCATCACCCCTCAGCAAAACGTCTCATATGCTACACGTCCATTTCCCCAGTTTGAAATGAACAAAAGCACCATCCCTTGAAATACAAACCCTTTTCACCTCATCTTTCCATCAAGCCCACCGCCATTACCAAGAACTTCACCACAATGATCCATCACCAATACAGATCGCACCAAATCTAGAAAACCCAAAACTGTTGTACGTCCTCTCCTTTTACTCTTCACCAACCCACGAAACCTCAAACCAGTCTCCACGTCCTCCCACCGACCTCAGCGAGTACTTCCACTTCCTCGTTCATCAATCTCCTCCGCCGAATACACTTCGTGTTGACCCTAGAAGTCGGTATCCAAACACCTCCGGTTTCCAGCGCCTAGGCCAATGGCGAAATTGCTAAACCAAGAAAAACTTCGATCGAGTTCTATAAAGAATACACCAGTGTAAGGCTTGGGATTTGAGGAGTTTCAAGGATCCGAATATGGACTGGTTTTCTAGTGTTTGAAAGATGCAGGGCTGGTTTTGAGGAGTTTCAAGGATCCGTGCTACCGAAAGGAAATAGAATGGAAAACACAAAATTGGGAAAATTAGGGATTTACAGTAGGAACGGGATTGTTTTGTTTTCGTTTGGTGTCTGAAAGAAAAAGCAAGAAGAAGAAAGTTTGGGAATAATAGTATTTAAAAGAGAAATGCCTTGAGGGCCACGGTTTTGAAAGCGTGAATAACACGGTTCTAATGCCTTGATACCCACGATTTCTCATTTGCGTTGCACACACGAAATCACGCTGGGGGTATCCGTTGAATGGAACAAAGTTTTATAAATATTTTTATTTTATATTATAACAAAACTTAGCGGTCAAGTATCAAGTAAAACTAACCACAGTCGACTTCTGTCTACTGATAAAAAACTAATTTTGGTGTAAAACAATATTCTGAACCCAATGGGACAAGTTTCGTCGAATTCCGACGTCGTATGAAAAATTTCCTTTATAAAACCAGAAATAAACACGCGTTTAAATTTTTCATGATCACTAGATAAATCAAATCAAATTGAAACCTTGCAATCCTATAATGATTCTTCAATCCGAACCCAACGACACCAGTTTCGTCACATTCTGAGACTATTCTCCCGGTAGGCTGTTTTTACGCGCACCGCAATGCCATTTTGGTCACCAATTTACACGCTCTCCAAAAATAACAAACTATATACCTATCCTGACTCTAATCGACAATACGAACTCAACGGGATTGGTTTCATGGCCTAATTCGATCATCTGCTCAAGTTACACTCAAATAACCCTTTATTAAATTAATTACGCGTTATAGAAAATGAACGGACGTTTATGGCTACCGTGGTCACATACGACATCGGTTTGCCACGCAATTCAACAACGTATAATAATTTAACGCTACGGTTCCAATGAAACTGATTTCGTCGAAATATGAGTCCGTTTGCAAAACGGCTATTTTAACGCGTATATTTTAATAACGATTTCCACAGCGATTATTTTAAAATTTGATTTGACCATAATTAACAAATTATAATACGAAATCTCGATTTTTCTCTTTCATATGAAAATTATCGTCAATACGGTTCCAGCGTTTCTTGTTTCACCGAAATCCAACTTATGACGAATTCTGTATATTCCTTTAAAGTTCGAATCGCCAAATTATGAACTACCGCGTCGTTATGAGCTCGTTTTAAATATAATTATAAATTATAAGTTTAAATATCGTTTTATTAAATAAATTCCTTTTAATTTCCTATATATAATTCAAATAAAATATTTAAACCAATTTAAATATTCAGAATTCAACGGCTGAAAATCTGGGTCGTTACATTGTAGCTGCAGGACATAATTCGAAAAATTATTATTGTTTCTTGCAGTTTTATTCCTTTTTATGTTGGCGGTATTGTACTAACTTGTCAATATATACAACTTGATTAAGCCATAGCCACCATCTTGCCATGGTTCCATCCTGTCACTGTTCATTCTTCTCTTTTGTATTTTATCTCTTACATTTTAAATATTACAAATTTGTTTTTATCTAAACATATTATCATTACGGGATCAATTGAAATTAATAAAAGTTAAAATAAATATATTTTTTGTTGAAATAACATATTCGAACGGTCGGTTTTCCCGCCATTGTGTGGTTATACTAGTATGATTATTGAAAAAAACCTCTCTAACGATGGGAAACCGATCGTTAGATTGTATGGTTTAAAAAAAGATTTACAAAACTATTTTTTTTATTAATCCTAGTTGAACATAAAAAAAAATGCTAGAGAATATTTAAAACTAGAGAGATCCAAGGAGACAAAAGTGGGAGAATTAAGTAAATTATATTATTTTAAAGAGACATGCTATAGACACGTTCCATGTTTTCCGGGCTTCAAAAAAATTGATTTTAGCCAATTGACAATAAGCAAACCTCCATAACGGTCGTTTTGATTATTGGTTTAATTTTTACTTGCAGCGATATATGTGCATGCACTTGAGTTTCTTATTCTTATTCTTCTTATTTCGGAGTAGGGGTTGAAATTTTTTATTTATTCTTTTATAGTAAAACAAAATGCGGTGTGTGCACGTGTTTGGGGAGTGGGGTGGGGGGAAGGGGTTGTGCACGCAACTCTGGTAAACTTTTAATAAGTGGAGTACACCATGTACGGTTCCAAAATAATTTGTTGTACAAAAAATTCGGTGAATTTGGGTATGTTACTTGACACAACTAAAAGAATGAATGACGAGGAAAAATGGTTCCAAATTTGATAAAATACACATTTCTTCATCTAAACAGCTCATATGGTACTAACATAATATTAGTTTCCGAGATAAGTAACACTGGATGTTAATGCAATAATAAATAAATATATGTATAACAACTCAAAATCACATTAGGAAATAAGATGTTTGGACTTGTTTCAAAAAACATTACTAAAAATGTCAGAGAATGTTTCAGACGACATTATTGTTGAATTTAATGGAATAAAGATAAAACTTATCACAATGGCCATTAGGCCTATATAAGTAGAAGTAGTGGAATAAACCTTATCATGATAACTAAGCTAAGACAAATCCATCTTTAGAAAGAACCAACAAATAATGCAATTGATTATTAAAAAAACCAAAAAATATAAGTATATATGCACATGTGAATTTAGATGCATTGGAAAATATTATCATTTGTACATAAGCATATTACAGTTGAAATATCGTTTCCCAAATTCTTATTATTATTTGGAAAGCTCTAAATATATGTGGATAGTATAATTTTTATTATCTATTTTATGTATATACATATTCTTATTCTTTTTTAATATAACGTCGGCAAAAATACAATTTCATCCAGTAAGTTGATAGTGTGGATGGAATAGAATAAATAAAACCAAAAAGTAACGAACTTATATAACACATAACCTAACAAACCTTTAATACAGAAAAGTATGAACCAACATAATAAGAAAACCCTCATAGGAATGATTAAAGAGCAAGGATGTTTAAGTGGAAGGGAAAGCCTTCTTGGCAGCAACAGCAGAGAGTCTGGATCTCTTCTTAGCCAAGCTCTCGCTCCACCTCTCTCTCTCTCTCTCTCTCTCTCTCTCTGCGCTCCTTGAGACTGGTTGGTAGCAGCTTCTGCTACTCTGCTTCTACATCTTTTGCCTTCACTATCTTGTTCTTTTTTTCCAGAATTCTTCTCCTTTTTCTCTGCAACGTCAATAGAGTCACCAGCCTCTGAATCTTTGGTGCCTTGCTCACTATCTTTCCTTTTTTGCTAATGTAGGTCCTACTTGTGAACGTCATCTTCTTTAGAGTGGTTGAAGAGCTTGTGGATTTTGGAGGCCTTCTTAGGTCCCCTCAGCTTTGCCTTCTGAATATCAGTCAGTCCATGCATATTTTGTTTGAATTACCATTTGTACCATTTGAATTAGCATACACAGATGATTATTGTTGTTGTTGTTTTTATGGATAGAGTATGTGCATATAAAAAATTCATGGTTGACTCAGTTTATAGTTTGCTACATTTGTACCTGTGTTCATATGTGAATTACCCACTTTTTTGAGAGATCTCATTTAACGTCTTGCTGTACGTTTTGTGTTGTCCCAAACTAATTTGGCAATCTATTTTCTGTTGAGATAGCATGTTTATTTTAGGATTTAGTTTGTATTGAGGAATGTCACAGTTTATGTAATTTTCAATGCTGAAAGCAATATGATGATGTTGTATTTCATCAAAACCTAATGTTATTTGTCTATGATATTTTTCCTCCACTGAGGAAAATAATCAGACTCTAACCGAGATCTTTTTGTAATCGTGTCTTTCAATCCTTTGGTTACCAGATGTCAACAAGTATTACATGTTAGGGAATGCGAAATGGATCGTCAAGGAAAAAATAACAGTAGAGGGGGAGGGGGTGAATATGTTTTCAAGGAATTTAAAAAACTCAAAAATTAATATGATCCACTATATGAATCACACACCACAGAGATAATCATAGACACAAAATCAAACACAAACACAAAAATAAACAAAAATAAAATGCAGAAAAGGAAAGAACACACCGGATTTTATACTGGTTCGGATTGCTCCTACATCCAGTCCCACGTGACGCTGGATTGCGCAGAGTTTTATTACTATCAATATCCAATTACAATCCCCTTGATTTCACGACTACAAGGTTAACACTGTTTCCACCACCCTTGATTTCCCGGCTACAAGGTTAACATCGTTTCATTCCTTGATCTCACAGCTACAAATCCCAAAACAATCCCAAATGATTACAACAACCCTATAACTCTTCAATAGCAATTCAATTCAGGGAGTAATGAGTAAAGAGTGAGAAGAGAAGAAGTTTTATATATTTAGAATAGAAATCACTAGAGTAGAAGTGTATAAATCAATAAAAAATGAAATAATAATGATGGAGGAATGAAAAGAATGAAGATGGAGAAGAAGAATGAATAAAAAATTCGAAATCAACCCCTATTTATAAGTTTTGAAAGGTTGCAATGCTTCTGGAACGTTACAAATGGAGACACTTCCTTTCAAAACTGAAAATATGACAGTTGTATGTCGACATCCATATATATATATATATATATATATATATATATATATATATATATATCTGTGTGTGTGTGTGTGTGTGTATGTGTGTGGACATACGTGGTTGTAAATTTGAAATTTGAGTATTTTTCAAGTGTTTTAATATATATACAATTCTGGAAATTCTTGAATTAAAACATAGTGATATAGATAAGTATTGTAAAGTAGAAATCATATGAAATCTTAAATATAAATTATATAAACATATTTATAAAATTACAAAGTTTAAAATTATATAGATATAAAAGTATATAAATATATATAAACTTATAAACTTTAGAACTCGAGTTTAAAATCAAAGGTAAGATAGAAAAACTTAATTAAAATTAGAATTTTGAAAATTGAATTTAAAATTTGAAAATCGGAATTCGAAAGATAGAATTTGAACTTGAATCTGGAGTGTTATTCAGAGTCTTACATATAAACTAGACTCTATTACTATATTTATCTTGAACTCTTGATTTCTTGATTACTCATGAGTCTTGAATCTTCTCTGAATTCTGAATTTCTTGGATCTCTAAAAGTCTTAAATTGTAAAGTCTTTAGTATTAATTCCTGTACACAAATTCTGCATATATATATATATATATATATATATATGTGTGTGTGTGTGTGTGTGTGTGTGTGTGTGTATATATATATATTCTAGATAGAGATATTGGTATTTGTTTTATAATCAATTAATATTGAAATATGGTTGTTGTCATCAAAACTCCATTCTCCATCAATCTCCCTCTTTTTGATGATGGCAACCATTGTTTATAAAATATTCATATATGTTCATATCTGTTGATGTTGATCCTTCTGATACTTCCCCCTGTCAATATGAGTCCTATATAATCTACTTAAAACTAAGTCTATATTTTATAATTTCACCCCTTTGGGATGATCAAAAAGAAATTCTAAAGAAACTCCCCCTAAATCCTATATCTATCAATTAACCCCTATACTAATGTAAATTACTCCCCCTAAATCCTAAATTTATTTATATAACCCCTATACTAAAGTAAATTACTCCCCCTAAATCCTAAATCTATCTATATATATCCTATAATCATAAAGTACTCCCTTAAATTCATGGCTATACAATAATAAATACTAAGTATATAAACAATTCAATCCAAGTATCATAATTACATATGTTTTAAGTCATATATACAAGCAAGCAAACCAATCTAAGTAATATTTACATATGTTTTAATATATACATGTTTCAAGTCAAGCAATTCAAACCAACTAGTACATAAGTTCCAACAAATTCAACCAAATCAAACCAATCAAATCATACCAAACAATCAAATGTTTTTTGGAACTTTTACCCAACCGTCTTCTCCAAAGATATGATCCTTCTTGATGGCCTCCCAATCTTCATCTTCTTTTGTTGGTGGTACCTTAGCGATATTGTTATCTTCATCTCTGAAAAGAGAGGAGATTAGCCAACGGATAGCATCAAAGTTCTTCTCTTGTTGTTCAAACATCTTTATTTGGCTTAATTCAAGATGACGTTGGTTTCGTTGTATTACATAGAGGATGTTCTTAAAGGAATTCAATGTCCCTTCAAGATTTTCACTCAAGTTATGAATTGGATTTGCATATTTTTTATAAGAATTGAGTAGAGAAGAAGGAGAATTGATATAATGATCTTTTCTAGAAAAAGTAGGCTTAAATAGGGTCTGGAAGTCGTTGGACTTGAATGGACATAAGTTAGTTATTCAAATTTAAATTTTTGATCAACTTTGAAAAACTGGTAGTTATATGTCGACATACTTATTCAAAAATTTTGAAAATTTTCTAATTTTAAATCTTTTTGTAACAACCCGGAATTTCATAACTGTTAGCCTGCTTTGTGACCAGGCTACCCAAAGCAAAGATCATGTTAACACACTTTTTGGCAAATGCTGTCACATATGGAATCTCTGGATAACATCACTCTCCGGCATTGGAAGCATCGTCAGAAGACACAATGCAGTTTGGTCAAAGTCGCAACATCAATATAAACTGACCTGAAACCCCTATCAAACGACCTCATTTGGATCTAAACATATTAAATATTTGTAGCCCTCTGAATTAGCTTCAAGTAGAGCTTTCGTTTGGTCCAATCGGCCTTACGGTTTGAAAGTTACGTGTGTTTTCGTGAACACATGCAGAAATATGGAAAAAACATGGATTTTTTGCATTTTTGAAGACCGGTTCGTGAGCACCCCCGGGGGCGGATCGTGACCACCCCCTGGGGTCGGATCGTGACTACCCTCTAGGATCGAATCGTGAGCACCCCATGGGGGAGGATCGTGACCACCCCTTGGGGTCGGATCATGACCACCCCCTGGGGTCGGTTCGTGACCACCCCCTGGGGTTGGTTCGTGACCATACATGTTGACCAATTCGGCTTGTGAACCATGACCACGAACCGCAACCACGAACCACAGCTAGGACCTGCTACTACACATGTAGATTTTGACCTATTCTCTAGGCTATGATCGCTCCTTCTTTCCGGATCGGGTGCCACGTGTCCTACCACGACCTGATTACCATATGGGCTCTCCTACAGCTATAAATACACCTCCAGAGGGCATTTTCAGGGGACTTTTGGCACCTCCTTGTCCATGGCTGCCATGGCCAATCCTTGAATAACCACCATCTTCCTCAATAAAATCAATGAATTCAGAGACAATTATTCATTAGATTCAAGTGATTGAGAGACAATATTTAATGTAATTGTAATCTACAATAAAAATGAGAAAATATGAAGTGGACGTAGGCTTGTTAACACCGAACCACTATAAAAATCTCGTTGTCTTGCTTTTTCTCGTATTTTTTAGTTATTTCTTCATATCCTATGCTGTAAATATGACAATTTGGTTGTTAGGACAACTTTTTGGTCTAACATTTCGGTGCTTTCACTGAGAACTGAATTCTCAGCCTAACGGATTGCTATTCTACTATTTGGATTTGAAAGTTCGAAGAATACAGTTATCATTTCTACCGTTTTTGAAGATTTCAGTTATTTCAGTAAAATCAGAATTTTGTGTCTCTGAAGAAAGCAAAGGAATCGCAAACTTCGTGACCAAATGAAGAACGGATAGACAACACGCATGAGGAGGTGGCCGGTTCGTGGGTCGCGGTTTGCAGGGGGACCACGAACCGACTCCAAGGAGATCACCACCCACTCTAACATCACGAATAGCCCTGCTCGTGAAATGATGAAGCCATGTATATATTGATGTAAAGCATGTCCTGTAAATAACGTGGACACGAGTGGGTTCCAAAAGAAGAGTTCGCATTCTCTGCAGGAGAAATCATAACAAGTCCATGCATGTTGGAGTACGGTATGAATCACGAGTGGAATAATGCTGGCGAGTGCTCACGAGTCAGTTTCGTCTCCATGTAGAATGATTTCAAGACCACTTACCAGTTGGAATAATCCTGACAAGAAAGTTGGATAACACGGGAAAGTTAGATAATATTGGCATCCTCACTGTATACACATGAATGGTCGACCATCCTGATGTATGCTTGTTGATTACCCATTACGAGTCGAACCTTCCATCGTGAATGCATGCTGATTCCATGAAAATCAGAGTCTGGTTCACCAGTGGTACAAGTGGCATCATGATATCATACTGTTTCAGTCCAGTTGTTGATTTTCATTTGACAACCTTCCATCGCGAATGTATATATGTGAGAATACCACAGCGCCGTGTGTTTACTACAGGTGCATCACGAGTGGGAGATTTAACTTCATACAAATACGTGCATGGTGCATCACGAATGGAACACGAAACAGGAGCCCATTAATGCATATGAAGTACATATATTCACAAGTAAACACTGTTCACGAACCAATCCCCTGCTTTACCCAATTCTCGAGCTTCTTCTGGTCATGAACAACATTCCTATTCACTCACGTCCGAGATTTCACGAGTGACTTTGGAAGATGTGGTCTCCGATTTTTATTGTTCGTGAGCATCAGTAAAAAGCTCTGTCAACTGAGTTGTTCACGAGTGTATCCTATATCAGGGAGACTCGTGTTCCATGCATTACTAGATTTTAAATCATGTCCCCACTCTACAATTATCCAACACAGGCTGTGAGACCGTGCCAGCTCATAAGAAGGAAGTTAATTCGAGACTTGAGACTGTGCCACATACAATTGATGTACTTTTGCTTTTAATACTTCACGTGACAATCCTTAGAGTAGTATGAATGCTCACGAGCCATAGCAGCGTTCGTGATTTTGCAAAAAATATTCCTGGAACCTACTCACGATCTAGATCAGTGTGACAGCTCACGAGCCATAGATTCACATTTCTATCTTTAGCCAATCATGAACCAATGATGCTCTCACGACCCGAATAGGTGGCATTGCTTCGGACTGATGTCACGAGCTGATGTAACGAACCGATACTGCACAATCTGATCAATGCAGTTTACGCACGAGTGGATCATGAGCCAACCATGCACGATCCAGCTTCAATACAGTTTTTTCCACTCGTCATCATACACAATCCCTTGTTACGAACAGAAAGAAAATAGCGAACCAGAAAAGTGGCGGAAAACAAGGGTCGCGACCCGACCCAAAAAAGTGACATTTTTTGGGAAAAATACAATTTTCAGATCATTTCAGAAAAGGCTCTATCGTCCGAAATCAAAAAAATCGTGTGGTGTCTACATTTTTCGGCAAGGTCGATCGACGCTGGGACTGTGGGGCCCCGGACCCCCGCCGGCGCTGTGCCCGGACCCGCTTGATGACTCGCCTTCGGCTCGGAGCACGGATCGCCTTCGCCTCGGTGTCGTTTGTCCTGCAAGTATCACCAACGCTTACCAACCGAGATTCAATAGATGGTCTGAGGATATCGACAGGAAATTGGCAACGACTGGGATTCTTCCCAGAGCCATACTACCTATTTATTGATGTTATTTAGTTTTAAAAAAAAGTTTTTCGGCATGCTGGTTATGACAATACATGGGATAATGACTATCTCGTAGCAACCTCCTCTTCTGGATCTCTGATGTTGTATAGATTTCACCAATGTAACTAATAATTGCTCCCAAACGAGTAGAGACCTGATTTGTGTGACTTAGACCTGTTCAATCGGCAGGATACCGAATGACGGTTATATGGAACAGTCCGGGAATTACTTCGAAGATAATTCATTTGATCCTAGCAATCACGATTATCAATGATGGGACATCAGAAAGCAAGTAAGGATCCTAGCACTACAAAGCTACCCTTCGCTTGAATGGCGTGGTGAAAGACATATGTCCTGTAGTTCATTCCCTGAATAGCTTAGCTAACCTTTGCAATGTCTGTTTGCTTTCAACCGTATGAAGGGAGATTGATTGCCATCGAATAAGGGTTAGATCAACAAATTCTTGGTGCCCAGAGTTAGGTATCATATGAACCACCACAGGCCATGATCGGACTTAGGAATACTTGCTCGGATGATAGCTACATTGACTGCTCACCCGCCACCATACGACCTCGGTCAAGAGATGAGAGCTTGAGATCAAAAGCAAATATGAATCAACTAGTACTTTCAAACTTCCATTGTGACAGAATGCATGAACATTACTTGAAGCCTTGCAAGCTGTGCTATGTGTCCAAGCATATCTGATCAAGGTCTAGATCAACCAGATCCAATAGAATTCAGAATCTACATTGCACCCCAGTGTCTATTGATGAAATTCCCAACCAAATCTGGAGTGGGAATGGTCTGTTGTGACTAAATTACTAGGAGAACATGCTATTTGACTGAATAGAATATGTTAGGAAACAGAGATGCAGTGAAACCCAAAAAAGCTTCCCCTCCCAATGAGATGGAGTTTGAAGGAGGCATGGGCTTAGCAAGCAAAGAAGACATCGCAGAAAGAGTTACCCGATGATCTACCCGAAGACATAGATCCCAGAGAGGATGAAGATAAAATGCTCGTTTACAACTTGTTGATTGCTTCGACAAAACCCCGCCACTATTTCCAAATTCGCCTGATTGTAGTACACACTGATTGGCCACTACAACAGAACCTGTAGAGACTTGAGGCATTTGGAAAATTGCTCGAATGGAACATAGAGCTGAACCAGTTTGATCTCAACTCCCTCCTAAAGAAGTCCATGCGGGGGAAAACATTAGCCAAATCCACCGTCGAATTTACCATTCCAGAAGAGGATGTGTTAGACGAAGAATATGGTCCCTCAAAATGAAAAATGAAAACAAGCACCCGGTAGTTGTATACAAATGGTGCAAAGAATGATCGACGGTCTGACGCCGGAGTCGTATTGATAACTCCTAAAGGACGGTCAATTTATTATTCCTTACGATTGGAATTTTTCTCTATTAACAACGAGTTTGAATACGAGGCCCTGATTCCCGGGTCAAAACTTTCTAAGGAGTTGGGAGTAGCGGTATTGAACATCTTTTGTAACTCCCAGATTATTGTTTTCTAGATTCGAGGGGAATTCCAAATGAAGGGACCACGAGTTGCAGCTCACCTAGAATGGGTAGAAGAGCTATTGGATGGATTGGAATGTTACAGCATATCTCATGTCCCATGAATGGAATATCAAAAGGCAAATAATCTGGCCAAGTAAGGAGGTTCTGACAATCCAAAAGAGATGATCCCAATCAAGATACTACAAAATCCTACCATTGATCAGATGGAAGTTGATTCAGCATTGGAGACCGAACCCGGAAGAGAGTCATGGACAAATCCATGATAAATTTCCTATAGCACGGAATGCATCTAGCAAGGAGAAGTGAAAGGCGTTCTATCATTCTTTATGCAAGTCAACACTGCTTATTTTCCCTAGAAGGTTGTCCCGAGATATAAATCAATGAGTCCATTGCTGAATTCACTGCCCTGGATAATTCGACAAAATCACGAATCAATTTTCCACTTGGTGGAAAATGTATGCGAATGGAACATCTGATGAGCGATGTTTTGGAATTAGCAAGTGAATATTCACACCTCCACTCCTTTCATCAATCATCTTCCCAATGACTCGTTCCCCGAACGATGGGGGCAACTGGAGATTTAAGCGTGAATCACTCGAGATTACATATTTTAATTCGAAGCTGATACATAAGGAGTTTGCATGGCCGATTGCTTTAATATTCCTTGAAGATTATCGATTGAAGGTTACGCATACGCCTGAATGCCAATTGCCACCCTAACACCAATGCGAAGGTGTGCTACCATTAGCGATACAGTCATGACTTCCTGGCACACAATTCTTGCCCTTGACATGGGGGGCAAGAAGGCGATTCAAAGGAGATGCGACCTTAGCACTCCAAGACCCCGATCGAGGTCTAATTGTTCTTGAAACTGTGGCCCCATAATAACTTAAAAAGATATTCGTCAACAACTTAAGGTTTTGGCAGCCATCCCCTGGTAGAGACATGACGAGGCAAAATGGACTTGCAAAGAACCTGCAATGCCATTTCTGCTTTGAATGATATCCATTCCTTTAACATGACTATTTTTTAACCATGACTCTTATATTTGCATGCTTTACGAGTTATTGGTGTAACTAACTCAGAATGAATTTATATGTGGATGGTGTAGGTACCAAGGATTTGATACTGATCAGATTTCTAACACCCTCATATAGAGTTGTGGAGCGAAACTATAATGAGCCCAATTGAACTGCTCATTTGCAAAGCCGCACCTTCCATCTAAAGAAAGTTGTATAACTCAAGGTGGATCCGGGATGACCATCCAATTCTTGGCTCATACGTGGTGGACCACAAGACAATTGAATATAAATCATTGAATTGCAAAGTCGTAGTTCGACTCCAAATGGACGCGGTGTGACCGTTTATATGGCTTGATCCTATCCTCGATGCCACTAGATTGCACGGATCCCGATAGGGGGACAGCAGTGCCCATTGATACCCTTACTTTTCAATCAGTAGATTTGCTTTTACATGCCTCTTGGGTTATTGACATGACTAATTCATGCGATATGAATGATGCAGGTACCCGAAGTTTGGTGCCAACCACTCCTCCCATAGATTGCTAGGAGGAACGCAAAGCCTTAGCAAACGTTTCCTAACTATTTGACTGATTGGTGCTTATCCTCAGAGTTTGGATAGAAATATAAACCTAGGATGAGTGTGACCCGACCACTTGTCCGAAAAGCTCCATTCGCTAGAGTGAAGCATGGACTATGGACTAGAACTGAGTTCAAGAACGACACTCAAAACGGCAGAGTCCCACTTTTTGAGTTAGAGTGTAGAAGGAATGTCGGGGCAAGCAATATGACCGTTTTCCTGAACCACTCTAACTCTCCAGATGCGAGAGAGAGTATAAAGCACAAGAAATGACGTCCACCACTCTAACTCTCCAGATGCGAGAGAGAGTATAAAGGACAAGAAGATAACGTCCACAAGGCATGAAGGTGCACCATGATTAAAGACCGCCTTGACAACACTCTATCTCGTTGAAGGTTCAGGAGAGTATAAAGGCGCTAGAGACTTAGCGCCCCCAGAACTTCTGCCCCGCTGAAGGATCGGTGAGCAGAATAAGAACCGAGCTCGAACTCTAACCCGCTGAAGGATCGGGAGAGTATAAAGGCACCATGGATTGGTGCACCAAGAACTCCTACCCTGCTGAAGGATCAGGGAGCAGACTGAAAGCTAAGTTCGAACTCCAGGGAGAGTATAAAGGCATAGATTAAAATTCCAGTCAAGGGCTCCTACCCCGCCGGAGTGTCGGGGACCAGACTGAAAGCTGAGCCCGGATCCTCCATGTCCGGACATGGGGGCAAAACAGTTAAGGTCCTAATCAATCCTCAACAAAGTCCTGGCCAGACACTTAGTTAATGATTGATTGGGGGCATACCTGTACACACATACTACTTTAGTGCATTTTCATTTATAATTGCATTGACAACTTATAACGCTTCATGACTTATTTGACCATTTGTGTTTCAAATGTTTAAATGGATAACTAATTATGGAATGTTCATAGTTACAAGACAATGCGAACGAAACAAATTTTTAGTTACTAAATGCAGGTTTACAAAAGATAACTAGTCAAGAATGCGAGGGTCTCACTCGCAACAATAGCAGCATGCCAATGGAAAATGAACAAAGGGTCGCGTCCAAAAGGATGACCCAGGTCCCTTGAAGGCCAGAAAACAGATGCAAAAAGAACATCCATTTGGTGATCCCAACTTACTTCTAGAATGGGAAGCTCAGATAAGGTTGGATATATCCCATGTAATAACTGAACGTGACACAACCATTTCTTCCCCGGCCTTGCCCTTGATGCATTGAGCAAACAGGAGCAATAAAGGTGACTATGATCCAAGTATTCATCGCTTAATTTCAATCCTTGGAGCTTGGATGGGAGGTTGGAGATTAGCATGGGATGAGTACCAATAAATCGGTTTGCACTCAACTCCGACTCTTGGTGCGAGGAGGGAATGTAAATCCAGAGAAGATATGGATTCGAACCCTGCTACTCAGAACAAACCCCCGAGGATGGAGGCACGGAATACGAGCCTCAAGAAGCATAATTCAACTACTCGATGTCTTCGTTCCCAGTTGAATGACATAAGCCTGATTGACGGCTACTGCACATGTGTATTTAAGAAGCCCAAGGCCGATCTTCACTTATTTCAAGACTTTACGCTGGGGGGATCAATGACAATTGAAAGGCCAAGCAACAATCATTAATTCACTAGAAATTATAAAATCGAAGTTCAAGCAATGACGAACTTGGCTCGGCCAGATAGCAACCATCAGCTCGGATTGAACACAAACCAATAAGCAGGCGTGCAGCATGCGGCTTCGATTCAGAACATCGTGGATGGAAACATGGACAATGGAACAGCTACCTGCAACATCCTAGATGAGAATGCAAGAATTGTAACAAACTCAGGTTATGCACGACCAGCTTTAGCTCCAACTCGAATGAATACTCGAGCAACATTCCATACTCGGCTCCAAGCAAGAACGTAATAATTCGAAGAACAGGAACCCGGGCGGGTCGAATGAATTGAACCACTACCCGGGGGCAATATCGAAGTGGAAGCAAGAAATCAGCAAAGACCCCTTTGTAATCTCAGATTCAATGATGGGGGCACAAGCCATGATATTGGCGACATGCATCAATTCTTTGATGGCAACCTACTCGCCAGTTTGATTCGGCGCCTCTCGAGAGGCGGCACTTCTCAAGATGACATGGATTACGACAATCACAGCCCTTACACGTGGGACATCAGGATCCCCTGTTATTCCCCCATACTTTAAATTTTCTCTGTAACGAGATTAGCTCAGAAGCTTTGATGAATTCAACCCTGAGATGGACATACTTCTATGACAAGAAGGTGTTAATGTCGAGATGGATGATCTTGATGCTTTTGTGGCAAAGAATGGAGCACCTTCCAATTCCTGAAACGATAAGGACAAAGGAAAATCCCTGGAAAAGAATGATAAATGTGTTGTTCCGGAGAAACTCTATTTCACTAATCGAGCCCATGATCTTGTTTTCCAAGCTTAACGAAACCAAGCATGACAAAGAGACTCAACAAGATAATGATGACTATTTTGGATTATGTTGAAGTATGAACGGAGGGGCTCGACTAATCCGCTTACATTTTTGACGAACTTACTCATCCCCGTGATTGATCCGATAAGAGTACTAATGTTAACTAACACCGAATGAGTAAATTCCCACCTTTTGATTAAAGGGAAGGGATGATATCACAGAAAATGTGATTCAACCGTTCGCGTGTACAACTCGAACTCTTGCTGACTCAAGAGAGCGCAGGACAGCTTGGGTCAACTGGAATTGCTGAACTTGCAACTCAGCTACGGCCTGAATCAACTGCAGAGAGTATAAGAGCTTAAAGGTTGTTTGCCCCATTAACTTAGCTCAACCCCACTAGTGCTGGGGGCATGAGTACTGACTTTTCTTGTCCTCCGATGGCATTGAGAGCACAAGTGTCGATTCGTAGACTAACTCTGAAGACAATCCTGGCATGTAATAAGATTTAAAACATGTACGTTATACCTCCGGAGTATGACCTGATTCGTCTCCCCAGACCAAGCGAGCTAGCTTATGGATCAAATGTGGAATTAAAGACTCAAACTACACCGGATGGATGCATCCCTCACTGATTAGTATGTGATCAGCGGATTATGAAACAATCCAGGACGATTGTGGATTCCTTAAAATATGGCCCAATGCGACCATGGATCTCTGATTTTCATTGGCTTGATCCGGAGTGATCATGGCTTTCGGGTTCCTTACTGTTACGATTCAATGCGATTTTAAGATCCTGAATCATTATCAAGATATTAAGATAGTCCAAACTAGAGCACAAATGAAAATTCATATGATGATTCTGGTGTGCTCCATCCCAACAATCCAGATGTAGTAACCCGCATTTTTAGCTGTTGAACAATTTATTTATTTAATTATTAAATATCGATTTATCGAGAACGTGAATTAAATAATATTGAATATTTAATAAATAATTATGATACAATAATATATTTTAATGTCGAAATAGTCGGAAATAGTGAAATTCACAATATCGTGTGAATTGAATAGCATACGAGATTTGGTGGAGTTTCGATTCGAAATATAATAACGATTATATTGAATCGACGACAGTTGAACGTATAGTTTATAATATATTTATAAACGAGCTCAAAATGACGCTGCAGTTCGATATTTGGCGATTCGAACTTCAACTGAATGTACAGGATTCGTTTTAAGCCGGATTTCTGTGAAATAAGAAACGTGTGGAGCTGGTGGAGTATATCTTTCTAGTGGAAAAGAAAAATCAGGATTTCGTCGTATAGAGTTTGAGATATGTCTAAATCAAATTTTAAAATAGTCGCTATAGAATCGTTTATCGGCCATAACGGTTATTTCAAAATAACTAGATATCGGGTTTGAATTTAGACAAGGTTCTTTTGGGAAATAGTGATAATTAAATTTTTAGAATTTTATGGTAATTTTTAATTAATTAAATAAACAACTTTTTATTTGGAGTATTTTTGCACCCTGAAATCAACATTTTGAGGTTTCAAAATACGAGTTGAACTACCGATATTATTATATTTTTGGGATCGTGACACCGAGCTCATCACAAAGGTATATTTATTTCTGTCTGGAGCAGTTCATATATTAATGAAATTTGACGTAACCGGATAGGTAAAACAAGCCACGCACATCAAACTAAATGGACACCGCAAAGCCACGGTTCTACTCCTTTCAACCATGAGTTTCTCTTGGTCTTCAAAGAGAAACGTGGTACATCCTTCTCCAAAGAAATTACCTATAAATAAAATACAATCCTCCTATAAAATACCTTACACTTCTAAACCTAAACTGACCTTTTCTTGTGGTCAAACAATGAGCCGCCGCAATGTCCCCTTCTCAAATAAACCATCCATCATTGAAAATTCATCTAAATTCATAGAAAAACGTTTAAATCCCAAACCAAATGTATTTGAGTTCGGTTGGTGATGCTCTCCAATCCAGTCTATGTTTTGCTGGGTTCTATTTCTCTTTCATTCGCTGTGAATGAAACCAGCGTTAGTTTACTGGAACTAAGGTTCGACTTTTTGGTAGAGGGAAGCATGGTTCGAAGAGTTGGTGATTGGATTTGGGTTCTTCATTGAAAACCGTGCCTCACTGAAGGACTTGGTGGAAAACGATGATTTTTTTCTGTTGCAAGTCCTAGGGGTTGACCGCAAAGACCCTCGATGAAGCAGGGTGATTCTTGGAGGCTAATTCACGATGAATGGTGGGAGGAGGAGGAGGCTACGCAACCGTGAGTGATGGGGGTTTTAATTTGTAAATCGGTGAGAGGTGGATGGGGTAGTATCGACTGTGTCATTTTGGGGGAGGTGGTTTAAGTCTGAAGTTTTCATATGAGGTAGTAGAAGCTGGTTGTCTGCGTATGGAATGGAGGAGGAGAAATGAGCGGGAGGATTAGGAGTTGGAACAAGATTAATTAATGTTATCCAAGTTGAACGGCTACAGGAGGATTTCGCTGCTTTGAATTTGAACAGGGAAGAAGGTATTTGCTTCGGGGCGGGGCTGGAATAATGGATGGGCCGACAAACAAAAATGGGTAAAGCCCATAATTTAATATAATTCAAGTTTTATATATAAAAAAAATAGTGTGTAACTTGTAACTCTTATAACTTGGTCATATGATATCGAAATTCAGCGAAACAAGATCCGACAGGATCGTATGGACGGGAGCAACACAATGAGACTGAACGGGAGTGAATCCGAGCTCGTTACAATTTATGGAGAAATAAATTGTCCGACTGAATCAAATAACGCAAACCGTTATTTAATGGCTAACGCGCAACTGTGAGTAAATCTCACTAACTCTGAACAGTTTATATTTTCATGTTATATTTTTAGAACTGTTAAATATGGACTGATTGATTGTGTGTTGACTGTTTGATTGAACTGCTAGTCAGTTAGTTAAATTTCTATATTGATTCTGTTTAACAGAATATATCATATGGAACTGAAAGTGATGTTATCTATACTGTCTAACATCTGTGATGCAGGGAAACAGGTTGGAGGAATCCGACTGGATTCCTCAACAGTTATTTTATTGTTTTTTTATATATATTTTGATATATGATGTGAATTATAACCTGTTGTTGATTGTGTGTGCATGGACGATATTGAACATCGTGATTTGATATGGTTGAATACCATGACATACCTGAATGTAGATAAAGGAGATTTTTCAAAGTGATATTGAAAAATAGAATATTTATAAAGTGGAATATTTATAAATAAGGAATATTTATAAATTGGGATATTTATAAATAGGAGATATTTGAAAAGGAATTAAATTCAAAACATTTCTTTTTGAATGGAAAGGCCTGTGTGGCGAGTTTGGGGATTTTCCCGATGCTCCCGATACAAAGGAGGTTATGGCGAATTTTCCCGGGAATTTAAGGAGTTAGAATATTTTTAAGAATAAATTTGAAAAGGGAATATTTGCAAACCATTTGCAAATAGAATAAAATAGAGAAAAGAAATATTTGTAAACCATTTACAAATAGAATTGAAAGGGGAATATTTAGAAAATAAATAGAGTTAATAAAAAGGAAATTGGTTTATAAAGGAAACCGTTATAAATAGGAAAACGTTATTAAAAGGACATTTATAAAGTAAAGAACCGTTACTAATAGTAAATCTTTATAAATGAATAAACGTATTAAAAAGGGGATCTTTTTTTAAAATGGATAAACGTTATAAAAAGGAGAAATCGAATATGGTATTCGAAGTTAGGAATCGAATATAGACATTCGAAGTTAGTAATCGAATATGGTATTCGAAGTTAGGAATCGAATATAGACATTCGAAGTTAGTAATCGAATATGGTATTCGAAGGTTAGTTAATCGAATATGTTATTCGAAAGGGGTTAGTCAAGTCGAGTTAGTCAAATAGAGTTAACCAGTTAGAGTCAATCAGTTATAGTTAACCAGTTGGAGTTAATTAGTTAGAGTTAATCGATTAGAGTTAAAACGAACTAGAGTTAATCAAATATAGTTATTTGAGACAGAGTTAGTCAAACATAGTATTCAGGGTAAGTTGCCATCTTGCACGACTGCTAGCGTAATTCGCAGGGCTGTAAATAGCCTACGGCGGTCGGATGTTTCCTGAGGGAGTCAGGCGTAACCATTGTGATCGCTGCGATCTAGATCAAGCGAATGGAGTTTAATCGAATATTAGTTATTCGATAGGAGTTAATCGAGTTGATCGAGTTGAGAAATAAGTTAAGTTAAATAAGTTGAGTTGATCGGGTGGTTCGACCAAGTTAGTCGAGCCTAGTTAATCGAATCGAATTGGTCGAACCAAGTAAGTCGAGTTAGTCGAGTCAAGTTAAGTTAGTCGAGCCTAGTTAATCGAATCGAATTGGTCGAACCAAGTAAGTCGAGTTAGTCGAGTCAAGTTAAGTTAGTCGAGTTAAGTTCATCGAGTTAAATAAATCGATGTTAGTTTCATCGTAAGGAGTTATCGATGTTAGTTTCATCGAAAGGAGTTATCGATGTTAGTTCATCGAAAGGAGTTATCGATGATAGTCTCATCGAAGGGAGTTATCGATTATAGTTTAATCGAAGTGAGATTTTCAAATATGAGATATTTGAAAAGGAAGAGTTAGCGAATATTAGTTATTCGAAGAGAGATTATCGAATATCGTTTATTCGAGAAGGAGTTAATCGAATATAGGTTATTCGAAGAAGAGTTAAATCAAATAGAGATTTCTCGAAGAGAGTTAATCGGCAAATTTGATTATATCGAATTCGGGAAAGTACTTATACTTTCCAGTGTTTAAATAGAGATTTATTTATTTATAAATAAATAAGTGTTAGGTTAACTATTCACTAATAAGAATAGAAGTTATAATTAAAGTTAGAAAATTCGAAAGGAGGGATTATAACGTTATCGTTATAACCAATGTTTTAAATATAGAAGTAGATTAGTAAAATTTGATCCGAGAAAGGCGTAAAGAAGTTGTTAAAGATTAAAAGATAAACTTTGACCATTTCGAAGTTATAACGTTGTTCAGTTAAGGTCTGAGAGGTAATTATACCCCAACTTGAGTGACTTCCTTCTTAACTAAGAAATGGTAAGGTTTGATCGTAAAGGAGTTTTGGAAATGTTTTCCAAACGAGAATCAGAAATGTTTTCTGATAAAAGAAAATAAGAATTTAGAATATAGGGAAACAGGAGATAAGTAAATAAATGAACTAAGGAGATTTATGTTAAATGATGTTTGTTCAATATAATTTCCATCTGGGAATAATATCGTTGTTTGCACACTTGTTTTTCTTTGATGGTTAAATCACAGAATATCGAAGTTTTGACCATTTTAACGTTGTTAATATGGAGAGACCGGTTGGATTTTTATCCAAAGAACCACTCTGTATTGGCATAAGCGTCGCGAATCATATATTCCAAAGATAATTGAAGATGGAGTAAAATGCAAGGGCTATCCTGTTTACAGAATAGTACCTTCGGTTTGTCCAGTCCCAGGACAACTTGTATGGACGAAGGTCTGACAGAGTATATCCAATGGATCGCGTAAGTTGATCTGTTCAAACGTACACGTTTGGTGGCGGAGGAATTCGTTTCTCTTAGCTGTATACCCGTGTTATTTTTGGATAAGTCAATTTGTGATTTGGCGGTATGACGATGTGACATTTCTAAGTGAATGAAGATGGATGTCTGACATAGTATTTCCAGAAAGGTCACGTACATTGATTTCTTCAACCGTACCAAGAGTGGAAGCGGAGAAGGAAACTTCTTTTAGTTGACACGTAATGTATTGTTGTAGACGTTAATTAGTGATTTTCGATGGATTTGACAATGTGGCATTCGAAGTGAATCTGATGTGATGATAAAGCGTAGCTTCTAGCCTCATCAACCGGTAAATGACAGAAATCGGGCAGGCAGCATGGCTAAGTCGGTCGCACCGAAGTAGGGTGTATAATCACCTATCTAGTGAATATTCATTTGTTTCTTAAATCTATCAATGCTGTCCCATATATATACAGGAACGGTTGCTGATCCCAACCGTTGGTGATGTACATTCGATACACTCAAGCGAAATGAGTGGTCGGTCATGTGTGGCTGAGTTGCAAGATGTTCTTATTGAACTCCAGTGTATCGTTCCTAGAGTACACTGATCGGAAGGTAATTCCATACCTTGTCATAGTTGGAAATCCATTACCCAATACGTGCTTGCGGTTTTGATTGTATACTATATATGTAGAACGTGAGATGCAAGCGTTTCTACTAGACTGATATTTATTTGTACTTAGACATTATTATAATATCAGAATGATATTGCTTTGCAAAAATATTTTGGATTCTCATAAGGGAAAAACCCGTTCCGTTCTGCGGCGTGGTCTTATGAGATATCGTTTACTCGTTTATATACTTGTTTAAATTGTTTTACTCATACCAGTCCCATGACTGACCCGGAGTTTACTTTGTTGTTTTCCCTAAACTCTTGGGTGCCTAAATTTGTACGGGCAGTCAAGTAGTCGGGATTTGCAGATACCTTTGAAGAGCGGGAGCAGGAGGCTTCAGAATCATATAGCTATAGTTATTTCCGCTGTATTGTAAGTATTGTACTCTGATAAGTGCTATTGTATACATAACTGTTTATTTCAAAGTTATGTTATCTATTATATGTTATTCGTTCCGCTGTGAGGTTCGTGTTACTCTGATGTTGTGTTCTTCTTCTTCTTCTATTCTAAGTTTCTATCTTATCTTTTCTCACCTTCTAATTTCTTTCATTAATTACCGGGATTTTTCGATGTTTTGGTTATCGACGTCGAGCTTACGTCGATAACCAAAGTCGCCGAAAATCCGGGTCACTACACCAGATGTTAGCTCAGAACCCAAAGATTCTTGCATCGCCCCATGACTTAGATGGCTACTTTGTACATCGACTCGTACATAAGAGAAAGCACGACTTGACAACATGCTTGGCTTAAGTAGAATGACGACGGTGTTCGACAACGACCTGTGCGTGTAGAATTATACTCGGGAGTCAACGATCTATGTGATTTTTAATGAATTAATCGGACCTCTTGACTCGACAAGGCTTAAATCATTACTTGATCATCTCGAATGCTTCTTCCATAAAACTTGGCCTGACTAGCTCCAATGGAAGCAATGCAACAGATGGATAAAGCTTTCTCAAGGATAAATGATGTTCCAAAGAGATTTAGCTCAACACATTCAAAGCACATCTCATCTGCGATAAGATGTACTTTGGGTGCAAAATGTTAGCTTGCTTTATGACCAGGCTACCCAAAGCAAAGATCATGTTAACACACTTTTTGGCAAATGATGTCACATATGGAATCTCTAGATAACATCACTCTCCGGCATTGGAAGCATCGTCAGAAGACACAAGGCAGTTTGGTCAAAGTCGCAACATTAGTATAAACTGGCCTGAAACCCCTATCAAACGACCTCATTTGGATCTAAACACATCAAATATTTGTAGCCCTCTGAATTAGCTTCAAGTAGAGCTTACGTTTGGTCCAATCGGCCTTACGGTTTGAAAGTTACGTGTGTTTTCGTGAACACATGCAGAAATATGGAAAAACATGGATTTTTGGCATTTTTGAAGACCGGTTCGCAAGCACCCCATGGGGGCAGATCTTGACGACCCTCGGGGTCGGATCGTGAACACCCCCTGGGGTCGGATCATGACCACCCCCTGGGGTCGGATCGTGAGCACCACCTGGGGGCGGATCGTGACCACCCCCTGGGGTCGGATCGTGACCACCCCTTGGGGTCGGATCGTGACCACCCCCTGGGGTCGGATCGTGACCATACATGCTGACCAATTTGGCTCGTGAACCATGACCAAGAACCGCAACCAAGACTTGCCACTACACATGTAGATTTTGACCTATTCTC
Source organism: Allium sativum (assembly GCA_030737875.1). Taxonomy (NCBI): domain Eukaryota; kingdom Viridiplantae; phylum Streptophyta; class Magnoliopsida; order Asparagales; family Amaryllidaceae; genus Allium; species Allium sativum. The sequence goes on from CM060921.1 coordinate 83,683,192, forward strand.
AAGGCTATGATCGCTCCTTCTTTCCCGGATCGGGTGCCACGTGTCCTACCACGACCTGATCACCATATGGGCTCTCCTACAACTATAAATACACCTACAGAGGGCATTTTCTGGGGACTTTTGGCACCTCCTTGTCCATGGCTTCTATGGCCAACACTTCTCCATGAATAACGACTATCTTCCTCAATAAAATCAATGAATTAAGAGTGAATTATTCATTAGATTCAAGTGATTGAGAGACAATATTTATTGTAATATAATCTACAATAAAAATGAGAAAATATGAAGTGGACATAGGCTTGTTAACGCCGAACCACTATAAAAATCTCGTTATCTTCCTTTTTCTCGTATTTTTCAGTTATTTCTTCATATCCTATGCTCTAAATACGACAATTTGGGTGTTAGGACCACTTTTTGGTCTAATAATAACCAATTTAAAATTTGTATTTTAGCAATTTTAAAGGATTTTGAAAATTTGAAATGATTTATTTTAAATAATAACGATTTAAAATTTATTTAAATCGAAGTTAGAACGTATAAATTTATTTTAATTATAAAACGAGTCTGAAATGGCACGGTTGTTTGAAAATTCGATTTTAAATTTCAATTGAATGTATGTGATTCAAAATAAATCGGATTTCAGTAAAACCAAAAACATTAGAATCTGTTTAACTCTATTTTTCTAATGAATGTGAAAATTTTAGATTTCATAATATAAACTGAAAGTTATGTCCAGTTTAAATTTTAAAATAGTTTCTATGGAATTTCTAAATATTTTTAATAATATATAGCCCTAAAAAATAGTCATTTTGCAAATGACCTCCATTTTCGACGAAACCATTTTTGTTGGATTCAGAATGTCAAATTGTTTCCATATTCCAATTTTCATAATTTTTGGAATTAAAAATTAAATTAATTGTATAAAGTCAAACCCACCTTTTTCCTCTCCATCGTTCAAAGAAGAAAGAGAAAAAAATCGCGTCGCCTCTTCAGCTGCCCACCGTCGCTCCCTCTACCGCCACCACTGTGCCTCCGGCCGCCGTGCACCCCTCTCTGGCCATCCCCTCCTTCGCTCCTCCCTCCCTTCTCTCTCTCTTCTCCAAGCTTCAACCCATGAACCCTAGCCCAAATTTGCCGCCTCTGGCCCCATCATCGTCGGCGCCGCCCCCTGCCACCACCAGCAGCCTATTCCGCCGCCTTTGGCTATCCACCCACAACCGTGGACCCCCTCCACTTAAAAATCCAATTTTTATTATTTTCAGTTTTGCAATTAACACCCTGACATTCTTGCCTCGGTAACTCCCAAAACGTGCACTTCTGGCCAAAACTCCACAGTACCAAAGTCGAAGAGCACGATTTTCTCTTCCATTTGAGTATATGGAAGCCGTATTTTGGATTACGGAGTTGTTCAGAAAATGCGTCCAAAGTTTACTATCCAGATAATATCTTTTTGCAAATTCTGGCGAAATGGAGCATTTTCGGAAGAAAGGCCACAAGGCGAAATTTGTCCAAAATGACGCGTTTAAGCTAGGAAAAAAATCGTATAAAGATTGGAGCTCGTTTGCAAATTATGGAACCAGAACAGCAAATCAGAGCATCAGAAAACAACGGCGGAGTGGAATCCAATGTTAGAACACCTTCTCACTCAAACTATTTTACAATTAAATATATCCTAGGTTGCAGACGGAGCTTAGTAGCTCCTGACACTATTTATTGTACAAACCATTGTTGTTTGTTTGTATTGTATTGTGGAAATTGGGATTGTGGTTGTAAAATTGATTGTGAATTGATTGTGGGATTGTTCGGATTGATTATGATTATTGTGTATGCAGCAAGCCAGTGTCAGGAGAGGGTTAATGCTAGACATTATTCCGGTTCTAATATCGCGCCGTTATAATGCTGAAATTTTCTGAAATAAACTATTAAAATATTCATGTGTTGAATAAAATGTTTGAAAAATAAAAAACCATTTTTAATTAATGTATGAACTATATAAAATAGTCAAATGTTGAAATATGTATTTTATCATTAAAAATATAATTTTTAGCATATATATGAACGACATAAAATTCTCCTGAAATGAAAATAAATATTCATTTACTAGTCGGATGATTTGTTTATGTACACCCATTTGATTGGGATGATAAATTTTACACATCACCCAACTTCACAAATAATATTCAGTATTTGTTGGTTGAAACCCCACACGGGTATTGGGATGATATTTAGCGTACACTAATCCCAATTGTTCAGTTGTATGTCAACCATTTGGTTGACAGACTGTTGTAAGCTTTAATTATTTATATTTAATACTTATGCAGTTGTGTAATGCACTCTGGGTGATGGATGATTGGTTATCATTGTTGTTGTATACAAGTGTTTCATGAAATCCATATGTATAACATTATACGGTAATTGGTTGGGTCTGATTCCAATTCAGGAATAATGAATATTTTAAAATAACAAATGTTTTATAATAATATTCAATAAAGGATTAAAATGTGAATTTGATGTCCGATTTTGGATGGACACGAAAATATTGAAATATTTGAAGCCGTGTTGATTAGATATGCGCCATTTTTACGCGAACGATATTTATATCGATTTTATTCGTTCTTATAATGAATATCGAAAAGGAAATGATTTCAAAGTCTGATATTTTGAAAATATTATCATTTAAATATTATAATGACAAAGAGTATTCAATTTTGATTTAAAATTGAAATGAAAGTGGGAATCGTTTTTAAAACAAATTTATAAAATATGTTTTGAATGAATATTATATATATATATATTAATGGCTTGAATAGAACGCGTCGCGCTACGACCGTTCGCGAATTTTGACCATTGACTTCAAATTGACATTACGAGAGATCCGACTGTCGGATTCTCCTAAAACTAGAACCTTTGGGTTTGTATCGGAAAGAGCTTTCCAGTGAATATAAGAGATTTGAAATCTAACGGTTGGATTTGGAATTATGTCCAAATAAAATTTGGAAAAGGTCGCTATGGATGCAGTTTAGTGATCGATATTGGAAACCGACTATACGGGCCTTGATAAAATTATTAAAAATATTAATAATTTGTGTAAAATCATAATAAATGATTTGGAAAGAATTTGGATGAAAAATTCCACATTTGTAAAGATATTTTTTTTTTTAATCAAAATGAACTAGTTATTAATTAGAAAGATAATCAAACTTTTTTTAATAAATAAATTGGATTTGTGAATGGTTTTAGTCTAACTAGAATTTTCCAATGTATGAATTGGAATAGAATTTGAATAGAAATCGTCTTCAAGAGATTTTGATATCGGATTCCGTGACTATACGGATATTATGGAGGAATTTGGAAGATAGACATATATATCATTATTCCCCATACAATAAATGTTGGTTTCAGAATTTGATAAAGAATGCAAGCCGACATAATTTTTGTTTAAAGCCTTATATTTAGTGTCAAAGTGGATTTTGGGTTTGTCGTGAATGGTGTCTTCAGTGACACTGTTCTTAAACCCCGTGTGAAAAGAATAAATCTTTTAATTAAGATTATTAGAGTTCTAGTTATATTTAGTAATTGGAATAAAATGGAATGTGAATTGGGTTTATCATGAACTGTGTTTTTAAAGACATTCGTTCTTTAACCCGATTAACAGTGAAATGTGATTTGGAATATATAAATCTTTTATTAAGATTTAATGAAAAATTTCCAAAGTAAAATCTTCCAATTTAATATATTAAATTGGAATTGAATGGAATTCGATTTAGTGATAATCGAAGTGAACTTCCGTGGAGGAAGACTGTTACTATATATGGAATTTAAAAGGCTTTGCCGTTATTCCATTTATATTATTAGTCGGATACAAAAATTGATATCGATTGCATATTGATCTGTTTTCCGTGAAGATTTCATGGTTAATGGAATGTGATTTTGGGTTTATCATGAAATGTGTTTTAAATGACATTGGTTCTTTAACCCAATTAAAGATAGGATTACATGTCTAAAATTGTATTTCGAACTGTATTGTTGATCTTTGCTAAATATATATCTGTTTGGTGGTGAAGAATTTATTCTCTTACTTAACACCCTTCACTGAGACATATGAGCTTAGAGGTTCTATATTGGCAGAAATCGGTGGTACGGTATAGATTTTCGATGTGGCATGTTTGGGTTTCCAAAGTTAAATAATCATAAAATAATGATTGTCGGAAGATTAAAACTAAGTGAAGTTTTAAAGAATCTTTAACTAGATCGAAAGATTAAAACTAAGTGAAGTTTTAATGAATCTTTAACTAGATTGAAATGAGAATGTGATAATGCGAATTATCAAATTTGGGAAATAATCGAGAATGGAGTACCACCAGTTTTACTCCAGGCGACAGTTAAATCTTTAATTAGATTTGAACGTGAAATGGTAACTATATTTACCAATAACAACATGGGTGTTAGATATGGGGTACTACCAGTTTTTCTCCATGGGATGAATAGGTTGGGATTGGGATTAATAAATAAATGATTACTTCGGTATAGCTCGATAATCTCGACTAGTTTTATAAACCTTAATTTGGTTGTGAATTGATATCCAAAGGAAGATTAAAGAATAAATTTAAAAGAATTTATCTTTGATAAAATTAATGGGAACCTTTCCCTAAATATGTGAATATTTGAATAAAAGAAATTCTGAATTGGAATGAGGCATATGATGTGTTTATATAGCACTTGAGTATTGATTATAAAATACGCGAGTTATTCGAAAAGACCGGGTTTAACCCATTCTGAATAATGAATACGATGACTAAAAGTCGACGATGAAGACGGTGGTTGAAGACCAGAGATCTTCACATCGTTTAGATGATTACTAATGCCTTCATTGGACCGTACACCCATGACAAGGTAATAAGTGGTGATCGTCCAGACGTACTTGGAAATCGACCAGATATGCGAGAACCTCTCTCTTGTATTGGACATATGGGATGAGGAATAAGGTGCCTCTGGTTTCGTTCAGACCCAGAATGGACTTATAAATGGATGTGTCTCTGACATTGGATTTCATTCTGTGTTAATTGATTTCTATTAAATATATATTTTTTTGGTGGCGGAGAATTTATTCTCTTGCTTAACGCCTTTCTCTGAGATGTACGAGCTTAGAGCTTATACATTGATAGACATCAGTTGCATGGCGTGAATTGTCAGTGTGGCATGCTGAGATGCAAATGATCAAGACTTTTGTTGAAAAGCAGAGTCTTGTAGTTGATGATCAAAGCATGACTTAAAATAGCATAGCATTGTCTATAGCGTTAATTCGCGAGCTTCACACCCCGGTATGAACCAGGAATGGGAGAGGGCTACAGGGAGTGCATGTGTTTCTTTCTAGCTAGGAGTGGTGTCATGGTATGGAATGCAGACATTTTACTTATGTGTTTGTTGGAAAGCGAGGTACCTCAGATTTGAGTCCCTAGTGGCTCTTGATGTGGTTGACATACTGACCAGATTTTATTCCCATAGGGCAGGGAAACGTATAGTTTAAGAATTGCCAATCCACTAAAGTATGTGTGGACCGGCCCTACTAGATCCAAGGGATGATGCGTTCTGTTCCTGAGATATAGGCTAGATTGTCTAGATTCAGATGAGGAAGATCCCTTGCCTCGGTTCGTAGACAAAAATCCAATTTCCAAATTGTAGAACTAGTATGGCGACATAATATATGGTGCCTATGTCATCTAAGATTGATACATTTATATTTGAAGTTGTTTTATACACTATACACTTATACTAATATCAAAATGATTTGTTTTAAACGTACCAAGCATGTTTGGCTATTATAAGGGAAAACTCTATCCTCCGGCTTGTGTTGCATTGTGTGATGGGGCCTGAGTCTTATAATAGCTTCATTTTTCCAAAAAAACATTGCGCTATTTGTTTTATGAACTTGTATTCTTGGGAGAAAACCTGTTTCATGTTATATAGCGTGGTCTCTTGATTTACTCTATTCTAAAATAAAGTTTAAATAACTGTTTTAGTTCTCACACCAGTCCCATGATTGACTCGGAGTTTATTATTTCTACCTAAACTCCGGGTGCCCTTATTTTTCACACGGATAGCTAGTAGTTTTGGTTTCCACAGATATTTCTTTTCACAGGATCCTAGATTTATAGCTGGAGCTATATTCCGAATGCTTTTTATCAGTGTATCTCTTTCAGTTATGTTATGTATTATTTTTCTGCTGTTTTTTAATTTAAATCTTTGATATTATTTTTTTCCGCTGTGTAATATTTGTTAGGGACTGCGGGATGGATCGTTCAAGCAAAGCAAACACTAGAGGGGGGTGAATAGTGCTTGTAGAAATTAAAAAAACTAAAAAACAACAGAGAACTATGGGATGAATCAAATCCCACAAACACAAACACAAACACAGATTCAAACCTAGAGGAAAAATAAACAAAAACAAAAAAGCAGAAAAGGAAAGAACACAACGGATTTTATACTAGTTCGGAATACTCCTACATCCAGTCCCACACAACGTTGGGTTGTGCAGAATTTTATTACTCTTTCAATAGTCAATTACACCCTTCTTGATTTCACAGCTCACAAGGAGACATCGATTCCTACATTCTTGATTTGATGGCTCACAAGAACACACCAACTCCTATTTCCTTGTTTTCATGGCTCACAAGGACACATCGACTCCTCTTTCACTCACAACAAGGTTTATTCAACCCAGCCAATTACAAAACAGCCTTATAACTCTTCAATAGTACTTGATTCAGAGAGTAGAGAGTGTAGAGAGAAGAAGTTTTATCAAAACAGAATTGAATTCGGTAGAGTATAAGTGTAAAAACCATAAAAATGATTAAGAATAATGGTAGGATGAAACAGGATGAAGATGGAGAAGAAGAGATGTTAGAAAATTCGGTTTAAACCTCCTTTTATAGGTTATTAAGGGTTGCAATGGTTCTTAAGCATTTCAAATAATTAAAAGACACTTCCCTTCAAATTTAGAATAATAGCTATCATATGTTGACATACATATTTTGCTATGTCGACATAGTCATGTGTAAATTTTATTTTCAAAGCATTTTTCAAGTATTTTGATATAAAGTTAATTTTTAAAATTATTGAATAAAATTCTAATGTTGTAAATCATTATTATATGATAGAAAAATATATGAAAATATATTTTTAAGCTATATAAATATATTTAGAAAATTATAAGGTTTTAAACTATATAAAATATAAATAAAGTATATATATATAACTTAAGTTTGAAAATCAAAGAAAAATGAAAAACAGAATAAAATAGAAAAACAAAATAGATAAGATTTAGGATAAAAAGGAAACAAAAATAGAGAGGATTGAGGAAAGAATTGAAAATCAGAATTTGAGTTTGAATTTGATTTTGAACCTGGAGTGCTATTTGGAGTCTTACAAAATCTAGATTCTATAAAAATATTATTCTTGAAATTCTGATTACTCATGAGTCTTGAATCTACTCTGAATTCTGAATCTCGAAAATCTCTTAAACTGTACAGTCTTCAGTATTAATTCCTGTATACAAATTCTGCATATATATATATATATATTCTAAAGAAAGATGTTATTATATATTTTATTATCAATGATAATTGAAATAAGGTTGTTGTCATCAAAACTCCATTCTCCAACAATCTCCACCTTTTTGATGATGACAACCTTAGTTTATAAAATATCATACCTGTATATACCTGTTTGATGATGATCATCGTATACTTCCCCTGTCTATAAGAATTCTATAAAACTATGCTTATATTTTATAATTTCTCCCCCTTTGGCATTATCAAAAAGAAAGATTAAAGATACTCCCCCTAAGTTTAGACAACTGTAGAAACAAAGTAATATTCTAAAAAATGCTCCCCCTAAATTGTATAATTCCCTAATTATGACATAAAATACTCCCCCTTAATTTATTAACTATTTCTAAGTAGAATACCCTCTTAATATATTAAACTAAAGAGAATAATACTTAATATGATGATTAAATACACACCAATCCTAGTATTATTACACATGTTTGTCAAATTCATATATAAACCAATCCAAACTAAATCATACCATATTTCTTAATATGTACAAGTTTCAAATAATATAATCTAATTCACACCACACAATATGAAAACAAATCAATCAAATCGTACCAAACAACTAAACGTTTCTTGGAACTTCAACCCAACCATCTTCTTTAAAGATGGATCCTTCTTAATTACTTCCCAATCTTCATCTTCTTTGGTTGGTGGAGCCTTTGCGAGATTATTTTCTTCATCTCCGATTTTTTAATCCTTTTCTTCATGATTTTCTGAACTCTGAATTGCTGTAATGCATATATTTGTATTTTCGGTTTCTGGTTCTTCATCACTTAACGACTAATTCGAATCATCTAACGTTGCTGCATATGCTTTCTTTCTTTTCTTTGATGAATTTGAGTTATCCGGTTGTTAAGTAGATTTGTCTGGATATGGACACATTCTCTTTATATGACCTGATTTATTGCAGTTAAAACATCGTCCATCATTTAATTTTGTTTGATTATTACCCTTCCTTCTATACTTTAGAAATCTTCTAAAATGATTTGTCATGAGTGTTGTTTCTTCATCATCTTCACTACTTGAGTCAGAATCATTTGTTGTTGCTTTCAGTGCAATAGATTTCTTTTTATTTGATCTATTTTCTTTTCTTTTCTGTAATTGAACTTCATATGACATTAGACTCCCAATTAACTCTTCAATCTTCATTTCATTGACATCATTTGCTTCTTCTATAGCCAAAGTTTTCTGATCCCATTCTTGAGTTAATGAATTTAATATTTTTCTGACTTGATCTACTTTGGAATAAGTTTTTCCAAGTGCTGTTAGTGTATGCACTATCTCTTGAAATCTGCAATACATATTGGAAATAGACTCATTCTCATTCATTTTAAATAATTCAAATTGATTGACTAGCATTCCTGTCTTAGTCTGCTTAACTTTACTAGTTCCTTCATGAGTAACTTGTAAAGTTCTCCAGATTTCATAAGCAGTTTTACATACTGAAACTCTATTAAACTCATTTTTATCTAATGAACAAAATAACATATTAATGGCTTTGGAATTGCTCTATGCAGCAGCCTTTTGTTCATTTGTCCATTGTGTAAATGCAGTTGTGGGTTCAACATAATTATTTTGTGTACTATTCCATGCGTCTAATCCTACAGACTGTAAATAAATTTTCATCCTTCATGCCCAATACGAATAATTACTACCATTAAACAGTAGTGGTCTAACAGTGGATTGACCCTCTATAAAAGAACTATCATTGCTACCAGTGCTGGTTGCCATTTTACCAAATTTTCAAAAATCAGATTATGAACTTTTTGAAAGACCTTGCTCTAATACCAATTGTTAGAGACTGCGGAATGGATCGTTCAGGCAAAGCAAACACTAAAGGAGGGTGAATAGTGTTTGTAGAAATTTTAACAAAACTAAAAAATTAGAGAGAACTATGGGATGAATCAAACACCACAAACACAAACACAGATTCAAACACAAAGGCAAAATAAACAAAAATGAAAATGAAGAAAAGGAAAGAACACACCGGATTTTATACTTGTTCGGATTACTTCTACGTCCAGTCCCACACAACGTTGGATTGTGCAGAGTTTTATTACTCTTTCAATAGTCAATTACACCCTCCTTGATTTCACATCTCACAAGGAGGCACTGATTCCTACTTTCTTGATTTCACGGCTCACAAGAACACACCGACTCCTATTTCCTTGATTTCACGGCTCACAAGGACACATCAACTCCTCTTTGACTCACAACAAGGTTTACTCAACCCAACCAATTACAAAGCAGCCCTACAACTCTTCAATACACTTGATTCAATGAGTAGGAGTGTAGAGAGAAGAAGTTTTATCAAAACAGAATTGAATTTGGCAGAGTATAAGTGTAAAAACCATAAAAATGATTAAGAATAATGGTAGGATGAAAGAGGATGAAGATAGAGAAGAAGAGATGTTAGAAAATTCGGTTTTACCCTCTTTTTATAGGTTATGAAGGGTTGCAATGGTTCGGAAGCATTTCAAGTAATGAAAAGACACTTCCCTTCAAATTTAGAAAAATAGCTGCCATATATCGACATACATATTTTGCTATGTCGACATAGCCATGTGTAAATTTTATTTTCAAAGCATTTTTCAAGTATTTTGATATAAAATTAATTCTGAAAATTCTTGAATAAAATTCTAATGTTGTAAATCAATATTATATGATAGAAAAACATATGAAAATATAATTTTAAACTATATAAATATATTTAGAAAATTATAAGGTTTTAAACTATACAAAATATAAATAAAGTATATATATAAAACTTAAGTTTGAAAATCAAAGAAGAATGAAAATAGAATAAAATAAATAAACAGAATAGATAAGATTGAGGATAAAAAGAAAACAAAAATAAAGAGGATTGAGGATATAATTGAAAATCAGAATTTGAACTTGAGTTTGAATTTGAATTTGAACCTGGAGTGTTATTTGGAGTCTTACAAAATCTAGACTCTATAAAAATATTATTCTTGAACTCTTGAAATCTTGATTACTCATGAGTCTTGAATCTACTCTGAATTCTAAATCTCTAAAATCTCTTAAACTGTACAGTCTTCAGTATTAATTCCTATACACAAATTCTTCATATATATATATATATATTCTAAATAAAGATGTTAGTATATATTTTATGATCAATGATAACTGAAATAAGGTTGTTGTCATCAGAACTCCATTCTCCAACAATATTATTTATTCATACTCTGCTATATTCTTGTACTCTGATGTAATTGTTGTAATAGCAATAAAATGTTCTATTGTTTATGTTCTGATTGGTCATGTTCTCAACTCAATCCGGGCTTTCCCTTATGGGAGAGTTTAGGTCGTTTATCATGGTATCAGAACTTTGGTTTACAGAGCTCGAGAACAGGACACATTAGAACCAAACGAAAGAATTCATCAGAGATTTGATTAGTAATTTCCAATGAGAATGACTTGTTAGAGATGGGATCAGTAGTATCCTAGAATGAGATTAAAAAGTATAATTTATAAAAACAAATTTAATTTTGAAAATTATATCTTATTATACATATTTGGCTATTTTATTTTAATTTGATTTTGGAATATTGGGTATATAGAGATTTTAATATACGTCTGATCCACGTGTATGCAAAGCCTTAAATATACTGGATAGATATAGAATCACACTTTAGTCGCCCGGAGATGATTCTGATGATGACCATGGCATCATCAGTATTTATTTTCGAGTTTCGAAAGTGGGATATCTATATATTTTCAATTGACTGGTGTGAGAACCAAAACTTAGCTAGGATTTATTGCTATTATTTAGCCTTAAAATGTGATTTTTTGACTATGTGTAAAATTATATATTTGAAAAGCTAATCAACTAATTGATTGTTGGTTGTGATGTTTGATAATTAGTTCAACTAATTTAAAAATATTGGAAGGATCAAACCAATATGTGAATGGAAGGTAAAATTTAGCCAAATCGAATCAAATATTGAATTGAATTGAAAATTGTTTGGAATTTCATACATATACATGTATATATAACGAACTGGTCATAACATGGAAGCTAAGAAGAGGAATAAAATTGTATGCTCGACAAATAGGTACATATTTACTGTATTTATTGGGGTTTGATGATTTTATGAGCCGATTGGCTAGCCGCTTGGCTTTTTCTTTTTCTTTTGGATTGATGAGGGCCCTATGAGGCAAGTTGTGGTTTTACCGATCATCATGTACAAAGGAGGTTATAGCGAAAATTTTCAAAAATTTAGGGTGTTAGCCAAATTGTTGAGAAATTAGAAAGTTCTTAGAAACTGAAAAGTTGAAGAACTCAAGTCAGAATGAAATTTGAGTTGGTTAGTTAAACAACTTTCCACTTCGTTCTTTTTCGAGGAAGAAAAGATTTTAAGTGGGGGAGATTGTAACAACCCGGAATTTCAGAACCAATTTAAAATTTTTATTTTAGCAATTTCAATGGATTTTGAATATCTAAAATGATTTATTTTGAATAATAACGATTTAAAATTTATTTAAATCGAAGTTAGAATGTATAAATTTATTTTAATTATAAAACGAGCCTGAAATGGCGCAGTAGTTTAATAATTCGATTTTAAATTTCAATTGAATATACAAGATTCAAAATAAATCGGATTTAAGTAAAACTAGAAACGTTAGAATCTGTTTAACTATATCTTTCTAATGAATGTGAAGATTTTAGATTTCATAATATAAACTGAAAGTTATGACCAGTTTAAAATTTAAAATAGTCGCTATGGAATTTCTATATATTTTTAATAATATATAGCCCTTAAAAATAGCCATTTTGCAAACGACCTCCGTTTTCGATGAAACTAATTTTGTTGGATCCGGAATATCAAATTATTGCTATATTTCAATTTTCATAATTTTTGGAATTATAAATTAAATTAATTATATTAAGTCAAACCCCTTTTTTACCTTTCCATCGTTCAAAGAAGAAAGAGAAAAAAATCGCATCGCCCTTTCAGCAGCCCGCTGTTGCTCCCCTTACCTCTAAGCTCATAGGTCATATCCCATGTAACTTTGGAGACGAATATTGGGGTCATTTCCTATGCTTTACGCACTGAGTGAGAGATGTGAGGATGGTTGCTATGTTTGGTTTGTTTGCCATCACTATGACATGCACACCCCCACCCCAGTGTTCTTTATACCATGTGTTAGTGGCACCTCAGAGTATTGTACGGTATGTAGTGCTAACTCTTTGGTTGCAGGTCCAGGTTCAGGTATGGTTTAGTATACCTGTTATTGTTCTGTTTTGCTGTTTTTCACTCATACCAGACTTTTGTCTGACCCATAGTTTTATGTCTCTTCTTATTACTCTGGGTGCTCTCACGAGCAGACTAGAGACAGGTTAGGTGGTATGCACGAGTAGCTGTACCGGAGACGAGCAGGAGGCTTCCACGTATGATACATATATATAGATATTCTCCCTGTGATGCTGCGGTCACTACTTTGGGCATTAGTGGTGTACCTTTCTTTCTTTTGCTCAGAGACAGTAATTTGGAAAGTTGTAATAAGCTGTATTTGGATTTCCGCTACTCTGATGATGATGTTGATGTTGGTTTTAATTATCATCTTATGCACTATCTCGCCTGTTTTATGTCAAGTATATTATTATTATATTTTGTTCCATGCGCTGTGAGACATTCGATAGGTTTTCGATTATTTCATTCTCTTCTTTCCTTTCTTTGGTGACCGTTCCGTGCTAGTCGGGCATGTGTACCGTGCACTTTTGGAGGAAATGCCGGCTGGTGCGGGGCCGGCCGTCACACTTGGTATCAGAGCTCTAGGTTGCGTAGTTAACCTAGGGAAAGACACCAGGGAGAGATAATACGTATATGAGAGCACGTATTTGTGATTATTTTGGTTTTCAAAAGCTATATATAAATATTATTAGTATAGCTAAGGATGAAGTCGCACTGCACTGACACCACAAAGAGGATGGTTAATCGTTTTCTCTGTGCAGATTAAACGATGAGTCGATACGCAAGGGTTACTGGTAGAGGAGCCAATAATGGGAATGTTGCCGAGATGAGGACGATGTTTACTGACCTCATGAGAGAGATGCTTAGAGATGTTCAGAGGGCAGCTTCCAATGCCGGTAATTGTAACAACCCGGAATTTTGGAACTAATTTAAAAAAAATCATTTTAAGGAAATTTTGACAGAAAATGCGTCAGAATTTAAAAATTCCAAAAAAAGAAGAAAAAGAATTTACATTTTTATTACCATTTAAAAAAAAATGAAATATGTTTTAAAATAAATGTTAATCTTTATTTAAATGTAAGAACATAAAAATGATTTATTAGACTAATAAAAATATCACCTTGATTAGAAATGATGATTAAATCAAATTGACAATTTTGGTTAAGAAATTGGTTAGACAAACAAACAACATTTTTATATAAACGTCACATTAGTGAAAAAGAACAACATTCTTGTCAAGACTTGATTAGTGAATTTAAATACTCATTTTGGGTTAATATGTTAGTGAGTTACAAATGAACCTTTTTATTCATTGAAAGGGATTAATTGGAAAATGAACATTTTGATTTATTTAAAAATTGATAAACAAAAATCACTGTTTTTATTTGCATTAAAAGTTAATAAACAAAATCACTATTTTTGTTTGAATCAAAAGTTAACAAACAAATTTTTATTTTTTGTTTGTGTATTGAAAGTCAACATACAAGATTATCATTTTTATTCACATTAAAAGAATGAAATGAAAGAATATATTTTGTCATTTGAAAATAAAAGACAAGTTTTTTACTTTACTTTGTTTACAAAATAAAACACCAATTTTTACCTTTATTTTGTTTATAAAATAAAAAGCAAGTTTTAATCTTTTATTTTGTTTACAAAATAAAATGCTAATTTTAATCTTTAATTCTGTTTACAAAATAAAATACGAGCTTTACCTTTATTTTTGCGAACATAATAAAATGCATATTTGAAATGTCATTTATGACAATTGACCTATTAGAATCGCCACTTATGATAAAGCTCAAAAGGTCATTTATGTTGAGTTATAATCACCATTTATGTTAGTATTCAAAATGACATTTATGTTGAGTTAAAAATACCACTTATGCTAGGATTCAAAATGTCAACTTTTATGTTTGTTCATATTCAAAATACCCTTTTTGTTTGAATAAGTATAAAAAAAATGTCAAAATATAAATTAACATTTGTCAATTTAATAAAAAGTTAATCTTTTGTTTACAATTTTTATGTAAACAAAAATGTCTAAATCAAAATTTACATTTGTTAATTATATAAAAGTTTATCTTTTGTTTACGTTTTACGATGTAAACATAAATGATTAAATAGATTTTATATTAAATAGGAAGATGTAAAAATAAGATTTTACATTTAAATAGAAAAATGTGAAAATAGGAAAATGTACTAAAACATTGATTAGATTAACACCTGCCTAGTCAGCTAATTCATTTCATTTGTAACATACTACATATGTAGGAAAACAAGTGAGGTATAAAATCAAATATATAACAAAATAAAAATATATAAATATATATATATTGGCGCCACTATATAATATCCTAAACTTCTCTAAACCTATTCCTAATTACAAAACATAAGCCGCCGCCGTCTTCTTCTTTTCATGGCCAGAAAGCTCCTTACTTCTTCCTCCAATAAATCCTTATCTTCTAAATAAAATCTCTCCACTATTTTGAGAATTTTGTAGCTCTCTCTCCACTCTTCCCTCTCTGTTGTGGCACCGTCCGATCGTAATGGAGTTGAACGTATGGATTGAAAATCTCTGACCTAAGATTGAACAAATAGAAAAAGTTGCAGCCTTGGTTATCAGTAGGAAGAAGAAGGTGAATTTTAATTTAATTATTTTATAAATTCAAATCATTATTAACACAAAATAATTCGTAACGGGTTCATATGTTATCGGAATCGCGTGAATCAGGAGTTGTTTTGGATCGTGGCGGAGTCTTCTTCATTTTAGGAGCAACCAGAGGATTTAGATCGACCAGAAATTTTTGGGAAAAATTTGAATCACGGTGAGATTCTATTTTATAATTTATTAAATTTAAATTATTTTTCTTGTGTTTTTGATGTTTGTATGTACATGATTGTGGATTGATGATGTATGATGTCTGTTTGAGAATTGGTGATAGTTGTTTGGGTTATTATGGACAAATTGTTGTTGCATACACTGTTGATGAAATTTGTTGAATCAATAGAAACGATGTACATGATGTAAATGATAAATTCATTTTTATTTATTTATTTAAAATGTATGGAAATTTATATCTAAATAAAAGTTACAACTTTCATTTTTGTTCAGAAAAAAAAATGAAACTTTGTTTATGTTTACAAAGATTATAACTTTGAATGGGATTAAGAAGATTACAACTTTGTTTTTGTTCTAAAAAAAAATTAAAAATTACAACTTTGTTTGCGTTTTTTTTATATAAAATTGAAACTTTATTTTGTTTTTGAAAAGAACAAACTTTATTTTGTTTATGAAAAAGAACAAAACTTTGTTTTGTTTATTGAATAAAAGTTCAAACCTTATTTTGTTTTGTTTAAAAAGAACAAAACTTTGTTTTGTTGGTAAAGATTTAAAACCTTGTTTTTGCTTATAAAAGACTGAAATTTTGTTTTGTTTATAAAGATTAAAACTTTGTTTTGGTTATAAAGATTTCACCTTTATTTTGAGACGATTATAATAAATAAAGTTTTGATCTTTATTTTAGAATAATTAAAATTTTGACTTTTGTTTTGAAATAAAAGATTTTATTTTTATTTTAAGTTAGATAAAGGAATATATTTTATGGTGAATTTGTGTCATTAAATCAAATGAAATAAAAAGGGCAATACCCAATATGTGAACATTGTTAAATTATGTAAATTGTCTATGTTCCATTTATGCACCTGTATACACTGCCATTTACAAGCGACCCTGGCTTGTTTATGTGAGTGAACGATCAATTTTTACACATCGTCCAGAAGCACAGTTTATTTTAAATATGTGAATTGTGTTGGCTGAAACCCCACACGGGTCAAGGGTTGACTTTTGAATACACGTCACCCTTGGAATAATTAGAAATGCACTTTGGATGGATGTTCTGAAATTGTTATGTAATTAATGTTTGATTTTACTTATAATTAAATTATATGGAAATGGTGGGTCTCATTCCAATTTTGAGTAAAGTAATAAATATGCAAATTAATGAAATAAATTGGAAGTTAAAGTATTTAGATGATTTAATTTTCCATTTAAAAAGGAAATAATAAAGAAGCTTTTGAATTGACAATATTTCCTTCGAATGAAGGAAATAAATGCCCATTTATTATTCAATTAATGATATTAATTGACGCTTGAATTAAGTAGATAAAAACCTTTAACATTTGGAAGGTTATAAACAAATTATTGGAATTAGTAAATCACATTCCAATTATATTAAGAAGATTTTAAATTGAAAAGATTCCTTTTTATGTTAACATTAAAAATGGAAGATGGATTTCAAAATTTGAAATGTTTTTAAATTGATTTCATTTTAATATTGAAATGGTAGGTTTTAATATCACAAATTAAAACCGTTTTTTTTAATAATTATTATTATTATAATATCATAATAATATGGAAAGTTAATATGTATTGAAATGGAATAATAAAGCTTTATATGAAAGAATATTTCAAGTAAGGAATGATATTAAGTAGTAGGATATTTTAAAATATAAAATATTTTAAAATAATATTCTTGGATAATATTTATAAATAAAAATTTCAATTATATTTGGACACGAGGTTAGGACACGTTTATGGTGGAAGTCTGCCCGGAACCAACCGGCATATCCAGCAGCCATAAATGTTGGGCCTAATGTGAGAGGTCCAAGTACACGAATATAAATTGGGTTTTGACTCGAGGTTAAGCCCAACTGTGGAATAAGTCTGCCCGGACCCAACCGGCATATCCAGCATCCACAAGTTGTAGGCCTAATGTGAGAAGTCTGACCCATTATAAAACATAAATGGATAATATAACAAATTGGATTATTTAATCCATTATGAATAGAAAACATCATTTTTCTATGTAACGAAAATAAACAGAAAACGTCATCTTTCTATATAAATAGGAAAAATAAAAGAAAAACATTTATTTACACTTAGGTAAATAAATAGGAAAAATAAAAGAAAAACATTTATTCACACTTAGGTAAATAAATAAGAACAAGGATGCTTAACCCGAGGTTGGATTGAGTTGTGATGTAAACCTGCCCGGACCCGCCCGGCTGTCCAGTAATCACAACAATACCTACCCAATGTGGGAGGTTAAAGCATATTCTAATTGTCTAAATTTACATTTAATATTACTTCAAAATATTTAGTATAAATAAAATAAAACATAGAGCAAGTAAAACATATATTTACATTAGATAAATGAGAGATTAAATAAAATTACATTTTTATTAAGTAATTGAAGTATACGTTTTACATTGTAAATATAAATTACATTTTTATGTAATTAGGATTATAAACAATAAAATTACATCTTTATGTAATTAAGGTTATAAAGAAAAAACTACATTTTTATGTAAATAGGATTTATTTACATTTTCTTATGTAAATAAAATAATAACAGAAAATGTTAGAAAAGAATTAACATAAGATATTCTTTTTATGTTAAAAAGAAATATTAGAAAAAGGATTAAAGAACTACATTTTTCAATGTAATTAGAAAAGGATTTAAGAATTACACTTTTCAATGTAGAGAAAAGAAATAAAGAAATTTACATTTGTTCAATGTAAATAAAGGATTTAATAATAGTACATTTTCAATGTAAGAAAAATACATATACATATATATATGTTTTACATTGTAAATAAAATTACATTTCTATGTGATTAAGATTATAAGAACAAATATGTGAATAAGGATTATTTACATTTTCTTATGTAAATAAAAAGGATTAAAAGAATAATTATGTGAATAATATTTATTTACATTTTCTTATGTAAATAAATAAGATAAAAGGAAAAGGTACATTTATTTATAATTAGCGTAAATAAATATAGTAAAAGTAAAGGTACATTTATTAACAAACAATGTAAATAAATAAGAATAAGAAATTAAAAACATTTATTTACAAATAGTGTAAATAAATAAGAAAAAGAAATTAAGTACATTTATTTACAAATATTGTAAATAAATAAGAAAAGGAATTAGAAACATTTATTTATAAATAATGTAAATAAATAATATAAAAGAAGTAGAGAAATATTTATTTACATTTAGGTAAATAAATAAGGAAAAGAATAGAAAAACATTTATTTACATTTAGGTAAATAAATAGAAAATAAATTAAAAGGATATATAAAGCATAATTTATTTACAATTAGAGTAAATAAAATAAGAAAGGTAGTAAAATAAAACAAGAAATATTTTATCGTCATTTTAGATGCGATAAAAAGAATAAATTTTTATAATTAAAATCGCCAAACGATTTATATTTATATGTATATATATAAATATAAATTATAAATTAAACAAAACGCGCGCGACAGTTCGCGTATCGACAATCGTAACTTTAAATAGTTATACCGAAAGATCCGACCATCGGATTTTCCCAAAACTGGAATCGTTAGAACCTCTTTGGGAAGATCTTTCCAACGATATAAACTTCATCAAAATCCAACGGTTAGTTTTCGAGATAAGTGTAGATCAAATTTGGTTGAAATCAGCGTCAGGGTCGCCCATTGACTCGAAGCGTCGTTATATTAATTTAAGCTATCTTATTTTAAATAAAATAGAAATAGGTCGTTATTAAATACCAATAACGATATGAAATGATTTCAAGTTATATATATATGTGAGAATCATTTGAAAAGTCCGAGTTCAAATCTCATTTCAAATGATTATACGACGATCTAAGTCGAAGAGTTGAAGACGGTGATTGAAGACCGACGATCTTCACATCGAATGGATGTGTTGCTACTGAGACCCATGAGAGGAGTAGCTACCTTGAAAGGGGTTCAGTGGTGGCCATTCGGACGTAGTGTTGATTTGTACGGGTTTGAATTTCGCTCAGACCCAGAGCATAAGTTTATAAATGGAATGTATGTCTGACATTGTAGTCCTTTATACTACATTCGTTGATCTCTGTTAATATATATCTGTTTGGTGGTTAACGCCCTTCTCTGAGACGTATGAGCTTAGAGGTTATATATTGGTAGAAATCAATGGTGTGGTATGGATTGACAATGTGGCATGCCAAGATGCATGAATCAAGGCTTTTGTTGAAAAGCAGGCCTTGTGGTCGATGATCAAAGCACGGTCTGTTTAGGCGTAGCTTTGTGTATAGCGTAACTTCGCGAGCCTCACACCCCGGTATGAGTCAAAAACGGGATACGGACCGTAGGGAGTGCACACGTTTCTTTCTAGCTAGAGTGTTGTCAGGGACCTACCAGCGCTGACATTTTACTCATTGTGGATGATGGATTTTGAGGTACCTCGTGTTTTATAAGCCGTTGGTGGTCATACTATAGGTCCAAAGGGATCGGGAAACGTGTGTTCAGGCATAACCAATCCACTGCCCATAGGCGGGGACCGGCCCTACCGCTTCCAAGGGTTCACTGCGGGGAATCCTGAGGCATTTGCTAGAGTGTCTCGAATCGGAGAGGATCTTGCCCCTAGCCTCGACTCATGATGGAATCCAAATCTCCAATACGACCTTGCGGTTTTGATTGTAGAACTAGTATCGGCGACATAGTAGGATGGGGTACTATGCCGTCTAGGATTAATACTTATGATTGAAATGTTTTTATTTAAAACATATACACATTAATATCAAATCCGTTTTATACGTATCAAGCATCTTTTGACCATTATAAGGTAAAACCCTATCCTCTGGTGTGCGTTGCATTGTGTGATGGGACCTGGGTCTTATAATGGTTTCATTTTTCCAAAAAGACATTGCGTTATTTCTCGATTTACTTTAGTTTATGCACCGACAATCCATTGGAATAAAACCCGTTCCGCATTAGCGGCGTGGTCCTTGGATTTGTCTTATTAGTTAAATTAGTTTAGAATTCTCACACCAGTCCCATGACTGACTCGTAGTTTGTTTCACTTTGCAAACTCGGGTGCCCTCTTTTCCACACGGGCAGTCGAGTAGCTTTTTGCAGATATCTCTCTCTTTAGCAGGATCCTGGATCGAAGCCTAAAGCTGTGTCCAGAGCTTAGAAGTCTTCCGCTGTTTAATGTATTAAATCTGTTGTAATTTATCTTCCGTTGTAGTTTACTTTATTTGTACTCTGATATTCTGTACTCTGATGTAACATTATTGTAATGTAATAAAAGTCTGCTGTTATTGTTCTAATGTATTGTATTCCCAAAGTTAACGTATGCGAGTTTTGAATGGTCTTGGTCGATTTTACGATCGATTAAGGTCGGGCAAAATCCATGTCGTTACAGTTGGTATCAGAGCTCTGGTTAGCTCAAATCTTTGGGGTACAACTCGTTAGAACTAAACAAAAGACTCATCAGAGGTTGGATTAGTAATGTCCAATAAGAATACTCATTAGAGATAGGATCAGCAGTATCCTAGAATGAGAAAACTCATTAGAGATGGGGTTAGTAATACCCTAGAATGAGTTCAGAGTGATAATGTAATAACCCGAAAATGCGAGCCAGTTTGAAATTTTTATTTTGGCAATTTTAGCGAATTTTGAATATTTAAAATGAATTATTTTAAATAATATCGACGAGAAATTTATTTTGAATATAATTCGTACGTATATATTATACGCGTCGTCGTTAGAATATAAATAATTATATATAATTATAAATAGAATTGAAAATGGCGCGGTAGTTCGATAATTCGATTTCAAAATTCAATTGAATGTACCGGGTGCAAAACAATCCGGATTTTAGTGAAACCAAAAATGATAGGATCTAAATGATGATATCTTTCCAACGAATCCGACCAATCAAAATTTCATAGCGGGAATCAAAAGTTATGTCCAGTTGAAAATTCTGAATAGTCGCTATAGAATTCAGGCCCTTAAAAATGGACATTTTGCAAATGACCTCAGATTTCGACGAAACCACTTTTGTTGGATCCGCAGTGTCAAATTATTGCTAGATTCCAAATTTCATAATTTTTCGAATCAATATGTGAGCGTGGCAAAGGGAAACGCGTTTGACCAGTTTCAGTTGATTTTAATCGACTGGAAATTGGCCATTTTTCCAACGGTCTCAGAATTCGACGAAACTAGTTTTGTTAGGACCGTATCGTCAATACGAAGCTAGAAAATATTTTTCTAGAATTTTTAAAGTTAATATGTGACCCCGGTAATTTGAAATGTGCATTTAAATTGAATATATAAAGATTTATATTTTAAATTAAACGAAAACCTATCAAAACAGTCGAATTGGCTCACGATACATATCCCATTGTGTTCGGAATGGGGGTATTTAGCTAGAGGCTTCGGTCGTTGGGGTTGACTTGGAGTTCGGAAGCTAAACCCTAATTTCAAGAATAAAATAATATTAAAATAATATATATATATAAAAAACCTTTCCCCCTTTTTCATTTCATTTTTCAGAAAACGTTTTTCCCTTTTTTTTTCAAAAAGAGATGGCCATCGACTTTGGCCATCGCCCCACCTCTGGCCTGCGCCTCCCACCGCCGATCATGGCGTCGCCTTCCCCCCCCCCCCTCACCACCTTCTCGACCTCCTTTCCCCTCTCGATTGAAGAACGCGTGAGCCCCGCAACCCCAGAGACCACCAACGACGAGCAACCCCAAATCGACCCGCCTGACCGTCGCTCCGCCACTGGCGATCTCCCCTCCCCCTCCGCCTTCTTCCCCTGCTCCTCCCCGCTTCAGAAATCGCGAACCCAAAAGCCCCATCAATTGATACTTGAAACCGCGGGCCCCACCACCACGCACCACCTCTGTCGACTAACCCCGCACCACCGTTGGCCCTATGCGCTGGCTCCACCTCACCAGCAGCCACCAGCGAACCCTCTCCTCCCCGTTCCACCTTAATACAGTAAGTTATTTTAATTTCTTATACAATTTTCTTTTCAGTATTTACTTATTGATATTTATAGCGGTAAGGGACTGATTTATTTTATTTAAAGAAATTAGTTTTAGATTTAGGAAAATCAGTGTTTTTACCTTTAAAAAGATCGGATTTTTATATAGTTGATTAAATAGAAAAGATCGGATTTTTATATATGTTGAAGCGAAATAAAAATTCGATTTTTATATGAGTGGCGGTATAAAAATATGATTTTTATTCATGTAGGGTAATAAAAATATTTTTTTTTCTTTTTTCTTATATTAGTGGCAAGATAAAAATAGAATTTTTATCTATATAATAGCAGTATAAAAATAGAATTTTTATATACATAGGAACAATATAAAAATGTGATTCTTATATATGTAGTGACTACGGGCAACGAAGATGATAAAAAGGCGAGAATGAAGAAGATTTCTATCAAAGAAGAGTCAAGGTGTTTGGATAGCTATTGGTGAGAACTTCTCACTCTAAACTTCTTTTTCTAGTTATATATATATACTAGGATGCAGACGGTGCTTAGTAGCACCCGACACAATCGTTCACAGACCATGGACTTGTTTGTTTGGTTGCATAGATTAGTTAGATGATTTGATTTGAAATTGAATTGTTTGATGAATTGAATGGATTTGATTAATGTTTGAATGGCGTGGGCCTTCACTAGACCGGGGATAAGGCTAGGCCTCGTCCCGTTTCTAGTATCGTGTCGTTATGCCGCCGAAATTTCCCAAAATATGTTAGAAAAATAAAAATATCATTTTTATTGTGTAAATGAACTGAATAGAAATTCATGTGTTGAAATAGATTATTTTATCGTTAAAAATATAATTTCTAACGTGGAAGTGAATAAAATAAAATATTCATTTACAAACCGGACGGTTTGTTTATGTACACCTATTTGAAGGACATTGATTGGGACAATAAATTTTACACATCGCCCAGCTGCACAAATAAAATCTGTGTTTGATTGTTTGAAACCCCACACGGGTGTTGGGATGAAATTTGAAGTTCACTCATCCTGATTGATTAAATATGTCGATCGATTGATTGACAGACTGTTATAAGCGTTAGATATCTATATTTGATGCTTATACAGTGTAGTGCACTTTGGATGATGGTTGATTGTTTATTATTGCTATTATATACATGTGTTGTATGGAATCCATATAATTAACGTTATATGGTGATTGATTGGGCCTCATTCCAATTGGGACAATAATGAATGTTATAAAAGAAAATTAATGTGTTGAATATAAAAATAGTCATGTGTTGACGATGTTCATGTGTTGAGTGAAATATTTTATACAATGAAATTTACATCTTTATCATATTTAAAATTAGAACTACTTCACGGTGGAGTCTAATTGAAAATCAAACGATAGATACCATAGTTTTGTAAAATATTTTACATAACAAAAATAGTGATGTGTTGACAGTACTCATGTGTTGAGATTAGTCGTGTGTTGGAAGAAATATAGATTCATGTGTTGAATAGAATAAATATTCATTTGTTGAATAGAATAACGGATTTATTGAAATATATAAAGCCGTGTTGATTAGAGTTGCGCTATTTTGACGTGAACGATATTTATATCGATTATATTCGTTTTTATAATGAATATAGAAAAGAAGTGATTTCAAAATATAACATTTTGAAAATATTATCATTTATATAGTAATGATATAAAATATCCAATTTTGATTTGAAATTGAATATAGAGTTGAAATGGTTTTGAAAACGAAGTTAAAACGATTTATAAAATACGTTTTAAAAAGGAAATCGACGAAATATATATAATATATATATATTATATATAATGGCCTGAATAGAACGCGATGCGCCACGGTAGTTCGTAAATTTCGACCATTGACTTCGAATTGACGTTGCGGGAGATCCGACCGTCGGATTCTCCTAAAACCGGAACCGTTGGGTTCGTATCGAAAAGAGCTTTCCAATGAATATTAGAAATTTGAAATCTAACGGTTGGATTTGGAATTATGTCCAAATCAAATTTTGAAAAGGTCGTTGTAAGTGCAGTTCGATGGCCATTGGTGGAAATCGACTGTACGGGCCTTGATAAAATTATTAAAAATAATCAATATTCCCAATACGTGGATTGGACTGGAGTTGAATCGAAATTATCTTCAGGATATTTCGATGTTGGATTTCGTGACTATACATATATTGTTATGGGAATTTGAAAGATATATTTTATATCGTTATTTCCAATACGATATATGTTGGTTTCAGAATTTGATATTGAATATAAGCCGATATATTTTCTATTCAGAGCCTTGTATTTAATATCAAATGTGATTTGGGTTTATCGTGAATCGTGTTTTAGAAGACATTGGTTCTTTAACCCAGTTAAAGGCAAGATATCGATTTTTGAGAAGATTAAAACTAAGTGGAGTTTTAATGAATCTTTAATTAGATTAAAATGTGAATTGATAATTTAAATTATCAAATTTGAAAAGTGATCGAGAATGGAGTATCACCAGTTTTGCTCCAAAGCGATAGTTAAATCTTTAATTAGATTTGAACGTGAAATGGTAATTAATTTTACCGATAACACTGTGGTGTTAGGAATGGAGTATCACCAGTTTTGCTCCATGGGATATATAGGTTGGGATTGGGAAATAAAATAAATAATTACTTCGGTGTGGTTCGCTAATCCCGACTAGTTTGGAAAACCATAAAATGGTTTGAAATGATATCCAAAGGAAGATTATAGGATAAACTTAGAAGAATTTATCTTGGATAAAATTAATGGGAACATTTCCCTAAGAATGTGATTTGTGAATAAAAGAATATTCTGAATTGGAATGAGGCGTTTGTTGTGTTTGTGTAACATTCATTTATTATATACGTGGGTTATTCAGAAAGGCCGGGTTTATACCCATTCTGAATAACCGATTCGACGAGATGTCGAAGATGAAGACGGTGGTTGAAGACCGGAAGTCTTCACATCGTTTGGGTGATTACTGATGATCTTGATTGGGCTGTACACCCAGGATGAGGGAATCAGTTGGTGATCGTCCAGACGTACTTGGAGATGGATGGATATGCGAGGAAAGTGCCTCCGGTTTCGTTCATACCCAGAACGAACTTGTAAATGGATTGTGTGTCTGACATTGGATTTTATTCTGTGTTGAGGGATCTCTATTAAATATACATCTGTTTGGCGGCGGAGAATTTATTCTCTTGCTTAACGCCCTTCTCTGAGACGTACGAGCTCAGAGGTTGTATATCGATGGACATCAGTCGCATGGAGTGAATTGCCAATGTGGCACGCGTAAGTGGCAATTGATCAAGGCTTCTGTTGAAAAGCAAAGTCTTGTGGTTGATGATCAAAGCACGGCCTGTGTGGCGTAGCTTTGTGTATAACGTGAATTCGTGAGCCTCACACCTCGGTATGAGTCAAAAACGGGATACGGACCCAAGGAGTGCACGACGTTTCTTTCTAGCTAGGGTGGTGTCAGTGACCTACCAGCCCTGACATTTATATACTTTTCACCTGTGTGGTTGTTGGATACGAGGCGCCTCGGATATAGGTCTGTAAGGACCGGGAAACGTGTGTTCAGGAATAACTAATCCTCAAAAGTAAGAGAGGACCGGCCTTGGAGGTTCCAAAGGATCAGAGTGGGGTCCTGAGGCATTGCTAGAGTGTCTCGAACGCGGAGAGGAGCTTGCCCCTTGCCTCGGCTCATGACGGAAATCCAATTTCCAATACGTGATAGTGCGGTTTTATTTGTAGAACCTAGTATGGCGACATAGTGGTATGGGTCATTCATGCCGCCTATGATTGATATTTATGATTGAAATTGTTTTGACACTATACACCTATAATAGTATCAAATAATGTGTTTTAAACGTATCAAGCATGCTTTGGCTGCTATAAGGTAAAAACCCTATCCTCCGGCTTGCGTTGCATTGTGTGATGGGACTTGGGTCTTATAACAGCTTCATTTTTCTTTATTTAGCATTGCGCTGTTTGTTCTATGCACTGGTATTCTTGGGAGGAAACCCGTTCCGTGTTATACGGCGTGGTCCCTTGATTTACCTAACTTTAAAACCAATATTAATAACTGTTTTAGTTCTCACACCAGTCCCATGACTGACCTGGAGTTTATTGTTTTAACCTAAACTCTGGGTGCCCCTATTTTCCACACGGGCAGCTAGTAGTTTTGGTTTTGCAGATTTATATTCACAGGGTCCTGATTTACAGCTGGAACGATGCTCGGAAAGCTCTGTATCCGTGTATCACTTTCAGTTGTGTTTTGTATATTTTTCCGCTGCTATGTAATTTATTGTAATCTCTGATATTTATCGAATGTAATTTATTCATTTATACTCTATATATTCTTGTATCTGATGGAATTGTTGTAATAACAATGAAATGTTCTTCCGTCTGCGTTCTATTTTGTCTTGTACTCAATTCTATCCGTGTTTTCCTTCACGGGGAAGTTCGGGTCGTCTCAGATAAGCTTATAATTAACGTATTTTGATTATATATATAATCCTATTTCAGAAAATATGATTTTAAATATATAAAAGTATATATATATATATATTTGATAAGTTAGCCAACAAATGAAATTAATTAAAGTAAAATTAAAATTTAGTTAGTTAATTAAACAACTTTTAGCCTTGTTCCTTTTCGAGGACGAAAAGATTTTAAGTGGGGGAGATTGTAATAACCCGGAATTTTGGAACTAATTTAAAAAAAAATCATTTTAAGGAAATTTTGACAGAAAATGCGTCAGAATTTAAAAATTCCAAAAAAAGAAGAAAAAGAATTTACATTTTTATTACCATTAAAAAAAATGAAATATGTTTTAAAATAAATGTTAGTCTTTATTTAAATGTAAGAACATAAAAATGATTTATTAGACTAATAAAAATATCACCTTGATTAGAAATGATGATTAAATCAAATTGACAATTTTGGTTAAGAAATTGGTTAGACAAACAAACAACATTTTTATATAAACGTCACATTAGTGAAAAAGAACAACATTCTTGTCAAGACTTGATTAGTGAATTTAAATACTCATTTTGGGTTAATATGTTAGTGAGTTAGAAATGAACCTTTTTATTCATTGAAAGGGATTAATTGGAAAATGAACATTTTGATTTATTTAAAAATTGATAAACAAAAATCACTATTTTTATTTGCATTAAAAGTTAATAAACAAAATCACTATTTTTGTTTGAATCAAAAGTTAACAAACAAATTTTCATTTTTGTTTGTGTATTGAAAGTCAACATACAAGATTATCATTTTTATTCATATTAAAACAATGAAATGAAAGAATATATTTTGTCATTTGAAAATAAAAGACAAGTTTTTAACTTTACTTTGTTTACAAAATAAAACACCAATTTTTACCTTTATTTTGTTTATAAAATAAAAAGCAAGTTTTAATCTTTTATTTTGTTTACAAAATAAAATGCTAATTTTAATCTTTAATTCTGTTTACAAAATAAAATATGAGCTTTACCTTTATTTTTGCGAACATAATAAAATGCATATTTGAAATGTCATTTATGACAATTGACCTATTAGAATCACCACTAATGATAAAGCTCAAAAGGTCATTTATGTTGAGTTATAATCACCATTTATGTTAGTATTCAAAATGACATTTATGTTGAGTTAAAAATACCACTTATGCTAGGATTCAAAATGTCAACTTTTATGTTTGTTCATATTCAAAATACCCTTTTTGTTTGAACAAAGTATAGAAAAAAAAGTCAAAATCTAAATTAACATTTGTCAATTTAATAAAAAGTTAATCTTTTGTTTACAATTTTTATGTAAACAAAAATGTCTAAATCAAAATTTACATTTGTTAATTATATAAAAGTTTATCTTTTGTTTACGTTTTACGATGTAAACATAAATGATTAAATAGATTTTATATTAAATAGGAAGATGTAAAAATAAGATTTTACATTTAAATAGAAAAATGTGAAAATAGGAAAATGTACAAAAACATTGATTAGATTAACACCTGCCTAGTCAGCTAATTCATTTCATTTGTAACCTACTACATATGTAGGAAAACAAGTGAGGTATAAAATCAAATATATAACAAAATAAAAATATATAAATATATATATATTGGCGCCACTATATAATATCCTAAACTTCTCTAAACCTATTCCTAATTACAAAACATAAGCCGCCGCCGTCTTCTTCTTTTCATGGCCAGAAAGCTCCTTCCTTCTTCCTCTAATAAATCCTTATCTTCTAAATAAAATCTCTCCACTACTTTGAGAATTTTGTAGCTCTCTCTCCATTCTTCCCTCTCTGTTGTGGCACCGTCCGATCGTAATGGAGTTGAACGTATGGATTGAAAATCTCTGACCTAAGATTGAACAAATAGAAAAAGTTGCAGCCTTGGTTATCAGTAGGAAGAAGAAGGTGAATTTTAATTTAATTATTTTATAAATTCAAATCATTATTAACACAAAATAATTCGTAACGGGTTCATATGTTATCGGAATCGCGTGAATCAGGAGTTGTTTGGATTGTGGCGGAGTCTTCTTCGTTTTAGGAGCAACCAGAGGATTTAGATCGACCAGAAATTTTTGGGAAAAATTTGAATCACGGTGAGATTCTATTTTATAATTTATTAAATTTAAATTATTTTTCTTGTGGTTTTGATGTTTGTATGTACATGATTGTGGATTGATGATGTATGATGTCTGTTTGAGAATTGGTGATAGTTGTTTGGGTTATTATGGACAAATTGTTGTTGCATACACTTGATGAAATTTGTTGAATCAATAGAAACGATGTACATGATGTAAATGATAAATTAATTTTTATTTATTTATTTAAAATGTATGGAAATTTATATTTAAATAAAAGTTACAACTTTCATTTTTGTTCAGAAAAAAAAATGAAACTTTGTTTATGTTTACAAAGATTATAACTTTGAATGGGATTAAGAAGATTACAACTTTGTTTTTGTTCTAAAAAAAAAATTAAAAATTACAACTTTGTTTGCGTTTTTTTTATATAAAATTGAAACTTTATTTTGTTTTTGAAAAGAACAAACTTTATTTTGTTTATGAAAAAGAACAAAACTTTGTTTTGTTTATTGAATAAAAGTTCAAACCTTATTTTGTTTTGTTTAAAAAGAACAAAACTTTGTTTTGTTGGTAAAGATTTAAAACCTTGTTTTTGCTTATAAAAGACTGAAATTTTGTTTTGTTTATAAAGATTAAAACTTTGTTTTGGTTATAAAGATTTCACCTTTATTTTGAGACGATTATAATAAATAAAGTTTTGATCTTTATTTTAGAATAATTAAAATTTTGACTTTTGTTTTGAAATAAAAGATTTTATTTTTATTTTAAGTTAGATAAAGGAATATATTTTATGGTGAATTTGTGTCATTAAATCAAATGAAATAAAAAGGGCAATACCCAATATGTGAACATTGTTAAATTGTGCAAATTGTCTATGTTCCATTTATGCACCTGTATACACTGCCATTTACAAGCGACCCTGGCTTGTTTATGTGAGTGAACGATCAATTTTTACACATCGTCCAGAAGCACAGTTTATTTTAAATATGTGAATTGTGTTGGCTGAAACCCCACACGGGTCAAGGGTTGACTTTTGAATACACGTCACCCTTGGAATAATTAGAAATGCACTTTGGATGGATGTTCTGAAATTGTTATGTAATTAATGTTTGATTTTACTTATAATTAAATTATATGGAAATGGTGGGTCTCATTCCAATTTTGAGTAAAGTAATAAATATGCAAATTAATGAAATAAATTGGAAGTTGAAGTATTTAGATGATTTAATTTTCCATTTAAAAAGGAAATAATAAAGATGCTTTTGAATTGACAATATTTCCTTCGAATGAAGGAAATAAATGCCCATTTATTATTCAATTAATGATATTAATTGACGCTTGAATTAAGTAGATAAAAACCTTTAACATTTGGAAGGTTATAAACAAATTGTTGGAATTAGTAAATCACATTCCAATTATATTAAGAAGATTTTAAATTGAAAAGATTCCTTTTTATGTTAACATTAAAAATGGAAGATGGATTTCAAAATTTGAAATGTTTTTAAATTGATTTCATTTTAATATTGAAATGGTAGGTTTTAATATCACAAATTAAAACCGTTTTTTTTAATAATAATTATTATTATAATATCATAATAATATGGAAAGTTAATATGTATTGAAATGGAATAATAAAGCTTTATATGAAAGAATATTTCAAGTAAGGAATGATATTAAGTAGTAGGATATTTTAAAATATAAAATATTTTAAAATAATATTCTTGGATAATATTTATAAATAAAAATTTCAATTATATTTGGACACGAGGTTAGGTCACATTTATGGTGGAAGTCTGCCCGGAACCAACCGGCATATCCAGCAGCCATAAATGTTGGGCCTAATGTGAGAGGTCCAAGTACACGAATACAAATTGGGTTTTGACTCAAGGTTAAGCCCAACTGTGGAATAAGTCTGCCCGGACCCAACCGGCATATCCAGCATCCACAAGTTGTAGGCCTAATGTGAGAAGTCTGGCCCATTATAAAACATAAATGGATAATATAACAAATTGGATTATTTAATCCATTGTGAATAGAAAACATCATTTTTCTATGTAAAGAAAATAAACAGAAAACGTCATCATTCTATATAAATAGGAAAAATAAAAGAAAAACATTTATTTACACTTAGGTAAATAAATAGGAAAAATAAAAGAAAAACATTTATTCACAGTTAGGTAAATAAATAAGAACAAGGATGCTTAACCCGAGGTTGGATTGAGTTGTGATGTAAACCTGCCCGGACCCGCCCGGCTGTCCAGTAATCACAACAATACCTATCCAATGTGGGAGGTTAAAGCATATTCTAATTGTCTAAATTTACATTTAATATTACTTCAAAATATTTAGTATAAATAAAATAAAACATAGAGCAAGTAAAACATATATTTACATTAGATAAATGAGAGATTAAATAAAATTACATTTTTATTAAGTAATTGAAGTATACGTTTTACATTGTAAATATAAATTACATTTTTATGTAATTAGGATTATAAAAAATAAAATTACATCTTTATGTAATTAAGGTTATAAAGAAAAAACTACATTTTTATGTAAATAGGATTTATTTACATTTTCTTATGTAAATAAAATAATAACAGAAAATGTTAGAAAAGAATTAACATAAGATATTCTTTTTATGTTAAAAAGAAATATTAGAAAAAGGATTAAAGAACTACATTTTTCAATGTAATTAGAAAAGGATTTAAGAATTACACTTTTCAATGTAGAGAAAAGAAATAAAGAAATTTACATTTGTTCAATGTAAATAAAGGATTTAATAATAGTACATTTTCAATGTAAGAAAAATACATATATATATATATATGTATGTATGTATGTTTTACATTGTAAATAAAATTACATTTCTATGTGATTAAGATTATAAGAACAAATATGTGAATAAGGATTATTTACATTTTCTTATGTAAATAAAAAGGATTAAAAGAATAATTATGTGAATAATATTTATTTACATTTTCTTATGTAAATAAATAAGATAAAAGGAAAAGGTACATTTATTTATAATTAGTGTAAATAAATATAGTAAAAGTAAAGGTACATTTATTTACAAACAGTGTAAATAAATAAGAATAAGAAATTAAAAACATTTATTTACAAATAGTGTAAATAAATAAGAAAAAGAAATTAAGTACATTTATTTACAAATAGTGTAAATAAATAAGAAAAGGAATTAGAAACATTTATTTATAAATAATGTAAATAAATAATATAAAAGAAGTAGAGAAATATTTATTTACATTTAGGTAAATAAATAAGGAAAAGAATATAAAAACATTTATTTACATTTAGGTAAATAAATAGAAAATAAATTAAAAGGATATATAAAGCATAATTTATTTACAATTAGAGTAAATAAAATAAGAAAGGTAGTAAAATAAAACAAGAAATATTTTATCGTCATTTTAGATGCGATAAAAAGAATAAATTTTTATAATTAAAATCGCCAAACGATTTATATTTATATGTATATATATAAATATAAATTATAAATTAAACAAAACGCGCGCGACAGTTCGCGTATCGATAATCGTAACTTAAAATAGTTATACCGAAAGATCCGACCATCGGATTTTCCCAAAACTGGAATCATTAGAACCGCTTTGGGAAGATCTTTCCAACGATATAAACTTCATCAAAATCCAACGGTTAGTTTTCGAGATAAGTGTAGATCAAATTTGGTTGAAATCAGCGTCAGGGTCGCCCATTGACCCGAAGCGTCGTTATATTAATTTAAGCTATCTTATTTTAAATAAAATAGAAATAGGTCGTTATTAAATACCAATAATGATATGAAATGATTTCAAGTTATATATATATATGCGAGAATCATTTGAAAAGTCCGAGTTCAAATCTCATTTCAAATGATTATACGACGATCTAAGTCGAAGAGTTGAAGACGGTGATTGAAGACCGACGATCTTCACATCGAATGGATGTGTTGCTACTGAGACCCATGAGAGGAGTAGCTACCTTGAAAGGGGTTCAGTGGTGGCCATTCGGACGTAGTGTTGATTTGTACGGGTTTGACTTTCGCTCAGACCCAGAGCATAAGTTTATAAATGGAATGTATGTCTGACGTTGTAGTCCTTTATACTACATTCGTTGATCTCTGTTAATATATATCTGTTTGGTGGTTAACGCCCTTCTCTGAGACGTACGAGCTTAGAGGTTATATATTGGTAGAAATCAATGGTGTGGTATGGATTGACAATGTGGCATGCCAAGATGCATGAATCAAGGCTTTTGTTGAAAAGCAGGCCTTGTGGTCGATGATCAAAGCACGGTCTGTTTAGGCGTAGCTTTGTGTATAGCGTAACTTCGCGAGCCTCACACCCCGGTATGAGTCAAAAACGGGATACGGACCGTAGGGAGTGCACACGTTTCTTTCTAGCTAGAGTGTTGTCAGGGACCTACCAGCGCTGACATTTTACTCATTGTGGATGATGGATTTTGAGGTACCTCGTGTTTTATAGGCCGTTGGTGGTCATACTATAGGTCCAAAGGGACCGGGAAACGTGTGTTCAGGCATAACCAATCCACTGCCCATAGGCGGGGACCGGCCCTACCGCTTCCAAGGGTTCACTGCGGGGAATCCTGAGGCATTTGCTAGAGTGTCTCGAATCGGAGAGGATCTTGCCCCTAGCCTCGACTCATGATGGAATCCAAATCTCCAATACGATCTTGCGGTTTTGATTGTAGAACTAGTATCGGCGACATAGTAGGATGGGGTACTGTGCCGTCTAGGATTAATACTTATGATTGAAATGTTTTTATTTAAAACATATACACATTAATATCAAATCCGTTTTATACGTATCAAGCATCTTTTGACCATTATAAGGTAAAACCCTATCCTCTGGTGTGCGTTGCATTGTGTGATGGGACCTGGGTCTTATAATGGTTTCATTTTTCCAAAAAGACATTGCGTTATTTCTCGATTTACTTTAGTTTATGCACCGACAATCCATTGGAATAAAACCCGTTCCGCATTAGCGGCGTGGTCCTTGGATTTGTCTTATTAGTTAAATTAGTTTAGAATTCTCACACCAGTCCCATGACTGACTCGTAGTTTGTTTCACTTTGCAAACTCGGGTGCCCTCTTTTCCACACGGGCAGTCGAGTAGCTTTTTGTAGATATCTCTCTCTTTAGCAGGATCCTGGATCGAAGCCTAAAGCTGTGTCCAGAGCTTAGAAGTCTTCCGCTGTTTAATGTATTAAATCTGTTGTAATTTATCTTCCGCTATAGTTTACTTTATTTGTACTCTGATATTCTGTACTCTGATGTAACATTATTGTAATGTAATAAAAGTATGCTGTTATTGTTCTAATGTATTGTATTCCCAAAGTTAACGTATGCGAGTTTTGAACGGTCTTGGTCGATTTTACGATCGATTAAGGTCGGGCAAAATCCGTGTCGTTACAGTAATGGTGGTGGTCCAATAATGCAGGCGCCCAGGGCCGATTTCGCCAAGCTGAATAAGGATTATACTAGTCTTGGTGGGAAGCCGTTCCACGGAACGGAGTCAGCTACGGATGTTCAGGATTGCTAGGATAGCTGCGAGCATATCTTCTAAGACTTGGGTATCAAGGATGCGATGAAGAGAAGGCTAGCATCCCGTCAGCTGCAAGGACGGGCAATGAATTGGTGGAATGCTATAAAGGCAGCTACTCCCGAAGATCTGATTACTTGGGATCAGTTTAAGGTTCGCTTTAGCGATAAGTTCATTCCAGCTGCTCAGAAGTCAGTGTTGTTTAAGAGATTCTTGGAACTCAAGCAGAATGGCAGAGCTGTCTCGGAGTATATTACCGAATTCTACACTTTGTCTAAATATGGGTTATCCCTAATAGATACTACCGAGAAGAAGAACGAGAAGTTCATAACTGGCTTGGATGGATACTTGGGGGAAAGGCTTATTAACCACATTGATGAGACGTTTGAATCGATTGTGGGGAAAGCTTTAAGATCGGAAAGTCTTTACCCTAAGTCGAAGATTGAGGTCGCATCTGTAGAGGAGCTAAAACCACAAGCAAGCGGTGGAGGCAAGAGTGGTTCTCAGAATAAAAGGAAGCAGAACAACAATAAGGATGGCCAGAAGAAGAAGAAAGATGTTGAGTGCTTTAGCTGTGTCAAGAAGGGCCACTATGCTAGTAATTGTCGAGCAAAGCCAGCAGACAGGAAGTGCTTTAACTGTGGCCAAGTGGGACATCACAAGGACAGGTGTCTGCAACCCCCTAAAGAAAAGCAGGTGGTGAAAGCATATGCCCTTAATGCTATTCCTTCTTCGTGGAATGCCCCAACTGCGGCGGAGAAGGGAAAGAATGTCGTTATTCAAGGTATGCTTTCTATTTATGATGTTCCTGTTAGAGCTTTGTTCGATACCGGAGCTTCCAGTTCTTTCATATCTAGTGACCTGGTAGATAGGTTGGGATTGGAGCCCGAGATTGTCGATAGACCTTTAGTAGTGACGAACCCGATTGGTGGTTCGACTAACCTTAGCATGATTTGTTGTAATGTGGTCTTATCAAATCATGGATGCATGCTTGTTTGTGATTGCTTTGTTTTGGGCTTTACTGGGTTTGGCATTATTTTCGGAGTCGATTGGCTCTAAAGATACGGGGTGGTGGTAGACTGTGCGGGCTTTTTGGTGACAGTTAGAGCGGATGATGGGCGGAGGGTAGTGTTTGGTGGTCTACCCAGTGAGGGGGTAATGGCTAGTTTTCTAAATTCCCTCGACATCCCACATGATGATTTGTCAGGTTTGCCCGTGGTTGGCCAGTATCCGGACGTCTTCGAAGAAGTGATCGGGCTTCCCCCACACCGAGAGATTGAGTTCCGTATTGATTTAGTGAAAAATGCCAGACCTATAGTGATGCCACTTCGTCGTATGGCACCAAGGGAGCAGTGAGAGCTCGGAGTGCAAGTCGGCGATCTTTTGAAGAAGGGATTTATTAGAAGGAGTGTTTTTGAATGGGGAGCACCGGTTGTGTTTGCTACCAAGGCGGATGGTTCCCTTCGATTGTGTGTAGACTACCGCGAGTTGAATAAGGTGACGAGGAAAAACAAGTATCCTCTACCGCGGATATATGATTTGTTTGATCAGTTGAGTGGCGCGAGAGTATTCTCTCAGTTGGATCTCGCGACAGGTTTTCATCTGCTTAGAGTATAGCTAGAACGGCATTTCGGATGCCGTTTGGATTTTATGAGTGGTTGGTCATGCCATTTGGGCTGACCAATGCACCAGCATATTTTGTGGATCTTATGAATAGGGTATTCAGAGATCAGTTGAATAAGTTTGTTCTTGTGTTCGTGGATGATATTTTGGTTTACTCAAGGACAGAGGAAGAACACAAGGAACATTTAAGGATAGAGATGGAGGTGTCTAGAAAACACTAATTGAAAGCAATGTTTTCTAAGTGTCACTTCTGGAGGAGGGAAGTGCGATTCTTGGGCCATGTTGTTTCAGAGAATGATATTGCCGTGGATCCTACGAAGATGGCTATGGTACAAGATTGGTCTATGCCCAAGAATGCAACAGACATAAGAAGTTTCTTGGGATTAGCTGGATATTATCATAAGTTTATCCAAGACTTCTCCAAGATAGCAGCACCGTTGACTCAGTTGACAAAGAAGAATCAAGCTTTCGTCTGGGACGAAAAGTGTGAAAATGCATTCAAGATTCTAAAGGAAAAGTTGACATATGCACCAGTGTTAGTCATTCCTAAGGGGAATGAAGAGATGACAGTATATACGGATGCATGTGGTACCAGACTAGGTGATGTATTGATGCAAGGAGGTAGGGTTGTAGCTTATGCAAGTCGGCCATTGAAACCGCACGAGAAAAGATACCCTACCCATGACTTGGAATTAGCAACGATCGTGTTTGCATTGAAGATATGGAGACATTATCTTTTGGGAGAAAGATTCGAGTTGTTTACCGATCATAAATCAGTAAAGTATCTCTTCTCTCAAAAAGATCTAAATCTCCGACAACAAAGATAGTTAGAATTCTTGGCTTCCTACGATTTCAATATCGCATACACATCAGGAAAGGGCAATGTGGTAGCTGACGCCTTGAGAAGAAGACATGCCAATTTAGGGGCTACGTTTCTAGAATGGAAGCAACTGGAGTACATCGCGGGGTATGATTTCAGACCGAAGTGCGAATTGGATCCAGAAATGTTAGCAAGTTTGACAATCAGATCCACTTTGATTGAGCGGATTGGTTCCAGTCAGAAGAACGATCCTAATTTATTGGAAGTCATCTCCAAGTTAGAGATGTGTATCGATGAGAAGATGAACAAGTAGGGGCTTGATCGAGATGGATGGCTTAGAAAGAATGGAAGACTAGTTGTACCCAATGTCAATGAATCGAGGGATGAAGTGTTTAGAGAATGTCATCACTCAAAACTGACTATACATCCCGGTGGTAACAAGATGTACCGAGACATGAAGCAGACCTACTACTGGGAAGGGATGAAAAGAGACGTTGGGAAGTTTATATCCAAATGCATGAATTGCCAGCTAGTTAAAGCTGAGAAAAAGAAGCCTAGTGGTTTGTTGCAACCATTAGAAATTCTAGAATGGAAATGGGAACAAGTCTCAATGGATTTCATTGACGGGTTACCAAGAACTAGGTCGGACCATGATCGCATTTGGGTGATTGTGGACCGATTGACTAAGAGTGCGAGGTTTATACCCGTCAAATCAAATAGGACAGCAGCTAAGTTAGCTGAACTATATGTGAAGTGGGTAGTGAGATTTCATGGAATACCCAAAAGCATTATGAGTAACCGAGATCCATTGTTCACTAGTGGATTTTGGAAAAGCTTACAAGAAGTGTTAGGATCGGAATTACATCTCAGTACCGCGTATCATCCTCAAACCGACGGACAGACAGAGAGGGTGAATCGAGTATTAGAGGATCTCTTGAGAGCTTGCATATTAGACTTTGGTGGATCATGGGATGACCATTTGCATCTAGTAGAGCTTGCATACAATAATAGTTATCAATCCAGCATTGGTATGGCTCCATTTGAAGCTTTGTACGGAAGACCGTGCAACTCACCGTCATGTTGGTTAAAAACTGGTGAGAAGTTTGTACTTGGACCAGAAGTAATAAGAGAAACATCAGACAAGATTAAGGTTATCCAAGAACGAATGAAGGCTGCCCAGGATAGGCAGAAGAGTTATGCCGATAAGAGGAGAAGAGATTTAAAGTTCTCCATTGGCGAGTTGGTGTTTATCAAGATTTCTCCGTTGAAGAGCGTGATACGATTTGGCAGGAAATGCAAGTTAGCACCAAGATTCGTTGGTCCATTCCCAGTTCTAGAGCAAATTGGGAATTTGGCATATAAAGTTGAATTACCAGAGAAGATGGCAGGAGTTCATTACGTGTTTCATGTTTCTCAGTTAAGGAAATTCATGCACGACCTCGATGGGACTATTTCACCTGATCAGTTGGATGATATCGAGGTTGAACCCGAGGCGGTTGGGAACCACAGGCCTATGCGTATTGTTGGGAACGATACGAAGCAGCTTCGAAGGAAGGCGGTGAAATTAGTCAAAGTTCAGTGGGGTGAAAATGAGAATGACTGTACTTGAGAGATAGAGGAGAGCATTAGGAAGACGTATCCAGAACTCTTTGCCTGGTAAGATTTTATTAGCGATTTAGTTTTCCACATGCTAGGTTAGGCTTGTTTTGTTTGTTTTGCATGTTTGATTGTTGTATATGGCTGGTAGGCATGCGGGATCCTTTGTATGTTTTGGGATAAGGAATTTCGGGGATGAAATTTCTTAAGGGGGGAGAGTGTAACGACCCGCATTCTACGCATCATAGGATCATAGAATATTTATTTCATCGTCATAAAGAGTCGTATGGTCATGTAACTTTAGGAGACGACTATTGGGGTCATTTCCCATGTTCATAATTTTTGCCAATTTTTAAATGACCATTTTGCCCCTAGCTGATCTTGTTTTGACCGTAAATTTTGACTAAAAAGGAATTGTGACCTGAAACCACTCCCATTGGTTCCGGATGATGGTTTATCTTTCTGTAGAGTGGTCACATTAGCCAAATGGACTCACCGTTTGGGAGATATGGCTGAAACAAGTTTCAGATGGTGAAAAACAGCTTAATTGGGCTTAACCGGTTGATTAACAGCTAGGCCCAAAGGGGAATTTCGGGATTAGGAGTTTAAAAGGGCTGTTAGGGTTTGGAGAATACTTTTTCTCATTTTTCAGCCGTAACTATTCATTCCTCTTAAGCTAGCCATGGCCTCCAACATCTAAAACACCTTCTAATCACGTTTAATCAAGTATTGGCCTAATCTACATCAAATTGAGGTGGATTAGCAAAGAGATTGAGATAGAGCTGCTGTGTTGCCTTGGGAACAACGCCAAAACAGAGAATCATTTCAGATCTAAAGTTTATTTGTGGCAAAGGTGAGTGATTTGCATGGTTTTGCACTAATTACAGTTAATTAAGGGTAATTAGTGAAGATTAACGAAATTAGAATTGATAAAATTTCGGAAAAATATTTATAAAATTCGAAATATTGTTTTAGACCTCTGTTTAAAGTTTGGGGTATTTTGGTTAAGTTTTGCTAATCATATCATTAGATTTGCTTAAACATGCTTAAAGGAAAATATGGGGTTTTGGCTATGTTTGATCCGTTTTAACCTATCAAATTGTTGCTTTGGTGTTTGTGGTTAGTTCGATATGTTGCTATGACTGTATGGTATGCTTTGTGATTGATTAGAAAAGTTAGAATGGTCGAAAACGCCGTCGTATGGCGTAAAACAATCGTTGGAAGAACTGCAGGAAATTGGCCAGCAACCGGATCGGATCGCCCTTTCCGAACCCGACCCGGCCGTGACACCATCTTCACGAGCTGCCGTGAGTACGCATCCACGACCGATTCGATGGAGGGAGCTCAACACGATCTGATGGAAGGACACATGACCCGACTCAATCCGCCAGAAGACCTCCGAGCCGAGCCACTTATGCGTCTCCGATCCGACCCGGAGTGGAGAGGAAGACTTGAGCTGCTTGCACCACGAATGGAGACCACGATCCGATGGGATGAACAAGACCGACCCGGTGGAAGGAGCACGACCCAATCCGACCCGAAGGAGCTTGTCACAAACTAAGATGTTGAGCACGAACTGAGGATGCATCGAACCGAACCGAACTGAAGATAGAAGGAAGGACTGAACCGATCCGGAGGAGACCAAAACCCGAGATGCAAAGGTAGTCCAAGTGGGAAGTTAGTACTCAGGATCCAGTGGGAACCATCGAGTCGAATTCATGAGTTGGGCTTTGCTGCGGGACGTGTGCTAAGGGGTTGTCGATGTCTATAACTTTGGATCACTATGTGTAGGTGGTACGTGAACGGATTCAGGGCCACAGTGGCCTAGGTACGACTAAAGAGCTATAGACCAATGAGGTGGGGTCATTTGTAAATATTTGGTCATGACTCCATGGGGTGAGCTTGGTAGTAGCAGTAGTTGTACAAGTTGAACTCC
The DNA here is from genome assembly GCA_030737875.1 of Allium sativum. Lineage (NCBI taxonomy): Eukaryota > Viridiplantae > Streptophyta > Magnoliopsida > Asparagales > Amaryllidaceae > Allium > Allium sativum. Next base: position 83,724,041 of record CM060921.1, read on the forward strand.
GTCACTACTTCGATGGGTCTAGTGATTGACAGTGGTGGACATCCTATGCTTTACGCACTGAGTGAGAGATGTGAGGATGGTTGCTATGTTTGGTTTGTTTGCCATCACTATGACATGCACACCCCCACCCCAGTGTTCTTTATACCATGTGTTAGTGGCACCTCAGAGTATTGTACGGTATGTAGTGCTAACTCTTTGGTTGCAGGTCCAGGTTCAGGTATGGTTTAGTATATCTGTTATTATTCTGTTTTGCTGCTTATCACTCATACCAGACTTTTGTCTGACCCAAAGTTTTATGTCTCTTCTTATTACTCTAGGTGCTCTCACGAGCAGACTACAGACAGGTTATGTGGTATGCACGAGTAGCTGTACCGGAGATGAGCAGGAGGCTTCCACGTATGATACATACATACATATATATATATTCTCCTTGTGTTGCTGCGGTCACTACTTTGGGCATTAGTGGTGTACCTTTCTTTCTTTTGTTTAGAGACAGTAATTTGGAAAGTTGTAATAAGCTGTATTTGGATTTCCACTACTCTGATGATGATGTTGATGTTGGTTTTAATTATCAGCTTATGCACTGTCTCGCATGTTTTATGTCAAGTATATTATTATTATATTTTGTTCCATGCGCTGTGAGACATTCAACAGGTTTTCAATTAGTTCATTCTCTTCTTTCCTTTCTTTTGCAACCATTCTGTGCTAGTCGGGCATGTGTACAGCGCACTTTCGGAGGAAATACTGGTTGGTGCGGGGCGGGCCGTCACATTATATATTAGCAGAAATAAGTGGTATGGTATATATTTTTGATGTGGCATGTTTGGGTTTCCAAAGTTAAATAATCATTAAATAATGATTGTCAGAAGATTAAAACTAAGTGAAGTTTTAATAAATCTTTAACTAGATTGAAATGAGAATGTGATAATGTGAATTATCAAATTTGGGAAATGATCGAGAATGGAGTACCACCAGTTTTACTCCAGGCGATAGTTAAATATTTAATTAGATTTGAACGTGAAATGGTAACTAAATTTACCGATAACACCGTGGGTGTTAGATATGGGGTACTACTAGTTTTGCTCCATGGGATGAATAGATTGGGATTAATAAATAAATAATTACTTCGGTGTTGCTCGATAATCCCGACTAGTTTTATAAACCTTAATTTGGTTTTGAATTGATATACAAAGGAAGATTAAAGAACAAATTTAAAAGAATTTATATTTGATAAATTTAATGGGAATGTTTCCCTAAAGATGTGGATATTTGAATAAAAGAACATTCTGAATTGGAATGAGGCATATGATGTGTTTATATAGCACTTGAGTATTGATTATAAAATACACGAGTTATTCAGAAAGACCGGGTTTAACTCATTCCGAATAATGAATACAACGACTAAAAGTCGACGATGAAGACGGTGGTTGAAGATCGGAGATCTACACATCGTTTGGATGATTACTGATGTCTTGATTAAGATAAGTTAATAAGTGGTGGTCGTCAAGACGTACTTAGAGATCGACCAGATATGCGAGGGCCTCTCTCCTGTATTGGACATATGGGACGAGGAATAAGGTGCCTCCGGTTTCGTTCAGACCCAAAACGGATTTGTAAATGGATGTGTGTCTGACAATGGATTTCATTGCATGTTAATTGATTTCTATTAAATATATATCTGTTTGGTGGCGGAGAATTTATTCTCTTGCTTAACACCCTTCTCTGAGACGTACGAGCTTAGAGGTTATATATTGATAGACATTAGTTGCATGGCGTGAATTGTCAGTGTGGCATGCTGAGATGCAAATGATCAAGGCTTTTATTGAAAAGCAGAGTCTTGTTGTTGATGATCAAAGCATGACTTTAATTAGCATAGCTTTGTGTATAACATTAATTCACGAGATTCACACCCTGGTATGAACCAGAAACGGGAGAGGACCATAGGGAGTGCATGCCTTTCTTTCTAGCTAGGAGTGGCGTCATGGTATGGAGCCCAGACATTCTACTTATGTGGTTATTGGAAAGCTAGGTACCTAGGATTTGAGTCCCTAGTGGATCTTGATATGGTCGATATACTGACCAGATTTTATGCCCATAGGGCAGGGAAACATATTGTTCTGGAATTGCCAATCCACAAAAGTAAGTGTGGACCGGCCCTGCCAGATCCAAGGGACGATGCTTTCTATTCCTGAGACATGGGCTAGATTGTCTCAAATCGGATGAGGAAGATCCCTTGCCTCGGTTCATAGATGGAAACCCAATTTCCAATACGCGAATTTTTGGTTTTAATTGTAGAACTAGTATGGCGACATAATATATGGTACCTATGCCGCCTAAGATTGATACATTTATATTTGAAGTTGTTTTATACATGTTTGCGAACAAATTTTGCAATTGTAAACAACTGTAAAATCCGTTCGGCTTTCCTAAACAACAAGGATTGTTGTAGAGGGTGTCGAACTCTGGGACCAAAAATATTTTAATTAATAAATCCAATCAAGTTATTCCAGGATTTTGATTGATTGAAAACACAGAAAATAACAGCAATTAAATGAAAAGAGAGATTTATATAATAAGAGAAAGCAATTAGGGGATAATGACATAGACTAGATTCACACTCATCAATAGCCAACAAATAAATATAGATCTAATTCATGTTTCTGTCACAAACACGAATCAACGATAAATAGATTTTTAGAAACAAATGAGTAAATAACGACAAACTTAGCCTATGCAGGAGCTGAGCTCTTAAACAACCATAGACTATCAGGACAGATTCACAAATTAATTTCTAAAAACCTAAAACTAGATCTAAATCTGATAATTGTTAGATCGAACACGAATATACCCTGTGAAGGAGCATAGCTCTTAAACGACACAGAATATGAAGGTTCAGATCTAACCCTTGATTCAGATCTTGATCTTCATATATAAAGTCCTCATCTATTGGCTATGTGATTCATGTTGAATCATATCTATTAGCGTCATCACCCCCTAATCAAAGGGGATTAGCTATACATAACTAAAGAAGAAGAAAAACAGAAATTAAATAACATGAACATAAATAAAACTAAAACTAAATAGAACAGAGGAAGAAGAGTTTTATTCCAAGAGAAAGATTACAGAATAAAACTAATTGTGTTTTACAATGAATGAGATAAAGTGTATTTATAGTTGATATGACAAAGGCTACTTGGCAAATTCCATAATGTGGGACTAAAGAATTAGCCCAACTAACACATAAGCTAGTGTGAACGCAGCTGTAGAGTAAGAGGCCTTACAAATGAGCTAATGTGAACACGTGCAGTGTGTGAATGAGAAGCCTTGCAAAGGAGCTAATGTGAACGCAACATGAGTCTTTAGTGAGCCAAATCTACCCAACTGACTTTATTTACAACCGTTCTTCAAGCTTTAAACTCTTCGAGCTTTAGTAATTTCAACTTCACTCTTTTTAAGCAAATTCTTCATGCTTTATCCATCAAATGCTCTAAACCAAGCTTTTTATCAACAATCTGAAAACACGGCTATAAATACACAATATTAATTATTTTAAATAGAAAACTAGATAAATAAACGGATAAAATATACACATTTACGTGTATATCAATACACTATACATTTATAGTAATATCAAAATGATTTGTTTTAAACGTACCAAGCATGTTTGGCTATTATAAGGGAAATGTCTATCCTCCGACTTGCATTGCATTGTGTGATGGGACCTGAGTCTTATAATGGCTTCATTTTTCCAAAAAGCATTGTGTTGTTTGTTTTATGCACTGGTATTCTTGGGAGAAAACCCATTCCGTGTTATATGGCGTATTCCCTTGATTTACTCTATTTTAAAGTAAAGTTTAAATAACAGTTTCAGTTCTCACACCAGTCCCATGACTGACTCAGAGTTTATTGTTTCTACCTAAACTCTGGGTGCCCCTATTTTCCACTCGGGCAGTTAGTAGTTTTTGTTTTCACGGATATTTCTTTTAATAGGATCTTGGATTTACAGCTGGAGCTATATCCGAAAAGCTTTGTATCTATGTATCTCTTTCAGTTGTGTTATGTATTATTTTTCTGCTGCTTTGTAATATAAATATCCGATATTATTTTATTTCCGCTGTGTAATATTATTTATTCATATTCTGCTATATTCTTGTACTCTGATGTAATTGTTGTAATAGCAATAAAATGTTCTATTGTTTGTATTCTGATTGGTCGTGTTCTCAACTCAATCCGGGCTTTCACATACGGGTGAGTTTGGGTCATTTCACTTTTGTTCTTATATTATGTTGTATATAGTTTTAAAGTTTTCTTAGTAACTTAAAGAAGATTTGAAATAAATTAAACTCCATTCATTACTTCTTAAAAAGCAAATACATCCAACTAATTAAGACACACTTAAATACGAGATTCAAAAGCAAATACTAAAGAGAAGTTAAACTAGATAGGCTAGTTTTCAGTGGATGATGAGGAGAAAGATGAGATCCCAAGTTTTCTTCCTATCTTGCCCATAAACTTAGTCATTTTGGTAAGAGTATTTTTGAGCTTCTTTTGATTTTTGACTATTTTCACTTGATTTTGAACAAGTGTCTCTTTGGAAATGGTTCTAGTGTTGATTGGACACTCAACACTTTCCAAAGAAGTTTCTTCTTCTTCGATGTCCATAGGCTCTTTATTCTTGTTACATTCAATCTTGTTTGTCTTCAACTGTCTCATAAGGCTTGAAAGTGAAATGGAATTTGCATACGGTGTTTGTTTGTGGAATCAAACACCTTTCTTGGTACAAATTCTTCTCCGTGAAGATCAACTCTGAAAAACTTGAACATACGAGTAAGATAAACTCCATAATAAAGAGTGTTCTCTCTTGTTGATGTTTTTATTGGCTTGAATTCTTTTAAGATCATGTCGGCCCAATTGATGTTATATCCACCAATAATAGCAAAGAGTATTTTTTGGTCTTAAGAGTTGGGTTGTTAAAATTTCTGGAACAAGGAGTGATGGTATGTTGAAGGAGAAGGTTTACGATTTTTGTTTTTAGGTGGAAAAAGTGATTTTTGAATTCCATGTGAGCATCGCTTTCAAATATTTCATGGTGAGTTTCTAAATCGGTTTCATCAATTTTGAAATTTGAAAAATTCAAGCCCGTGCTTCTACAATTCAAGATATTTCCCAATATTTCACAATCTAGAACAATTTGAGTACCTTTGACACTACTTCAAATTTGGTCTTCATTTCATTCATAAAAACCGCGATTAAGATTCGCATAGAACATTTTGACAAGCTTCGGGTAACACACTTCATCATTATCCCGAGAGTCAATTACGTTTAATACTTCATTGTGATTTAAGAGAGAGATAAGATCATATGATGGAAAGTCTCCAAAGATGGAGAAAACACCCGTATTGACTTTTGCATTTGCTAAATTGTCAACATAGGTTTTGATTGCCTCTTTATCATTGTGGAGATAACCTTTGATGGTTTTGGTTAATTTCAATTTCTGAGATGAACTTGAGGAAGCCATTGAAATGTTTGTTTTGAAGAGTATAGATATGAAGAATATAGTTTGAATTGTGAATGGGAGGTAAAGAGAATAAATATATAAATAGAATTGAATGGATATGAATTGAATAGGCACAACTTTTCAAAAATCAAGGACACCTTTTTAGACCTTAGGAGTTGGTGGAAAGTTGGAGGGAAGTTTAAAGTTTAAACCTTTGAAATTAAAAATTTGAATTTCAATTCTCAAGCTGATATGTCGACATAAAGACATATGTATGTCAACATACATGCTCAATTTCAAAGGACATATGGTCTTTGTGACTTTTGGTTTATATTATCGATTTATATTTCAGGTTTAACTATTTCTTGAAATAATACTAATCCTAGAAAACATCCAAAATTTATTTTATTAATTATTATTTTGAATTACAAAATTCAAATTTCAATTTCGAATTTTAAATTTCAAGTTTGAATTTTAAAGTTTAAATTTCAAATTTAAAACAAAGCAAACAATCAAAGAAATCAAATCATCCATTCAACCAAAAATTTAAAATTTAACTAAGACATACCCGGTTTTTAGATATATTTCTTTGATATTTTCTGAATTCTGAATTGTCGTGAAGCACATATTGAATTCGCGGTTATGCCTCTTCATCAATTGTTGATGAATCTGAATCATCTAGAGTTGCTGCATATGCCCTCTTTCTTTTCTTTGATGAATTGCTATTGTCCGTTTGTTGAATCGATTTATCTTGATATGGACACATTCTTTTCATATGGCCTGGTTTATTGCAATTATAACATCGATTATCATTTATTCCTGAACTTCCTTGGTTATTACTTTGAAAATTATTTCTCTTTCTGTATCTCAAAAATTTTCTGGAATGTCTTATCATTAAGGTTGTCTCTTCATCGTCTTCACTGCTTGAGTTAGGATCATTTGTTGTTACTTTAAATGCTATGGATTTCTTTTCAGTTGGCTTGTTTTCCTTTCTTTCTGTAATGGGACTTCAAAAGACATCATATTTCCGATTAACTCCTCAATCCTCATTTCACTGATATTGTGGGCTTCTTCAATAGCCAATGTTTTCTGATCCCATTCTGAAGTCAATGAGCTCAATATTTTTCTGACTTGGTCTTCTTCTGAATTAGCTAGCCAAGTGCACTGGACGCACAGGCCCAGAGAGTGGCCAACAATGCACGTTCATCCTCTGCTTTGATATCAAAAGCCCAGAGAGTGGCTCAAGAAGCACGTACAACCTCTGCTTCACAAATCAAATCAAAAGGTGATAACAAAACACTAATACCAAAAGTGTATTTCTGGTGCTCAATCTCTAATTGCCTGAATAAGGGTTAGTTCAGGCCTACTATATTAATACCCGAATCTGGGTCGGTTCAGTTCTTCACAAATACCGAAAGTGAATTTCTGGTACTCAAGCTCTAATTGCCTGAATAAGGGTTGGTTCAGGCTTGCTATATTAATACACAAATCTGGGTTGATATAGTTCTTCACAAATACCAGAAGTGGATTTCTGGTACTCAATCTCTAATTACCTGAATAAGGGTTGGTTCAGGCCTGCTATATTAACACCTGAATCTGGGTTGGTTCAATTCTTCATAAATACCGGAAGGGGATTCCTGATCTTCAGTTACCCAAATAAGGGTTAGTTCGAGACTTCTATCAATACCGGAGGGGATTCCCGGTCTTCAATCTTCAATTACCCAAATGAGGAACGGTTTGGGATTTCTACTAATTCCGGAAGGGGATTTCTGGTCTTCAGTCCTTAGACTACCCAAATAAGGGTTGGTTTAAAAGCTACTGTCAAAACAAGAAATCAGTTATCAAGCTTCCAATCTTTAATGGCCAAGTAAAGGCTAGCGCAGTGACAGACCTTGGAGGTTTCGTTGTGCCATCCCATGTTAAAAGAATCCAAAAAGAAAAGTTTGACTTGAAAAGTCGAAAATACCACTTCACTAGGGGCAAACATTACTACCAAAATAAACTCTGAAACAAGCTGATGGTGAAGGGGTATTGGGTAACCGCAAGCACACAAGAATTATCCAAAAGGTAATAGCCAAACACTAGAAAGAACCGAGAGCAAGAAAGAATGATCCGAGAGCTACATAAACAAGCACCATCCTAGGAAAAAGGAACTCAGTAGCTACAGAAAACCAACATGGTCTTTCCGGCGAGGTCTATCCTATAGGGGGGATTCTATAGCGAAAGGTCATCTAGGTCGAAAGCTAAGAATGAAAGAGGCAAGAGCTCCACCAATTGAAACCCAGAAAGACGGAAGGGCTGCCGGAATTAACCTGCTTAATGCCAATACATCAAAAAGCAAACACATCAAGAGAGTTGAGCCAGAAGTACATAAAATTATCCGAAATAAGCTTCCTAAACATCTACCACATAAATGCCAAAAGGTCACGTTGATAAACAACAGACAAATCATCTGGAACTACCTTCCAGAAGACCAGGATACACTTGGAAACTCCACCGGAAGGCTAACCGGAACCCTAGCAATGATACAGGCTATCCATACTAATCTACTTAGTACATACACCGACAGTGGTTCCGAACCGATAGTTATACACATACGTCATGAGGGCAAGCTCCTCTAAGTATTCAGGAGAAAACCGGAAGCCTATATCCGGAAGCTTATAGCCAAGAGCATACAACCGGAGGCTCGAATACCTTCCAAAAAGCTACTACATCCACAAGCTCATGTCATTCTCAAAGAATCCTCTACTTACTAAGACCTTCCCCTCCGGAAGCTATAATCCACACCGCAAGGCGACCTGGAGCTAAAACAACCGAAATCAAGGAGAAAAGCGGCCACCAGAGGTACCCGCAGGCCCAACGGCCCAATAGCAGAAGGGTTCCCGATTTCTCTGTAAATAAGACCCTAGAGATCACATTTTTGGGAGGATTTTTTTCATTTTTCAATCTCATTCTTTCTTCTTTAAGGAGAAAACCCTAATTTCCAAATTGGATTAGGGATCTCTTTGACTCTTGTAATACATCTGCAATTTATGAATGAAGAAGTCTGAGACTTAAACATTTCGTGATTTGATAATCATATTGTGCCATTTATGGTGGAACAGGGAGTTCACACTAATCTTTCGTATGAATGAGTTGTTCACGATATCCTCGTCAAGTTGAAGGACTTCGTGGAAACCCGAGGCCTTCCTCCTCTTTACCTCGAGGGTTAACAACGTGAATCAACCCTTTCATAACAAGCCTAATGCTACTCAACTCTGGGAGAGAGGTTGATTGTAGGCTTATAGCTTGATCTCTGATGCAACCAAGGCCCTTCGGACTGGTTCGATGTGAAAGGATCGTTTAAGTCAATAAGCATTGTAATACCCTTACCATCCGAGTATCGGGAAGCATTAGCCTATTTTTCTCTTATCACAATGTATATCATTTTACCCACGATTTAATGGGTAACTTATTACTCAAGGCTTCAGTTGTACCAAGTTAAATAAACATTTCTTCAAGGTACTTCGAAACTCCATAATTCTATAAGCGTGATATCCACCCTTTGAGGGAGGAATAGCTAATCTTTAGAATGGGTATTTTAGTACTTAGAAAATGGTTGATTTATTAAGGAACACTGACCCAAGGTCGTCCTTCTGTAACCTTAAATCGTGGTTGCACCAATTTGCCTAAATATATATTTCATATAGCTCATTCTGGGTGTTGATGGAAAATATCGTTAACATTTTGGCGCTAGAAGGAGAGCTTGAACCTCCGACCTGTGGTTAATCATTCAAAAATTATTTTGTTAAACTTATCGCTCCATGGAAGGAAAGATGAAGTCAAAAAGGTTGGAAGAGTGAAATAAGGAACCGGCTCATAATGCAACCCCTGAAGGAAATATGGATCTAATGCTTAATATGAACAATAAGAAAGAGGAGCCACATCTAGCCCAGTACAACCGCCAAATCCAAATGCCATGGAAGATAACGTCGCAAGAATTATGGCCTTGGAGAGGCAACTCCGAGAGATGCAAGCTCAAATGAATGCTGCTCAAATGCAGAAGTCTTCAAGACTCGCCAAATTTAGTCAAAGAGAGACGAATGAATCTCCGAAAAGAAAGGCTCCCTTTCAACATTCCAAGGCAAAAGAAAAGCTCAAAGCGACTTTCTCTAAGAATAAGAAGTCCCATTTGACAGGAATAGATCATCAAGGAAATCAATGCGAACAAGAACAATCCGGAAGATCCACCTCCAAAGGTATGATCCTAAAAGAGAAAACTACGATAACACAGAAGCTTATCTCAAAGACATCTCTCAGAAGACTGTTAAAGACTTGTTGGGGAGCAAGGGGAAGAGGACCCAGGATGACAGGGTGAATGGCAATGAAAGAGTAGCTCCTTTCATCGACGAAATTATGAATACCATAATACCATCTAGGGTGAAAGTTGCAACCATAAAATATCTTGGAACAACAGACCCTGATGATCATCTAATGGCTTTCAACAGCCAGATGGATCTTTACAATGCTTCAGGAGCCATCAGTTGTCGTCTTTTCCCAGTGACCTTTCAGGGGGCAGCAACAAAGTGGTATCGTCAGTGTAGAGAAAACACCATCTATTCGTGGAAACAGTTCTCCTATGAATTTTCCATGCAGTTCTGCATCTGCAAAGATCCGACAATTGACTACACAGTCATCGCTAACATCAAACAGAGGCAAGGGGAGTCTCTAGAAGATTACCTGAAAAGGTTCAACATCGAGGCATTAAAGGCCAAGGATATGAATGACCGTGGAAAGTTGATTTCCATGCATTATGGGTAAATCAAAAATACCCCCTTCTGGAAAGAATTATACATTCACGGCTGTAAAGACTTACAAGACTTTCACTTCCAAGTAGACAAGTTTATTCGCATGGACGAATTGTACTTCGCAAAGAGAAAGTTCAGACCCCGAAGGAAAGGAGGAAGGTCAAATTTCGTACGAAAGACCCCAGAGGGAAATAAAAAGAGGACAAGATGGGAAGATTTGAATACTAACTCGGTTGCTCTAAGCAAGCCCATCTCCTTCGTGTATGTTGTTGCAAAAGAAAGGGTTAATAACTAGCAGTAAGTATTATGAATTTCACAAGACCAACGGGCATAAGACCGACGAGTGCAAGGTATTGGAAGGGATTATTCAAAAGCTAATTTGTGAGGGACATCTGAAAGAATTTGTTTTAAACAAGGCAACATCTGCTCAGCATCCAAATGGACAACAAAAAGTTTCAGCGAATGCAATAGAGGCTACTATAGAAGTGGGCAACCTAGACTTAGGTCCGCCCATAAATCGAATCAATATAATCCATGGAGGGCCACACCCTATCGGAAACTATCCGAGAGCAAGGAATCAATACATAAAGGAAGACATGAAGGGAATATTCTTCATTCAAGAAGAACCATCGTTGAAGAACGCACGTTATGCTATCAAAATGCATAACCTAGTGGTTTCTCCAGAAGAAATGAAGAAGGAGGTCCGCCACCCACATAATGGTCCCCTTATGATAACAACGGAAATATGACTCTCTGTCGTCTCCAAAATCCTTGTGGACACTAGGAGTGTCGTCAATGTCATCTTCAAGAAAGCTTTCGATCAGATGGGAATCTTTAAGAAGAAGTTGGAGTCGAGCAACGAACCGATCTTCGGCTTCAACAAGAAGGGATCAACTCCAATGGGGGAAAATCAACCTTCTGGTTCAAGTTGGACTGTCTCCGCTTCGTAGGACCTTCAAAACTCTCTTTGTTGTGATCAATTAACCATCTTATTACAACGCCTTCTTTGGACGACCGGCTTTGGAGGAGATAGACGCTTTCGCTCTTCCAAGTACCTTATGCTAAAATTCCTAACCAAGCAGGGATGAGGTACCATCAGGGGAGAACAATTTAGTTCTCGTGAATTGTACTTCACAACGATTGACAAATACAAAAGGGAGTGTTCTTCGTACTTTGATTCCTCCATTATTTTTATACCTTTGGATAAGGAATTCTTACATCCCACATTCGAAGCCAAGACAAATGTGACGGCCCGCCTCGCACCAGCCTGCATTTCCTCCGAAAGTGCGCTGTACACATGCCCGACTAGCACAAGACGGTCGTCAGAAGAAAGGAAAGAAGGGAACGAAATAATCAAAGAACCTGTAGAATGTCTCACAGCGCATGGGATAAAATATAATAATAACATACTTGACATAAAACAGGCGAGACAGTACATAAGCTGATAACTAAAACCAACATCAATCTCAAAGCAGCGGAAATCCAAATACAGTTTATTACAATCTTCCAAATTTACTGTCTCTAAACAAAAGAAAGATAAAGTAGAAGATACACCACCAATGCCCAAGCAGTGATCTTCAACAACACAGGGAGAATATTATATATATATATTACGTGGAAGCCTCCTGCTCGTCTCCGGATCATCTACCCGTGCATCACCAGCTAACCTGTCTCTAGTCTGCTCGTGTGAGCACCCAGAGTAATAAGAAGAGACATAAAACTCTGGGTCAGACATAAAGCCTGGTATGAGCGATAAGCATCTAAACAGGATAATAACAGGTATACTAAGCCATACCTGAACCTGGACCTGCAACCAAAGAGTTAGTACCACATACCGTACAATACTCCAAGGTGCCATAATAAATGGTGTAAGAATACGGGGGTGGGGTGTGCATGTCAAAATGATAGCAACAAATCATCCATAGCAACCATCCTCACGCCTCTCACTCAGTGCCTAAAGCGTACGACGTCTACCACTTTGGAACACCAGACAAACTGAGGTAACGACGAATCCCGACTTGTAGAAACCCTGCTGTGACCAAGCCAAACACTTGGAGTCATGACCAAACATTTCAATGACCCACTTCATTGGTCATAGCCCTTGGTTCTACCAATGCCATAATGGCCCTGAATCCGCCTTCGTACCTCCTACCATAGTGGTCCAAAGCTATAGATGTCGATAACTCCTTAGCACGCGTCCCGCAGCAAAGCCCAACCATGAAGTGAACTCGTTGATTCCCATCTGAATCTTAAGCTCTAACTTCTCATTTGGACTTCCTTTGCATCTCGGGTTTGGTCGAATTGGAGTGGGTCTTCAGAACAGTTGTGAGACATTAACAGTCCTAGAATTCTGTTCGGTTCGGTAGTCATCACCATCATCGGTTCGGGTCGGTAGTCATCTTCTTCATCAGTTCGGGTCGGTAGTCATCTTCTTCATCGGTTCGGTGGTTGCTCCCTTCTGAGTTCTCATACCTGATCCTGTCCTTCTCCAATTGCCGATCCGCTCCGCCCCCTTAGCGTACTCCGATCCAATCCTCTCCAATCCGATCCACTCCCTAGTTTCGATCCGATCCGCTCCCTAGTTCCGATCCGATCCCCCTTGTCCACTCCAACTCTAAGCAATGGCCTTCCTTCCTGCCAAACTTCTTCCAGTGGCGAGTCCTCATCCAGTTCGGATTCCCTTGGTCAGTTCCCTAGTCCGATCCGACCCCTTTTCTCCGATCCGAACCGGTTCGGAACCTGCACACTTCTGCAACTTTCCAGCGAGCTTTCTATGCCATTCGACGACGTTTTCGAGCAATTTAACTATTCTAATCAATCATAAAACGTACCACAGAGTCATAGCAACATGTAATAGCAACCACAAACAACAACCAACAATTCAAATGAATCAAAATGGATCAAAAGTAGCTAAAACTTCATATTTTCCCTTAAGCACTCTTAATCATGTTTAGGCATACAATTAACAAAACACATCGAAATTATCTCAAATTTCTAACAGAGCCTTAAAACATTATTTTAGAATTTTAAGAATTTTTCCAGAATTTATTTACGTATAAATTCGCTAATCTTCACTAATTACCCTTAATCACCGTAATTAGTGCAAAAACTATGCAAATCACTCACCTTGGCCACAAATGAAATTCTCAGAACTGAAACTCCTCTGATTTGGGGCGAATACTGATGTCTAACAGCGGCTTTAACCTTGCTTTGGTGCTTTTTCTCCTTAATTTTGTTTTGCTAAGCCTAATCTTCAATTAGAGAGTGATTTGGGGTGTTTTAGATGTAGGAAGCCATTACTAAGGTCTCAAGGAGGTTTGTGGCGGCTCAAAACTGAAATGAAAGTGATAACTTAACCCTAATCAGACCTCCTATACCTCTAAACCCGAAATTCCCCTTGGGCCTAGCTGCTAATCACCCGCTTAAGCCCAATTAAGCTGTTTTTCACCATCTGAAACTTGTTTCAGCCATATCTCCCAAACGGTGAGTCCGTTTGGCTAATGTGACCACTCTACGGAAAGAGAAACCATCATCCGGAGCCAATGGAAGTGGTTTCAGGTCAAAACTCCTATCCAGTCAAAAGTTATGGCCAAAACAGTGCCAACTAGGGGTAAAATGGTCATTTAAAAATCGGGAAAAATCATGAACATGGAAAATGACCCCAATAGTCGTCTCCCAAAGTTACACGACCATACGACTTCGTACGTGAGAGAAATAAATATCCTACGATCCTATGATGCGTAGAATGCGGGTCGTTACAACAAAAATTAATAAAGCTGACAAACTTGCAAATGATAGGTACACTTCTTTGAAAAGAAAAAAAGGAAGAGAGCCGATGAGGTAAACTTGGCTGAAGAAGGGGAAATTGTCATGGATTTAGATTCTAGAAAGGACATTGAAAGAATGAAACCAATAAAAGATGTGGAAGAGGTAAACGTTGATTCAAAATATAAGTCAAAAGTTATCAACATAGGGAAATGGCTGACAGAGCCCCTTAAGAGCGAACTAATTCAATTCCTACAACTCAACAAGGATATTTTCGCTTGGACCCATTCAGACATGATCGAGATCAATCCTTCTATTATGAGCCATGCCTTAAACATTGTTCCTTCAGTAATCCCGGTTTGACAAAAGAAAAGATAATATAATAGAGACGGGTTGGTAGCCTTGAAGGAAGAGGTAAAAAGGTTAGAAACGAGTGGGTTTACCCGAGAAGTCCTTTACCCAAAATGGTTAGCCAATCTCATGCTAGTAAAGAAGTCCAATGGGAAGTGGAGAACATGTGTTGGCTACACAGATTTAAACAAGGCATGCCCAAAGGATTGCTATCCCCTTCTGCGGATTGACCAGTTAGTAGATGCCATGAGTGGTTAGAAAATATTATCCTTTATGGATGCTTACTCGGGGTATAACCAAATTCCAATGCACAAACCCTACAAAGAGCATATAAGATTTATCACCGATTGGGGAACATTTTGCTATAAAGTGATGCCTTTTGGGCTGAAAAATGCAGGAGCAACATACCATAGATTGGTAAACAGGATGTTCCAAGAATAGATAGGGCGCAATATGGAAGTATATATGGATGACATGCTGGTAAAATTCACCAAAATTGAGAACAGTCTAAAGGACTTGGAAGAAATGTTCAGTGTCTTAAGAAGTTACCAAATGAAATTAAACTCGCAAAAATGTTCTTTTGGAGTTCAATCTAGAAAGTTCCCAGGATATGTGGTAAGTGAGCAAGGGGTTGAAACTAGTTATGACCAAATCCAGGCCATAGAAGACATGAAGGAACCTAGAACAAGCAAAGAGGTCATGAGCTTGAACGGAAAGGTAGCATCCTTTAGTTGGTTTATTTCCAAAGCCACTGATAAGTGCATTCATCTCTTCGATGTTATAAAGAAAATGAAGAACTTTGAATGGAACAAAAAGTGTAGAAAGGCTTTCCAAGAATTAAAAGTTTATATGCGAACGCCTTCGGTTTCGTCCAATCCTGAGAAAGGGGAAGATCTATACCTATATATGGTCGTTTCAGAATATCTGGTAAGCTCGGTCCTTATAAGAGAAAGTAATGGGACATAGCACCCAATTTACTACGTTAGCCGAAGGCTAAAGGACGTAAAAACCCGATACCCTGTGATTAAAAAACTAGCATATTGTCTAATACTTACCACACGAAAGCATAGAGGATACTTCCAAGCTCACCCCGTTAAGGTTTTAACTGGCTTTCCCCTCAAGCAAGTGTTCAATAAGCCGAAAACCTTAAGAAGATTACTCAAATGGGGAATTGAGCTTAGTCAATATGAGATCGAGTTTCGTCCTCGAGTAGCAATTAAAGGACAAGCCCTGGCGAATTTCGTGAATGAGTTCACAAGCTTCATTACAGAACAATCAGTTAAAGAGAAAGACTTAAAAGTCAAGTGGAAACTTTTGGTAGATGGAGCCTCAAATGAACAGGGAGTAGGGGCAGGTTATATTATAATTACCCCTGATGGACACTGCCTGCACTATGCCATGAATTTAGGATTCCCGGAAACTAACAACGTAGTCGAATATGAGTTAATGATGGCCGGTTTGAATTTGGAACTACAGTTAAAGATACCTCGAATAGAAGTTTTTAGTGATTCACAACTAATGGTAAACCAAATAAAGCAAACTTATCAAACCAAGGATGCATGGCTATCCCTATATGTGAAGAGGTTATTAAATATGCTTTCCCGGTTTGAGGATTTTTCAATTCATCAAATAACCCAAGGAGAGAATACTCAAGCGGATTCACTAGCCAAATTAGCCAGTTCCAGAGGCCCCCCCTCCCGAAACTCGAGTAATTCCCATAGGTTATCAAGAAAGACCTAGTATTGAGCATGAATAATCGGAAATAGGGAAAGAATTATTGGCCCTATCAAGATCCCAAGCCTTGAGAAGGGGGGATGAAGAAAACGAAGAAAGGAACTCTAATATGGAACCTCCCTTAACGGAAACGAATTTCCATCATGAAAATACCTGGATGTCTCCCATGATAGACTACCTCCTAAACGGAATTTTAACCCCTAGCAAGCAAGACGCAAGAAGGATAAAACACCAAGCTCCTGCATTTGTGATTATGGATAATGTACTCTGTAAAAAGAGGCATTCACTTCCTTACTTAAGATGTGTAAGCTCTGAAGATGGGTTTAACCTATTGAAAGAGGACCATGAAGGATTGTATGGAGACCATTTCAATGGAATTAAGCTGGCCAAAAGGGTCATGCAACAAGGCTATTATTAGTCACGGATGGTTAAATCGAGCTATTGAATATGTCAAAAGGTGTGAAAGGTGTCAAAGGTACATTTAGTTACCCAGCTTCTCCCTAGCGAACTAACCACTACCTCAAGCCCCTGGCCATTCGACATATGGGGGATAGATCTAATTGAACCCTTACCAATCTCCAAAGGCGGAGCTAAGTATGTTGTACTAGCCATCGACTAGTTCACCAAATGGGTGGGGGCAGAACCCCTTCCGACAATCATGCCTAAAAAGGTGTTGAGATTCGTAATAAAGAATATTATTACCCAATTTAGAATCCCGTACAATATCATATCAGATAATGGAACACAATTTGAGAGCAAATAATTCACTCTGTTTTGTGAGAAAAATGGGATCATCAAAAGTTTTCCCTCGGTAGCCCATTCAAAGCCCAACGGAGTTGTCAAAGCTGCCAACAAAACCATAAAGACAATTCTTAAAAAGCGCCTAAACCAAGCCAAAGGAAATTGGGCTGAAGAGTTACCCTTAGTGCTTTAGGCATATATTACTTTGCCAAAACAACAACGGGATACACCCTTTTTTCCTTGACATATGGATGGGAAGCCATGCTTCCGGTTAAGGTCAAAATCCCATCGCATAAAATGATAACATATGTGTTTAATCCCAACCAGGAGTTAAGAAAGGAATCTCTAGACTTAATACATGGATTAAGAGATGAGGCTGCAATCAGAACAACTAGATATCAAAGGAGAATCAGGAAATACTACAACACAAAGGTCAAGGCTAGAACCTTCACAAAAGGAGAGCTAGTTTTACGAAGAGTAATGGCTAACACAAAGAATCTAGTGGATGGCCTGCTTGGTCCAAATTGGGAAGGAGCCTTGATCATCCATTAAGAAGTTATGTCTAGAACATATCAATTATGTAGAACCAATGGTTATCTCGTTCCAAGAATATGGAACTCGGAACACTTAAGACCATACTTCTCAATGATAAAGGAAAAAGAAGAAGAAAGCTTTCCTCCAAAAATAATTGCATTACTAAGAGCGTGGAAGCCCTTCCTAAAGCTTGATGAAACCCAAAAGGGGTCAAGCCATAAAAGGATCGAATCCCTTATCATCACCAAAATTGGTCAGGATAAGGCACCCCCAAAGGGGGTGGTGTATTAGTCTTTCTCCATGCCCAAATCAGAGGGGGCTAGGTTAAAGCATCAAAAGAGTAAGCCTCCATTTCACACCAGAAATGGTCATGGTCGTGCATCTAAAATTAGCATGCTCTGCCTCTGGTCGTAGAAGAGTACGCCCTGCCTCTACTAGAACTAAGCATGTCCTACCTCTGCTCGTAGAAGAGCACGTCTTACCTCTACTTATGTTCCGCGTTACCCGCAGAAGGGAACAATCACCCCTATCATCGGCTATGATGGTTAGGATAGGGCATGCCTCGGAGGAGGGTAGTGTGTAAGCCTGTAACGACCCGCATTCTACATAGCAAAGGATCGTAGAATATTTATTTCTTTTTCATATGAGGTCGTATGGTCATGTAACTTTGAGGAACGACTATTGGGGCCATTTCCAATGTTCACGATTTTTTCCGATTTTTTAATGACCATTTTGCCCCTAGCAAATCTTGTTTTCCCATAACTTTTGGTTGGTAAAGAGTTTTGACTTGAAACCACTTCCATTGAATTTGGATGATGATTTACCTTTCCGTAGAGTGGTCACATTAGCCAAACGGACTTACTGTTTGGGAGATATGGCTGAATTAAGGTTTAGAAGGTGAAAAACAGCTTAACCGGGCCTAATTAGGGTGATTAACAGCTAGGCCCATAACCTATTTCTGGATTAGGGTTATGGGGAGGCTGAAATCAGTTAGGAAACGATTCTATTTCATTTTCTCAGCCGCCTAAAACATTTCCCTAACCCTAGCCATGGCCTCCATCTTCTAAAATCATCACAAATCACCTCCAATCACTTTCTAATCAAGGATTAAGCAAATCAACATCAAATCAAGGCAAATCAAAACCAAATCAGAGTTGGAGCTGTTGTGTTGCATAGAGATTCGACCCAAATCAGAGATATTTTTAGATCTAAGATTAATTTGTGGCTAAGGTGAGTGATTCGCATTGTTTTTCACTAATTACGGCTAATTAGGGGTGATTAGTGATAATTAGCGAAACTATGGCTCAGAAAAATCTGAAAAAATATGTAAAAGTTCTTAAATATTATTTTAGGGCTCTGATAGAAATTTGGGCTAATTTGGATAAGTTATTCTAATTGTGTGATTAAACATGATTAAGGGGGATTAAGGGGAAAACATAGGTTTTTGGGTATGTTTGATCCATATTGACATGTTAAATTGTTGTTTTGGTGTTTATTGCTGATTCTCTATGTTGCTATGACTGTATGATATGCTATGTGATTGATTAAAAAAGTTAGAATGGTCGAAAACGCCATCGTACGGCGTAAAACAGTCGCTGGAAAAGTTGCAGGAAATGTGCAAGATTTCGGATCAGATCAGATATGGGGCTTGGATCGAATAAGAGAACTGGGCAAGAGAATTCGATTCGGATCGGAACCTAGCACAAGAGTAAAAGCATGGCAATAAGGAAGGCCACATGAACTAAGACGGGATTGGATCGGGAAGCTGCAAATCGGATCGGAGACGGAGGAGGGAACTAGATCGAAACCCGGAGATGGGGTACCATACAAACGAACCGAGGCAGGAGCACCATCCGAACTGAACCAGAGGGCTATGATCACCGAACCAAACCGTGCAAGGGTGGCTGAACCGAACCGAGCAAGGGTGACTGAACCGAACCAATGAGGACTAGAGCACTACGCATATTCAAACCAAACCAAGGCGTGGGCTATGACCACTGATACGATCCAGAAGAGATAAAAACCAAGATGCAAAGGAAGTCCAAGTGAGAAGTTAGAACTCAGGATCCAGATGGGAACCAACGAGTTAACTTCATGATTGGAATTTGCTACGGGACGTATGCAAAGGGGTTATCGATGTTTATAGCTTTGACTCATCATGGAGAGACGAATATTGGCTATGGATCAGTGCAGTGAAATTGTTATGACTTCATGGGGTAAAGTGACTATAGCAAGGCTATGAGCCAGTGCAGTGGAGTTGTCATGACTCCATGGGGCAGAGTGGACATAGCAAAGTATTAGTGGTTATGGATCAGTGCAGTGGTGTAACACCCCACGTCCATTAATGTCACTCACAAAGGGAATGCATTAACTTCTATGGAGCGTTTTAAGTAAGTATAGAACAGAAGCTTAACAACAAGACATATATAAACAGTACTTGAAAATTTAAAACTTTATTTCATTGCAGCGGATAAACCCATATGTTTGATTACATCATCAAAACCATAAACCAAAGTCGAGTACATCATATCCATCTTGATAAAACAAAGTACATAAACTGAAAGACATAACCCCCAACATCAAAATAGCCATAAATAAAGAGAAGCTGAACTTTACTTCAACGATCTCAGCAATCTTCTAAAAGCAGTCCAAAATCAAACTCCACTGGTGCTAGTTCCAACCTGAGCACCTGAGGGGAAAAAGGGAGAAAAGAGGAGGAAACAAAAGGGGGGTCAGACATAAAGTCTGGCGAGTGCGATAGCTTTAACAATATAATTAACAAAGTAACTAGGCTAAGGCATAAGTTGGAAAATAAGGAAATGACCATGAACCATTGAGATGACAAAGTAAACAAGGAAACAAGATGAACAATGATATCGTTAAAGCACACCTAACCCACTAAGATAATTACTAAACTACACCAACACTATGAGATAATTACTATACTGCACCGCCACTAGTATACTGCACCACCACTAGTCACCCTAAGGTTGATCCCGCATACAGACTTAATAATGATATTGGTAGTTTCATGCACCCCTAACTGCCTTCATAGGTGTCGTCTGCACCTATCTCCACTAGGTGTACCCACTACCCCCAAGCGATCGGCTCCCTAACTCGTAGGTACCCGTGCTGGCCCCACAGTGGGTTGTATCACTCCCCAAAGTGGCAACCTGGTACCACCAAGAATGCACGGCTTATACCTACACGATGCAACAACGTCTTACCTACCAGCCCGGGTCCACACACGCATATGAACCCGTTGGACTTGCGTTGCCACTGCTAACCCGATTTGGCCTCTTACAGTCAAGCCCAGTATGCATGTCCCGTCCTCGACTTGGGTCGAGCCCACAAAGATAAGTATGGGTTACTGGTTGAAACGGGCCCCCATTACTTGACACAAGCTATCCACCTAAGCTTGGTCCCCTCTAGTACATCCACTTAACCCACTTCTTATTCATGTTCCAATTACATGTTTCAATTTTGGTTAAGTGTTTCTAATCGTATTTCCAAATGCCACCCAAGGCACCCACTAGATTCCACATGCCACCCAAGGCACCCACTTAACCCCCTCATGCCCCACTACATGATTATCTGGTTAAGTGTTTTTAATTCATTAAGACCGTAACCTCATAATGATCTCTCACATTAGACTGACATTTGTGGCAACTGGATTTTCCGGGCGGGTCCGGGCAGTCTTACACCACAAAAGAGCCTAACCTCGTGTCTTTACAATTGTTACGTATTTAGTCTATGCCTAAGACCTCTCACATTAGACTGACATTTGTGGCAGCTGGATTTGCCGGGCGGGTCCGGGCAGTCTTACACCACAAAAGAGCCTAACCTCGTGTCTTAGACGATTAATTACTCCTAATTAATCATCCCCCAATTTGAATTACTTTCCCTATTCAAATTATTAATCAATTCCAAATTTAACGATGTCCATAATTGACTCAATTATGTCCATCCATTTATGGTATGTAAAATCATACCAATTTTCACCACAATTATATTTTATGCCTTTTAAGGCATTTATGCCAATTAAATATTTTTAATATTATCCCCTTTACCCCCACGTAGTACGTTTGTTCGTTTAACGTAAAAAATATATGTTAGACTCGAATAGTCTAACTCATGGAATAAAGAGAAAACATCACAATATACACATAATTAAAACATAAATCTAAACATAGGGGTGAACTTGCATATGTGAATGATGTTCTACACCTAAAACTTGCATAGGCCAAAATTTCAACTTGCATAAAAAATATATGTCATGGATCCAAATCTAAAGGTGTGAACTTTGATGAGAAAATGGCCACAAACTTGCATAAACAACATATATCATGGATCCAAATCTAAAGGTGTGAATCTTAATGAGATAATGGCCACAAACTTGCATAGGTAATAATCCTAAACTTGCATAACATGATTCATATCCAACTCATAAACTCACATATGTGATTTATACATCGCAACAATGGTGCAAACTAGTATCTAACATGTAAAGTATCATGTAAAATTTAGCATAAACTCACACATGTCATAGCCTAACTTTCAATTAAATTTTCACATAAACTAGGTGTCATAACTATGTAAGTTCACATATAATTCTACCCAACTTGTATATGATTCATGTTTGAATCAAAATTTAAACTTGCATACATATGATTTATCATATGAGTAAATATAACAAACTAGCATAAGAAACATGGTGATTTGATTGTATATAAAATTACAACATGGATGATAGCAACATAACTTTACATCATAAATGATAGCATCACAACATAACGTCATAGAAATTTCAATCACAATCCTATAACATAATTACAACATGCAATCAATACTTCATATCACATCCATACAATCCGCATTATATATTAATCCAATTAAATTACTAATTATTTTGTTAAAACTATCGAACTCACAACTCAAAAGTAGTCTTGAGGTCTGAATTCTGATTTCTGGAGTTGAATTAGCTCTCCTTTGAAGAAGATTCAATGTTAGGGTTGAGTAGTTCTGATTTGATTTGTTGTTCTTCCTCTTTAATTTGGTGGCGGCTGCTCTAGGGTTCAAGACAACAGCATGACGGCCATAGTTTCAATTTTAATTCTGATTTAGGGTTTGAGTCTATGGGTCTTTTTATAGAGTTTTGAATTAAAAGCCGTCGGATGATCTTAGGGTTAATCAAAACCATTCAATCATGATAAGGTGATGAGTCAGCCCTAATGACTCAGCAAGGAGTCAGAAAGGACTCAACAACATGGGTCAGTCTGAACCAGAAAGCTGTGCAGTCTTCTGTCTCGGCCTGGGCGCACTTGGCAGGTGCGCCAGTGAAAATTTGTACTGGCGCACTTCCCAAGTGAGCTAGTGCAATCCCTCTTTTTTTCCTCTTTAAACTTCGTTCGTCCATAATTCCTTCATTCGGTACCCGTTTCCCGCAAACTCGGACTCTATTTCAACCAGAATTCCGAGATGAACACAATGGCGCAACCCTATTCCCTTAATTCTCACGTCTGAGATTAATTATTATTTATTTTAGTTAATTTGATTATTCAAAAACCTGGGGTGTTACATTCTCCCCTCCTTAAAGGATTTTGCCCCCGAAATCTCCAAGTTAAGGAGAATGCATATCCTACCATCCAAACAACCATCTACTCAAGCATCAAACACGGGCATCCATTGTCCTTATAAAATTTCTAATGCTAAATGAACATATGTAAGAAGTGTGTGTATATGTTCCTCATCTAATGCAAAATCAGGAGGTCTACTGATTTAGTTGACCTCCTTGATGCAAACCATGATAGTGCCATGCGTCCATTATGTATGCGAAAGAACCTTATCTATACATATCATTTCTACATGTGTGCACAACCATTCACCAAAATGCAACATCCATATGATGGTACAACCATTAACTTAAATATGTACACACATTTATATGCAATATGCAATATGAAGTGACTGAGCCAATCTAGTGCCTAAAGTGTGTGTATATGCATCCACGAGCAAACACTTGCATCCACGTGCATCCATCATACATAACATGTCTCAAACACATGTTTCAACCATAGGACTACCCTATCTAAAGGTCAAAGATACTAGCGAGAGGACATACTAAAGATAAGATAAGTACAAGGTAAGCGATAAAGGAGAAATTTAAAAGACATACCCTCGAAAAGAAAAGGGTACAATGAACGCATCTTCTCTTCCGTCTCCCAAGTAGCGTCGCTTTCGTCATCTCCCCATCGCACTTTGACTAGTTTGACCTCTCGATTCCTCAACTTCTTAATCTTCGACCCAAGAATTCACGTAGGAGCTCATCGAATCGTTGCATCACGCTCGATCTCCACCTCTCTAAGCAAGCTCGGCTCTACCACTTCCGTGGTCTCGTGCAAGCACTTCCTCAAATGTGATACATGGAATACGTCGTGTACACCACTAAGTCTCTCGGGCAACTCCACTCTATACGCCATCCGCCCAATCCTTTCCTTAATCGGAAACGGCCCTACGAACCGTGGTGCTAACTTCCCAACGGACCCAAAGCGAACGACGTTCCGTACTGGAGACACCTTGACAAAGACCATGTCCCCAACATCTAACTCAAGATCTGACCTCCTCTTGTCCGCATAAGATTTCTGTCTATCTTGCGCCGTCTTCATCCTCCTTCGAATCAAATCGATCATTTCCGAAGTCTCTCTAATCATATCGGGTCCAAGCAAGATCTTATCTGTAGACCCCCACCAACATGTAGGTGAACGACACGGCCGTCCATAAAGAGCCTCGAACGGTGCCATGCCAATGCTAGACTGAAAGCTATTATTATATGCGAACTCTACCAACGAAAGATGTTCCTCCCATGTACCCCCAAAATCTAAGACACACAACCTCAATAAGTCCTCTAGAATATGATTCACCCTCTTGGTCTGGTCGACCGTCTGTGGATGATATGCGGTGCTCAAACATAACCGAGTCCTTACCGCCTCTTGCAGGCTCTTCCAAAATTCGCTAGTGAAGATAGGATCGCGGTCGCTCACTATGCTAGAAGGAACACCGTGCAAACGAACTATTTCTGAATGTATACAGAGGCTAACCATGGAGCAGTCCTCTTACTCTTCACGGGAATGAAATGGGCGCTCTTAGTAAGTCTGTCTACCACGACCCAAATCCCCGTATTACCCTTCCTCGATCTTGGTAATCCGTCAACAAAGTCCATCGAAACACTTTCCCACTTCCATTGTGGGACCTCCAATGGGTGAAGCAATCCACCGGGCTTCTTTTGCTTTGCTTTTACTTGTTGGCACACCAAGCATCTAGCGACATACTAGGCCCAAAAGTAAACTCATCTCATGTCCATGTACATCTTGTCCCCGCCGAGATGGAAGGTCATCTTCGAATGATGGGCATCATCAAGAATGGTCTTCCTCAAATTCTCGTCCTATGGTACACAAAGTCTACCGTCCCTACGCAACCAACCCTTATCATCTAGGGTATACATACTTAGGTGGCTTGATGACTCTCCTCTTATGAGCTTCTCTACTAACTCCATCAACTGTGGGTCATCACGCTGTGCCTCTCCAACCCGTCCCAAAAGCGTAGGTCTGACCTCAAGGACGCTAGCAAACTGGGTACAAAATCAATGGATGGTCTAAAGTCAAAGGTAGAGATAAACTCTAAACTTTGCTGCTCAACAAACAATGGACTTAAGGATAACCTTTTTCTACTTAAGGCATCTGCAACCACGTTACCCTTTCCAGGGGTATATTTTATCTCGAAGTCGTAGGATGCTAAGAATTCCATCCACCTTTGCTGCCTTAAGTTCAAGTCCTTCTGAGAGAATAAGTATTTTAGCGATTTGTGGTCAGTGAATAATTCGAATTTTTCGCCAAGAAGATAATGACACCAAGACTTAAGCGCGAAGACAATAGCGGCCAACTCTAGGTCATGTGTAGGGTAATTTCTCTCATGCACTCTCAACTGCCTTCCACCATAGGCTATTACCCTTCCCTCTTGCATTAAGACTACGCCTAGTCCTGTCCCACAAGCGTCGGTATAAATGGTAAATGGCTTATTCCTATCTGGCAACACTAAGACTGGGGCTGTGGTCAAAGCTCTCTTTAAACGTTGGAACGCATCATCACAATCTATGTCCCACATGAAAACTAAGTTCTTCTTCGTCAAGCGTGTTAATAGAGCTGATATTTTTGCGAAGACTTTGATGAACTTCCTATAGTAGCCGGCCAACCCTAAGAAACTCCTCACCTAAGTAGCATTTTTAGGAACTTTCCAATCTTGGTTGGCCACTATCTTCGCGGGATCCACGGCTATCCCTTCTTTGGAAACCACGTGCCCTAAGAATCGCACTTACTTCCTCCAAAAGTGACATTTAGAAAATTTTTCTTTAAGGCTATGCGCTCGAAGAGCCTCCAACACTTCCCTAAGATGTAGGGCATGCTCTTCCTCGCTCTTAGAAAAGATCAAGATGTCGTCCATAAAGACTACCACGAATTTATTAAGGTACTCCCTAAACACCCTACTCATTAAGCCAACAAAGTATGCGGGGGCGTTTGTCAAACCGAAGGGAATCACAAGCCACTCGAAGAAACCGTCTGGAGTCCTAAAGGCAGTCTTGCCTATGCTATCCTCAGCCACTCTCAACTGATGGAAACCAATGGCTAAGTCCAACTGTGAAAACACTGTGGCGCCAAATAACTGATCGAAAAGATCGTCAATCCTCGGCAGTGGGTGTCTATTCTTCTTAGTAAGCTTATTAAGTTCTCTATAGCCCACACAAAGTCTAAGGGACCCATCCGCCTTCGTGGAAAACACTACTGGAGCACCCCACTCCGATATACTACGTCTGATGAACCCCTTCTCAAGCAATTCTTTCACTTGCTTACTGAGTTCTCTTCTCTCTCTTGGAGCCATGTGGCGCACTGGCAATGCAACTGACTTTGCATTGTCCACTAGATATATTCAAAAGTCTATCTCGTGTTTTGGAGGTAAACCCCTCACCTCATCGAAGACATCAGCATATTCACGGACTATGGGAACAGAATGTAAATCATCATCGGATGCGTACAGGGATTCTAGGCAACTAAGCATTACTGGACCTCTAGGGTCACAATAAATATCAAGGGTCTTTCCAGAACGAGTCAACAATCTAACTACCCTTCTTTCACAATCTAGGATGGCCCCATATCTAGTTAGCCAATTCACACCTAGAACTAAACCGTAGCCCATGAAGCCAAGAACAAAAGCGTTGCATTCAAACTCAACGCCTAATATAAACACTCTCAAATCCCGACAAATCATAGAAAGATGAGCCGAACCACCGATAGGATTTGAGACTACTAAGGGATCAGTAACTGGACTAGTATCAAGGTGCAGTGTTTCAACTAATGATGTAGAAATAAACGAATGCGATGCGCCGGAATTGAATAAAGTACGGACAGGATGATCAAACAGAAAAACTAAACTTTCAACGGAAATTTCTCTACCTCGTTCTTGCAGCGGTGGGACCACGAGAGCTGAACTTGTCCCCTTGCCTGTCCTAGTTCCATAAGATCTTGCACCTGTCCTCCCGAGGTAGACCCTTCCCTCTGCCCTTTCCTTGGGCAGTCCTTAATAAGATGTCCCGCCTCGCCACAGTGGAAACAACCAGTCTTCTTTTTCTTCCTACAATCTTTACTTAGATGGCCTGGTGTCCCACAGTTAAAGAATTTCTTCTTCCCCTTAGCATTGTTGCCTTTGCCAACTTTCTCGTTTTGTTGTTGCCGTTGCGGCTTCTTTTGATCCCCTTTCTTCTCAGGTGCCTTATTAGCATTGGCGCCCTTCTCCTCTTCATGCATGAGCGCCATGTCAACTAGTCTCTCGAAGGTAGCCCCCATGGGAATGTGGGTCAAAGCTAACCCATGAAGCGGCTCGTTTAAACCCTTAACAAATCTTAGAGCCTTCTTTTCTAGAGTATTCACCAAGTCTAAGCCAAACCTTGCCAATTGGTTGAATTTGTTGACGTACTCTTTCACCGATAGATTCCCTTGCTTCAGCGCCAAAAACCTTTCCATGTATAGATTCTCTTCAGCCCGCGAGAGAAACTTCGCCTCAAACCTCTGCCTAAAATCTGGCCATGTATCGACTGGACGTCCCCCATTAGTGACCTCCCACCAAAACGAGGCCTCGTCCTTCATTAGCCAGGAAGCTAGCTGGACTTTTCTTCCATCATCCACTTCAAAGATTCCAAACAATTCTTCCACCTCCTTTAGCTAATTACGAGCTTCAACAAATGTCTCCATCCCGTGAAAAGGTTTTCCACCCATTGCTCTAAAGTCCTTACATATCTTTGCGAAATTATCGACACGAGGAGGAGGAGGAGGAGCATTTGCTAGATCTGCGGTGGCGGCCCTAGCCTCGAGATATTGACGAAAACAACCGGGTACATGAACACCCTTTGGTATCTCAGATGCTTCAGACATGCTGAAACGAAAAAGGAAAGATTCAATACAAAAAGGACTGAAGGAAAGATATATGGCTCTTGTGATTATGCTTTATAAAATATACTTTTCTCTTGAAAATACTTTCCTTAAAACATACTTTTGAAAGTACTTCTTTATAAAAATTATTTTGAAAAATATTTTTTTAAAATTCATATCTGTTCTGGTAACCTTTAGCTCTGATACCACGTGTAACACCCCACGTCCATTAATGTTACTCACCAAGGGAATGCATTAACTTCTATGGAGCGTTTTAAGTAAGTATATAATAGAAACTTAACAACAAGACAGATATAAACAGTACTTGAAAATTTAAAACTTTATTTCATTGCAGCGGATAAACCCATATGTTTGATTACATCATCAAAACCATAAACCAAAGTCAAGTACATCATATCCATCTTGATAAAACAAAGTACATAAACTGAAAGACATAATCCCCAATATAAAAATAGCCATAAATAAAGAGAAGTTGAACTTTACTTCAGCGATCCAAGCAATCTTCTAAAAGCAGTCCAAAATCAAACTCCATTGGTGCTAGTTCCAACCTGAGCACCTGGGGGGGGGGGGGGGGAAGAGGAGGAAACAAAAGGGGGGGTCAGACATAAAGTCTGGCGAGTGCGATAACTTTAACAATATAATTAACAAAGTAACTAGGCTAAGGCATAAGTTGGAAAATAAGGAAATGACCATGAACCATTGAGATGACAGAGTAAACAAGGAAACAAGATGAACAACGATATCGTTAAAGCGCACCTAACCCACTAAGATAATTACTAAACTACACCAACACTATGAGATAATTACTATACTACACCGCCACTAGTATACTGCACCACCACTAGTCACCCTAAGGTTGATCCCGCCTATAGACTTAATAATGTTATTGGTAGTTTCATGCACCCCTAGCTGCCTTCATAGGTGTCGTCTGCCCCTATCCCCACTAGGTGTACCCACTACCCCCAAGCGATCGGCTCCCTAACTCGTAGATACCCGTGCTGGCCCCACAGTGGGGTGTATCACTCCCCAAAGTGGCAACCCGATACTACCAAGAATGCATGGCTTATACCTACATGATGCAACAACGTCTTACCTACCAGCCCGGGTCCACACACGCATATGAACCTGTTGGACTTGCGTTGCCACCGCTAACCCGGTTTGGCCTCTTATAGTCGAGCCCAGTATGCGTGTCCCGTCCTCGGCTTGGGTCGAGCCCACAAAGATACGTATGGGTTACTAGTTGAAACGAGCCCCCATTACTTGACACAAGTTATCCACCTAAGCTTGGTCCCCTCTAGTACATCCACTTTACCCACTTCTTATTCATGTTCCAATTACATGTTTCAATTTTGGTTAAGTGTTTCTAATCGTATTTCCAAATGCTGTAACACCCCGTGAATTCTATAACGTTAAGCTTCACAAGTTAAAGTATAATTATTTATAAATGATGGAATCAAGGGAATTGGGTTACGCCATTGCGTTCGTCTCGAAATTCTGCTTGAGATAGAGTCCAAGTTTGAGTAAAACGGATAGCGTATGAAGAAGATATGAACGAATGAAGTTGGGTAGAAAAACCAGAAAACGGGTCAGAATGCACTGGCGCACTTGGGAAGTGCGCCAGAACAAAGTTGAACTGGCGCACTTGGGAAGTGCACCAGTGCATTTTTAGCCTGGCGCACCTGCCAAGTGTGCCCAAGTCAGAATGACCTGCTGGTCAGGTCCTGGCTGGCCTGGTCAGGGTCTGGTCGAATTCTGAGGCTTGGCTGAGTCACTAGGGCTTACGTGTCACCTCTTGAT
Organism: Allium sativum; assembly: GCA_030737875.1. Lineage (NCBI taxonomy): Eukaryota > Viridiplantae > Streptophyta > Magnoliopsida > Asparagales > Amaryllidaceae > Allium > Allium sativum. The sequence continues at coordinate 83,753,743 of CM060921.1, forward strand.
TGGCTCTTTGAACTTTATATGGTCTAGATTCCTCCTATCTTCATCTGACGGCTCAAAACAAATTAAAACTCTATAAATACAACGCAAGTGTAACCCTAAATTCACACAAATAATAGAATACAAAAGCCGTCAGGCTGCTGGAAAGGAACTAGGAATGGCCGTCAATTAGAAAGCCTAGAGACAAGCCAACACTAAAGCCTAAGAGACGAATCAAATTAAGAAGAAGATTAAAGTTTAATCAAATCAATCAACGCAATGTTAGTCTACCCAAAGGAGCGTATCTCAGTTTTAGAATCCAGAATTCAAGATTCTGCATTCGTTGTAAGTATAGTGACCTTTCAGAATATGAATAAAAACTGTGATGTGATTCGATGTAAATGAAAATAGAATCGTGTTGTTATATCGTATAAATTTTGTGTATTGTAATGGTTCTATCATGACTTGTGTATTGATTTTTGTGGCATAAATTGATTGATGCAAGCCTATTGAACAATTGTATATGAAAATAATGGCACTTGCAAGTTTGTGGCAAAAACTAGAAATTGATCCCTTTTTGTATATGTCGATGGCATGGACTATGTATATTCCCTTAGTCTAAATTAGAATTTATGTAAACATGTTATAGACCTTTTATGCCTACATGACCCAAAACCTATGATATCATTCTCATGTTTATTTGCAAGTATAATTGGATCTATGTTTCATAAACTATGCAAGTTAATGTTTATTTGCAAAATATAATTGGTTCTATGTCAAACATCGTTTGGGTTTCATAAACTATGCAAGTTCATGTTGAAATAGGCTATATGATTAGATGTAAAAATTGTACATTTTTGTGAATATACAACATGCTAGTTTTGTGGTTGATATTATGCCAAGTTAAACATGTTTAAACACAAGTTTGTATTAGCCTAAACTATGCCATTTCATATGTCACCTACTTAGTCATACTTTGATTTGAATGCAAGTTCACATGACCCATGTTATATGTTAGTTGAGTCGCCAAATTGCAAGTTCATACCTATGATGTTCATATTGATTATGCCAAAAATGCCAAGTTTACACCTATTTCACATTTACGTTTATGAATTCCCCTATGCCTATTTGTGTGCGCTAAATTAGGCTAAGTTTTTAGCCTAATATTATATGTTAAAAACTATGTGAACGAAGATTAGGCTAAGATTTGTTAGCCTAATGTTTAAACGGGGTAACGTTGGGAATATTTGAAAACTTGACATAAAAATATATGGAATTGGCATGTTTGTCACATGCCAAAATTGGTGGCATTTAAAAGGTATAAATTTTTATACCAAAAATGTTAAACTTGGAATGTGGGCCATAATATTTAATTGTTGACAAATTTACATATATTCAGTAATAAAGACAAATATGTAAATTTAGAAAACACGATATGCTTAACACGAGGTTGGATTGAGTTGTGATGTAAACCTGCCAGGACCCGCCCGGCTGTCCAGTGGTCACAACAATACCTATCCAATGTGGGTGGTTAAGCATTGAGCCCAATAAGGACCCGAGGTTAGACTGAGCTACGGTGTAAACCTGCCCGGAACCGACCGGCACATCCAGTAACCGTAGTAATACCTATCTAATATGAGTGGTCTGGTGCTCCTAAGAGGCTAAGGACAGATGGTAGGGTTAAGTCAACTCTAACACTTAACCAAATTCAACATGTTAACAAGAATTGATGGGTGAGGTTAGGTAAATACAGACACTTAACCACCTAGCATGTTTGACTAGAAAATCCTGGTAACGAGGGACCCGTTTCAACAGTAACCCAAGTTAGGTATCAACGGTACCCTGAAACTAGGCAGGGTGGGGCACGATTACTGGGCTGATTGTAAGCGGTCAAACGACGGCGGTGGGTGCACAGTGTAGGTCTAACGGGGTGCGGGCGTGCACATACTCCGGAGCAGACAACCAGGACACCGGGTACACCAGTAGTATAACCTATGCCTTCTAGTTTAGTGTCGGGGCCGCCACCATGGGTCTTGATACACCCCATGGTGGGACCAACATAGGTATCTACAATTCTTGGGGGCCGTATGACACATGTTAACGCGAGTAGGAGCCAATCTTTTAACAAGAATGGGGATCACTTCACCCTTACCATGGGGTGCAAGTTAGAATAAATTCAAATAGGTGTAGAGATATAGTATGGGTGCGATAGTACATTCGACACTTCCTTAGCTTGTGACACTTTCCTATTTTTAGTTTACAACCATCATACCCTTTTCTTATTCACATATTGAAGAGTTACTAGATTTACTCAGGCTTTATGTCTGACCCTATTTTCTTTTTGTCTTCTTTTCTTTCGTCCCCCCCCCCAGGTCCACAGGGAGGAAACAGCTTAACTCAGTCAGACTCTTTACAAGCACCAAGAACGTAGATGTATGATTTGGATCCTTCTTGCTCGGATAATGGCTTTGGATATCACTATGGGGATTTTTGTCACTTTATTTATGTTTTCATTCTTCTTTAATAATCAAGGCAGTTGCGAGGTTGTAATGTTGGAAGTATTTTGAGACAATTATGGAAATCTTTTGTTTGATACACGTATTGATGAAATAAAAGTTTGTTTGGTTTCCGCTGTTTAAAATATGTGTATTTATATCTGTCTTGAGTTTATCGGTGGCTTTTACTTATAAACCTCCACCAAAGTTAAGGCATTCCCTTTGTGAGTGACCTTAATGGAGGTGGGGTGTTTCACTTGGTATCAGAGCATAGGTTTACCAGACAAGATAAAAGTTTTTGAAAATTGTTTTCAAAAAGAAAGTTTAAAGAAGCATTTTTTTTAGAAAAAGTGTTATAGTTATAAAAAGACAAAATCCCCCAAAGCCATGTGCCCTATTTGTCCCTCTCTATCCTTCATTTTGAATTTTTCCTTTCTGTTTTAGTATGTCTTGGGACCTTACTCCCCAGCTACAGACGCTTTTACTCCTCCTCCTCCTCTGCGCGAAACAGCAAGCGGAAAAATCGTAGAACAAGAAGACGGATAATAGTCAAGGAGGAAAGGACCACAACAATAATAACAAGACACGTGAGAAAAGGAAATGTTATTTCTGTGGCATTGTTGGGCATATAGTCCAGGATTGTAGAAAGAAGAAGATGAAGATGGGGGCATGCTTTTAGTGTGATGATATTGGACATATCAGTAAGAATTTCCCTAAGAAGCAAGGGCAAGGCCCGCAAGCAGGACCTTCTGGGGGTACCTCTTTAACTTCTTCTCCTAAACGCTTTGTTTTATCTTGCTTATCTTCTCAATCCTATCTTGAGAACGAGGTAGAAATATTTCTGTAGAAAGCTTAGTTTATCTTTATGATCATCCAGTTCGTACACTTTTTGACTTTGGCGCATCACACTCTTTTATTTCATCTGCCTTAGTAGAATCTCTACATCTAGACACTAGTATGGTAGAAGACCCCTTAGTAGTTTCAAATCCAATTGGGGGCTCCGCTTCTTGTCAATGGTTTGTTTGGGTTTGAAAATCTTTATTCTCAGCGTTGAGTTTAGTTGTAGTGCCTTTGTTTTGGGCTTCTCGGGATATGGTTTGATCTTAGGCATGGACTGGTTATCCAGTAATAGTGCCATTCTTGAGTGTGAGAAAAGAGTAGTTAGACTCTTGACTCGGTTTGGTAACACTCTAGAAATTTCTTGTTATCCCTTGAATGCTGTTATGCTTACTTATCTAGAGTCGCTTGATGCTTCTAATGAGAATTTGCAATCAGTTAGAGTAGTCCGGGAATATCCGGATCTTTGTGGAAGTGAAAGGCTTGCCTCCGAGGCGGGAAATAGACTTCCGCATATATCTTGCGGATAACGCAAAGCCTGTAGCTTTACCTGTCAGACACATGGCTCCAAGGGAGAGAAAGCAGCTCAGTAAGCAGGTTAAAGAACTTCTCAAAAAGGGGTTCATTAGATGGAGCATTTCGGAATGGGGTTCTCCAGTGGTGTTCGCAACCAAAGCAGACGGTTCGCTTCGCCTTTGCGTCGACTATAGGGAGTTAAACAAATTGACCAAGAAAAATAGGCACCCTCTTCCCCGAATCGATGATTTGTTTGATCAGCTTGTAGGTGCGACGGTCTTCTCCCAACTTGATCTGGCAACTGGGTTCCATCAGCTAAGAGTAGCTGAAGACAGCGTTCAGAACCCCAGATGGTTTCTTCGAGTAGCTTGTCATGCCTTTCGGCTTGACAAACGCAACCACTTATTTCGTAGACCTAATGAGCAGGGTGTTCAGAGAATTCCTCAACAAATTTTTGGTCGTCTTCGTAGATGATATCTTAATCTTCTCAAAGAATGAGGAAGAACATGCTCAGCATCTGAAAGCAATCATGGATACTCTCCGTGCATTTCAACTAAAAGCCAAATTCTCCAAGTGTCACTTCTGGAGAAAAGAAGTAAGGTTTCTTGGGCATATAGTGTCCAAAGAAGGGTTGGCTGTGGACCCCGCGAAAGAGGTGGCAGGGCAAGATTGGAAGACACCAAGGAATGCAACCGAAGTTCGAAGCTTTCTTGGGCTAGCCGGTTTTTACCGAAAGTTTATTAGGGATTTTGCGAAAATCTCAGCCCCACTCACAAGGCTAACAAAGAAGAAACTGGCGTTCACTTGGGAATTGGACTGCGAGTTTGCTTTCCAACAATTAAAAAGGGCTCTTACAACAGCCCCAGTTCTAACTCTGCCTGACGGAAGCAAAATGTTCACAGTATACACGGATGCATGTGGAACGAGACTAGGCGCTGTTCTAATGCAAGAAGGAAGGGTAGTAGCTTATGGCGGAAGACAATTGAAGGTTCATGAAAAGAACTACCCAACCCACGATCTTGAGTTGGCCACCATCGTCTTTGCACTTAAGTCTTGGTGCCATTATCTCCTAGATGAGAAGTTTGAATTATACACTGACCATAAATCGTTGAAATGTCTCTTCTCCCAGAAGGATCTTAACTTGAGGCAGCAAAGATGGATGGAGTTTCTTGCCTCGTATGATTTTGAAATTTCCTATACTCCCGGAAAAGGCAACGTGGTAGCAGATGCGTTGAGCCGAAAGAAACTGACCCTAAGCCCTCTCTTTGTGGAAAGGCAAAACTTGGAGTATACAGCCAGTTTCAACTTTAGGCCCTCCTCAGATTTTGTACTGGGTTTGTTAGCATCTCTTGAAGTACGCCCTACTCTCTTAGACTCAATAGGGGCTGCACAACGTGAAGACCCTCAGCTTGTTGATGTGATTGATAAACTTATTAGGGGTGAGACTTCTAAGTAGATACGCCATCGATGATAAGGGTTGGCTAAGACGAGATGGAAGATTATGCGTCCTACAAGCAGGGGAGTTGACAAAGAAGGTTCTCGAGGAAGCGCATCATTCAAAGATGACTATACACCCTGGCGGTGATAAGATGTACAAGGATATAAAAAGGACTTTCTTTTGGAGCGGCATGAAGCAAGACGTGGCAGATTTCATTACTAAGTGCATGACCTGCCAATGGGTCAAGGAGGAACAGAAGAAACCTGGAGGACTACTTCACCCTCTAGAGGTCCCACAGTGGAAGTGGGATAGCATTTCAATGGACTTCATTGATGGACTGCCTAGGTCGAGAAGAGGCAACACTAGCATTTAGGTAATATTGGACAGGCTTACTAAAAGCGCCCACTTTATACCTGTCAAGAGTAGAAGGACTGCCTCATCTCTAGCATCTCTTTATCTCAAAGAAATAGTTGTACTCTATGGGATACCCTCCAGCATTGTTAGTGACCGAGACCCTATTTTCACAAGTGAGTTTTGGCGGAGTCTGCAAGAAACTGTAGGCACACAGCTATGTTTGAGCATGGCCTATCACCCCCAAAATGATGGCCAGACGGAAAGGGTGAATAGAGTATTAGAGGATCTTTTAAGACTTTGCGTTCTTGACTTTGGAGGGACGTGGGAGGATCACCTTCCTTTAGTGGAATTTTTCTACAACAACAGCTACCAAGCTACCATCGGCATGGTACCCTTCGAAGCCTTGTATGGAAGACCGTGCAAATCACCAACTTGTTGGTGGGAGTCTACAGATAAGCTTATACTTGGGCCAGACATGATTCGAGAAACTTCATAGAAAGTGGACTTGATAAGTAGGAGAATGAAGACAGCCCAAGACAGACAGAAATCCTACGCCGACAAATGAAGGACCGACCTTGAGTTTGAGGTTGGGGACAGGGTTTTCCTTAAGGTATCCCCTTTAAGGAACATCGTTCGCTTTGGATCCGCAGGAAAGCTAGCACTAAGATTTGTAGGACCATTCCCTATCATCGAGAAGACTGGGAAAATGGCTTATAGAGTAGATCTGCCTGAAAGATTGGCTGGAATTCACAACGTCTTTCACGTTTCTCATCTCCGGAAATGTCTACATGAATCAGCGGAAGTAGTGGGGCCAAGCATTCTAGAAGAAGCCGAAGTGGAACGTGAAGCAACTGTGAGGAGAGTTCCAACCCGCATCATAGGAACTAAAGTGAAAAAGCTACGCAACCGCGAAGTCAAACTTGTTAAATTTCAGTGAAGCGACGCCGAGGAAGACGCGACTTGGGAAACTGAGGACAGAATACATGCTGCCTACCCTCTTCTTTTTGAGGGTACATCTCCGATCTCTCTCTTTCCTTAAGTTATGCTTTATCTATCTTTTTAGGTATATCTCCTCGATATTATCCTTTATCCTTAGGTAGAAACCCCTTTGGATGTAAACATGTATTTTAAACATGTTATGGTTGATGGCTGCAAGTGGTTGCCAGTGGTTGCTCGTGGATGCATATACACACACAACCTAGGTCCTAGATCGGCTCAATCACTTCATACTGCATATGCATATATGTATTCTTATTTGTATATGGTTGAAAACTTGATATGCTGTCATATGGTCGTCGCATTTGTATGAATAGTTGTGCACTCATATAGAATTATGAGTAGGAAAAAAATTTGCATACATAATGGATTCATGACACTTACATGATTCGCATTAAGGAGGTCAACTGAATCAGTAGGCCGCCTGATTTCTGCATTAGATAAGGACACGTACACACACTATGCATATGGTCATGAAGCATTAGAAGTCTTTTAAGGACAGTGGATGCCTGTGTTTGTTGGTTGAGTAGATGGACTGTTGGATGGTAGGATATACATTCTTCCTAACTTGAAGATTTCGGGGACGAAATCTTCTAAGGGGGGGGGGGAATGTAACACCCCGTGAATTCTATAACGTTAAGATTCACAAATTAAAGTATAACTAATTATAAATTATTGAATCAAGGGAAATGGGTTACGTCATTGCGTTCGTCTCGAAATTCTGCTTGAGATAGAGTCCAAGTTTGAGTAAAATGGATATCGTATGAAGAAGATATGAATCGAACGAAGTTGGGCAGAAAAACCAGAAAACGGGTCAGAATGCACTGGCGCACTTGGGAAGTGCGCCAGAACAAAGTTGAACTGGTGCACTTGGGAAGTGCGCCAGTACATTTTTAGCCTGGCGCACCTGCCAAGTGCGCCCAGGTCAGAATGACCTGCTGGTCAGGTCCTGGCTGGCCTGGTCAGGGTCTGGTCGAATTCTGAGGCTTGGCTGAGTCACTAGGTGTAACACCCCGTAATTCTGTAACACTAGGATTCACAAATCAAGGCAGAATTAAAAGTTAAAATCAAAATCAAGGGAAACGGGCAGCGCCATTGCGTTCGTCTTGGAATTTTGCATGAAAACGAGTCCGAGTTTGCGTAAATCGGAGTCCGTATGAGGAAGATATGGCTCTGGAAGATTCAGCAAAGTTCAAATTTCAAAACAGTTCAGAAAAGCGGATTCAAATGCAAAATCGACCCAGATTGGGCTGGGCGGGAATTTTCCCGCCCAAGGCACCCAGGTCGACTGGGTAGTCGACCTGGGGCACCCAGGTCGACTGGGTAGTCGACCTGGGGGTCGACCCCCCTGCTTTTTCCAGCTTTCTGCTCCTGGTTCGTTCTGATGTATTTGGTCACGTTTTCTGCCTAGGTTCGTCCGCCTAACACTATATAAACATCCCTAGACTCCTTCTCTATTCACAATTCTTCTCTACCCTTATGCTGCAAAGATTCTTAGTGAACATGGCTTCTTCTCCTCCTCTTAATTAAAATATAAATAGAATAATATATATAAAATAAATCAAGACGAGGAGATGCTGCTAAAAGACTTTGAAGAAGAGGTTCAAGTCAGGCTAGGATTTCAAGTGAAGAATCAAGGGCTAGCTCAAACGGTTTCGAGCAACGTCGCATGAATCATAGCAACGCCATCTTTCTTTTCTAATCTAAATCTCTGTAAGTCAGTTATTTCTAGATTTGAACGTTTTTCTCTGTTCGTGACATGAGATTAAAGGAATAAAAGAATATGCCAAATCTCTCTCTCTCTATTCGAATCAGTGCCTATACTCTTGAACCTAACTAAGAACTGTTATGATTCGAGGACAAATAAGACCGTGACTATGAAACTATGGACCTTAAAACCATTTGCCCATGACTATGGACATTGCCTATGACTATGAACATTGCCTATGACTATGAACATTGCCTATGACTGTGACTGTGACTATGAGGATTATTCCATTGACCATGAACACAAGCCTATGCCTTTGATTAGGAAAAATAAACTATTGCCTATGACATAACAAGAACAAATGTGATTCATGACTGGGAAAGTGTTGCTTAAGTTTTGTGACTATGAAATTGGGTCTAAACCCGATTATCTATTCTGTCTGTTCTTAGCTTTCTTTGGGTTTAGACCTTGGGAATTTACCTATTAAGTTAGGTCTACCCATGTTCTTGAACCTACTCTGTTTATTCTTGGTTTTCTTGGTTTTAGACCTTAGGAATTTACCTATTAAGTTAGGTCTGCCCATGTTCTTGAACCTACGTCGTTATTCAAACCTTTTATGCCAGTTATTATGTCCATCCTTTTTTCGTAGCATCTTTGGTTCATTCCCTATTTTCTACGAGTCTAGATTTATCCATAATCTAGATTGAATTGCAATTATACGAATGGTGGGAATTCGATTTGGCTATAATGTGAAATGTACTAAAAACATAGTTATAAACTTGGAATTTGGCATAAATTGGGAACATGAATTATGGCATGTTCATAGAAATGCAAATTGGATAAATTTGACATGAATTATAAGATGTGTAATTTGAATCTAGTATTGACATGTAAATTTAGTATTTACATGAATAGTGAACTAGAGTAATAAGTCTAGTTTGACGTGAATTAGAATGTTGAATCGGGATTGGATTAGCTAATTTGGCACGGTGAGTATATTGGCATAAATGTGAAATTGGCTATAATTGGGAATAACTGTCAGGTTTAGAAAAATCATGGTTAGTGACACTTAATTGGTATAGTTTACATACCAAAAGGCATAAATATGATATAGAGGGGAAAATGGGCCATAAGAATAAATGTTGACAGTTTACATTAAGAGGGTAATTAGGAAATAAGTAAATTAGGAATAATTTACTTATAGAATTTGGCCTAAATGAGGAAACGTAAATTTAGACAAATTAAAGGTTTATTAACGACATCTCTTTTAATGGTACACTAGAAAGTTCTAGGGTGACAGAGAGGATAGTGTCTAGGCTTGGGTTTGGAAAATACAAGTTTCCTGCTCTCCCTGGCTATCCCTAATTGATCCGACGGACGGGATGGTTACTTTCAAAACCTGATTTGAAAATTAGTCAAAACCCTTTGAACTAGAAAACACGATTAAGCCTAACCCGAGGTTAGACTGAGTTACGATGTAAATCTACCCGGAACCAACCGGCACATCCAGTAATCGCAACAATATATGTCTAATGTGAGTGGTCGTGGCTTTAATCTATTTAATTAAAGCTAGAACAAGAATGGTAGGGTTAAGTTCACTAAGACACTTAACCAATTCAATAGGATAACCAGACTGGTGGGTGGGGTTAGGGCCATACAGTTAAGCTAGAATGGGAGGGTTAAGTCCATAGGAACACTTAACCAACTCAATACGGTTAAGCTAGAATGGGAGGGCTAAGTCCATAGGGACACTTAACCAAACTTAACATCATAACAAGAAAAGATTTGTAGGGGATAAGTAACTAAGAAAACACTTATCCAAATTAACATGTTAACTAAACTAGAAGGTGGGGTTAAGTAAAGTTAATACACTTAGCTAAATTAACATGTTAACTAGACTAGAGGTTGGGGTTAAATAAGATTTAATACACTTAGCCAATTTGATATGTTAGCTAGGCTAGACTGTAGGGTTAAGTAAACTTGAACACTTAACCATCGGATTGAGATAAAGGAATAGGGTTAAGTCTAAAACACGAAGGGATAATACTTAACCATTAATAACATGCTAGTTAAAACAGACGGGCAAGGTTAAGTTAAAAAGGAACACTTAACCAATACAGGGTGAATGGGTAGGGTTAAGTAATAAGAAATACTTAACCAATATAACTTGGTTTGTGGTGGGGTTAAGTCAACATGAATTACTGAAACCACTTAACCAGTATAACAGGATGAATGAAGAGGGTTAAGTTGGCTTGAATTGACTAATGACACTTAACCAATCCAAATTGACGGGAAAGAGAACTAAGTAGTAAACCTTTGTTAAGAAAACAACGATTCTGGAAACTAAGTGGTAAATCTTAGTTAGTAAAACTAAGTAGTAATTCTTAGTATAACACGGGAAGGAGCGAATGTCCGTCTGAGTAGAAAGAAGGCTCCAACGAATTGGGTTACGCAGCCCGAGGCTTCGAGGGGACATGAGGGTACTCTTGGTATCCCTCTGTGAGGCTGCAGATGATCCTCTTGGGCTCATAGAGGTTAAGGTCTACGTAGAAGAACCAGGGGTATGCCTTGGTTGCAATATATGGCAACCTAAAGACTAGGTTGGACCGACGTGATTCGGCGAGGAAACAGTAGCCTTGTGATAGCAACTCGTCGTCTACCATCCATCTTGAGTCAATCAAGATACGTGAAGCGGAAAGGCGGAGAACTCCAAAAGACCATATACTTGCTATCTAGTTATGGGTGAGGATGGCCATATGATAGAGGGGCACCGGGGGCCAGCGTATAGTTCTCATTTTACAAGGTGTGCCTTTCATTAGTTAAGGGAGGGGTCAAGTGGGACCATAGCCACTGGAATAAAAAAAGACCTTAGTATCTACATCGGCAGATATCTGAAAACTCCCGACCGAGTTCTGTATTCCTTGATTTGCCCTGACACAGGACTCGGGTCGCACATTATAGGACATGTGCATCTAGACAAGCGATAACAATTCGCGATACATGCGTGGGGAAGTATAGGAACATATACCACTCTAGGTAGTGTCCTAGACTTGGGGGCATCGTTCGTCAGGTAGCATAATCCCTAGTTGGACTAGGTGGCATAAACCCTGAACCCGAGAAGCGTTCAGCAGACAGCGTAAAACTCTAGTTGAATCTAGAAAGCACTGGATAGAAAACCCTAGATTAGATCTAGGTAATAAATAATAAATGGATGCTCGAAGGCAAGGGAAAATACAGGGATTGGGATCACGTTATCGTTACTAGTTGGGACACTAGTTAGGCGGTGCAGAGATATAGAAACCAGTATAACAAGGAAATAGCGAAGCGGCGAAAGTATTAGAGCGTATCCAGTTTATCTTATCTTAGCATATCTTGTGACTACCTTGTCTAATCTTGTTGACCCTTTCGTCATGGTGTAATCTTGTATTCAGTTAATTCATGTCGTTTTGTTTTTCCATGTTCACATGCTATAAGTTACTGAACTTACTCAGGCTTTATGTCTGACTCTGTTTTCCTTTCGTGTTCTTTTCTTCCGTTCCCCCCCTCCCCCAAGTAGTAAAGGAGAGAATAGTTTAGCTCAGGTTAAGTTGGACTGCCACTCTTTCCCAGCTTGAAGATTTATCGAAGTTTGCTTGGATTCTCTTTTCAGATGCTATGGCTGGCTCTTGCTAAAATCGGGGAATATAAATGTTGTTTTTATGCTTCTTTATTTTGTAAGACAGATGATACTCTGATATTGTAAAGAAACCATTGTACAAACTATTTTATCAATAAAGCAAAGTTTTATTTTCCGCTGTTTAATTTCTGTCTGTCTGTAATTTATCTGCATCTTTTACCCTAAATTCTCCACAGAACTTAGTGCATTCCCTTTGTGAGTGACACTAACGGATGTGGGGTGTTACACGTGGTATCAGAGCTGAAGGTTACCAGATCAGATAAAGGAATTGAAAAATTATTTTCAAAACGGTTTTTAAAGAAGCATTTTCAAGAGAAAAGATTTGTTTTAAAGACATATTCCCCAAAGCCATACGCACTATCTTCTCTTCCTCTGTTTAAATTCTTGTCTCCTTCTTTCTTGAGTCTCTGGGGCTCCTGGCTTTATGGGAGGTAACCTCATCGAAGGGCAAAGTAGTGCCCGACTTCCATCTATGGCTGTGGTTGCTTCCCTTACGGCCAGTTTTCTTTCAAGCTTATAGGGTTTTCCGTACAATGGAGGCAGCTTTCGAGAGATTTGCCAGCATGACTACACACGGAAGGGGATGAGGAGTTTGGCTAAGGAGCACAACCCTAGGATGAGGAATTCATGGATGTAGATTTAGCTCACGAAGGAGGAAGAAATTATAAAACATAAGACAAAAGGAAGTACTTTTACTAGGGTATGATAGGGCATATAATTAAGGACAAGGGCAAGAACGAGGAACAAGATTTTTCAAAAGGGCAAGTACATACTTTCACCACCAGGCGTACCTAGGAGAAAGGCAGTAAAGTTCTGTTGGAAGAGTCTAGTTTTGCTGTTTGTACTCTTTCCTTAGGTTCTAGCGCTTTTCATTTGTTCATATCCACTTCCATGGTTGGGTCTCTGCACCATAGTACTTGTATAGTAGAAAGATCCCACTAGAGTCTCAAATCCAATTGGTGGTCCGACCGGTTTATTTTTGGGTTAATAGGGATTTGAGAATAGCTATCGAGTTTGCTTATATCATCTCACGTAGATCGTCTAAATTCGGAGGAGATATTCCTTGGGTGCTTGTCTGATATTGGTTTAGGCCTTTGGGGCTTGTACTTGAGGAATGTCGAGTTCAGCTAGGATGGTTTGCGTGAGAGATGAATAGTTGTGACAGGCACTCTAAAAAGCATGTGGTGACCTTTTGACCCTCATAGTTATGGCGTGATGGACAAGCTAAGAGGAGGGACCTCAAACTATCCTGGTATGTACACTTGGTACCATAGTTAACATCTGTTTATTTTGGAAATGGAGATCGGAAACTTCACAATCGTGAAGTAAAATTTGTTAGGATACAGTGGAGTAAAGCTCAAGAAGGCTAGATACTAGCATCATACCCTTTTCCTTGAGGGTGCATCCTTGATATCTTTGTTTTAGGAGCTTTACGCATAATCGTTTCTCTCTTTCCAAAGTATATCCTCTAGGTCGTATCTTCGATCCTTAGGTAGAAGCCAATGGATGTAAACATGTATTTGAAACATGTTATGGCTGGTGGTTGCAAGTGGTTGCTAATGGTTTCTCGTGGATGCATTTGCATACGTGTTAGGCACTAGATCAGTTCAGACGCTTTCATATTGCATTTACAGATATGTATTTGTTTGTAAGTTGAGCTTGATATGGTATCATATGGATGTTGCATATGGATGAATGGCTATGCACGCATGTAGTATTTACGTAACTAGGGATGCTTGCATACATGATTGGACGCATGGCACTGACATGATTCGCATTAAGGAGGTCAACTGAATCAGTAGACCGCCTGATTTTACATTAGATAAAGACATATACACACACTATGCATATGAACATGAAAGCATTAGATATCTTTTAAGGATAGTGAATGCCTGTGATTGAATAGTTGAGTAGATGGGTGATTGGATGGTAGGACACATTCTTCCTAACTTGAAGATTTCGGGGACGAAATCCTTTTAAGTAGGGGAGAATGTAACACCCCGTAATTCTATAACACTAGGATTCACAAATCAAGGCAGAGTTAAAAGTTAAAATCAAAATCAAGGGAAACAGGCTGCGCCATTGCGTTCGTCTCGGAATTCTGCATGAAAACGAGTCCGAGTTTGCGTAAATCGGAGTCCGTATGAGGAAGATATGGCCTCCGGAAGATTTAGCAAAGTTCAAATTTCAAAATAGTTCAGAAAAGCGGATTCAAATTCAAAATCAACCCAGATTGGGCTGGGCGGGAATGTTCCTGCCCAAGGCACCCAGGTCGACTGGGTAGTCGACCTAGGGTTCGACCCCCTGCTTTTTCTAGCTTTCTGCTCCTGGTTCGTTCTGATGTATTTGGTCACGTTTTCTGCCTAGGTTTGTCCGCCTAACACTATATAAACAGCCCTAGACTCCTTCTTTATTCACAATTCTTCTCTACCCTTATGCTGCAAAGATTCTTAGTGAACATGGCTTCTTCTCCTCCTCTTAATTAAAATATAAATATAATAATATATATAAAATAAATCAAGACGAGGAGATGCCGCTAAAAGACTTTCAAGAAGAGGTTCAAGTCGGGCTAGGATTTCAAGTGAAGAATCAAGGGCTAGCTCAAACGGTTTCGAGCAACGTCGCATGAATCATAGCAACGCCATCTTTCTTTTCTAATCTAAATCTCTGTAAGTCAGTTATTTCTAGATTTGAACGTTTTTCTCTGTTCGTGACATAAGATTAAAGGAATAAAAGAATATGCCAAATCTCTCTCTCTATTCGAATCAGTGCCTATACTCTTGAACCAAACTAAGAACGGTTATGATTCGAGGACAAATAAGACCGTGACTATGAAACTATAGACCTTAAAACCATTTGCCTATGACTATGGACATTGCCTATGACTATGAACATTGCCTATGACTATGAACATTGCCTATGACTGTGACTGTGAGGATTATTCCCTTGACCATGAACACAAGCCTATGCCTTTGATTAGGAAAAATAAACTATTGCCTATGACATAACAAGAACAACTGTGATTCATGACTGGGAAAGTGTTGCTTAAGTTTTGTGACTATGAAATTGGGACTAAACCCGATTATCTATTCTGTCTGTTCTTAGTTTTCTTTGGTTTTAGAACTTGGGAATTTACCTATTAAGTTAGGTCTACCCATGTTCTTGAACCTACTCTGTTTATTCTTGGTTTTCTTGGTTTTAGACCTTGGGAATTTACCTATTAAGTTAGGTCTACCCATGTTCTTGAACCTACGTCGTTATTCAAACCTTTTATGCCAGTTATTATGTCCATCCTTTTTTCATAGAATCTTTGGTTCATTCCCTATTTTCTACGAGTCTAGATTTATCCATAATCTAGATTGAATCGCAATTATACGAACGGTGGGAATACGATTTCGGCATAATGTGAAATGTACTAAAAACATAGTTATAAACTTGGAATTTGGCATAAATTGGGAACATGAATTATGGCATGTTCATAGAAATGCAAATTGGATAAATTTGACATGAATTATAAGATGTGTAATTTGAATCTAGTACTGACATGTAAATTTAGTATTTACATGAATAGTGAACTAGAGTAATAAGTCTAGTTTGACGTGAATTAGAATGTTGAATCGGGATTGGATTAGCTAATTTGGCACGGTGAGTATATTGGCATAAATGTGAAATTGGCCATAATTGGGAATAACTGTCAGGTTTAGAAAAATCATGGTTAGTGACACTTAATTGGTATAGTTTACATACCAAAAAGCATAAATATGATACAGAGGGGAAAATGGGCCATAAGAATAAATGTTGACAGTTTACATTAAGAGGGTAATTAGGAAATAAGTAAATTAGGAGTAATTTACTTATAGAATTTGGCCTAAATGAGGAAATGTAAATTTAGACAAATTAAAGGTTTATTAATGACATCTCTTTTAATGGTACACCAGAAAGTTCTAGGATGACAGAGAGGATAGTGTCTAGGCTTGGGTTTGGAAAATACAAGTTTCCTGCTCTCCCTGGCTATCCCTAACTGATCCGACGGACGGGATGGTTACTTTCAAAACCTGATTTGAAAATTAGTCAAAACCCTTTGAACTAGAAAACACGAATAAGCCTAACCCGAGGTTAGACTGAGTTACGATGTAAATCTGCCCGGAACCAACCGGCACATCCAGTAATCGCAACAATATCTGTCTAATGTGAGTGGTCGTGGCTTTAATCTATTTAATTAAATCTAGAACAAGAATGGTAGGGTTAATTTCACTAAGACACTTAACCAATTCAATATGATAACCAGACTGGTGGGAGGGGTTAGGGCTATACAGTTAAGCTAGAATGGGAGGGTTAAGTCCATAAGAACACTTAACCAACTCAATACGGTTAAGCTAGAATGGGAGGGCTAAGTCCATAGGGACACTTAACCAAACTTAACATCGTAACAAGACAAGATTTGTAGGGGATAAGTAACTAAGAAAACACTTATCCAAATTAACATGTTAACTAGACTAGAAGGTGGGGTTAAGTAAAGTTAATACACTTAGCCAAATTAACATGTTAACTGGACTAGAGGTTGGGGTTAAGTAAGATTTAATACACTTAGCCAATTTGATATGTTAGCTGGGCTAGACTGTAGGGTTAAGTAAACTTGAACACTTAACCATCGGATTGAGATAAAGGAATAGGGTTAAGTCTAAAACACGAAGGGATAATACTTAACCATTAATAACATGTTAGTTAAAACAGACGGGCAAGGTTAAGCTAAAAAGGAACACTTAACCAATACAGGGTGAATGGGTAGGGTTAAGTAATAAGAAATACTTAACCAATATAACTTGGTTTGTGGTGGGGTTAAGTCAACATGAATTACTGATAACACATAACCAGTATAATAGGATGAATGAAGACGGTTAAGTTGGCTTGAATTGACTAATGACACTTAACCAATCCAAATTGATGGGAAAGAGAATTAAGTAGTAAACCTTAGTTAAGAAAACAACGATTCTGGAAACTAAGTGGTAAATCTTAGTTAGTAAAACTAAGTAGTAATTCTTAGTATAACACGGGAAGGAGCGAATGCCCGTCTGAGTAGAAAGAAGGCTCCAACGAATTGGGTTACGAAGCCCGAGGCTTCCAGGGGACGTGAGGGTACTCTTGGTATCCCTCTGTGAGGCTGCAGATGATCCTCCTGGGCTCATAGAGGTTAAGGTCTGCGTAGAAGAACCAAGGGTATGCCTTGGTTGCAATATATGGCAACCTAAAGACTAAGATGGACAGGCGTGATTCGGTGAGGAAACGGTAGCCCTGTGATAGCAACTCATCGTCTACCATCCATCTTGAGTCAATCGAGATACATGAAATGGAAAGGCGGAGAACTCCAAAAGACCATATACTTGCTATCTAGTTATGGGTGAGGATGGCCATAGGATAGAGGGGCACCGGGGGCCGGCGTATAGTTCTCATTTTACAAGGTGTGCCTTTCATTAGTTGAGGGAGGGGTCAAGTGGCACCATAGCCACTGGAATAAAAACAGACCTTAGTATCTGCATCGGCAGATATCTGAAAGCTCCCGACCGAGTTCTGTATTCCTTGATTTGCCCTGACACAGGACTCGGGTCTCACATTACAGGACATGTGCATCTAGACAAGCGATAACAATTCGCGATACATGCGTGGTGATGTATAGGAACATATACCACTCTAGGTAGTGTGTCCTAGACTTGGGGGCATCGTTCGTCAGGTAGCATAATCCCTAGTTGGACTAGGTGGCATAAACCCTGAACCCGAGAAGCGTTCAGCAGACATCGTAAAACTCTAGTTGAATCTAGAAAGAACTGGATAGAAAACCCTAGATTAGATCTAGGTAATAAATAATAAATGGATGCTCGAAGGCAAGGGAACATACAGGGATTGGGATCACGTTATCGTTACTAGTTGGGACACTAGTTAGGCGGTGCTGAGAAATAGAAACCAGTATAACAAGGAAATAGCGAAGCGGCAAAAGTATTAGAGCGTATCCTGTTTATCTTATCTTAGCATATCTTGTGACTACCTTGTCTAATCTTGTTGACCCTTTCGTCATGGTGTAATCTTGTATTCAGTTAATTCATGTCGTTTTGTTTTTCCATGTTCACATGCTAGAAGTTACTGAACTTACTCAGGCTTTATGTCTGACTCTGTTTTCCTTTCGTCTTCTTTTCTTCCGTCGCCCCCCCCCCCAGGTAGTAAAGGAGAGAATAGTTTAGCTCAGGTTAAGTTGGACTGCCACTCTTTCCCAGCTTGAAGATTTGTCGAAGTTTGCTTGGATTCTCTTTTCAGATGCTATGGCTAGCTCTTGCTAAAATCGGGGAATATAAATGTTGTTTTTATGCTTCTTTATTTTGTAAGATAGATGATACTCTGATATTGTAATGAAACCATTGTACAAACTATTTTATCAATAAAGCAAAGTTTTATTTTCCGCTGTTTAATTTCTGTCTGTCTGTAATTTATCTGCATCTTTTACCCTAAATGCTCCACATAACATAGTGCATTCCCTTTGTGAGTGACACTAACGGATGTGGGGTGTTACACTAGGGCTTACGTGTCACCTCTTGATTGGCTCTTTGAACTTTGTATGGTCTAGATTCCTCCTATCTTCATCTGACGGCTCAAAACAATTTAAAACTCTATAAATACAACTCAAGTCTAACCCTAAATTCACACAAATAATAGAATACAAAAACCGTCATGCTGCTGGAAAGGAACTAGGAATGGTCGTCAATTAGAATGCCTAGAGACAAGCCAACACTAAATCCTAAGAGACGAATCAAATTAAGAAGAAGATTAAAGTTTAATCAAATCAATCAACGCAACATTAGTCTACCCAAAGGAGCGCATCTCAGTTTCTGAATTCAGAATCCAGAATTCAAGATTCTGCATTCGTTGTAAGTATAGTGACCTTCCAGAATATGAATAAAAACTGTGATGTGATTCGATGTAAATGAAAATAGAATCGTGTTGTTATATCGTATAAATTTTGTGTATTGTAATGGTTCTATCATGACTTGTGTATTGATGTTAGTGGCATAAATTGACTGATGCAAGCATATTGAACAATTGTATATGAAAATAATGGCACTTGCAAGTTTGTGGCAAAAACTAGAAATTGATCCCTTTTTGTATATGTCGATGGCATGGACTATGTATATTCCCTTAGTCTAAATTAGAATTTATGTAAACATGTTATAGAACTTTTATGCCTACATGATCCAAAACCTATGACATCATTCTCATGTTTATTTGCAAGTATAATTGGATCTATGTTTCATAAACTATGCAAGTTCATGTTTATTTGCAAAATATAATTGGTTCTATGTCAAACATCGTTTGGGTTTCATAAACTATGCAAGTTCATGTTGAAATAGGCTATATGATTAGATGTAAAAATTGTACATTTTTGTGAATATACAACATGCTAGTTTTGTGGTTGATATTATGCCAAGTTAAACATGTTTAAACACAAGTTTGTATTAGCCTAAACTATGCCATTTCATATGTCACCTACTTGGTCATACTTTAGATTTGAATGCAAGTTCACATGACCCATGTTATATGTTAGTTGAATCGCCAAATTGCAAGTTCATACCTATGATGTTCATATTGATTATGCCAAAAATGCCAAGTTTACACCTATGTCACGTTTACGTTTATGAATTCCCTTATGCCTATTTGTGTGCGCTAAATTAGGCTAAGTTTTTAGCCTAATATTATATGTTAAAAACTATGCGAACGAAGATTAGGCTAAGATTTGTTAGCCTAATGTTTAAACGGGGTAACGTTGGGAATATTTGAAAACTTGACATAAAAATATATGGAATTGGCATGTTTGTCACATGCCAAAATTGGTGGCATTTAAACGGTATAAATTCTTATACCAAAAATGTTAAACTTGGAATGTGGGCCATAATATTTAATTGTTGACAAATTTACATATATTCAGTAATAAAGACAAATATGTAAATTTAGAAAACACGATATGCTTAACCCGAGGTTGGATTGAGTTGTGATGTAAACCTGCCCGGACCCGCCCAGCTGTCCAGTAGTCACAACAATACTTATCCAATGTGGGTGGTTAAGCATTGAGCCCAATAAGGACCCGAGGTTAGACTGAGCTACGGTGTAAACCTGCCTGGAACCGACCGGCACATCCAGTAACCGTAGCAATACCTGTCTAATGTGAGTGGTCTGGTGCTCCTAAGAGGCTAAGGACAGATGGTAGGGTTAAGTCAACTCTAACACTTAACCAAATTCAACATGTTAACAAGAATTGATGGGTGGGGTTAGGTAAATACATACACTTAACCACCTAGCATGTTTGACTAGAAAATCCTGGTAACGAGGGACCCGTTTCAGCAGTAACCCAATTTAGGTATCAACGGTACCCTGAAACTAGGAAGGGTAGGGCACAATTATGGGGCTGATTGTAAGCGGTCAAACGACGGCGGGGGTGCACAGTGTAGGTCTAACGGGGTGCGGGCGTGCACACACTCCGGAGCAGACAACCAGGACACTGGGGACACCAGTAGTATAACCTATGCCTTCTAGTTTAGTGTCGGGGCCGCCACCATGGGTCTTGATACACCCCATGGTGGGACCAGCATAGGTATCTATAATTCTTGGGGGCCGTATGACACATGTTAACGCGAGTAGGAGCCAATCTTTTAACAAGAATGGGGATCACTTCACCCTCACCATGGGGTGCCAGTTAGAATAAATTTAAATAGGTGCAGAGATATAGTATGGGTGCGATAGTACATTCGACTAGCTTGTGACACTTTCCTATTTTTAGTTTACATCCATCATACCCTTTACTTATTCACATATTGAAGAGTTACTAGATTTACTCAGGCTTTATGTCTGACCCTTTTTTTCTTTTCGTCGTCTTTTATTTCCTTCCCCCCCTCCGGTCCACAGGGAGGAAACAGCTCAACTCAGTCAGACTCTTTACAAGCACCAAGAACGTAGATGTATGATTTGGATCCTTCTTGCTCGAATAATGGCTTTGGATATCACTATGGGGATTTTTGTCACTTTATTTATGTTTTCAGGCTTCTTTAATAATAAAGGCAGTTATGAGGTTGTAATGTTGGAAGTATTTTGAGACAATTATGGAAATCTTTTGTTTGATACACGTATTGATGAAATAAAAGTTTGTTTGGTTTCCGCTGTTTAAAATATGTGTATTTATATCTGTCTTGAGTTTATCGGTGGCTTTTACTTATAAACCTCCACCAAAGTTAAGGAATTCCCTTTGTGAGTGACCTTAATGGAGGTGGGGTGTTTCAAATGCCACCTAAGGCACCCACTAGATTCCACATGCCACCCAAGGCACCCACTTAACCCCTTTATGCCCCACTACATGCTTATCTGGTTAAGTGTTTCTTAATTCATTAAGACCGTAACCTCATAAAGATCTCTCACATAAGACTGGCGTTTGTGGTAGCTGGATTTTCCGGGCGGGTCCGGGCAGTCTTACACCACAAAAGAGCCTAACCTCGTGTCTTTACAATCGTTATGTATTTAGTTTATGCCTAAGTCCTCTCGTATTAGACTGACATTTGTGGCAGCTGGATTTGCCGGGCGGGTCCGGGCAGTCTTACACCACAAAAGAGCCTAACCTCGTGTCTTAGACGATTAATTACTCCTAATTAATCATCCCCCAATTTGAATTACTTTCCCTATTCAAATTATCAATCAATTCCAAATTTAACGATGTCCATAATTGACTCAATTATGTCCATCCATTTATGGTATGTAAAATCATACCAATTTTCACCACAATTATATTTTATGCCTTTTAAGGCATTTATGCCAATTAAATATTTTTAATATTATCCCCTTTACCCCACGTAGTACGTTTGTTCGTTTAACGTAAAAATATATGTTAGACTCGAATAGTCTAACTCATGGAATAAAGAGAAAACATCACAATATACACATAATTAAAACATAAATATAAACATAGGGGTGAACTTGCATATGTGAATGATGTTCTACACCTAAAACTTGCATGGGCCAAAATTTCAACTTGCATAAACAACATATGTCATGGATCCAAATCTAAAGGTGCGAACTTTGATGAGAAAATGGCCACAAACTTGCATAAACAACATATATCATGAATCCAAATCTAAAGGTGTGAATCTTAATGAGATAATGGCCACAAACTTGCATAGGTAATAATCCTAAACTTGCATAACATGATTCATATCCAACTCATAAACTCACATATGTGATTTATATACCGCAACAATGGTGCAAACTAGTATCTGACATGTAAAGTATCATGTAAAATTTAGCATAAACTCACACATGTCATAGCCTAACTTTCAATTAAATTTTCACATAAACTAGGTGTCATAACTATGTAAGTTCACATATAATTCTACCCAACTTGTATATGATTCATGTTTGAATCAAAATTTAAACTTGCTTACATATGATTTATCATATGAGTAAATATAACAAACTAGCATAAGAAACATGGTGATTTGATTGTATATAAAATTACAACATGGATGATAGTAACATAACTTTACATCATAAATGACAGCATCGCAACATAACGTCATAGAAATTTCAATCACAATCCTATAACATAATTACAACATGCAATCAATACTTCATATCACATCCATACAATCCGCATTATATCTTAATCCAATTAAATTACTAATTATTTTGTTAAAACTATCGAACTCACAACTCAAAAGCAGCCTTGAGTTCTGAATTCTAATTTCTGGAGTTGAATTAGCTCTCCTTTGAAGAAGATTCGCTGTTAGGGTTGAGTAGTTCTGATTTGATTTGTTGTTCTTCCTCTTTAATTTGGTGGCGGCTGCTCTAGGGTTCAAGACAACAGCATGACGGCCATAGTTTCAATTTTAATTCTGATTTAGGGTTTGAGTCTATGGGTCTTTTTATAGAGTTTTGAATTAATTTAAGCCGTCGGATGATCTTAGGGTTAATCAAAACCATTCAATCATGATAGGGTGATGGGTCAGCCCTAGTGACTCAGCAAGGAGTCAGAAAGGACTCAACAACATGGGTTAATCTGAACCAGAAAGCCTGGGCGCACTTGGCTGGTGCACCAGTGCAAATTTGTACTGGCGCACTTCCCAAGTGCGCCAGTGCAATCCCTCTTTTTTTCTTCTTTAAACTTCGTTCGTCCATAATTCCTTCATCCGGCACCGTTTCCCGCAAACTCGGATTCTATTTCAACCAGAATTCCGAGACGAACATAATGGCGCAACCCCATTCCCTTAATTCTCACGTCTGAGATTAATTATTCTTTATTTTAGTTAATTTGATTATTCAAAAACCCGGGTTGTTACAAGTGGATCCATCATGACTTCATGGAGCAGAGTGATCGTAAAAAAGAATTGGGTGATCAAAGTGGTGGATATCGTATGCTTTAATTACTGAGTGAGAGATGTGAGGATGATTGCTATGTTTGGTGTTTGCTACCACCATGACACTCACACCCCCTCCTCATTATTTTCACACCATGTGTTAGTGTCACCTTAGAGTATTGTACATCCTGTTGTGCTAACTCTTTGGTTGCAGGTCCAGGTTCCGGTATGGTTATGTATACCTGCTATTGTTCTGTTTTGCTGCTTATCGCTCATACCAAACTTTTGTCTGAACCAGAGTTTTATGTCTCTTCTTATTACTCTGGGTGCTCTTAAACGGGTAGACTAGAGATATGTCGGGTAATTATGCACGAGTAGCTGTACCGGAGACGAGCAGGAGGCTTCCACGTATGATACATATATATAATCTCCTTGTGTTGTTGCTGGTCACTACTTTGGGCATGAGTAGTGTACCTCTTTCTTTTTTAGAGACAGTATTTCAAAGTTGTAATAATGTTGGTTTGGATGATAAGCTGTATTTTGGATCTCCGCTGCTATGATGGTTTAGTTTTCAGCTTATGCACTGTCTCGCCTATTTTATGTCAAAGTTATGTTATTATTATATTTTATCCCATGCGCTGTAAGACGTTCTACAGGTTCCTTGTTAGTTCAAATTCCTTTCTTTCCCTTTCTTTGACAACTGTCCCATGCTGCTTGGACATCGACACAACACACTTTCATTGGAAATGTCAGCTGGTTCAGGGCGAGCCGTCACACTTGGTATCAAAGCTCTAGGTTGCGTAGTTAACCTAGGGAAAGAAACCAGGGAGAGGTAGTATGTATATGGGAGCGCGTATTTGTGATATTTTAGTTTTCAGAAGTTATATATATACTATTAGTATATCTAAGGATGGAGTCACACTGCACTGGAACCACTGAAGAGATGGTTAATCGTTTTCTCCTTATAGATTGAACGATGTGCCGATATACGAGGAATACTAGTTCAGGAGCCAATAACAGGAATACTCCTGATATGAGGACAATGTTCACTGACTTCATGAAAGAGATGCTTAGGGATGTTTAGAGGGCAGTTCCTAATGCTGCAAATGGTGGTGGTGCAGCGGTGCAGACGCTTAGGGCCAATTTCGCCAAGCTATGTAAGGACTACACTAGTCTTGGTGGGAAGCCATTCCACGGAACGGAATCAGCTACAAAAGTTGGGGATTGGCTCGATAGTTGTAAGCATATCTTCGAGGACTTAGGGATCGATGATGCAATGAAGAGAAAGCTAGCATCCCATCAACTGCAAGGAAGGGCTATGAATTGGTGGAATGCTATTAAGGCAGCTACCCCTAAGGATCAAGTTACTTGGGATCAGTTTAAGGCCCGATTCAGTGATAAGTTTATCCCAGCTGCCCAGAAGTCAGATTTGTTTAGGAAGTTCTTGGATCTTAAACAGAATGGTAGGGCAGTCTCGGAGTATAATGCTGAGTTCGATACTTTATCGAAGTAAGGATTATCCCTTATTGACACTCCAAAGAAGAAGAATGAGAAGTTCATAACAAGCTTAGATCAGTACTTGGGGGAAAGGCTTATAAACCATATTGATGAGACTTTTGAATCGATTGTTGGGAAAGCATTGAGATCAGAGAGCCTTTACCCTAATCCCAAGACTGAGGTCGCTGTTACATCTGTAGAGGGGCCAAAGTCGCAAGCGGTGGAGGAAAGAATGATTCCCAGAATAAAAGGAAGCAGAACCAAGCTAAGGATGGTCAGAAAAAGAATAAGAAAGAGGTTGAGTGTTTTAGCTGTAGCAAGAAGGGCCACTATGCCAAAGAATGTCGAGCAAAGCCTACGGACAGGAAGTGCTTCAACTGTGGCTAAATGGGACATCACAAGGATAAATGTCCACAACCCCCCAAAGAGAAGTAGATTGTGAAAGCATATGCTCTTAATGTTGTTCCTTCTTCGTCACATGCCCCAACTGCGGCGGAGAAAGGGAAGAATGTGGTTATTCAAGGTATGCTTTCTGTTTATGATGTCCTTGTTCGAGTACTATTTGATACTGAGGCTTCCCGTTCCTTCAAATCAAATGACCTGGTAGATAGGTTGGGATTGGAACCCGAGATAGTCGATAGACCTTTAGTTGTGACGAACCCGATTGGTGGTTCGACTAACCTTAGTATGATTTGTCATAATGTGGTCTTATCGAGTCATGGATGTATGTTTGCTTGTGATTGCTTTTTTTTGGGCTTTACTGGGTTTGGCATTATTTTGGGAGCCGATTGGCTTTAAAGATAAGGGGGGGTGGTAGACTATGAGGGATTTTTTGTGACTATTAGGGCGGATGATGGGCGGAGGGTAGTGTTTGGTGGCTTACCTAGTGATGAGGTGATGGCTAGTTTTCTAAATTCCCTCGACATTCCGCAGGACGAGTTATCAGGGGTTCCCATTGCTGGCCAGTATCTGGATATATTCGAGGAAGTAACCGGACTTCCACCACACCGAGAGATTGAGTTCCATATTGATTTAGTGAAAGATGCCACACCTATAGTGATGCCACTTCGTCGTATGGCACCAAGGGAGCAGCGAGAGCTCGGGGTGCAAGTAAGCGATCTTTTGAAGAAGGTATTTGTCAAAAGAGGTGTTTCCGAGTGGGGAGCACCAGTTGTATTTGCTACCAAGGCAGATAGTTCCCTTCGTTTATGTGTGGACTATCGCGAGTTGAATAAGGTGACTAGGAAGAATAAGTATCCTCTTCTACGGATAGATGATTTGTTTGATCAACTGGAAGGAGCAAGAGTGTTCTCCAGTTGGACCTTTCGACAGGATTTCATCAGCTCCGAGTAGCAGCTGAGAGTATTCCTAAAATGGCATTTCAGACTCCGTCTAGATTCTATGAGTGGTTGGTCATGCCATTCGGGTTGACCAATGCACCATCATATTTTGTGGATCTTATGAATAGGGTATTCACGGATCAATTGAATAAGTTTGTTCTTGTGTTCGTAGACGATATCTTGGTTTACTCGAGGACAGAGGAAGAACACAAGGATCATTTGAGGACAGTGATGGAGGTTTTGAGATAGCACCAATTGAAAGCGAAGTTTCCTAAGTGTCACTTCTGGAGGAGAGAAGTGAGATTCTTGGGCCATGTTGTTTCAGAGAATGGTATTGTCGTGGATCCTGGAAAGGTGGCTACAGTACAAGATTGGTCTACACCAAGAATGCAACAGACGTAAGAAGTTTCTTGGGATTAGCTGGATATTATCATAATTTTATCTAAGACTTCTCCAAGATAGCGGCACCATTAACTCAGTTGACCAAGAAGAATCAAGCTTTTGTTTGGGACGAGAGGTCTGAAAATGCATTCAAAAGTCTAAAGGAGAAGTTGATGCATGCGCCGGTGTTAGTCATTCCTAAAGGGAATGAAGAGATGACAGTATGCATGGATGCATGTGGTAACGGACTAGGTGCTGTATTGATGCAAGAAGGTAGGTTTGTAGCTTGTGCTAGTCGGCAACTGAAACTGCATGAGAAAAGATACCCTACCCACGATTTGGAATTGGCAGCGATCGTGTTCGCATTGAAGATGTGGAGACATTATCTCTTGGGAGAAAGATTCGAGTTGTTTACTGATCATAAATCGTTAAAGTATCTTTTCTCTCAGAAGGATTTAAATCTCCGTCAGCAGAGATGGTTAGAATTCTTGGCTTGCTATGATTTCGATATCGCATATAAACCAGGAAAGGGCAATGCAGTAGCTAATGTATTGAGTAGAGGACATGCCAATTTAGGGGCTATGTTCCTTGAACAGAAGAACTGAAGTATATCGTTGGGTATGATTTCAGACCAAGGTGCGAATTGGATCCAGAAATGCTAGCAAGTTTGACGATCAGACCCACTTCGATTGAGAGGATTGGTTCCAGTCAGAGGGATGATCTAACCTACTAGAAATCATCTCCAAGTTAGAAATGGGTATCGACGATGAGGAGATGAACAAGTATGGGCTTAATCAAGAAGGATGGCTTCGAAAGAATGGTAGACTGGTTGTACCGAATGACAACAGATTGAGAGATGAAGTGCTTAGAAAATGTCATCACTCAAAACTCACTATACATCCCGGTGGTAACAAAATGTATCGAGACATGAAGCAAACTTACTACTAGGAAGGGATGAAGAGAAACATTGGAAAGTTTATATCCAAATGCATGTGTTGTCAGTTAGTTAAAGCTGAGCAAAAGAAGTCGAGTGGTTTGTTACAACTATTGGAAATTCCTGAATGGAAATTGAAGCAAGTCTCAATGGATTTCATTGATGGTTTACTAAGGTCTAGATCGGGCCATGATAGCATTTGGGTGATTGTGGACCGATTGACCAAGAGTGCCAGGTTTATACCCGTCAAATCAAATAGAATAGCAACTAAGTTAGCGGAACTATATATGAAGTGGGTAGTGAGATTTCATGGAGCACCCAAAGGCATTGTAAGTGATCGAGATCCGTTGTTCACTAATGGATTTTGGAAGAGCTTACAAGAGACTTTAGGATCATAATTGCATCTCAGTACTGCGTATCATCCTCAAACTGACGGTCAGACAGAGAGGGTGAATCGTATATTAGAAGATCTCTTGAGAGCTTTTATATTGGATTTTGGTGGATCATGGGACGACCATTTGCATCTAGTTGAGTTTGCATATAACAATAGTTATCAGTCCAGTATTGGTATGGCTCCATTTGAAGCTTTGTACGGAAGATCATGCAACTCACCATCATGTTGGTTAGAAACTGGTGAGAAGTTTGTGCTTGGGCCAGATGTGATAAGAGAAACTTCAGAGAAGGTCAGAGTTATCCAACAACGAATGAAGGCTTCTCAAGATAGGCAGAAAAGCTATGTTGATAAGATGAGAAGAGATCTAAAATTCTCCATTGGTGACTTGGTGTTTGTCATGATTTCTCCGTTAAAGAGCGTGATTCGATTTGTCAGGAGAGGCAAGTTAACATCAAGATTTGTTGGTCCATTCCCAGTTCTCGAGCAAGTTGGGAATTTGGCATATAAAGTTAAGTTGCCTGACAAGATGTTGGGAGTTCATAACATGTTTCATGTTTCCCAGTTAAGGAAGTTTGTGCACGACCCTGATATGACTATTTCATTGGATCAATTGGATGACATCGAAGTAGAAACCGAGGCGGTTGGGAACCGCAAGCCGATCCGTATTGTCTAGAGCGATACGAAGCAACTTCGAAGGAAGGCGGTGAAACTGGTCAAGGTTCAGTAGGGCGAGAATGAGTGACTGTACTTGGGAAACAGAAGAGAGCATAAGGGAATTGCATCCAGAACTCCTTGCCTGGTAAGGTTATAAATTGCGATTTAGTTATTTCGCATGCTAGGATAGACTTGATGTATTTGTAATGTATGTTTGATTGTTTGTAAATGGCTGTTAGGCATGTGGGACCCGTTGTATGCTTTAACTAAGGACTTTAGGAGGCGAAATTTCTTAAGGGTGGAGAATGTAACGACCCACATTTTACATAGCGAAGGGTAGTAGAATATTTATTTATTTTTCGTATGAGGTCGTATGGTCATGTAACTTTGGGAAACGACTATTGGGGTCATTTCCAATGTTCAAGATTTTTAAATGACCGTTTTGCCACTAGAAAATATTTTTTTGCCCATAACTTTTGATTGGTAAGGAGTTTTGACCTAAAACCACTCCCATTGGATTCAGATGATGGTTTAGCTTTCCGTAGTGTGGTCATATTAGCCAAACGGACTTACCGCTTGTGAGATATGGCTGAATTAATATTTAGAAGGTGAAAAACAGCTTAACCGGGCCTAATTAGGGTGATTAACAGCTAGGCTCATAACCCATTTCGGGATTAGGGTTATGGGGAGGCTGAAATCAGTTAGGAAACGATTCTATTTCATTTTCTCAGCCGCCTAAAACATTTCCCTAACCCTAGCCATGGCCTCTACCTTCTAAAATCAACACAAATCACCTCTATTCACTTTCTAATTAAGGATTAAGCTAATCAACATCAAATCAACACCAAATCAGAGTTGAAGCTGCTGTGTTGCATAGAGATTTGACCCAAATCAGAGATATTTTCAGATCTAAGATTAATTTGTGGCTAAGGTGGGTGATTCACATTGTTTTTCACTAATTACGGCTAATTAGGGATGATTAGTGATAATTAGCGAAATTAAGGCTTGGAAAAATCTGGAAAAATATGTTAAAATTATTAAATATTATTTTAGGGCTTTGATAGAAATTTGGGATAATTTGGATAAGTTTTGCTAATTGTGTGAGTAAACATGATTCAAGTGGATTAAGGGGAAAACATAGGTTTTTGGGTATGTATGGTCGAAAACGCCGTTGTATGGCGTAAAACAGTCACTGGAAAAGTTGCAGGAAATGTGCAGGGTTTCAGATCGGATCGGTTATGGGGCTCAGATCGGATAAGAGAACTGGGGAAGGGAATTCGATTCGGATCGGAACCTAGCATAAGAGGAAAAACATGGCGACAAGGAAGGCCACATGAACTAAGACGGGATCGGATCGGGAAGCTGCAGATCGGATCGGAGACGGAGGAGGGAACCTGATCGAAACCTGGAGATGGGTTACCATACGAATCGAACCGAGGCAGGAACACCATCCAAACCGAACCAAAGGGCTATGACCACCGAACCGAACCGAGCAAGGGTGACTGAACCGAACCGAGCAAGGGTGACTGAACTGAACCAATGAGGACTGGAGCACTACGCATATTCAAACCAAACCAAGGCATGGGCTATGACCACCGAACCGATCCGGAAGAGATAAAACCCGAGATGAAAAGGAAGTCCAAGTGAGAAGTTAGAACTGGGGATCCAGATGGGAACCAATGAGTTAACTTCATGATTGGACTTTGCTGTGGGACGTGTGCAAAGGGGTTATCGGTGTCTATAGCTTTGACTCACCACGGAGAGACGGATATTGGCTATGGATCAATGCAGTGAAGTTATTATAACTTCATGGGGCAAAGTGATCGTAGCAAGGCTATGGGCCAGTGCAGTGGAGTTGTAATGACTCTATAGGGCAGAGTGGACATAGCAAAGTTTTAATGGTTACAGATCAGTGGAGTGGAGCCGTCATGACTCCATGGGGCAGCGTGATCGTAACAAAGAATTGGGTGATCAAAGTGGTGGATATCGTATGCTTTAAGCACTGAGTGAGAGATGTGAGGATGATTGCTATGTTTGATGTTTGCGACCAACATGACATGCATACCCCCCTCCCCATTATTTTCACACCATGTGTTAGTGTCACCTCAGAGTATTGTACATCCTGTTGTGCTAACTATTTGGTTGCAGGTCCAGGTTCAGGTATGGTTATGTATACATGTTATTGTCCTGTTTTGTTGCTTAACGCTCATACCAGACTTTTATGTGACCCAGAATTTTATGTATCTTCTTATTACTCTGCGTGCTCTTAAATGGGAAGACTAGAGATAGGTCAGGTGATTATGCACGAGTAGCTATACCGGAGATGAGCAGGAGGCTTCCACGTATGATACATATATATAATCTCCCTGTGTTGTTGCTGGTCACTACTTTGGGCATTAGTAGTGTATCTTTTTCTTTTTTAGAGACAGTATTTCAAAGTTGTAATAATGTTGGTTTGGAATATAAGCTGTATTTTGGATCTCCGCTGCTATGATGGTTTAGTTTTCAACTTATGCACTATCTCGCCTATTTTATGTCAAAGTTATGTTATTATTATATTTTATCCCATGCGCTATGAGACATTCTACAGGTTCCTTGTTAGTTCAAATTCCTTCTTTCCCTTTCTTTGATGACCATCCTGTGCTGGTTGGACATCAGCATAGCACACTTTCATTGGAAATGTCGGCTGGAGCGGGGCGGGCCGTCACAAAGCCTCTGTCGGTACCTACAATGGTCAGTATAGAGCATCAAAAGTATAAAACTTAGTTCTATGCCTACAATGGTCCATCTAAGTTTCTAAGAACTTATCATCACCTAAAATGATCATGATAAGGCGCCTCCTGGAGGGAGGTCGGGTAAGTCCTTTGGCCCTGCTTGTGGATAAGCCAGCCAAGCGCAACGGATGCACATGCCCAGAGAGTGTCCAACAAAGCATGTACATCCTCTTCTTTGACATCAAAAGCCCAAAGATTGGCTCAAGAAGCACGTACAACCTCTGCTTCACAAATCAAATCCAAAGGGGATACCAAAACACTAATATCGGAAGTGGATTTCTGGTACTCAATCTGTAATTGCCTGAATAAGGATTGGTTCAGGCATGTTATATTAATATCCAAATCAAGGTTGGTTCAGTTCCTTATAAATACCGCAAGTGTATTTCTTGTAATCAATCTCTAATTGCCTGAATAAGGGTTGGTTCAAACCTGCTACATTAATACCCAAATCTAGGTTGGTTCAGTTCTTCACAAATACCGGAAGTGGATTTCTGGTACTCAATCTCTAATTGCATGAATAAGGGTTGGTTCAGGCCTGCTATATTAATACCCGAATCTGGGTTGGTTTAATTATTCACAAATACCATAAGGGGATTCCAGGTCTTCAATATTGAATTACCCAAATAAGGGTTAGTTCGAGACTTTTATTAATATTGAAGGGGGATTCCCGGTCTTCAATCTTCAATTACCCGAATGAGGAATGGTTCGGGGCTTCTACTAATGCCGGAAGGGGATTTTTGGTCTTCGGTCCTTAGACTACCCAAATAAGGATTGGTTTAAAGGCTACTATCAAAACAAGTAATCAGTTATCAAGCTTCCAATCTTTAACGGTCAAGTAAAGGCTAGCGCAACGATAGTACCTTGGAGGCTTTGTTTTGCCATCCCATGTTAAAAGAATCCAAAAAGAAAAGTTTCATTTGGAAAGTCGAAAACACCCCTTCACTAAGGGGCAAATGTTACTACCAAAATTAACTCCAAAACAAGCATACGGTGAAAGGGTATCGGTTGACAGCAAGCACACAGTAATTCTCCAAAAGGCAAGGACCAAACACTAGAAAGAACCAAGAGCAAGAAAGAATGATCCGAGAGCTACATAATCCGGCACCATCCTAGAAAAAGGAACTCAAAAGCCATAGAATACCGACAGGGTCTCTCCGGCGGGGTCTATCCGGCAGGGAGGATTCTATAGCGAAAGGTCATATAGGTCGGAAGCTAAGAAAGAGACATGCATGAGCTCCGTCAACTGAAACCCTTAAGGATGGAAGGGCTACTGGAATTAACCTACTTAATGCCAATACATCAGGAAGCGAAGACATCAGGAGAGTTGAGCCAGAAGTACATAAAATTTTCCGGAACCAGCTTCTGAAACATCTACTGCATAAATGCCAAATGGTCACATTGATAAACAACAAACAAATCACCTGGAACTACCTTCCAAAAGATCCGGCTACACCTGGAAACTCCACCGGAAGGCCAACCGGAACCCTAGAAAAGATACATGATATCCATACTAATCTACTTAGTATAGACACCGACAATGGTTCCGAACCGGCAGCTATACACATATGTCATGAGGGTAAACTCCTCTAAGTATTCATGAGAAAATTGGAAGCCGATATCTGGAAGCTCATAACAAAGAGCATACAACTGGAGGCTCGAATACCTTCTGGAAAGCTACTTTATCTATAAGCTCATATCACTCTCAAAGAAGCCTCTACTGACCAGGACCTTCCCCTCCGGAAGCTGTAATCCGCACCGCAAGGCGGCCGGGAGCTGAAACAACTGAAACCAAGGAGATAAGCGACCGACAGAGGTACCCGCAGACGCAATGGCCCAACAGCAGAAGGATCCCCAATTTCTCTATAAACAAGACCCTAGGGGTCACATTTTTGGGATGATTTTTTCATTTCCCAATCTTATACTTTCTTCTTTAAGGAGCAAACCGTAATTTCCAAATCGAATTGGGGATTTCTTCGACTCTTGTAATACTTTTGGAATTTATGAATGAAGAAGTTTGAGACTTAAACAATTCGTGATTTGATAATCATATTGTGCCATTTATGGTAGAACAGGGAGTTAACACTAACCTTCCATGCGAAAAAGTTGTTCATGATATCCTTGTAAAGAGGAAGAACTTCATGGAAACCCAAGGCCTTCCTCCTCTTTACCTCAAGGGTCAACAACGTGAATCTGTCCTTTCAAAAATAAGCCTAATGCTACACAACTTCAGGAAAGAGGTTGATTGCAGGCTTATGGCTTGATCACTGATGCAACCAAGGCCCTTCGGGCTGGCTCGATGCGAAAGGATTATTTAAGTCAATATGCGTTGTAATACCCTTACCATCCGAGTATCGGGAATCATTAACCGTTTTTCCTCTTATCCAATGTATATCATTTTACCCACGATTTAAGGGGTAACTGATTACTCAAGGCTTCAGTTGTACCAAGTCAAATAAACCCTTCTTCAAGGTACTTCTAAACTCCATAATTCTATAAGTGTGATATTCATTCCTTAAGGGATGAATAACTAATATTTAGAATGGGGATCCTAGTACTCAAGAAACGGTTGATTTAAGGAACACTGACCCCAGGTCGTCCTTCAGTAACCTTAATTCGTGGTTGCACCAATTTGCCTAAATATATGTTTCACATATCTCATTCTTGGTGTTGACGGAAAATATCGTTAACAGCTGATCCTTCTTATACTCCTCCTATCAATATGAGTCCTATATACTCTGCTTAAAACTAAGCCTATATTTTATAATTTCTCCCATTTGGGATTATCAAAAGAAATTCTAAAGATACTCCCCCTAAATCCTATATCTATCTATATAACCTCAATACTAATGTAAATTACTCCCCCCTAAATCATAAATCTATTTATATAACCCCTATGCTAAAGTAATTTACTCCCCCTAAATCCTAAATCTATCTATATATATCCGATAATCATAAAGTACTCCCTTAAATTCATGGTTATACAATAATAAATACTAAGTATATAAAAAGTTCAATCCAAATATCATAATTACATATGTTTTAAGTCATATATACAAGCAAGCAAACCAATCTAAGTAATATTTACGTATGTTTTAATATTTACGTGTTTCAAGTCAAGCAATTCAAACCAATCAATACATAAGTTCAAACAAATTCAACCAAATCAAACCAATAAAATCATACCAAACAATTAAATGTTTCTTGGAACTTCTACCTAACCGTCTTCTCCAAAGATATGATCCTTCTTGATGGCCTCCTAATCTTCATCTTCTTTTGTTGGTGGTGCCATAACGATATTGTTATCTTCATCTCTGAAAAGAGAGGAGATTAGCCAACGGATAGCATCAAAGTGCTTCTCTTGTTGTTCAAACATCTTTATTTGGTTAATTCAAGATGACGCTGGTTTCATGGTATTATACAGAGGATGTTCTTGAAGGAATTCAATGTCTCTTCAAGATTTTCACTCAAGTTATGAATTGGATTTGCCATATTTTTGATAAGAATTGAATAGAGAAGAAGGAGAAATGATATAATGATTTTTTATAGAAGAAACAGGCTTAAATAGGGTCTGGAATTTGTTGGATTTGATTGGACATGAGTTAGTTATTTAAATTTAAATTTTTGAACAATTTTGAAAAACTAGCACTTATATGTCGACACAGTCAACTGTGTATGTCGACATACTTATTTAAAAATTTTGAAAATTTTCAAATTTTAAATCTTTTTTTCTTATATTATATTATAATATATTATATATAATTCTAAAATTTTCTTAGTAACTTGAAGAAGATCTAACATAAATAAAACTCCATTCATTACTTCTTAAAAAGCAAATACATCCAATTAATTAAGACACACTTAAGTATGAGATTCGAAAGTAAATACCAAAGATAACTTAAACTAGATAGGCTAGTTTTCAGTGGATGATGAGGAAAAAGATGAGATCCAAGCTTTCTTCCAATCTTGCCCATAAACTTAGTCATTTTGGTAAGAGTCTTTCTGAGCTTCTTTTGATTTCTGACTATTTTCACTTGATTTTGAACAAGTGTCTCTTTGGAAATGGTTCTAGTGTTGATTGGACACTCAACACTTTCCAAAGAAGTTTCTTCTTCTTCGATGTCCATAGGCTCTTGTTCTTGTTGCATTCGAGCTTGTTTGTCTTCGAATGTCTCATAAGGCTTGAAAGTGAGTGGAATTTTCATAAGGTGTATGTTTCTGGAATCAAACACCTTTCTTGGTACAAATTTTTCTCCATTTAAGATCAACTCTGAAAAACTTGAAAATACGAGTAAGATTAACTCCATAATATAGAGTATTCTCTCTTGTTGATGTTTCTATTGGCTTGAATTCTTTTAAGATCATGTTGGCCCAATTGATGTTATATCCACCAATAATAACAAAGAGTGCTTCTTGGAACTTGAGAGTTGGGTTGTTAAAATGTCCGGAACGAGGAGTGATGGTATGTTGAAGGAGAAGGTTTACGATTCTTGCTTTTGGACAGAAAAAGCAATTTCTGAATTCCATGTGAGCATCGCTTTCAAATATGTCGTGATAAATTTCTAAATCGATTTCATCAATTTTGAAATTCGAAAAATCCAAGCTCATGCTTCTACAATTCAAGATATTTCCCAAGATTTCACAATTTATAACAATTTGAGTACCTTTGACACTACTCCAAATTTGCTATTCATTTCCATTATAAAAACCGGGATTAAGATTCGCATAGAACATTTTAACAAGCGTCAGGTAACACACTTCATCATTATCTCGAGAGTCAATTAAGCTTAATACTTCATTGTGATTGAAGAGAGAGATAGATCATAGGATGGAAAGTCTCCAAAGATGACAAAAGCAGCCGTATTGACTTTTGCATTTGCTAAATAGTCAACATAGGTTTTGATTGCCACTTTATCATTATGGAGATAACCTTTGATGGTTTTGGTTAATTTCAATTTCTCAGATGAACTTGAGGAAGTCAATGAAATGTTTGTATTGAAGAGTATAGATATGAAGAATATAGTTTGAATTGTGAATGGATGGTAAAGAGAACAGGTATATAAATAGAAATTGAATGGATATGAACTGAATAGACACAACTTTTCAGAAATCAGTGATACCATTTCGGACCTTGGGAGTTGGAGGGAAGTTTGAAAGTTTAAACCTTTGTAATTCAAAATTTGAATTTCAATTCTCAGCCTAATATGTCGACATATAGACATATGTATGTCGACATATGTGCTCAATTTCAAAGGACATATGGTCTTTGTGACTTTTGGTTTATATTATCGATTTATATTTCAGATTTAACTATTTCTGAAATAATACTAATCCTAGCAAACATCCAAAATTTATTTTATTATTTTATTAATTATTATTTTGAATTTCAAATTTCAAATTTGAATTTTTGATTTCAAGTTTGAATTTTAAAGTTTAAATTTCAAATTTAAAACAAAGCAAACAATCAAAGCATCCATTTAACCAAAAATTTAAAAATTAAGTAAGGCGTACCCAGGTTTTAGATCCATTTCTTCGATATTTTCTGAATTCTGAATTGTCGTGAAGCACATGTTTGAATGGTTTCTGGCACTTCATCACTTGATGATGAATCTGAATCATTTAGAGTTGCTACGTATGCCATCTTTCTTTTCTTTGATGAATTGCTATTGTCCGTTTGTTAAATCGATTTATCTGGATATGGACACATTCTCTTCATATGGCCTTGTTTATTGCTGTTATAACATCGATTATCATTTCTTCCTGAACTTCCTTGGTTATTACTTTGAAAATTATTCCTCTTTCTATATCTCAAAAATTTCTGAAATTTCATGTCATTAAGGTTATCTCTTCATCGTCTTCACTGCTTGAGTCAGAATCATTTGCTGTTGCTTTAAATGCTATGAATTTCTTTTCAGTTGGCTTGTTTTCCTTTTTTTCTGTAATTTTACTTCAAAAGACATCAGATTTTCGATTAACTCCTCAATCCTCATTTCACTGACATTGTGGGCTTCTTCAATCACCAATTTTTTATAATCCCATTCTGAAGTCAATGAACTCAACATTTTTATGACTTGGTCTTCTTTTGAATAAGTTTTTCCAAGTGCTATTAATGAATGCACTCTCTCTTGAAATCTGCAATACATATCAGAGATAGATTCATTCTCGTTCATTTTGAATTACTCAAACTAATTGATTAACATAGATATCTTTGTTTTTTTAACTTTACTAGTTCCTTCATGAGTAACTTGTAAAGTTCTCCAAATTTCATAAGCAGATTTACAATCTGACACTCTATTAAATTTATTCCTATCTAATGAACAGAACAACATATTCGTGGCTTTAGAATTGCTTTGTGCAACAACCTTTTGTTCATTAGTCCATTGTGCAAAATTATTTGTGGGTTCTACGTATTCATTTTGTGTGATATTCCATATGTCTAATCTTATTGATTGTAAATATATTTTCATTCTACATGCCCAGTATGAATAATTACTACCATTAAACAGTGGTGTTCTAACAGTGGACTGACCCGTTATAAATATTAACAGTGTTGGTTGCCATTTAATGTTTTCAAAAATCAGATTATGAACTTTTTGAAAAACTTTGCACCAATACTAATTGTTAGGGAATGCAAAATGGATCGTTAAGGCAAAACTAACACTAAAGGGGGGTGAATAATGTTTTTAAGGAATTTAAGAAAATATAAAACTAATATGATCTACTATATGAATCACACACAACGGAGATAATCATAGACATAGAATCAAACACAAACACAAAAATAAACAGAAATAAAATGCAGAAAAGGAAAGAACATATCGTATTTTACACTGGTTCGGGTTGCTCCTACGTCCTGTCCTACGCAACGCTGGATTGCGCAGAGTTTTATTACTATCAATATCCAAATACAATCCTCTTGATTTCACGACTACAAGGTTACCACTATTTCCACCACCCTTGATTTCCCGGCTACAAGGGTAACATCGTTTCCTTCCTTTATTTCACAGCTACAAGGAACACAACATTTCCAAACTATCCCATAACAATCCCAAATGATTACAATAACCCCATAAATATTCAATAGCACTTCAATTCAGAGAGTAATGTGTATAGAATGAGGAGAGAAGAAGTTTTATATATTTAGAATAAAAATCGGCAGAGTAGTAGTGTATAAATCAATAAAAAATGAAATAATAATGGAGGAATAAAAAGGGATGAAGATGGAGAAGAAGGATGAATAAAAAAATCGAAATCAACTCCTATTTATAAGATTTGAAAGGTTGTAGCGCTTCTGAAATATTACAAATGGTGAAAAGACACTTCCTTTCAAAATTGAAAATATAACAATTGTATGTCAACATCCCTATATATGTATGTCGACATATGTGGTTGAAAGTTCGAAATTGAGTATTTTCAAGTGTTTTAATCTCTATATATATAATTCTGGAAATTCTTGAAATAAAACATAATGATATAAATAAGTATTATAAATTAGAAAATCATATGAAATCATAAATATAAATTATATAAACATATTTATAAAATTACAAAGTTTAAAATTATATAGATATAAAAGTATAAAAATATATAACTATATAAATATACATAAACTTTAGAACTCATCAAAGGTAAGATAGAAAAACTTAATTAAAACTAGAATTTGAATTTTTAAAATTGAATTTGAAAATCAGAATTTGAAAAATAGAATTTGAATTTGAACCTCGAGTGTAATTTAGAGTCTTACATATAAACTAAACTCTATTACTATATTTATCTTGAACTCTTGAACTCTTGATTACTCATGAGTCTTGAATCTTCTCTGAATTCCGAATCTCTAAAACTCTTAAACTACATAGTCTTCGGTATTAATTCTTGTATACAAATCCTGCATATATATATATATATATATATATATATATATATATGTGTGTGTGTGTGTGTGTGTGTGTGTGTGTATTCTAGATAGAGACGTTAGTATATATTTTATAATTAATTAATATTGAAATAAGGTTGTTGTCATCAAAAATCCATTTTCCAACATTATAAGAAAAGTTGATTCCTTTAATCCATGTTTGAGTAATAATGCAATTTCAGAAGTAGAATCAATTGAATGTAAATAGCTTATCTTTGATAAAGTTTATGTTTTTCGTTTCTAAATTATTAGTACGGCTCTTAAGCAGTGGTTCCCACCAAGACAAATGCTTGTTTGTATTATGTTAGTTAGACAAGAAAAGTTCCTATTTGTCCCTTCCACATTTGTGTTTTGCAAAAAAAAAAACATGTTAATTAAAAATATCTACACACGTCCAATTATCCATTAGACATGTCTTTGTATTTGTAGTGTATTAGGTATTATGCTTCATTATTTGATTCATTTTTAGTGATCGCTCTTGTAGAAAACGTGTAAATACTGCAAGCGCCATTATTGGAAATGATCTGGATACGAGTGTTCAACCTGGTTTACAATGACACTGGATAGGAAAAAAAAGGCATATATTCTTTATCATTTTAAAATGTCTTAAGACACTAAAAAACAAAGGAAAATTTGCTGGTTTAGGCCTATTTTTAGAAGTTATAACGAAAATAGGCCAGTTTTAAAACTTATTATAGAAATATACCCCTTTTAATGAACTCGCGGTATCCCTGATAATGGTTGCATATTTTTTATATTAGCATAATTCGAGATTACGAACAGAAGGGTATAAACTCTTCTGAACCCTTCCGCAACATTTATACGCTAGCGTAATCATAGATAATGCTATTAATTGTTATCTGAGATAACGCTTAGATGGGTATAAATCCTCCCGACCCTTTCTTCCTTTCCTCATTTACACTTTCTTTCTATTTTCAGCAAAGACGAAAATTTTCGTCCCTATATCAGATCTAGTCCAAAAATTGAATTTTTCCTTTAAAATTAACTTCCATGGCCTCCACTTATTCTCTATCACCTCCTAATAGTAAGTTTACCTAATTTTCTTGATTAAATTTTGTAATTTCTGAAATTTAGGGTTTTCATGTTTAGGGATTTCTACTCTAATCCCTTGTTTTGTGCAATGGATGTGTTTTTAAATTCCTATGGTGTACAAGTTATAGTTTACATCAATTATTTCATGATTTTTGGTTTAGTACGTGTATGTTTAAAGTTAAATTAATGATTAAAGTTCAAATTATGCATATTTAGTAGGTGTATGTGCACGTACATGTGTATGTTCATGTTTACGTTTAGTATGCGAAGTAAGAGAATGTGGTCGAAAAATAATGAAAATACTAAAGTATGATGGAATGTGGAAAACCATAAGTTAGTTGTGTACTTGTTGCTTGAGTAATGTACTAGTGCATGCTTCTTAACGGTTTATAGATTATGAAGAGATAGGACCTTTATCGGTAGATCAAATCTGGCCTGGATGATTCAAGGCATATGAAGCGTCATCAAGCCGAAGGTTTTAACTTAATTTCTGGTTAAGAATTACTGGGTGACCTGCCAGGTGGCTGCATTGTAGCTCATGTACCGGTTCAGGTCTTCATGCTTATTAGATTTATTCAAGCATCAAATGTTGCTTCACTTAACCTTAGGTAAAAGCTGCTTTCACTTGCAACTGCTAGCAGTTGAGCAATGTATTTTGAAGCAACTTCTACTTTCTTTGAAGCAGACTGTGTAGTGTAAGTAATAGAAATTCATAAGTGAAAATTAGTGTGACATCCTTAAAATTAATCTTAATTAGGCTCACATCCTCCCCTTTAATTACTTGTAAATTTCATCCCTATTTTTGAATATCCACATTTTCTTTTCCTGTATTGCCCATTTCCCCAAATTACGGCTTAATTAACGTGATCTATTTTTCATTTCAATGATCAAATTTTTTCATCGTCATTTGTTTCTTTGTTAATGGTTGCGCCGCCTTTTCTTCATCGATCTAAAATTAGGGGATCTCGTCAATTTCTTCAGAGAGTTAAATTGATTCATCCTTCAGTTAAAAATGACGGCGTTTCTTCTTCCAAGTGATTTATACTTTTTTCATTTTGAAATCTGTTTTTTGTATATGAATTTCAATTTTAAATCATTCTAATTTTTTCCTTCTTTCAGATGATCGGCGAATTGTTCTTAGTTTTTTGGTTTCCGTCATCTAAAATTAAATCGCTCAGAATTCTTTGAAGTATACGGATTTCACTTTTGCATATGAATTTTCTAGATTCATTATTCTGAATTAGATTAATTATCTATTTTTACTGATGGAT
Organism: Allium sativum; assembly: GCA_030737875.1. Lineage (NCBI taxonomy): Eukaryota > Viridiplantae > Streptophyta > Magnoliopsida > Asparagales > Amaryllidaceae > Allium > Allium sativum. Next base: position 83,795,324 of record CM060921.1, read on the forward strand.
AATATTTTTTTTAAACTTTTATTTTTATTGCTGATTTTGTAGCCGATTAATTTAATTTGTCAACTTATTTTTTCTTATATTCTGCATAGATGTATAAAAAAATGTATAAATTCCCTTTATGAGCATACAAAGGTGCAAATATTGTCATAATACATGGATGTGGATGTATTCGGAAATAATGCGTATAACAATGCATATTTTTTTAACATATGCAGAGAAGTATTCAGTTATTTTGACTTTTTGTTTTTTCATGTGCATATATTTTTTTGGAAATTTTGCATATAAATATGCAGATGTTAATGTTATCTGCATATATGTATGCATAATAAGTGATGCATACATTTATACATATATTAAAACATGCATATATTGTCAATCTCAGCGTAAACATATGAAACTAGTGTTAGAACACATGGGTTTGCATCTACTTAAAAAAGTTGAGTATAAGTATGCATATATTCTACGTATTTGCATACAAATATGCATATATTTTAAATATCTGTTTTCAGCATTCTGTTAAAAAGTTGCCTACAAATGTGCATATATTCGGAATATATTCATATCTGTATGCATCTTTTTATCATACATGCAGAAAAACAGATATTTTAAAAATATATTCATATATGTATGCATATATATAGAATACTTGCATATAAATATGCAGAATTATTGTTATATTGCTAATTTGTACGCATGTATTTATATTAATCTGACGCTGTTTATTTAATTTGATTACTACATTTTTTTGTTCAATGATTATTTTGATATTCTACTTGTTCTTGAGTTTTTCTATGTTAAATGTAGTTATTGTATAAATGTTATTGTTACTACAACGTCATACAGCCGTATTTAATTTTTTACCATGATAATTGTTCTTCGACTTTGAAAACGTGCATAAAATTATGCAAATAATGTGAATATAAGCATACGAATATGCCACTATTGTCAACAACGTTCATACTGGTTTACATATATTCTGGATAGTTGCATATTTGTATGCAAATATTCTTAATACATGCATACCATTATGCAAATATTTGGTGGAATACGTGCTTACTGGTGTCTTGCATTTTATTCAGGATAATTGTGTGTTACTGTGCATATATTCTGTACATATGCATTGAAATATGCAAATCTTTCGAATATCTATTTGTATACGTGTTTGACGAAAAGCTTTCACAGGTGTATTTGTACATATGCATTTTTAATTCTTAATTTTCAGCATTTCTGTTAAAAAGTTGCATACAAATATTCATCTGTTGTTAATATATGCATATAAATATGCAGTTATAATTGTCTGATAAAAAGTTAAATATGCAGATATTTAAAATTTTGTTCTGTAAACATAGGGATGTACTGCTGAATAATTTGTAAAATCTCTATATTTGTTATTCTGTTGTACTTAGATGAATAAATTTATGCATGTTTTCAGCATTTCTGTTAAAACGTTGCATACAAATATGCATCTATTGTTAAAATATGCATATCTACATTCAAGTTTTTACAGACGTGCAGAAAAACATATATTTAAAATATATGCACATTTATATGCATATATCTTTAATACCTGCATATACATATGCAAATATTATTGTTATTTTGCTGAATTGTACGCATTTTTTTATTTTAATCTGCAGCTATTTATGTAATTTGACTATTTGCACATTACGCTTATTAATGTTTGATTTTCTTCTTTGTATAACAGTGTTCCGACGGATATTGGTGTATTGGTGTTATTGAAGCATGGGAATGAATGCCTGGTCCTCCATCTCCTTCTGAAAGACCATAAGATCTGCTTTGTTATTTTATTTTTAATTCACTTTGTTTTAGTGTTTAGTTTCACCATTTGTTGTAAACATTTATTTGATGTAATAAAATCAGTTCAGTATTTTGTTGTACATTAGTTTTTGATTGTCTTTTTTTTTAAGCTGCAATGTTTGCAAAGACTAGTTATATTTGAATAAATGTGTGCACACAAAAAGATGCCATGAAGAATCAGATCCTAAAATTATGAAATATCTGAATATAGATTGATGTATATAATAACCTGGAATTTTTATATCCTGGTGTGCAGTTATTCTAAATATTAGCATCATTATATGCAATTATTTTGAAAATTTGCAAATTGGAATTGCAGAAGTTAAATACTAGCATACTTTTATGAAAATATTATTATTACTTGCATACAAATAGGCAGACAATACAAATAATAATTGCGTGCATATAACTAATGTACAACAAAATACATATTTGAATTGCGTAATTAAAATACTAGCATAATACTGAGCTGATGTGCAACAAAATACTTGCATAAATATATGCACCTTTTCTTTAAACTTGCACAAAATTGTGCAAATATTACTCAAATAAACAAGCAAGCATTTTTTTTGTTAAAACTAAAACTATGTGATGTCTTATAAACTAAATTTACACAAATGTGCATATCTGTATGTTTCTTTGTATCAAGAAATCAGAAAAACATAATACAGAATATATGTATATATGTATGCATATATCTAGAATATATGCATACAAATATGCATATTTACTGAAATTTTGCTGAATTGCATATAAATGCATTCAAACATTAAATTCTTAAGCGTACTTGCTTACAATCATACAGAACGAAAAAAACAATTAGATTAATAACTATTTTCGCTATTTCTTGTACTTTAATATGTCGACAGCAAAGCAAAACAGGTCGATTTTGATTTTTATTTTTATTGATCCAGAGTCTTTCAACATCGTGGAATTTGGGTTCTGAACGAAATAGAAGGAGCGATTGGACTGAGTACATGTCGAGAAATCGCTGTTGGGTTGATCGACGGTTTTGCAGAATTTTAGGTTTAGGGTTTTGAGCGATATGATAGGAGCGATAGACTGTGTACTTTTTATTAATTGAGCGAGATGATTTGAGCAAGATGTTTGGAGCGATAGCTGCGTAAGGGTATAACAGGAATTTTTTGAGCGGAAATTCAAAAACAGGGACATATTCTTTATTTTTTTTATCACCGGGTTTTTTTTTTATATTTTGAAACTTAATAGGGACCTGTAAAAAACGCACCCAATTCATAATGCTGTAGGGAAGTGATTTCATGGGGTTATCTGTTTTTCTCTTGTAGAAAAAGAAAAATAGATAACCTCATGAAAACACTTCCTATGTACAACATCACGAATTTATATTACTTACACTACACAGTCTGCTTCAAAGAAAGTGAAAGTTGCTTCAAAATACATTGCTCAACTGCTAGCAGTTGCAAGTGAAAGCGGCTTTTACTAAGGTTAAATGAAGCATCATTTGATGCTTGAATAAATCCAATAAGCCTGAAGACCTGAACCAGGTGCATGAACTACAATGCAGCCATCTGATGGGTCACCTAGTAAATTCTTAACCAGAAAGTAAGACAAAAACCTTCATCTCGTTATATAATCCAGATATGTTGTTGTTATGTTTTTTTAGTAAATCAGATATGTTCGTTATGTAAATCGGATATGTTGTTATGTTCGCTATGTAATTCATATATGTTGTTATGTAATTTGAATATGTTGCTGCTATGTTCGTCATGTTAAACGAATACGCTCTTGTTATGTAATTCAGATATGATAATGTTGTTATGTTCGGTATGTAATTCAGATAAGTTGTAATTAGGATAATGCTATGAAAAATGCCCACTGCCTCCAAATGAGGCAGCAAGCAAACAAACTTAGCATTATCTTAGTTAACTTTTGTTAGCATTAATCGAGATAACGTTATATAAAATGCTCACTGCCACTTTGGAGGCAGTGGGTATTTTTCATAGTGTTGTCCTAGATATCGCTTGTTAGCATTATCCGAGAACATGCTAAACAAAATGCTCACTGGCACTTTGGAGGCAGTGGGCAGTTTCCTTAGTGTTATCCTAGATAACGCGAACAAGCGTTATCCAAGAAAATGCTCTTGTTACGTACAACAGCGTTATTTCGGATAATGCTTTTGGTAAAAAAAAACAAATTGAACTGGCGTTTTCAGAGATAACGTCAATTTAAACGAAAGTGGTCTACCTTTGTAATTAGTTTTAAAAGTGACCTATTTCCGTTAGGTTTTCGAAACTGGCCCAAATAAAAAAAAATCCAAAAACAAATTATGTAATAGTTACAACAATATGATGATGAAATACAGCCCAAGAGCAATGTAATATAACAAAATATAATCTCTCATCAGCATGTGACAGTTATGATTGGTTTTTCTCCCATAATCCATGTAGATTAACCATTATTTTACAAGTACAAACCATATTTCTCAGTTGATGTTGAAAGAAATATAAGTTTCTAACTTACTGTAACGACCTGAAAGATTCGACGCCCATATTCTGACAATAATACATAAATCTCCTATTACTTGCCAAAAACCCAAGTGTTGAAAACACAGATAGTTATTAGAAAGAAATTGTGGGTGAGAAAAGAAAGAAAGAAATATTAGAATAGAAAGGAGGATCAACACAACACAGAGTCTCACATCACAGCAGAACGAACTATAATATAAAAATAAATCTTTATTTAGAGCTTGAAATAAAACTTACAATAATCAGAGTACTTCAACACATCTGGACAATTATATTAATCTGTCCTCATATACAACACACAGCGGAATAAATACTAGATACCATACATCTGAACACCTCCAGCTCATCTTTGGACTTCGCAGTATCCGATACCCTAAACCTGTACAACCAGGTCTAACCCGAGCATTATAAACACCGGGTCAGTCTGGTGAACCAGAGTGAGAAAAATACACTATGTTTAAAGGTTTTGTCCACTTGATTTTAACGTTACAATCTTTTTGAAAGAAAGGGATAATCGTAAGACCAAATCCACACATAAATACGGACATTTTTTACCTTACAATTACCCAAAACATTTTTTAAATAAATATCTTTTCTGATATTATAATAATGTCTGAATACAAGTAAATATCAATCTGGCGGAATGCTTGTATCTCACACTCCACATATATAGTATATAACCAAAACCACGGGCTCTTATTGGAGAATGGATTTCCTGGCAAGGTATGGGACCACCTTCCCGACAATGTACCTCTGGAGATGAATCCATTTGGGGTTCAACAGGAACATCTCGCAACCCAGGCTAAACATGACCGGCCACTCATTTTCTCTTGAGAGTACCGAATATATCATTACCACGGTTGGGGCCAGCCAACCGAACAGGTAGCATACATACAAAAATAAAAAGGGACAACTTAAGGCATTTGATTTCTCCAGATCAGGTAATGATATACCCTTTTGATGGGTGCGACCCACATAACTATGTGACCTACCCGATTTTGTGTCATTTCTGGTTGATGAGGCTTGAGGTCATACTTAATCTTTAGAACATCTGGTCACCATTCACTTTGAATGTCACATCGTCAGATCCACCAGATATCACTAATTGATGTCCACAAAAATACTCTAGTTATTTGGCTAGAGAAAAGCCTTTTCTTCACCATCAACTATGGTACATTTGAAGAAATCAATGTATGTAATTCCTTTGGAAATACACTGTCTGACATCGGTCCACACAAGTCATCTAGAAACAGGATGAACCGAAGGAACCCTCCTACTACATCCTAGGTATCACCCTATGGATCAGTAGCGAGTAGTCCTTGCAATCCGTAGATTCTAACCATGACAGAACCACAGTTCATCTCTGGCTGCAATCCTATAGATTATTAGCGGTTCTTCCATTTATGAAGGTCTATGGTCTTCAATGCTCCGTCTTTAATAATCATCTTCTACGTATTTTCTGGTTCGGAATGGTTTTCGAATATAAATTCGATCCTAGTCTTTCCATACCAACAAACGTAATGGCCAAATTTAATAGTTAGTTATTTAACTATCAATTAAATAATCATGAGAATAAAATGAGTTCATTGATTCAGTACTCAACATTACTTGGCCTATTTAATTTAAAATAATTAAATAATGTAAATTAAACTTCTAAATATCTCAATAAATTTAACATAGTATTCACTTCTTATTTAACATAAGATTTATTTTCAAAACCATTTCAACTACATTATAATTAAATCATATATATATATATATATATATTCCCAACCTTGGTTTTTAACAAATTTCACGTAAAACTTTGTTACTTGAAACCAATATCTAATTTTGTATAAACTCATTCCAAAAACTTAACCTTTTTATTTCCTTTTGCTTTTGGAAATATCGTTATATATATATATATATTCTCAAATCCTCCAATTTCCATTACTTTGGAAATCTCATTATAAATATTCTCAAATCTTGCGATTAACGTTGTGTTATTATTTCATATATGGAAATCAAAAATTATTCTTAATCTCTTTCCCATTACAAACTAATATTATCCTCAGATAATTCTGAAGTCGTTCAAGTTGGGGTATTTGTTTACCTCTCAGACCTTGATCAACAACGTTCTTATCTTAAGATAGATATATATGAATTGTAATTAAAACCCATATTTCATTTTAATATAAATAAAAAAAAATCTTATTTAACTATTTTATTTAAAATATGGTTTTATAAAACCTTCTTACTTTTGGAAATCGCTTTCTCAAACATAACTATAATTTCTTAATTCATTGATTAAGAAATGAATTACTAAAATATCACTTCCCCTTCTACTTCATTTAACAATTCGTTTAATAACTCGAATTTTTGTTCCATGACCCTATTACTCTCTTCTTTACTAAATTCACATTTAACACTCTCTTTTTTTAATCCATTCGACAATTTCACGCTTTTAAAATATTATTTCAATTTCCTAATTATACTTAATTTCATTATTAAGTAACGTTAATTTAAAATTGACGATTTAACACCTTATCTCTTTGTATAAACTTTGTTTATATAATTCTGGTTTAGTTAAAACCTTTTATTCTCAATTTCCTTTTACTTAATTCAAACATTAAGTCAACATTAATTTAAGCTATTTCTTAAAATTACTTTTATAACTTTGTTATAAAAACTCAGGTTTTTAATATAAACCCATTCATGAACTCCTTCCGCAATTCAATTAGATTTCATTCCAACTTTGATTCCTTTTCATATGTATTTCCATTAAAAGAAATCCTTTAAAATTATTATTAATCAAAATAATAATACACTTCGATCATTAACTAATACAACAGTAGTTAATTTCTTTTATTAACTAAAATGAATAGTAAATTCCTTTTTAAAATCTTACTAAAATTAGCACAAATATTTGTTAAATTATTTCGTTAGATTAATTTAAAAGTTAATTAATCAAATAGCCAATTCCAATTAATTTAGTTGGCTATGTCAACTCAGACCATGGTTAATTCGTTAAGCAATTCCAATTATAGTCCTGCCTTTAAATCAATTTAAATATTTTCATTTAATTGTTTGTCTTAAACAACTATTCAAATCTTAACCATTAGGTTAATTTTCTACTTCCTTGCTTATAAATCTAATTAATATTAGAATTTGCTTTGTAAAATCATTTAATAATTAAATATAAACTTAAATAATAAATATTTATTTCCTTTTAATAAATTTTATTCAAAATAATAAATCTCAAAATCTATCTCCAGTTAAAAATATATTTTTATAACATCATTTATGTGGATTCACCTGACAGTAAATCAACATAAATAAAACGATTCATCTTTAGGCCATTCATTGCCAATTACTCAACCAATATCACCCATTGGTTTAAAGAAAACAAATGTTGGATTTCAGGTCAACGGTCCATAGCCAAATTAATCATTTTAATCAGAACAGTTCATATGATGATAATATTAAAATAAACAACACTTAGTAAATTTGAGGAATCCAGTTGGATCCTTCCAACCTGTTCTTCCCTATATTCCCATAGATTATTTCAAATAATATCATTCAATTCGATTTCAATAACAGTAAATACGATTATTTAACATCAATCAATTAACAAACAATTCAACACGTTTATTTTATAAACGTGACCAACATGGTAAGTTATCTTCATTGGGTCCAATTGTTAAAACAATGGTTTGTTGTTTCACTGAAATTAAACAACCTTTAATTTCATCGGTTCAATCAATATATTAATATATATATTTAACAAACAAACAAACAGTCAACCATTAGCAACTATAGTACACAACTAAATAACCCAACTTATATAAAATATAAGTGGGAAGAACTGAGTTAGTTTAACACACTTTGATTCCGTTGCCGCTAAGCGATTCAGTTTCCCATTAAATTAAACCAGCGTTTTAATTTAACAACAGATCTCAGCAGTTCTCCTTTCTGTCCGAGTCAATTCCAACAAGTAGCGTGCACCAATATAGTCCGATGCCTTTCGTTTGGCCAAATTCTGTTAATATGCATATGTCACAAATATAAATTATTTACGGTTTTAATCTAAAATAAGAATTCCCCGATTAAAATTTTAATTAGTTAATTACTTTTCATTAATAGTTAATCGGTCGATATTCTCTTTTCTCCTTATATCCTTTGTTCACGTTGGATCTCCGGGAAACCCCTGATGTACCGTTTCCTATACAAGAATGATATTAGCAGGATGTTTAATTTAACATAACAAATTTCTTAATTATAAAAAATTAATTAAATGATATACTTTGTAAACCACTTAACACTGACCTCAAATTCATTGTTCTAGTTCAATTCCTCGTGGTTTCCTATCTTAGGTCTGTTTGTTCAGACCCGCTCCTATATAGATTACAAATAGTATAAGTTATACCATTTAATTTAACAATTAATTACTTAATTAAGTAATGTTAATTACTTTGATTTGGGGGATTAATAGTTTGGTTAACCAAAGAACCCAAGCCGATCATTTTCTTTTCTTCTTGTTTGCACTTCATGTTGCCATTCTTTGTTCAATGAAAATACCCAACTCCCCTGCTAGTTCCAACGTGAAAATCATCCTACCTTACCTATTTTCGATTTGGCTTTCCACTTGATCCCACTTCTAGTTTGTTAATAACTCTGTCCGATTATAATAATAAAAGTTTCTTCATTCTTGAACACGTTCACTTCTTCCCTGTATGTCTACATTTACCTTTCTGGATGAACAATGCTACCTCTCTCCTGCTTTGATTTGAAATGAAAAGGCATGACTCCTCCTTTCTTTTGCCTATTGTTCCATTCCAGTATCATCCTCCCTTTTTTCGAACCTCAACACACCGCTCGCCTTTTGAATCCCAACGCCACCATGTTTTCCGATCACCGGACCATGATCCGCCGCCTCCAGATCGAGCCCCAAGTCCTCCATGACCTTCGACAGAAACCCCAACTGCTCCGGTGTTGTCAATCACCGGTCATAGTCTCTCGAATGTCATGACCTTCGAACCCCATTTCAGCCTCTCCAAGCAACGTTATCTGATCATAGCCGGTAGTTCTCAAGAGCTTGATGGCCTCAACATATTTTCAGGTGGAAGATTTTGAAGAAAATTAGTGGATTGAGAGGAAGAATCGAGAGAAAAAGATGAGATATTGGTCATTCATGAGTATTAGGGTCGGCGAAGGTATGGTTGACCTCATGGAAAAATTTGATGAAGGGTTCACTAAGGTGTTTATATAATGGGGAAGAAATTATTAGTATAATATTATATTGAAACTTCGATGTGAAGTAACACCTTAAAACATCTATAAACAATCTCCATTTTTTGTTAAAAATGCTAATTCTAGCATAAAAAAATATTCCGGACCCGATGAATTCCGAGGTCGTTTGTGAAAAGTTCTTTCTAATTATCGATGAAAAATCAAGTATTTAAATTTTCCACGATCACACAATAAATCCTATCAACTTGAAACTTTGAAATTCTACCGGACCTTTTCCTTACGGATCCAACGAAATTTGTTTCATTAAAATCAGAGTTCATTTAGCCATCCGTTTATTCCTTTAAAGTTACCCGTGTTTAAATTTACCAAAATAATATAAATGATTAATGCTTTTATCGCTGCCACGATCAAATGATAAGTTCAATTGACATGAATATTGAAACTTATAATAATTAATTAATACGAATCTTACGGCATAAGTTTCGTCGTATTCCGAGACTGTTTCTCGATATGCTATTTTTATACGCACCACAATGCTATTTTGGACACCAAATTATTTGGTCTCCAAAAATAACAAAATATATACCTATCTCGGCTCTAAACGTCAATATGAACTCAACGGAATTGGTTTCATGGCTTAATTAGATCATTTGCTCAAGTTATACACAAATAACCCTTTATTAAATTAAATTAATTACGCACTTATAGAAAATGATTAGGCGTTTACGACTGCCATTATCACATACGACATAGGTTTGCCTTGAATTTTAATACCGTACTATAATTTAACGTTACAGTTCCAATGAAACTAATTTCATCGAAAACGGAGACCGTTTGCAAAAATCGCTATTTAAAGGCATATATAATATTAATAAAATAATATATAAATTCCAAAATAATCGAATTAAATAATAATAAATTATTATTATAATCATAAATACCCACTAGGAATATCATATAGCTTCAAATATAAATTATACAACTCGATATCATCAATTTCGAGTTAAGATGGTATTCATATTATTAATAAAACCTATTAATTTATTTAATAAACGTTATCGTTTATTCACGATTTTCCATAACGACTATTTTAAAATTTGATTTGGTCATAACTGACAATATATAACCCAAAATCTGGATATTTCTATTTTATATGAAAATTATCATCAACAAGATTCAAACGTTTCTTGTTTCATAGATATCCGACTTACATCAGATCCTGTATATCCAGCTAAAATTCGAAACTCGATATTGCAAACTGCCGCGCCATTTTGAGCTCGATTTATATTATATATAACTTAACGTTCAAACTTCGTTTTTAATAGTGAATTAGATAATAAAATCCATTAATATTCCAAATCTAATATTTAAAATAATAAATTAAGTTATATTTGACTGTCAAAAATACGGGACATTACACTTACACAATCAAAACTTTGACAATGCTGAAGGCAAATGAAATTACCACATGTATTATTGCAAAAATTTATCTATTATACATAACCATCAGATTATCAAGTTAGGCTCCATCTTTGCTCATGCGTAAAAAGGAATTGAGTTGGATATGCAGCCTGGTGCAAATGGCTGTGTAAGAATTATCATACTCATGTCCGCTAACCCTCATGAATTTGCGAACTCAATGGTATAGTTACAGTTCAGCTATTTTGAGTCATTGACTTAAAGTTTGACTGTTGAGAAATATTATACATATGCTCAATTATGCAAACGGTTTGTTACATCATACCCAGTTTATGGTCAATTCTTATTTATTAGCTCATCAAAATTTGTTGTTACAACTTCTATATATCAGTAATTACTTGAGGTCAACTAACCATGAATGGCCTTTGTATGCGGAGCACGGGCCTCATACTAGTTTATTTGTACAAGGGGTTGCATTCATAGGGAAATAAATGTACATAGTCATAAACTTGCTTATATTAAAGTCTTAAAGGTAGCTTGATATTGTAAAAGTGAGCTCAGTAGCTCATGAGCTGAGAAAACAACTCAGTAAGAACCTAAATAGATCGATTTCCTTGGTGAAAGTTGAACTCTTCGACATGTTGTGCTTCTTTCTTGTAACATCCCAGAAATTCCGATATTTTAAAATTTTGAGTTTTTAACAATTTAGAATAACCGTATACTGTTCTGGATACATACACTCATTTTTAAATACGATTTCATAAAGTATAATGATCAAATAAGTTTTTTGTATCAGTTTTATCAACATACCGACTCAAACAATTTATCGTATATAGTCAAAAATCAGAATTTAATGTGTTTGGTTGATTTTTTTTTCAATTAGGTCTAAAATCGTAGAAATTGGAATTCAGGTTATACGACTTTTAAATATGAATAGACATGTTTTAATTTATATAAGGAAGTAGAAAATTCATTTTGTAGACTTGTTTAGATAAAAGAATAGTTTAAATAAAACATGAAAATATAGTTAATAATTGTTTTCATAACAAAAAAAGTTTAAACTGAATAAGTTTTACGAACGTTTTATAACGCCAATAGTGATATATGAAATTGGTAACATATATACTAACTGCTTTTATATTAATGGAAAAAAAATTAATTTCGTTAATGAATTAATTAAGTAAAATATATAAAACAAAGTATCAAATCAAATATCTTTAAAGATATCTCATTATTACCTTATGTTAAATCCTCATTAATGCACCATTTATCGCATAAAGCAAAAGTCAAATCAAAGCTCTTATCTCATTATGAGATGTGACACTTCTACATGGAAAATAAGCATTTAAATGTAATCATTTCACACTTATCATGTCACCACAAATGAAAGTCTAAATATGCATTGAAAAGAGTAAAAAGAGAAAAAAGTTGATTTGATGAGAGCGGTATTTTGGTCATTTTTGTTAAGGTTTTAATGTTAATTTGCATAAGAAACTTCAACTATAAACAGACCCAACCTTACCACATTTCATTCACACAAAAAATTCCTTTCTTCTTCTTCCTAAGCTATTTTAATGGCTTCTTCTTGAGTGAAGTAGGTTGGTTAAAAATGTGGAAGTGCCAAGCGCTAATCCATTAATTACTCTTTAACTTCCTTATATCTTAATCTAACTTTCTCTAGTCTCTTTTAAACTTTGGCTTTGGGCCCAAGACATCATTAGCAAGTAAGAGGTAGAAGAAGGTGAGAGGAAGAAATGGTTCTAAGAAGGATCTATGAGTTATTAGGGAATTCATGATTGTTTTGGGTAAAGTTTGATGTATTTAAATAGTAGCGCATTCCAACCTTAAAGAACGGAGGATTGGAAATCAAAGGTGAGAAAGTTATCTCACAGTTTTCGGTTAAATCTAATTATATGAACATATGATCATATGTTAAGTAAAAATGACACCCTAATTGATTTTATGTTCATATGTTATTAAGTTGATTGATTGCTTATATGATTGATTATGTTGCTTGAAATGTTAGATGATTAGCTATGCTAATATATTGATCATCGCCAAGTTATGTGAACGGATGAATAGTGATCAAAATCACTGTATGATATGTTTGGATGAATACATGTATGTATGTTTATTGATGATGTTTAAATTTGTATAATGACCATTTGCTTGAATAAGCAAATTACACCTCAATTTAGTGTGCTCACTTGTAGTGTATGTTGAATGTTATATGATTAGTTACAAATTTTGAAGTTATCGTAATCATATAAAATTTTGAATAATCACCTAAGTTACATTATGAAATATATATTCATATTTGGTTTGACCCGCCTTTTTGAAAAGTTAAATATTCGTTTTAAAGTGATTTGTAAAGTTATTATAAGTAATTATAATAAATTTGAAAAGTTTATTTCAAATGTCGAAAATCTTTATAAATGGATATTTCTAATTATAGAAAAATGTGGAATAAATCTGATAAATCATTTAAATGATTTAAAAGATATTTGAATTAGAGAATATGAATTCACAATTGTTGAAAAATGTTTTATTTGGATAAGTGCTATTCTCATTTTCCACAGCACTTATAAAACTCTACGAATGCCATAGTTATGAAATAAGAGTTTAAACTTAACGATTCTTTCTCGAATCAACTGTGAATATTTTAAACTAGTAATCTAATTATTATAAAGATGATTCAAAATATTTATAACTTATTTCAAAGTTTGATTTATTAAATTGTTAATTAAATATGTGGAAACGACTAGTACATGGGGTACCATTTGAGTGAGTGAATTTATTGATCGAGGAATGAAACTGATCGAAAGGAATGCCCAATACTCTATAAATTAAATAAAAGGAATAAGGGTTTTGAATCGATCAAATAACTTGATTACCTTAGGGTAACGGAACAATAATGTCTAGGCTTGGGTTTGGAAAACCAGTTTCCTACTCTCTCTGGCTATCTGAACTGGCCTGACGGAGGGAATTGTGAATTTGGTTTATTCGGATCAAGAAATTCTAAGAATTGTACTCAAAATAATTACTAAATAAAGAAATGAATTTGAAATATTGAGAATAAGTTAAGTATAAATGATTAACATTTTGAAATGGAATTAATTTTGATTTCATAAAGACAATCTTCTTATATTTGGTGTTAAAATGTGCAAAGTGAACAAGTCCTATTCATGGAATTTAAAAGGTGATATGACCGTTGTTCTGCCGATAGCACTCGTTGAATGTGGAATTTGAGACTAATCAAAATTAGTTAGTCTTTGTGATCCTGTATACTCAATAATATTAAAGATTTGTTTTAAGGTTTTGCAGTAAACGATGTCTTAAATAACATTGTTTTTTTTAACCAATTAATAATTTAAAGAATATAGATCATGGTATAACCGAGGAAATTGATTTTAGATTAACTAATGCGAAAAGATGAATTTATTTAGAATTACTTTAAGTCGAAAAATGATATTTTGTAATTATACAAAAGAATGAATTAGTCTAGTTAAATTAGATTTTATACAGAAATAATATTCACGATTTTAGACAGTGGGTTGCCTTTTAATTTTAACAGATCAAAGTAAGGAATATGGTAAGATTATATTATTCATGATTTTAGACAATGGATTATCTTTTGAAAATGTTGTTTAAAAGCGAGCTATAGATGAACGAGATTGATTGAATTGGATCCAATAAACGAATTTATTAAATGGAAGATTTATCAATTAGATTAAATTAAGATTTACAGGAAATGTAAGGAGAAATTTCTTTTAATTGAGAAAATAAGGGTTATTCAAAATCTGATTATGGTCTGTATTATTTTTTGAATTGATAATTGGAGTTGAATGAACTGGAATCATATTTTGTTGATACCTATCAGAAAACCACTTTGAACCAGTTTGCGTTGCGAAATAATGAATTATGTGTAATGATTCGTATTGGCAGAGGTATAATAATTAATTTATTTAATTATTTAATAGGTGATATAGTGAATTTAATGGTCGTGGGATTAAATAATAGTGAATATTTAATTAAAATAATAATTAAATAATATATTTAATTCTGAAATAATCAGGATTGGCTGAAATGGCGATATGGTGTGAACTGGATCATCTGTGATATTTAATTCAGCTTGGAATTGAATTTGAATAACGAATATATTATATAAACGACAGTTTGAACGTAGAGTTATAATATAATTAAAATCGAGCTCGAAATGGCGCTGCAGTTCAAAAATTGGCGATTCGAACTCCAACTGAATGTACAGGATTCGTTTTAAGCCGGATTTCTGTGAAACAAGAAACGTGTGGAGCTGGTGGAGTATATCTTTCTAGTGGAAGAGAAAAATCGGGATTTCATCGTGTAGATTTTGATTTATGTCCAAATCAAATATCAGAAAAGTCGTTGTGGAATTCCTTTATAATTTGCGACGCTTTAATTACGTTATAAATAGATTTTCGATCTAAATTGAATATCGATTTATTCTGGAATTCTGGATAATCAAGTTATAAACTCTGATAGGATATTCTAGAGCCGTACGACATCGTATGTGGATATATACCATAATATAAATTTGTTTATATTTAATTTAATTATATTTAAATATATTTATATATTTAAATGGGCCATCCAGAGCTTTAAAAATAACCACTTTTGCAAACGAAGTCGGAATTCGACGAAACTAATTTTGTTGGATCCGCAATGTCAAATAGTTGTAAGATTTCCAGTTTCGTGATTTTTGGGGTCACTGTGTGGCCGTACGGATTTTTAGAGTGGAAAACAGTCAGTATTTTGACAGTTAAAAATAACTGTGTGAGCATACGAAGTCGGAATTCGACGAAACCAGTTTTGTTGGGACCATAATGTCAAACTGTAGCTGCACGTCCAGTTTCGTGATTTTTGGGTATCGTGTGTGATCACATGAATTTTTAGAAAGCAAAAATAAATAAAAACAAAATATCTAAAACAAATGGGTGGACATTAAAGGAGCCACATCTTCATGCTTTCCAACCACACAAACATATCACCCTCATTATAAAGCTTTCTCTCAAGCCGCCGTAGTAGTTCGATTTTCTCAAAACTCAAACGCAAGATTTAAATCCTCAAACAATACAAAGAAATTCCTAAAAATCAAAATACTTATATACTTAGGATCTAGGAAGCCAGGGCTTCATCACAGTGAGGTATTTGTGGAGCTCGATGGGTTTTCTCGTGCTCAACTCAAACGCAGTAAACCTAGGGTTGCTGTTCGGTTTTTATTCAAGAAGAATTGGGGAAAAGCAATGGTATGGACGAGATTGTGGTGGCGAGGAGGTTGTCTTGGCAAAAGTCAGAGGGAAATCGGTGGTTGAAGGGGTCGCGGTCCTTAGTGGACCAGCGTAGAACCTGGAGGACGCAATTGAAAGAAAGGCGTGGAGATGCTCGTGGTATGTATGGACGAATGGGAAATTCGAAGAGGAAGGTTTTGAAGGTGGATTGGGAACTTTCGGTGGTAAAAATAAGGAGGAAATGTAGATCGAAAAATTGGGTACTGTAGTCGGGTTCGCCATTTTCTGGGCAGGGAAGAAGGACGTCGGACTTTTCAATATGGTGATGAATTGTTGAGTGGTCGAAAGGAGAGCAAGGTGGTGGTTTCTGTTTTAGATTTCTTTGTGTCGAGAAGGGGTTATGGACGGGAAGAATATCGACAATGGCCTGTTGATGTTGGAGGAGCGGACTTTGTGAGTTCAGGGAAGAAGAGTTTAGCGGGTATGTTTGCTAGTTGGGCCAGGAGTTGGGCCAGTTTTGGAAAGGAGATGGTAAGGCCTTATAGAAAATAAACCAAGTTATTTAATTTTAAAACATATACGTAACTTGTAATATGTGTATCTTGATCATACGGTGTCAGATTGACGAACGGTCAGATCCTTAGGATCGTATGGACGAAGACAACACAATGAGACTGACTGGAAGTGGATTGGGGCTCGTATGAATTTATGGCGAAATAAACTGTTTGATTCAGATCAAACAACAGTTTATCTTTCTTTAACGATGAACTGCCAAAGTGAGTAA
Source organism: Allium sativum (assembly GCA_030737875.1). Classification (NCBI taxonomy): domain Eukaryota; kingdom Viridiplantae; phylum Streptophyta; class Magnoliopsida; order Asparagales; family Amaryllidaceae; genus Allium; species Allium sativum. The sequence goes on from CM060921.1 coordinate 83,812,345, forward strand.
ATCTCACTAACTCTGAACAGTTTATAATTTCATGTTGTATTTTTAGAACTGTTAAATATTGGCTGATTGACTATGTGTTGACTGTTTGATTGAACTGCTAGTCAGTTAGTTGAATTTCTATGTTGATTCTGTTTAACAGAATATATCATATGGAATTGAAAGTGATGTTATCTATATTGTTTAACATCTGTGATGCAGGGAAACAGGTTGGAGGAATCCAACTGGATTCCTCAACATTTATTTTACTGTGATTCATATATTGTGATATATGATGTGATATATAATCTGTTGTTGATTATGTGTGGTTGGACTATATTTATCGTTGTTATATGGTATGTTAAATACCATAAGAAATACTGGATGTGGGAAAGGGGATTTTCAAAGTGTATTTTGAAAATGAATTATTTATATAAAATCAATGGATTTTAGATATAAAAGAAAAAGGATTTCATAAAAGGAAATAATTTGAAAATCAAAGGAATATATTTGTAAAAGGAAATAAAGGAATATATTCGTGAAACAAATATAGAGGTAATATATTTGTCAAACAAATAGAATAGAGATATAAAGGAAACATTGTAGAACATTTACAATATAGATTAAATGAGATTATTTATTTATTTAAGGAAAATAAATAGAATAAAGGATTTATTTATTTAGGGAGTAAATAAATAGAATAAAGGAATATTTATTTAGAAAATAAATAGAATTATAAAGGAAATATTTATTTAGAAAATAAATACGATATTATAAAGGGAATTAGAGTTAATTAATTAGAGTTAATTAATTTGAGTTAATTAGTTAGAGTTAATCAAGGAGAGTTAATTAATCAGTTAGAGTTAATCAAAAGGAGTTAATCGAATATAATGTATTCGAATAGAGTTAGAGGAGTAAATCGAATATAGTTTATTCGGAAGGAGTAAGTGAAACAGAGTTAATCAAATAGGGTTAATCAAATAGAGTTAAGAATATAGAGTTAAACAGAAATTAGAAACTGACTAGAATTAGTAAGTTGAATGGCTTCCTGAGTAATCGATCTGATGTTGGTTTCGGCCGTCGGGGTTTATACTTAGGAAGTTGTTCTCTTGTTAGTTTATAGTTAGAGTCTGATAGATGTGGAAGAATAGTGATACGTAATTAAGCCAGGGAAATGTTTTCCAGTGTTAATAACGTATATTTTCTAAACATAGAAAATGATGAAATATATATATATATATATATATATATATACACACACACATGTTTGATGATTGATCAATATAATTTCCATCTGGAAATAATATCGTTGTTTGCACACTTGTTTTCTTTGATAGTTAACTCACCGACTATCGAAGTTTTTGACCATTTTAACATTGTTAATATGGAGAGACCGGTTGGATTATTATCCAAAGAACCACTCTGTATTGGCATAAGCGTTGCGAATCATATATGCCAAAGATAATTGAAGACGAAGTAAAGTGCAAGGGCTATTGTATAAGTCATAGATAACGGTGCCTAAGATGGATGTACTGAATAGTGCCTTCGGTTCATCCTGTTCCTGGATGACTTGTATGGACGGATGTCTGACAGCGTATTTCCAGACGATCACATATATTGATTTCTCCAACCGTACCAAGAGTGGAAGCGGAGAAGGAAACTTCTGTTAGCTAACACATAATGTATTGTTGAGGACGTTAATCGGTGATTTGATGGATTTGACGATGCGGCATTCGAAGTGAATCTGGTATGATGATAAAGCGTAGCTTCTAGCCTCACATCCGGTAAATGACAGAAATCGGGCAGGCAGCATGGCTATGTAGGTCGCACCTATTAGGGTGTATAATCACCTGATCTAGAGTTTCATTTATTTCTAAAAATCTATTGTCGATATTGTCCCATTCGGGAAACGGTTGCTGATCCATGGTGATATACATTCGATACACTCAGGAGAAATGAGTGGTCGGTCATGTGTGGCCGGGTTGTAAGATGTTCTTGTTGAATCCAGTGTATTCCTTTCTAGAGGTACACTAGCGAAAGGTGGTTCCATACCGTGTCATAGTTGGAAATCCATTACCCAATACGTGCTTGCGGTTTTGATTGTATACTATATATGTAGAACGTGAGATGGAAGCGTTTCTGCTAGATGATTATTATAGTCGTGGTTGAGAGACATTATTAAAATATCAAAAGGGTTTATGATATAAAGATAATTTGGATTCTCATAAGGGAAAAACCCGTTCCGTTATACGGCGTGGTCTTATGAGATATCATTTACCTGCTTAAACTGTTTTAAACTGTTTTACTCATACCAGTCCCATGACTGACCCAGAGTTTATTTTGTTGTTTTCCCTAAACTCTTGGGTGCCTAAATTTGTATGGGCAGTCAAGTAGTCGGGATTTACAGATATACTAGAAGATCTTGGAGCAGGAGGCTTCAGGATTATATAGCTATAGTTATTTCCGTTGTGTTGTAAGTGTTGTACTTTGATAATGATATGTATATTCAAGTACAGATTTGTATTTCAAAGTTATGTTATGAAATATATGTTATTCGTTCCGCTCTGAGGTTCGTGATACTCTGATGTTGTGTTCTTCTTCTTCTTCTTTTATTCTAAGTTTCTATCTTATCTTTCCTCACCCTCCATTTTCTTTCTATTAATTTCCTGATTTTCAGTTTAATATGGGGTTGGACTTGCGTTTTTGGTCAGCTCAAATTGGACCGGATTTTCGGGTCATTACAATATGTGAATGAAGACATATGAAGACGATGATTATTAAAGACCAAAGATCTTCACATCGAAGGAACTGCTTGCCGACATCTCGAGCTCATTACCTATTATGGGATTACTTATAGTAGTGGTCATGACGCGTTTGAAATCTTCGAATTGCAAGGGCTTCTCGCCAGATAATGGCCGAGGAAAAGCGCCTTCGATTTTTTTCAGTCCAAGAACAAACTTATATGGATGATTTTCTGATGATTGCATATCTAGATCTTGTGCTTTAACTTTTAGCCATTGTACATCACGGTGGGGGAGGAGGACATTTCTCTTAGCTTAACACTATTTCTTGAGACAAATGAGCTTAAGGGGTTGTACATTTTTTGATAAACCAGGAAGTGGCCATTAGAATATGGCAATGTAAATAATCAAACATTATGAAGATGATATGTGAAAAGTAAATTGTTACCTCTATTGAGCCTCACACATCGAAATGACCAAAATAGGAAAGACGTAGCAAGGTTATGCGGGTTGCTCCCATTAGGGATTCTCATTTCCTTCTAGATAAAAGTACTATGGTATGGGGCCTTGGTATATTTTAAATGTGGTGTATGGAAACTCCGAGTGCTCAGTTTAAAGGTCGGTTATGACTGGGGATGATGGTATTCGGTACCATCTAAGATGCATGTTTATATAGGAATGTGCAGAGGTGGGTTGGTTTTTTGTTGGCAGAGAATCAATGGGTTGTATAGGGTTCAGAGAGCATCCCTCTAGAGGTGCTCCCAGCCGTGGAAAAAGGGAAATCTTTAGTCTAGTCATTTGTATGAAAAACTCATTCTCTAATAAGAACCCACGTTTTAGATTATACGGCATAGTTGCCCCTGGAATTAATAATGGTAACAAGTTCGGGTACTTGAATATTTATATTCGAAATGATTTCAAAGAATAAAGATTAATAATAATATCAAATGTTTCTATAAAATATTTCAGTTATCATAAGGGAAAACCCCATCATTGTTTATTTGTGGACATGTTCTTGTGCTATACTCTTTCTCTTAAAATAATTTTATTCACCCCAAAAATTATATATATGATATTGTCATTTATTATTAAGATTTTCTCATGATAGTTTATCCTAGCCTAATCTAGGTGTTTTTAATACCGGGGTCAGATCTGAGTTGTTTTAGGACTGCTGAATCAAGTCGATGTTTTCCAAAAGAAGAGCTAGAATCTTCATCAGACGTACGGTCGTATTTTATTTATTAATTGTGCATATGTATCTTATATTTATTTTTGTTATCAACAATTGTAAGGGCAGGTATTATAACTGTCTAAGCGGAATCTAGGTTAGACTTTGATATGTATTTTAAAGTTTTCCAACGTAAAAATATTTTTTAATATTATATATATTTGTTAGGCAATGCGGATTATGGATCTTAAGGAAAAACTAACACTAAAGGGTGGTGAATAGTGTTTTTAGGGGATTATGAAAAACTTAAACAATCTTGAAATACTATATGAAACACACAATGATTATCACACCAGAAATGATCGCAAACACAGAAACAATTACAAACATAGATATAAGTAAATATAAAATGCAGAAAAGGAAAGAACACACCTAGTTTTATACCGGTTCGAATTACTCCTACATCGACTCCCACGCAACGCAGGATTGCACATAGTTTTATTAATGCTAGTATCAATCTTACAACACCCTTGATTTCATGGCTATAAGGTTCACACCGATTCCAACACCCTTGATTTATCGGCTACAAGGCTTACACCGCACCTTTTCCTTTATTTCAGGGTTACGAGGAACACAACCCTTCCCAAACTATTCCCAAATGATTACAACAACCCTAGAACTCTAAAATGACACTTCAAACGAAGAGTAGTTAATAGAGATTGAGAAGAGAAGAAGTTTGTTATAGTTTGAGTAGAAATCAACAGAGTATAAGTGTAGAAATCAAGAAATTTTTGTGTAATAATGGTGGTATAAGATAGGAGGAAGATGGAGAAGAAGAAGCAATAAAAATTTGAATTTAACCCCTATTTATAGTGTTTGAAAGGTTGTAACGTTTCTGAAGCGTTTCAAAATATGAAAAGACACTTCCTTTCATATTTGAAAAAATGACAGTTATATGTCGACATGTGCATTATGGTATGTCGACATATATACTATATTTTTGAATTTTAGATCAATTTTAATGTATTTAAACAAATATATATATATATATATATTCTGGAAATTCTTGAAACAAAACTAGTTGTTAAAACATTATTTTTCAAGTATAAAAAAATTAGAAAATATTATTTAAACACGTGATTAAAACTTTATATATAAGTGATATAAAAACTATAATATATATATATGTATAAAGAGATATTTATAATTTATATAAAAAAGGTTTTATGGAAACTTAGAGTTTAAATAAGAATATTTGAAATTATAATCAAATATAAACTTAGTAGTGTATGTATATATATATATATATATATATATATATGATTTAATTAAACTACAAAAATAAGAATATATATTTGAAACCTTGGATGATTAAAAAATATATTGAGAGAAGTTGAAAATCAATTTGAAAATAGTTTGAAATCAATTTTGTAAAGAGATAATTTGAAAAACAGAATTTGAGTGCTATTCAGAGTTTCACATAATATCTAGATTATATTACCCTGATAATCTTGGACTCTTGAACTCTTGATATCATGATACTCATGAGTCTTGATTCTCCTTTGAAATCTTGAATCTCTTAACTATACAGTCTTCAATATCTATTACCTGCATATAAATCCGGCATACACACACACATACACACACACACAGACACACACACATATATATATATATATATATACACATATATATGTATGTTTATGTATTATGGATAAAAGTGTGAGTATACATTTTATAATCAATAATGATAATTATTGAAATAAGGTTGTTGTCATCAAAACATCATCAACATTCCATTCTCCAATAATCACCCCCATTTTGATGATGACAACCTTGGTTTATGAAATATTCTTACCGGATATTACATGTCAGTCTGATTCTTCGAATGCTCCCCTTTCACCATGAATTCCTTCTAACTCTCCCTTAAACTGTTCTTACTTTATAATTTCTCCCCCTTTATCATCAAAAAGTATGTCTATCTAAACTCAGAATAATCCTAGTAGCTAATTCTATGTATAACTCCCCCTAAATCTATGATATTTTCCTTGAATCTATAATTTTCTTATAACCCCCCCTTAAACTAACACAAGACTAAACTTAGCCTCAACTCTAATGCTCTTAAAATTGTAATAAGACTTTAATCTAGACTAAGAAATAAATTTGATATACTGTATTTCCTTGAAACTAGATTAATGATACGTCAATAATTAAGCAATTTAATTCAAACGTCAACCAATGTAAGTTTTTTTTTGTCATAAAACATCAATTCAAATAAATTCAAACATAAAACCAAACATTTATTCTAACTTCTATATATCCTAAAAACTTATAAAGCTTCTGCTTTAATCTATTACTATAAGAACTATAAGTGAAGTAATGAAATCTGAAAAAGATAATTATATTCTTTAATACCTACGTATGCATAAGTATATTTCTAACAAACCTATCAACCGTAAATGAAATTCAACCATATCAAACATGTCAATCAAGTTATTTAAATCAAACAAATCAGACAATTAAATTAAGTCAAACAATTCAATCAAGCCAAACAAATCAATCAAGCCAAACAAATCAATCAAGCCAAACAAGCCAATCAAGTCAAACAAATTAATCAAGCCAAACAAATATGTTACATATTTAATTTATAATCCTATTTATCTCTAATTAGATAAAAACACCCCATACAGTATACTTGTTGTGTGTAGTGTAAAAAGTTAACATGTAATGCAGTGTGTGCAGTATGTTGGTTCTAATGTCATATGCTAAGCAATATGAAATGATATTTTGATCGAAATGCAACTTGTGATGTGAATTATTTTAATTTGTGATGCACTGTAATGTGTGAAATAAGATGTGTAATGATATGCAGAATGATTTGGTGATGATATATATTATGCAATCATATATATTATAAATTACTTGAATTGAACAAAGGTAATATACATTCATTTCTACACTTGAGTCAATGATGCTAATGAAAGAGATTGAAAGAATAGTAAAGATAAGAATTCAATGGTAAATAAAAATATTTTCATGATAAGTAGTAAAATATTCATAATAATTCTGTGAGAAATATGGAGTTAAATAATCTTAGTAAGGTGCTTCTTAAGAAATAATATAGTAAATATTGAAGATCATTTTAAAGGGAATATAAAATATTACCATATGAAGTAAACTATTTTGATATAAACATATATTGTGAGATATCAATCTTTTAATACAAATTATTATTAAATTTATACTATAGAAGTAAATTAATTTACTAAAGAACCACTGAAATGTTAAAACTTAAAATAAGAAAATTATTATAATATAAAATCTATAATTATAACAAAATTAATTTTTTGATAAAATATGGTAATATAGAGTAAACTAAGAAAATATGTTTTATATACTAAAGTTAAATATATAAGTTTTATAAAAATAAGATAATCAAAATTAGTATTGAATTTACAATGTAACCCAAATCTTTATGTAATCATAGGTGAAAAATATATATAAGTTAGACTATGTATGTTTAAACTACATATAAAAGATATATAAATTTATATTTTATAACAATATCAATTGTTTCAAAATTTTACATTATTTCAAGCATATATCTATGTACTATAATTTTATTGACGTATATAATTTCAATATATATTTTTTTGAAACAAAATATATGAAACATAAAAAAATTGATAATTAGAGTTTGAACTGAAATTTTCATATTGAAGAGATGTCCTTTCAATTTTTCAAAACCAAATCGAATAAGAAAATATTTTAATAAGACTGATATGTTGGTATGTATATTATGGTTTATCAACATATGAACAAAAATGTCTAAAATTGTAAAAGAGATAAATTTCAATTCCTAACTATATGCATAGATGTATATTCCTAAATGTAATGATAATTATGAAAATATTGTAAAGCGTACCAATTTTTCGTTTTGTTGTTCTTCCATTGCCATGAACCATACATTTACATCTTTCATAATTTGTGACACCCCACGTCCGTTAATGTCACTCACTAAGGGAATGTGTTAAGTTACGTGAAGAGTTATAGGTAATCAGACACAGAATAATTACAAGACAAATATAAATAAGATAGCTGTGGAAATTTAATTTTTTATTTCAATAAAAATACCGTGGTCCACAATACCATAAGTCACAAAAACCATTACAATAAAATAACTTCTGTCTCGCATCATCAGAGTACATAAAAATATAAAAACATAATTCCCCAATTGAAAGAGTTAAGTCATAGTAGAAACAAGAAACTGAGTCATACTTCAGAAGTAGCTCCTAGCAGGGTGATATATGAATCCTGACTAAGCCCGGGTGTTTCCTCCCTGAGAACGTTGGGGGGAAGGGAGGGAACGAAAGAAAGAAGGAGAAACAAAAAGGGTCAAACATAAAATATGGCGAGTCTAGTTACTTTTAGTCAGTAGATAAATAAAAGTAACATGATAGGCATATAAAGTGGATAAAACAGAGATCACTACATAAATGGCAGGCGTGTCAAGGTATACAAGATAAGGTATACATGCCACACTAATGATTACTCTGCACTATTACTGGTATATCCTGGAAGAGATGATCCCTTCAACTATAAGGTGGCAAACTTAAATATACGTCTAAATGTATCCTAACTACTACCCTGATCGATCGGCTCCCTATCCCTCGTAGATACCTTGTGCTGGCCCTACAATAGGAGGTATCACTTTCCTAAAGTGGCAACCCTTTATCGTAACAATGTGCACAACCACATCTACATGTGTTATGGTCGTCTTATCCCCTTATGCCCGGCTCATGCACGGACATGGCCCGATCGGTTTGCGCCGCCCACATCATCCTCCACGTTTTGATCTCTTACAATCAGTCAGTAAGTGTGCCCCTTCTCCGCCTAGTATGAAGTACTTTATTTGATACCTACTCAGGGTTACTGACTGAAATGGGTCCCACACAATATGATACAAGCTCTCCCCTTTGTCTTATATCCCCCACTAGGTTTTCATTGGCTATGTATACCACTAGGTGTCTTTAATTACATAGCCTTGTTTATGTCTACCAGATATGCTTACGTACAGGTGTCTTTAATACATAACCCTTAATCTTCCAACTGGTTGTGCTTACCTATAGGTGCCTTTAATTACATAACCCTATCACTTCTACAAGTTATGCTTACCCTAAAATGTGTCTATAATTACATAACTTTATTATTTCCACCGATTATGTATACCACTAGTTGTCTTTAATTAAATAACCTTATTATTTCCAGTGACTATGTATACCACTAGTGTCTTTAATTACATAACCTTAACGGGTTAAGTTTGTGGGCCTATATGTGAATATTACCCATCCCCTCTTCAGATTTACTTAACCCACCCCTCAATCATGTTTACTTAACCCCCAACTTAAATTTAAGTTCATACAATCCCTATGGATTAACTTAGGTTAAGTAGTCCAACTCTTTACCATGTCCATTTATGGTTTCATAATGGGCCAGACCTCCCACATTAGGCCTACAACATGTGGATGCTGGATATGCCGGTCGGGTTCATGCAGACTTATTCCACAGTTGGGCCTAACCTCGTGTCATAGCCTGATTCGTATTTACATACTTAGACCTCCCACATTAGGTTTACGATTAGTGGTTGCTGGATATGCCATCGGGTCCGGGCAGACTTCCAGCACTAATGCAGCCTAACCTCATGTCATAAGTACAATTATAATTCCTTATTGTAATTATTAGACATTCCATTTAAAATTAATTAATCAATTAATTAATCCTTTCCTTTTATAGGTGTCAGTACCTATTTTACCCAATAATTTGAATTACATGTCCATAAATGTTCATATTCAAATTATGCCATTTTTAACCCATTTTACACCGTTCCTTAACTAGCGCCCTCACAAATTTAGCAACATGCCTAGGCTAGACAATAGCCTAGTCATAAACGATAACAGGGAAAATAATGGGGATATAACTAAAATGATCATCTTAGCATAAACATAAACTTATATGATAATAATGTGAACATACATACTAGCATGGACATGAAATTGTCATCATAACAAGGTGGACATAAAACTGATGAACTATGATGTCACAATATATAAATTAGCAATTTAGATGTCCAATTGGTTTAGATCTAATATGATAACATAAGGTGATAATTTAGATCACATAAAATAGATCTAACATGTTAACATAAGGTGACAATTTAGATCACATAAAATAGATCTAACATGTTAAAATAAGGTGATAATTTAGATCACATAAAATAGATCTAACATGAATCATAAGGTGACAATTTAGATCACATAAAATAGATCTAACATGAATCATAAGGTGACAATTTTAGATCACATAGAATAGATCTAACATGAATCATAAGGTGATAATTTTAGATCACATAGAATAGATCTAACTTGAATCATAAGGTGAAAATTTTAGAACACATAGAATAGATCTAACATGAACCATAAGGTGACAATTTTTAGATCACATAGAATAGATCTAAGGTGATAATTTTAGATCACATAGAATAGATCTACATACATCTGCATCATAGCATATCATAAAAGTTACAAACCAAGATCCATAGTAATAACAAAGTAGAACAATTGAATTGGATCCAAAGAAATAGGTCTATCATGACATAGCATAAGATATAACAATAATATAGATTCAAGGTTTGCAACGTATCCAAATCACGGTCTTTCATAATTCACTATTATTTATCTAAATCTAAAAGCAACTAGAACTCATTTTGATTGGATAGCTAAGATGATAGAAAAGGTGCTGATTCAATGCTTGGATCTCAGAATTTGATATGCTTTAGAAGAAGATGAGAGACCCTAGTTTAGTTCAGAATCTAGCAGAGTCCGTCCACCATTGTTTCTTTGTGAAGAAAACAAAGGATATGAGATATATTTATAGCTGCTGGGTTACAAAATTCGGATGCCACCTCAGCCCTAATGGAATTGGGTCAAGTTATGGGTCGTCACTCACTCATAAAAGGCCCGAATACTCGAAAACTGTTCTGGGCGCACCTTACAGGTGCGCCAGTGGAAAATTGCCTTGGCGCACTTGGCAAGTGCACAAGTTATATCTGGTTCTGATTTTCAACTTTCTATCATCTGTAACTTCTTCATATGTTATCCGTTTTACGCAAACTAGGTGTCTATCCTGACTAGAATTTTTAGACAGACGTAATCAGTTTCCCTTAATTCTTAATATTGAATTATTTATTCTTTAATTTATCTTCTTTAATGTTAATAAAATTTTGGGGTGTTACATTCCCCTACTTAAAGGATTTCATTCCTGAAATCTCCAAGTTGAGAAGAATGCATATCCTACCATCCATCATCCATCTACTCATCCATCAATCACTGGCATCCATTGTCCTTAAGGCTTTCTAATGCTTTCATGAATATATGCAAAAGTGTGTGTAAATGTCCCAACACTAATGCGAAGATCATGCGGTCTACTGATTCAGTTGACCTCCTTAATGCAATGTATGTTAATGTCATGAATCTAATATGTATGCAAATAAACATATTATAACATATAAGCTCTATATGCGTGCACACTCAATCATCCAAATAAAACATCCATATGTTAGTTCATCCATTTCCATCCATAAAAGAAAAGAAAATGCACACACATCCATATGCAGTATGGGAGTGATTGAGCCGATCTTAGTGCCTAATGTGTGTGTATGTGTCCAAAGCCAACCACTAGCAAACACTTGCATCCACTTGCATCCATCAATCATATCATGTCTCAAACACATGTTTACATCCATAGGATTCCTATCTAAAGGTTGAAAAATACTATAGATAAGATATACTCAAATGATAGAAATAAGTACTGATAAAGCTTTTGGAAAAAGGATACCCTCGAAGAGGAAAGGGTACGAAGCACGAATCTTGTCTTCGGTCTCCCAAGTCGCATCCTCTGGGTTATCTCTCCATTGAACCTTTAGCAACTTGATCTATTTATTGCATAGCTTCTTAACTTCTGATCCTAGAATACGGGAAGGAACTCGCCTGACTGTCGCCTCCCGTTCCACTTCTACCTCTTCCAATATACTCGGCTCAACAACTTCCATGGTGTCATGCAAGCACTTCCGCAGATGAGAAACATTGAAAACATCATGAACACCAGATAGATTTTCCAAAAGCTTTACTCTATAGGCCATTTGGCCAATCCTCTCGGTAATGGGAATTGGTCCCACAAACCTAGGTGCCAACTTCCCTACTGATCTGAAGCGAACTACATTCCTCAGAGGTGACACTTTGATAAAAACCAAGTATCCTACCTCAAATTCGAGGTCATTCCTTCTCTTGTCTGCATATGATTTCTGCCTATCGTGAGTTGGCTTCATCCGCCGTCGAATAAGGCCAATCTTTTCGGACGTTTCTCTAACCATATCTGATCTAAGTAGTAATCTTTCTGTAGATTCCCACCAACAAGTTGGTGATCTATAGGGTCGCCCGTACAATGCTTCGAAGCGTGCCATGCCAATGCTGGCCTGATAGCTATTGTTATAGGCAAACTCTACTAAAGGAAGATGCTCTTCCCAAGTCCCTCCGAAGTCTAGGATACACAGCCTTAAAAGATCTTCTAGAATTATGTTCACCCTCTCATTTTGCCCATCGGTATGAGGATGATAAGCGGTGCTCAAATGCAACTATGTACCTAATGCTTCTTGCAAGCTCCTCCAAAATTCGCTGGTAAAGATGGGGTCGCGATCGCTCAAGATGCTGGATGGAACTCCATGAAGACGAACTATCTCTCAGACATAAATTGCTGCTAACCATGATGTCATCCTCTTACTCTTAACTAGAATAAAGTGAGCGCTCTTAGTGAGTCTATCTACCACTACCCAGGTACTGGTGTTGCCTTTCTTCGATCTAGGCAAACCATCTATGAAATCCATAGAGACACTATCTCATTTCCACTGAGGAACCTCCAAAGGACGAAGTAAACCACCGGGCATCTTTTGCTCAGCTTTGAATTGCTGGCAAACTAAACATTGGAAAACAAATTCGGCCACATCTTTCTTCATCCCAGCCCAAAAGAAAACCCTTTTTATGTCCCTGTACATCTTATCATCACCTATATGAATGGTCATCTTAGAATGGTGGGCTTCTTCTAAGACTACCTTTATCAAGCTTCCAGTTTGAGGAACACAAATCCTTCCATCTCGTCGCAACCACCCCTTTTCATCTATGGCATATTTGCTGAGGAGACTAGAAGTCTCCCCTCATCTGAGCTTATCCATGATGCTTAGAGTCTGTGGTTCATCTTGTTGCGAAGCTCCTATCTGATCCATAAGAGTTGGTCGTATCTCCAAGGATGCAAACAATTCAGGAAAAATCTTGATGGAGGGTCTAAAATCAAAAGCTATATGAAATCCAAGTTCTTTCTTTCCACACACAGAGGACTCAGGGCCACCCTTTGCCTATTTAGTGCATCTGCCACCACATTACCCTTGCCAGGGGTATAAGAAATCTCAAAATCATAATAAGCTAGAAACTCCATCCGCCGTTGTTGCCTTAAGTTGAGATCCTTCTGCGAGAACGGATACTTGAGAGATTTATGATCGGTGTATAACTCAAACTTCTCTCCAAGCAAATAATGACGCCACTTCTTTAATGCAAACACTATGGCAGCTAGCTCTAGATCATGGGTGGGGTAGTTCTTTTCATGAACTCTCAGCTGTCTACCCCCATAACACACTACTTTCCCTTCTTGCATTAGAACCGCACCAAGCCCTGTACCACACGCATCATTGTAAACAGTAAACACCATATTCCCGTTAGGCAGGGTCAAGACTGGGGCTGTTTTTAGAGCCCTCTTCAGTCGTTGGAAAGCAATGTCACGGTCCATATCCCATGAGAATGCCAAATTCTTCTTCATCAGCCATGTGAGTGGGCTGATATCTTTGTGAAGTCCTTAATGAACTTCCTAGTAACCTGCTAACCTAAGAAAGTTTCTCACCTCGGTTGCATTTTTAGGAACCTGCCAATCTTGCACTGCAACCACCTTCGCGGGATCTAGAGCTATCCCTTATTTGGAGACCACATGCCCTAAGAACCTCACCTCTTTTATCCAAAAATGGCATTTGGAGAACTTTGCTTTAAGATGATGGTCATGGAGAGTTTTCAAAACTTCTCTCAAATGCTGAGCATGCTCTTCTTCGCTTTTGGAGAAGACCAAAATATCATCGACAAAGACTACCACAAACTTATTTAGGAACTCCCGAAACACCCTACTCATCAGATCGACAAAATAGGCGGGTGCATTCGTCAGCCCAAAAGGCATAACTAGCCATATAAAGAAACCGTCCGGAGTCCTAAAGGCAGTCTTATCTATGTTGTCCTCAGCCACCCTCAACTGATGGAACCCCGTGGCCACGTCTAACTGGGAAAATACCGAGGCACCAACAAGCTGATCAAATAAATCATCAATCCTCAGAAGTGGGTGCCTATTCTTCTTAGTGAGTTTATTCAGCTCCCTGTAATCAACACGTAAACAAAGCGAACCATCTGCCTTAGTTGCGAAAACTACTGGAGCACCCCATTCAGATATGCTTCGTCTGATAAACCATTTCTCAAGTAGCTCCCCTACTTGCTTACTCAGCTCCCTCCTTTCCCTTGGAGGGGTAATGCAACTGGCTTTGCATTGTCCACCAGATATATGCAAAAGTCGATCTCGCGCCTTGGAGGTAAACCCCGAACCTCATCAAAAACATTGGAAAAATCCCGGACTACTGGAACAGACTGCAGATCGTCGATAGATACATCAAAAGACTCTAGGAAACTAAGCATAATTGACCCTTGTGGGTCACATGAAATCTCGAGGATTCTCCCATGACAAGTCAGAAGCTTAACAACCCTCTTCTCACAATCCAGAATAGCACCATAAGTGGTAAGTCAATCCATTCCAAGAATCAACCCATAGCCCATAAACCCGAGCACATACGTGTCGCATTCAAACTCGACGCCTAACATCGATATTTTCAAACACCGACAAATCATAGACAGATGAGTCGAATCACCAATGGGGTTTGAAATTGCTATGGGATCTACTATCATACTAGTAATTAAGTGCAGAGATTCAACTACAGAACTTGATATAAATGAATGTGAGGCACCAGAATCAAAAAGTGTTCTAATAGGATGGTTTGAAAGAGAAATTAAACTTTCCACGAAAATTTTTCTACATCTATCAGGAGCACTGGTTGCAAGAAAATGCACTTGCCCTCCAGAATTTCCTGCCCTTTGACCTTATCCCTGTGATCCCTGTTTCTTCGGGCACTCTTTAGCAAAGTGTCCGGCCTATCCATAGTGGAAGCAAGAATTCTTCCTTCGCTTACAATCTTTAACTAGATGACCTTCCTCCCCATAATGGTGACATTTTCTCTTATCCTTGCCTTTATCATTTTTCCCTCCTTTCTTCTGTTGTTGTTGTTACTGCTGCCCCTTCTTGGGCCACCCCTTCCTATTTTGTGATGTTCCCTTAGCCTTTACCTCCTTCTTCTCTCCCTTTTCCTCCTCATGCATCAGGGCCATATCGACAAGTTTTTTGAAGGTGGCCCCCACTGGAATATGGGACATGGCTAACCCATGAAGGGGTTCATTCAACCCTTTAGCAAACCGCAAAGCCTTTTTGTGCGGCGTATCCACCAACTCTAACCCAAACCTTGCTAGCTGGTTGAATTTGTTCACATATTCTTTCGCCGTAAAGTTTCCTTGTTTGAGTGCTAAGAATCTCTCCATCTTCATGCTGCTTTCAGCTTGGGAAAGAAATTTCATTTCGAACCTCTGTCTAAAATCTTCCCAAGTTTCCACCAGACGTTCAGCTTGGGTGACTTCCCACCAAAAGGAGGCTTCGTCCTTCAATAGCCTAGCTGCTAACCAAATCTTTCTTTGGTCCTCCACTTCAAAGATTACGAATAAGTCCGCAGTCTCCTTAAGCCAATTTCGAGCTTCCACGAATGTCTCATTCCCATGGAATGGCTTCCCTCCCATAGCACGGAAGTCCATGCAGATCTTGGTGAAGTTATCAGCTTTTGGTGGGGGGGGAGGAATGACTAGTGCAGCTGGGGGAGGAGCGTCGCTTTGCCCTTCGGCCGACGCCGTTGCCTCCAAATACCTACGGAACCATCCGGGTATAGTGACACCCTCTGGGATATTAGGGATGTTTTGTTCCTTAGACATGCTGAAAAAGGAAAAGAAAGAAATTTAGATAAAGGACCGAAGGTTACTACATATGGCTTTTTGGGGAATGTTTTTCAAAATAGACTTTTCTTTTAAAACCTTTTTGAAAATAATTTTCAAAAACTTTTATCTAATCTAGTAACCTTCAGCTTTGATACCAAGTGTGACACCTGACGTCGGTTAGTATCACTCACTAAGGGAATGCATTTAGTTCTGTGAAGCGTTATAGGTAATTAGACATAGAATAATTACAAGACAGATATAAATAAGATAGCAGCGAAAATTTAAGTTTTTATTTCAATAAAAATACCGTTGTCCACAATATCATATGTCACAAAAACCATTAAAATAAAATAACTTTTGTCTTGCATCATCAGAGTACATAAGAATATAAAAACATAATTCCCCAATTGAAAGAGTTAAGCCATAGTAGAGACAAGAACATGAGCCATACTTCAGAAGTAGCTCCTAGCAAGGTGATATCTGAAACCTGACTAAGCCAGGGTGTTTCCTCCCTGAGAACTTGGGAAGGGGGGAACGGAAGAAAGAAGGAGAAACAAAAAGGGTCAGCCATAAAGTTTGGTGAGTCTAGTGACTTTTAGCCAGTAGATAAATAGAAATAACATGATAGGCATATAAAGTGGATAAGAGAGAGAGAGAGATCACTACATAAATGGCAGGTGTGACAAGGTGAGCAAGATAAGGTATATATGCCTCACTAATGATTACTCTGCACTATTACTGGTATATCCTGGAAGAGATGATCCCTTCAACTATAAGGTGGTAGACTTAGGTATACGTCCAAATGTATCCTAACTACTACCCTGATCGATCGGCTCCCTAACCCTCGTAGATACCTTGTGCCAGCCCCACAGTAGGAGGTATCACTTCCTAAAGTGGCAACCCCTCATCGTAACAATGTGCACAACCATATCTACAGGTGTCACGGTCGTCTTATCCCCTTCTGCCCGACTCATGCATGCACATGGCCCGGTCGGTTTGCGTCGCCCACACCATCCTCCACGTTTGGATCTCTTACAATCAGTCAGTAAGTGTGCCCCTTCTCTGCCTAGTACAGAGTACTTTGTTTGATACCTACTCCGGGTTACTGACTGAAATGGATCCCACACAATATGATACAAGCTCTCCCCTTTGTCTTGTATCACCCACTAGGTTTTCACTGACTATGTATATCACTAGGTGTCTTAAATTATATAGCCTTGTTTATGTCTACCGGTTATGCTTACCTATAGGTGTCTTTAATGCATAACCCCTAATCTTCCAACTGGTTACGCTTACCTATAGGTCTCTTTAATTACATAACCCTATCACTTCTACAAGTTATGTTTACCCTAAAAGGTGTCTTTAATTACATAACTTTATTATTTCCATCGATTATGTATACCACTAGTTGTCTTTAATTACATAACCTTGTTATTTCCAGCGATTATGTATACCACTAGGTGTCTTTAATTACATAACCTTAACGGGTTAAGTTTGTGGGCCTATATGTGAATATTACCCATCCCCTCTTCAGATTTACTTAACCCACCCCTCAACCATATTTACTTAACCCCCAACTTAAATTTAAGTTCATACAATCCCTATGGATTAACTTAGGTTAAGTAGTCCAATTCTTTACCATGTCCATTTATGGTTTCATAATGGGCCAGACCTCCTACATTAGGCCTACAACATGTGGATGTTAAATATGCCGGTCGGGTTCGGGCAGACTTATTCCATAGTTGGACCTAACCTCGTGTCATAGCACGATTCGTATTTACTTACTTAGACCTCCAACATTAGGTTTACCATTGGTGGCTGCTGGATATGCTGGTCGGGTCCAGGCAGACTTCCACCACTAATGCAACCTAACCTCATGTCATAAGTACAATTACAATTCCTAATTGTAATTACTAGACATTCCATTTTTAATTAATTAATCAATTAATTAATCCTTTCCTTTTATATGTGTCAGTACCTATTTTACCCAATAATTTGAATTACATGTCCATAAATGTTCATATTCAAATTATGCCAATTTTAACACTTTTCCCCCGTTTCTTAACTTGCGCCCTCAAAAATTGGCAACATGCCTAGGCTAGACAATAGCCTAGTCATAAACGATAATAGGGAAAATAATGGGGATATAACTAAAATGATCATCTTGGCATAAACATAAACTTGTATGATAATAAGGTGAACATACATACTAACATGGACATGAAATTGTCGTCATAACAAGATGGACATAAAACTGATGAACTATGATGTCACAATATCTAAATTAGCAATTTAGATGTCCAATCAGTTTATATCTAATATGATAACATAAGGTGATAATTTAGATTACATAAAATAGATCTAACATGTTAACATAAAGTGACAATTTTGATCACATAAAATAGATCTAACATGTTAACATAAGGTGATAATTTAGATCATATAAAAATAAATCTAACATGAATCATAAGGTAATAATTTAGATCACATAAAATAGATCTAACATGAATCATAAGGTGACAATTTTAGATCACATAGAATAGATCTAACATGAATCATAAGGTGACAATTTTAGATTGCATAGAATAGATCTAACATGAATCATAAGGTGACATTTTTAGATCACATAGAATAGATCTAACATGAATCATAAGGTGACAATTTTTAGATCACATAGAATAGATCTAAGGTGATAATTTTAGATCACATAGAATAGATCTACATACATCCGCATCATAGCATATCATAAAAGTTACAAACCAAGATCCATAATAATAACATAGTATAACAATTGAATTGGATCCAAAGAAATAGATCTATCATGACATAGCATAAGATCTAACAATAACATAGATTCAAGGTTTGCAATGTATCCAAATCACAGTCTTTCATAATTCACTATTATTTATCTAAACCTAAAAGCAACTAGAACACACTGTGATTGGATTGCTAAGATGATAGAAAAGGTGCTGAGTCTATGCTTGGATCTCAGAATTTGATATGCGTTAGAAGAAGATAAGAGACCCTAGTTTAGTTCAGAATCCAGTAGAGTCTGGCCACCATTGTTTCTTTGTGAAGAAAACAAAGGATATGAGATATATTTATAGCTGTTGGGTTACAGAATTCGGATGCCACCTCAGCCCTAGTGGAATTGGGTCAAGTTACGGGTCATCACTCACTCGAAAAAGGCCCGAATACCCAGAAACTGTTTTGGGCCCACTTTACAGGTGCGACAGCGCAAAATTGCCTTGGTGCACTTTGCAAGTGCGCCAGTTACATCTAGTTTTGATTTTCAGTTTTCTATCGTCCGTAACTTCTTCATATGTTATCCGTTTTACGCAAACTAGGTGTCTATCCTGACCAGAATTTCGAGACGGACGTAATCAGTTTCCCTTAATTCTTAATATTAAATTATTTATCCTTTAATTTATCTTCTTTAATGTTAACAATATTTCAGGGTGTTACAGAATTTGTTGATGAGATCTGATTTATTGCGACGGGATCGTTTTTTTGATCGTCATACCATATTCATTTGCTAAGTTTGAAGATCATATGAGAAAAACACTGATGATTTAGTAGTTTAACCAACTTGGCGCCAAAATTTTGAATTTTGAATGAATGGACACTTCAACTACTATCAGCCCAAAAGTCATATCCCTTCATTAACTTTTTTCTTCTTGATTGATGAAGGATCATCTTGGTGTCTTTCGGCCAGTAGTCATCAGACATAACTCTTCCCCTGCAAAACAACACAACTTTTCAAAGAATCAAGTGTCTTTTCAAAATAATTAATAGTAATTTTAGATAATAACATCATGATGATTCTGTGACATATCCAGATAAAAAATAGTATTAAAAAATTATGATTTTAAACTTTTCAAAAAAAAAAAGATTATGACATCTTGATTTTTTAACATAATAAAATGCAGACCTATCTAATACTAATGTAGTGCATGAATTTAAACTAGTATTATAAATCATTTCAAAATTTTCCATTTAATATTTTCGAAATTCAGATGATGAACTTCTGAAAACCTATGCTTTGATACCAATTGTTAGGGAATGTGGATTACGTATCTTAAGGCAAAACTATCACTAAGGGGGGTGAACAGTGTTTTAAGGAGATTATGGAAAACTTAAGCACAATCTTGAAATACTATATGAACACATAATTATTATCACACCAGAAATGATCACGAACACAGAAAAAATCTCAAACACAAGTATAAGTAAATATAAAATGCAGAAAAGGAAAGAACACACCAGATTTTATACTGGTTCAGATTTCTCCTAAGTCTAGTCCCACGTAACACTGGATTGCGCAATGTTTTATTAATACTAGTATCAATCTTACAACTCCCTTGATTTCACGGCTACAAGGTTCGCACCGATTCCACCACCCTTGATAACACGGCTGCAAGATTCACACCGCTCCCTTTCCTTGATTTCAGGGCTACAAAGTACACTCTCAAAAAATTCCCAAATGATTACAACTGCCCTAGAACTCTTGAATAGCACTTTAAACAGAGAGTAGTTGATAGAGATTGAGAAGAGAAGAAGTTTGATATAATCTGAGAAAAAATCGTCAGAGTATAAGCGTAGAAATCAAGAAATTTATGTACAATCATGATGGTATAAGATAGGATGAAGATGGAGAAGAAGAAGTGATAAAAAATTTGAATTTAACCCTATTCATAGTGTGTGAAAGATTGCAACGTTTCTGAAACGTTTCAAAATATGAAAAGGCACTTCCCTTAAAATTGAAAAAATGACAATTATATGTCGACATGTGCATTATGGTATGTCAACATATATACTATATTTTTGAATTTTAGATCATTTTTAATGTATTTAATCCAATATATATTCTGGAAATTCCTGAAACAAAACTAGTTGTTAAAACATTTATTTCAAGTATAAAAAATAAGAAAATATTATTTAAACATATGATTAAAAAAAATTATATAGAAGTGATATAGAAACTATATAATAATATATATAGTAATTTATAAATAGATATTTATTATTTATATAAAAAAGGTTTTATGAAAACTTAGAGTTTAAATAAGAACATTTTAAATTATAATCAAACATAAACTTAGTAATATATATATATATATGTGTGTGTGTGTGTGTGTGTGTGTGTGTGTGTGATTTAATAAAACTATAAAAATAAGAATATATATTTGATATCATAAGTTTGAAATCCTTGGATGATTTAAAAATATATTGAGAGAACTATGAAATCAATTTTGAAAAGAGATAATTTGAAAAACAGAATTTGAGTGCTATTCAGAGTTTTACATAATATCTAGACTCTATTACCCTGATAATCTTGGACTCTTGAACTCTTGATACTCATGAGTCTTGATTCTCCTTTGAAATATTGAATCTCTTAACTATACGGTCTTCAATATCTATTACCTGCATATAAATCCTGCATACACACACACATGCGCGCACATATATATATTCTGGATAAAAGTGTTAGTATATATTTTATAATCAATAATGATAATTATTGAAACAAGGTTGTTGTCATCAAAACATCATCAACATTGCATCGAAAGATTGCTTGTCGACAAGAGATCTTCACATTAAAAGGACTGCTTGTCGATGTCTCTGGTTCATTACCCATTATGATATTACTTATAGCAGTGGTCTTGATGTATTTAAATCTTTGGATTGCAAGGGCTTGTCGCTAGATAATGGCCAAGGAAAAGCACCATCGCTTTTGTTCAGTCCCAGAACAAACTTGTATGGATGATTTTCTGACGATTGCTTATCTAGACCTTGTGCTTTAAATTTTAACCATTGTACATCATGGTGGCGGAGAAGGCAATTTCTCTTAGCTTAACACTATTTCCTGAGACATATGAGGTTAAGGGGTTATACACTTTTTGATAAAGCAGACAGTGGTCATTAGAATATGGCAATGTAAATAATCAAACATTATGAAGATGATATGTGAAAAGTAAATTATTACCTCTATTGAGCCTCACACATCGAAATGACCAAAATTGGAAAGACGTAGCAAGGTTATGTGGGTTTCTCCCATTAGGGATTCTCATTTCCTTCTAGATAAAAGTACTATGGTATGGGGCCCTGGTATATTTTAAATGTGGTGTATGGAAACACCGAGCGCTCGGTTTAAAGGTCGGTTACGACTGGGGATAATGGTATTCGGTACCATCTAAGATGCATGTCTATATAGGAATGTGCAGAGGTGGGTTGGTTTTTTGTTGGCAGAGAATCAATTAGTTGTATCGGGTTCAGAGTGCATCCCTCTAGAGGTACTCCCAACCATGGAAAAAGGGAAATCTTTAGTCTAGTCATTTGTATGGAAAACTCATTCTCTAATAAGAACCCACGTTTTAGATTATACCCCATAGCATCCCCGAAATTTAATAATGGTAACAAGTTCGGGTACTTGAATATTTATATTCGAAATGATTTCAAAGACTAGACATTAGTAATAATATCAAGTGTTTCTATAAAAATGTTTTAGTTATCATAATGGAAAAACCCATCTATGTTTATTTGTGGACATGGTCTTGTGCTATACTATTTCTTTCAAAATAATTTTATTCACCCCAAAATTGATATATATGACATTGTCATTTATTATTGAGATTTTCTCACGCTAGTTTATCCAAGCCTAATCTAGGTGTTTTTAATACCAGGGCCAGATCTGAGTTGTTTCAAGATTATTTAATCAAGTCGATGTTTTCCAAAAGAAGAGCTAGGATCTTCATCAAACGTATGGTTGTATTTTATTTATTAATTGTGCATGTATCATATATTTATTTTTGTTATCCGCAATTGTAAGGGCAATTAATATAACTATCCAAGCGGAATCTAGGTTAGACTTTGATATGTATTTTAATTTTTTCCAACGTAATTTTTTTTTAATATTATATATATTTGTTAGGGTATGCGGATTAACGATCATAAGGCTAAACTAATAATAGAGGGGGGTGAATAGTGTTTTTAGGAGATTATGGAAAACTTAAACAATCTTCAAATGCTATATGAATCACACAATGATTATCACACCAGAAATGATCACCAACACAAAAACAATTACAAACAAAGATATAAGTAAATATAAAATGCAGAAAAGAAAAAAACATACTGGATTTTATGCTGGTTCGAATTACTCCTATGTACAGTGCCACGCAACGCTGGATTGCGCAGAGTATTACTAATGCTAGTATCAATCTTATAACACCCTTGATTTCACAGCTACAAGGTTCACATCGAATTCACCACCCTTGATTTCACGGCTACAAGGCTCACACCACACCCTTTCCTTGATTTCAGGGCTACAAGGAACACTTCCTTTCCTAAACAATTCCCAATTGATTAAAACAGCCCTAGAACTCTTGAATAACACTTCAAGCAGAGAGTAGTTGATAGAGATTGAGAAGAGAAGAAGTTTGATATAATTTGAGTAGAAATCAGCAGAGTATATGTGTAGATATCAAGAAATTTATGTATAATAATGGTGGTATAAGATGGGAGGAAGATGATGAAGAAGTGATAAAAATTCGAATTTAACCCCTATTTATAGTGTTTGAAAAGTTGCAACGTTTCTAAAGCATTTCAAACTATGAAAAGACACTTTCTTTCAAATTATAAAAAATGACAGTTATATGTCGACATGTGCATTATGATATATTGACATATATACTATATTTTTGAATTTTAGATCATTTTTAAAGTATTTAAACCAATATTATATTCTGGAAATTCCGGAAACAAAATTAGTTGTTAAAACATTATTTTTCAAGTATAAAAAAAGTAAGAAAATGTTATTTAAACTTGTGATTAAAAACTTTATATATATGTGATATAAAAACTATATAACATATATATGAATTTATAAAGAGATATTTATAATTATATAAAAAAAGTTTTATGAAAACTTAGAGTTTAAATTAAAACATTTGAAATTATAATCAAATATAAACTTGGTAGTGTGTATATATATATATATATATTTATATGATTTAATAAAGGGCCCATTTGGCACAGGTCCCTGTTAAGGTTTTAAATTAGGCTTAAGTCCGGTCCAAAAATTATTGTAAATTAGGTCCCTATTTTTCGAAAACTTATAAAAAAATATAAAAAAATCATGAAAATTCATTATTGAATAAAACACATACACGCCAAAAAATTCAAGTGTTAAAACAATTGAAAACCACATCAAAACCCAAAAATACACAAAAACAACGAAACAGCAGGTTTTTGCATCAAAAGATGCACCTATTCACAAATAGTTGCATACATTCATGCTTATATTTCAGCGTTGTGCCAAACTGCAGTATAAATGCATACATGTATGTAGCTAAACAGCATTATGCGCATCTTTTTATGCATATATTCAAATTTGGCCTGTTTTTCAAGTATTCGCCGTTTTCAGACATTGTTGTACGCATTTATGCTCTTGTATAAAATACATGCATGCATTCAGGAGCATATTCAGGTCGTCGTCCCTTTTGAATTTGTTGCACACATGCATGCATATATACAAAATAGTTGCATTCATATATGCAACTTTTCGTAACACATGAATCTCAGTTCAACTTTGTATGCATACATGTATGCAGTTATTTTGTAATAGTTGCATACATGTATGTGTATATTGGTCCAGATTTTCAACAAAAAATACTACATAAATATATGCATTTATATATGCTACTATTGGCAATAGTTGCACAGATGTATGCAACTTTCTTTTTTTTTTTTTTTTTTGAATGCTTCCAGGAATGTTTACTATTTTTTGATTTTTTTTTAGTGAGTGGCGAATTTTTTTGTCAAAACATATAAATGGCGGAAATAGGCATGGCAGGATGCGGAAGTGGGCAAAAAGAAGGAGCGGCAGCTAATTCTAGGGACCGGGTTTACATCAAAAGTTTGGCAGGGACGTGCGCTATATTTGAAATGTTTTAGGGATGTGTGCCTAATTTTCACATTAGTAAAACTACAAAAATAAGAATATATATTTGAAATCATAAGTCTGAAATCCTTGGATGATTAAAAAATATATGGAGAGAAGTTTAAAGTCAATTTGAAATAGTTTGAAATCAATTTTGTAAAGAGATAATTTGAAAAACATAATTTGAGTGTTATTCAGAGTTTTACATAATATCCAGACTCTATTACCCTGATAATCTTGGACTATTGATATCTTGATACTCATGAGTCTTCATTCTCCTTTGAAATCTTGAATCTCTTAACTATGCAGTCTTCAATATCTATCACCTTCATATAAATCCTGCATATACATACATATATATATATATATGCATATATATATATATATATATATTCTGGAGAAAAGTGTTAGTATATATTTTATAATCAATAATGATAATGATTGAAACAAGGATGTTGTCATCAAAACATCATCAACATTCCATGCTCCATCAATATTGTCCCGCCGTTGTAAGATTCTTTATGTTCTATTTTTAATACTACCCCAAGAAAATCTGTCTTTTCGCACGCTTTGTGTTGGCAAGGGTATCGAGTTGCCAGTTTAGGGAGTGCGGAATTTTGGGTCATCTCACTTAGTATCAGAGCTTTGGTTAGCGAATACCAAAGCCTGTTATCATAGCTAAAGGTTGAAAAAGAACTTTGGTTGGCTTTGTTAGGGTAAAGACTAATTAGAGATAGGATGGAACAACTTGGCTTTTTGATCACTTCAAGTCAGTAATTAAACCAACTCGAACCGTTGAAAATGACAGAATGTTATTTAGCTTACATGGTTTGATAGAATCAGACACCGAATCATAACACATAATAAACAATATTATCTCATAACGGAAGCATTTTATTTTAAAATCACAGTTATACAACATTTATTACACAGCGGAGTTTAAATGCATGCAATTAGGTTAAATATAATATATAGATTTAACAAACCTAAAGTGAGCGTTTTCACCACTCTTTAACTTCAACGGCTGAAATATTTAAATCTGTAACACTCGGGTCTAACCCGAGCACTCCATGAAAAACACAAAACACTCGAGTTAGGATCAACTTTATTATAGTAAGTCAACTTCAATAAAACGCTGAGATAAAATAGTTAATCCTAACTTGTATGTATAAAAAGTTATTAAATTTTGAATACATGCCAAATGCTAACTTTCATGGAAAATATAAAAATGTTGCGCGTAACAAATGCATGTTGTTTGAAGTTGAAACCACAAGACTATATTCCAGGTTATCCAAAGAAAGCAGGGTGATATACATATACATATATATATATATATGTATATATATATATATACGCATGTATGTATTTTATTCTCAACAAATAGGGTACGCAACCATCCAAGCAGCATGCATTAAGTGCACCGCAGGTTATTGAATCAAATGTGTCCAAGTCGATAAACAAGGTAAGATTTACTAACATGCACGTTAGATTTTCAACAGGGCAGCACATTTGGGAACTAGTGTGCCTTGAAATATAGGGTGTCAATTTGTTTCAGCAACAGGTTCAGTATAAAAGAGGCCACTAATTTATCAATACATGCCAACAATCAACACATGTGCTAATATAGAGCAATCAATACGTGAGCTACCAATCAAGGCTATGTTTAAAGTCCCATCAAATGGTCGATAATAGCTAATAAATTGTTCGGGTTTTGGGCAACATATTCGTGAAAAAATATATCTAATTTAAGTTTAAACATGGGTTCGGTTATCCAAACATTTTTAAGGACAACATGACAGTGGTACCAATACAAAATTAATCTGCGTTTCATTTTCAAGGCTGGACTCACACTGCGAAATAATATAGAATCAAAAGCATAACAACAAACTAAGCAGGTATATGTAAGTAGATATGTATACTCCTATGTTCACAGAGCAAGGCATGCAAAGCAACAAGGGGAATATGTGGCAAAGCAACATGATTTAAATGCAGCCCGTGGTGATTTATCTAGAGTGATTCCAGTAAACCTTACAAGAAGACATGGTATACTAATATACGATTATTAAAACCCATATGACATGAAAAATATTAAACAAGGTATATTGTGTCAAGATATCACTATCCTATCTGAACAGGTTATACTAATATGTAGGATACACGCAGCGGAAACAAGGTGGAATAAGATGTTATGTTTAGTCTTCATGGAAATTGCATATACAGATTTTCAACTGGTAGCATGCAAGTGAACCAAAAATATGTTTCAAGACATATGTAGGTGTTTCATGTTTACAAAAATATGGTCAATAGGTAAACAAGATTGTTTTGCCTTTTCAAACAAGCCAAATAAGGACAAATTCAAAATTTTCCTGGTTTTCCAATAAATACAGCTTAAGGTATGGATCATTGCTAAAGTGCAGTAATACTGGCCTTAATACTCTACATATATACGTGTATCGATACATATATATATACATGCACAGTTTAATATATATATATACACACACACACTTTCATATTCATAAGTGTGTACAGGTGCACATATAGGGTAATAGAGAGTAGGTGACACAAGTTCAACTGAATAAAGTAAAGCAACAATGGAAACAAGAGGCACAAAGTCAGGACACACAAATGAACTTGGGAACATAACTACATATACATATGAATGCTTATAATTTCCAACTGAGCATAAATGGGGTTACATATTAAAATGATATGTCTATCCCAGTTTCATAAACAAGGCAGTAGGGTATATTCAATTTTACTATTAGTTTCAACAAGACAACAACAACAATTTCAAGTTACAAAGTCGTGGTTAATATACCATTTGTGAAGAATCTAGGGTTGACAATTAGAACCGAGAACCGAAAACCCGAACCGAACCGACCCGAAAAGACCCAAACCCGAACCAAACCCGATAGGTCTCGGGTTGGGTCTAAGTGATGAAAAATACCATCAAGATCCGATCAAACCCGACCCGCATAGACCCGACCCGAAAGACATGACCAAAAAACATTGAAATATATGTATTTTTAGTGTTATTATTCAATCCGACCCGAACCGGCCCGATCCGAGCTTCAACCCGACCGGACCCGAACTGAAGCTCGGGTCGGGTCTAGATTTTTGAAATGTATAGTTTAGTAGTGGTGGAAATTAGACCCGACCCGATGAACCCGGACCCGACTCGGCGGGTCTCGGTTCTAGGCTGGTCGGGTTTTGTCAAGTCTAAACTATACATTTCAAAAATCTGGACCCGACCCGACCCAAGCTTCGGTTCGGGTCGGTCGGGTTGAAGCTCGGATCGGGTTAGGTCGGTTCGGGTCCGATTGAATAATAACACTAAAAATACATATATTTCAATGTTTTTTGGTCGGGTCTATGCGGGTCGGGTTTGATCGGGTCTTAATGGTATTTTTCATCACCTAGACCCGACCCGAGACCCATCGGGTTTGGTTCGGGTCTTTTCGGGTCGGTTCGGTTCGGATTTTCAGTTATCGGTTCTAATTGCCAGCCCTATAGTTTAGACCCGACAAAACCCGACCCGCCAAGAACCGAGAGCCGCTGGGTCGGGTCCGGGTTCATCGGGTCGGGTCTAGATGCCACCCCTAGAAGAATCGAAACCCACTTTTCAATGCAAGTCTAAACATAGTGAACTACCAAGTGTACTTAGTACGATCAACAGTTCCTAGTTCCAGGTTGACCAATCAATATAGAGGTCGGTGTTAAATATTATGTCCAAGTTTTCAAAATTAGCAAGATACACATTTAATAGATAGGGCAACAAAAATCAAGTGCAAGTATACAGGGTGACAACGAGACATGGCTAGCAACAGGAGAACAAGTCGAAAGGTAAGCTAAAACATAATGGTCCAAGTTTGCATCAGCACACAAATCCGTAGTAAAAATAGGTGCAGGGAGTGTGGCTACCTATTCGGCCTTAGTACAACAGTTATTTTCCGACAAAATGAAAGCAAAAAACAAATTCAAACAATGATCAATGGCTACACCAGCAAAGCCAAGCAATCAAGTAAGGATCAATATGCACAGAAATGCAGTTCAACCCAACTACAACACAAATAAGAATAGTATGTCCCTACATATATACACACAATCAAATTTCCAAACCTCAAATAACAAGAGACAGCTGCAAGCACCAGATGTAGTAGCCAATAATAAAATAAAAAATGAACTACCTATTTTATTTTAGTTTCTATTGAAATCAAAACACTTGAAAACAAGTTAATTGTGAGGATATTAAACTCACCCAAAATAGCCAAGTTTCCCTAGGGAAAATTGTTGATGAATGCGTGGGTCGCTGGGTGGCATAGATCTGAGTTGTAATGAGGTTGCAGTGGTGCAGAAGGTTCAAGAAGTTGGAGCCAACATCGGATGGAGAACGATGACATATGGCGACTCCTGGGAGGCAACGAAGGCGACCACTTGGATTGAAGGAGAAACAAATTAGAAGGCTGTTATCGATTTGGGAAATAGGGTTTTCTCGGCTGAGGGAAAAAATGAATATAAGAGGGACAGTGGAAATAAAAAGAAAAGGAGATAGAGATTATCAACAATGACAGGTGATAAATAGTTCAGCAAGACTTTTACAAGTGTCATAATTTATTAAATAAATATTTTCAGGTGTATTTACAATTTATTTTACACTCTAAGTATACAAATACAACAATACTAGTTTATTTCAAATACATCTCTTACATTAAATTACAACCAATTTCAAATAAAACAAAATAAATTATATTATACTTCTCATGTTAAATTTCAAAATCAAAATTTACAAATATTCAAACAACTATACTTCAATTAGTTTAAAATATTAATAACATTTGAATATAACCAAATCATTTAGACTCAAATATTGAAATTAAATTTAAACTTGCAAAATTAATCCAAAGCCAAGTTAAAATAGACTAAACTTAAAACTCCAAATAAATTTCAAGTATAAACACCAAATTCAATAATAAATCTAAATTAAGTATAAATATTTTGAACATCAAAAATCTTGGGTCATTATAATTTCCCATACTCAAGGCTTTTCGTCCTCGAAAAGGAGAGGTTGTTAAAATTATATTTATGTATAGAACAAAATGTTATACTAACACAAACTTAGTTTAAAAAAAATAAACAAAATCATAGGCTTGTATTAGAGAATTAGATATCAAATATGATGGTTCCTGATATGGAAAATCAATCTATGGAATCAAAACTTTGCACATCCCAGTATCCAAGGACTCATACCTCACTATATTCTTCCATGAGGTAAATCCTTGTGCATCACAGTATCCAACGATTATATGTCCCGGCACAGACACTGCTATACTTTCCAAAACACATGGAACAAAATATCTAGCGAATAACATCTAAGGACTCAGACATCACTATATTCTACCATGAGGTACAGACGTATCTGATACCTAGGTGCACCAAAACATCCAACTTAAAAAAGCATACAAATCTGACCACCAGTTTCCCATTATATCGGGGTGTAAGGCTAGTAGGACTACGCTCGACAAAGCCATGCTTTTCACAAAGCTACGCTTTGTTCATTCATCAACATATACCATATAGAATTCCATATTGCCATTTCATAACACAACATTGATGTTTACCTAGATATAACCTTTGAGCTCGTACGTCTCAGAGAAGGATGTTAAGCTAAAAGAATAGTTTCTCCGCTACCAACAGATATATATTTAGTAATGATCAATTGCCATGCCATAAAATGCAATGTTAGACATTCAATCCATACAAGTCCATTCTGGGACTGAACGAAACCAAAGGCGTTCTAGTTGCAAAAATCTTTGCAATTCGACTATTTCTAAATATGTCTGGACCACGAGTTTGAAAGATCGATATTCATCTCTATCTGGCGATCAACCAATGGAGAGAAAGTCAACAAGTTGTCCTTTCAATTCAAAAATATTCGTTCTTCACTTCATCGAAGAGTCTAGAACATAGGCATACTACCAATCTGATGTGGGGTAAACCTCTAGGACTCATGATAGAAACCCCTACATCCTGAAGATCTCCGGTCTTCATAATGTTCATTTGCTCCACCTCATTGTAGATTATTCGAAGTGGGTTTTAGATAAAAATCATCCAAATTCGATCCCAGTCTCTCCGAATCAATCATCGTTATTCGAAAACAAAATGGATATACAAGATTCAAGTTAAGTCACTTTCCTTTGAATTTGATTCATAAACCATTCATTTGACTTAATATAATCCTTAATCATTTATTCCTTAAATTAGGAAATTACTCGTAAATCATTAAGCATCTGAACAAAGATATATTTATTATTCCCTTATATCTTTAAACAAAGATTCATTATTCACCTATCTCTAACCAAAGATTTATCATTCGCTTATCTTTAAAACAAGATTTATCTTTCCATTAATCTTTAAACAAAGATTTACCTTTATCATTAATCTTTACTTTTATAAACTATTCATCGTATCCAAATAACTTAGATAAATCAAATTTCCTTTCAATCCTTGGAAGTCTAAATTTGATCAACATGATTTCCTATCTTTCAAAACAAGTATCATACAAATTCAAATGTAGCTTTAGAAAATTGCTTATAATTCATAAATCATATCAACACGTTTAGATCTAATTCTGTTTCAAATAGTTTCGTATATCCAAACAAATTTTATATCATATGATAAAATCTTTCAAGAGCTTTGAGTCAATAACTTAGAAACTCATTTATGATTCATATATTCAAATACTTTTCCTTTTCAACACATATCCCATTTCAAAATCTTTTACATAATATAGGATTTTTATTCATTTTCTTTTCCGATATTCAATCTAGTTTACAAAGGTTGAATCATTTTAATAGCCGAAATGTAATAACCCGGAAAATCTAAGCCAATTTAAATTTTTTATTTTGGCAACTTTGATGAATTTTGATTATTTAATATGAATTATTTTAAATAAAGACAACGAGAAATTTATTTTGAATAGAATTAGAGTGTATATATTTATTAGAATCGTTGTTGAATATAAATATTTTATTTTAATTATAAAAGGAAATGAAAAGGGCGCGGTAATTTGAAAATTCGATTTCAAATTTCAAATGAACGTGCAGGATTCAAAATAAACCGGATTTTAGTGAAACCAAAAATATTTGAATCTAGATGAAAATATCTTTCCAACGAATCCAAAAAATTGAAATTTCATAGCGGGAATCAAAAGTTACGCCCGGTTGAAAATTCAGAATAGTCGTTGTGGAATTCAGGCCCTTAAAAGTAGCAATTTTGCAAACGACCTTCGTTTTCGACGAAACCATTTTTGTTAGATCCAGGATGTCAAATCATTGCTAGATCCCAATTTGCATAATTTTTCGAATCAATATGTGAGCGGGGCGAAGTTAAACGTGTTTTGACAGTTTCAGTCAATTTCGATCGACCAGAAAATGACTATTTTTCAAACGGTCTCAAAATTTGACAAAATTAGTTTTGTTAGGACCGTATCGTCAATACGAAGCTAGAAAATATTTTTGGAGAATTTTTAGGGTCCGTATGTGACCCCAGTAAATTGAAATGTGCGTTCAAATTCAATATATAGTTTTATATTTTGAATTTGATGAAAACTGATCGTAACAGCCGAATTAGGTTACGAAACATATTCCGTTGCGTTCGGGATGGGGGTAATTAGCTTGGGATGATAGTCATTGGGCTTGATTTGAGATTTGAATTTAAAATCAACTTTAAGGAGAAAAAATAAAATAAAATTATATAATTATTATATATATCCCTACCCTCCACTCTCTCTTCCCCAAACCGGTCAACGCAAATCAAAAGAAAATAAAAAAAAGGGGAAGAAAGCACTCGATGATTGACGGAGCAGCCGCCGTTCCCTCCAATGCACCCCCGCCTGAGCAGCGTCGCACCCCTCGAGCTCGCGCCTCCTCCTTACCCTTCCTTTGTCCCCGTTAAAGCCCCAAAACCCAAACCCTAAGACCCCCCAAACCGAGAATGCAGCCGCCACGAGTCCCCTTTTCCGCCGCCGTACCTCATGACCTGCGCCGCCCTCTCCGACTGCTAGTCCGACAGTGGGACCCTCCTCCAACCGCCAACACCCAAAAAAAAAAACAGTGAGTCTTCTTCAATATCAATTTTATTTTTCAGTTTTAACTAGTAAGCATGGATTTAAAATTCTGATTTACATATGTATAAAGCGAAGATAATAAAGTTTAGATTTTTATTTATCATAAGGTTTAGATTTTTAGAAATGAAAAGATTAGATTTTTACTAATCTAAAAGATGAGATCTTTTAATATATAAAGTAGAGATTTTTATCCATGAAAAGAAACGATTTTTAACATAGAGAAGATTGATTTTTTATCATATAAAAGGTTTGATTTTTCTACATAGAAAACAAAGATAAAAATTAGATTTTTATGCATAGAAAGCGAAGATAAATGTTTGATTTTTTATAATCTAGAAGGCGAGATAAAGTTATGATTTTTTTATAAGTAAAGTTATATTTTTATATAAACAAAGAAAGACTAGATTTTTATACAAAGAAAGATGTGATTTTTTTTTAACGATATAAAAAATTAATTCTGATAAATAATGACCATATGAAAATATGAGTTTTAGAGAAAAGATTTAGAATAAAAATATGATTTTTTTTAAAATGTGATCTTTATATAATAGAGAAAATAAAATTGTGATTTTTATATATGTAGCGAATGCGGACGACGAAAGTGACAAAAGGCGAGCACGGCAAAGATTTTCTATATATGAAGAGTCGCGGCGTTTGGTTTAGCTTCTCGGTGAGAACTCCTCGCTTTTATTTATTTTCTAGTTGAATTATATACTAGGATGCAGACGGTGCTTAGTAGCACCCGACACCCGTCGTCCACAGACCATGGATGGCTTGGTTGTTTGATTGATGTGTTGTGAAAATTGATTGTGTGATGTGGAACGGAATAAAATATTTTATAGTGGAAAATATTTTATAGTTAAAAATATAATTTTTAACATGTATATAAAATAAATATTAATAAACAAATCGGACGATTTGTTTATGTATACACATTTGACTGATATGGATTGGGACGATAAATTTTACACATCGCCCAACTGCACAAATAAAACCTGTGTTTGATTGTTTGGAAACCCCACAAGGGTGTTGGGCATGAAATTGGCCATACACTAGTCCCAATAATTAGCTGTATGTCGATCGATTGATTGACATGCTGTTATAAGAGTTAAATATTTATATTTGATGCTTATGCAGTGTAGAATGCACTCTGGATGATGGTTGGTTATTTATCATATACATGTGTTGTAGGGAATCCGTATAATTAACGTTATATGGTAATTGATTGGGCCTTATTCCAAGTTGGAAAATAAAGAATATTCATGTGTTGAATAAAAGAAAATTCATGTGTTGAATAAACTATATATTCATGTGTTGAATAAAAGAAAATTCATGTGTTGAATAAAATATATATTCATGTGTTGAATAAAAGAAAATTCATGCGTTGAATAAAATATATATTCATGTATTGAATAAAAGAAAATTCATGTGTTGAATAAAAAAAATATATTCATGTGTTGAATAAAAGAAAATTCATGTGTTGAAGAAAATATTCATTTGTTGAATAGAATAACGAAGTTATTGAAATATATAAAGCCATGTTGATTAGATATGCGCCATTTTGACACAAACGATATTTATATCGATTTTATTCATTTTTAAACGAATATCGAAAAGGAATTGATTTCAAAATACAATGTTTTGAAAATACTATCAGTTATATATCGATGATATAAAATATTCAATTTTGATTAGAAATTGAATATGAAGTTGAAATCGTTTTGAAAACGAATTTAAAACGATTTATAAAATATGTTTTAAAAGGAAATTGATGAAATATATATAATATATATATTATATATATATATAATGGCCTGAATAGAATGCGCCGCGCTGCGGCAGTTCACGAATTTCGACCATTGACTTCGAATGGATATTACGGGAGATCCGACCGCCGGATTCTCCTAAAACCAGAACCGTTGGGTTCGTATCGAAAAGAGTTTTCTAACGAATATTAGAGATTTGAAATCTAACGGTTGGATTTGGAATTATATCCAAATCAAATTTGGAAAAGGTTGTCGTAAGTGCAGTTCAATGGCCGTTAATGGAAATCGACTGTACGGGCCTTGATAAAACTATTAAAAATAGCAATAATTTGTGTAAAATCATAAGAAATGATTTGGAAAGAATTGGGATGAAAAATTCCATATTTGAAAAGATAAAAATAGATTTTTATCGAAATGAACTAGTTTTGAACTAGAATTATAATCCATTTATTTTTGAAATAAATAAATTGGATTTGAAAGGGTTTTAAAAGTAACCAGAATTTCCAATAATTGAATTGGAATGGATTTGAATCGAATTTGTCTTTGGAATATCTCGATGTTGGATTTCATGATTATACAGATATTATTATGGAAATTTGAAAGATATATTTATATCGTTATTTCCAATACGATATTTGTTAGTCGTAGAATTTGATATTGAATATGAGCCGATATATTTTCTATTCGGAGCCTTGTATTTGATATCAATTGGGATTAGGGTTTGTCGTGAATGGTGTCTTCATTAACACTGTTCTTAAACCCAGTTGAGAAAAAGATTAAATCTTTTTATTTATATTTAATGAAGTATACCAATTAAATGATACTTAATTTGAACTGATTTTTGGGTTTATCGTGAACGGTGTTTTAAATAACACTTGTTCTTTAACCCGATAATTAATGGAACGTGAATTGGGTTTATCGTGAATTATGTTTTAACGACATTCGTTCTTTAACCCGATTTACAGTGAAATATGATTTGGAATTTATAAATCTTTTGTTAAGATTTAAAGGAGATTTTCCAAAGTAAAGTTTTCCAATTTAATAAAATAAATTGGAATGGAATGGAATTCGATTTGGTAATAATCGAAGTGAATTTCTATGGAGGAAGACAACTAATATATTTGGAATTTAAAAGGCTTTGCTGTTATTCCATTTATATTATTAGTCGGATATGGAAGTTTATATCGATTATACATATCGATTTGTTTTCCATGAAGATTCCATTGTAAATGGAATGTGATTTTGGGTTGTCATGAACGGTATCTTTAATAATACTGTTCTTAGACCCGACGGAGTTAAGAAAATTCAGAAACTAACTCAAGATTAGTTAAGTTGAATGGTTTCTTGGGTATTGATCTGATGTTGGTTTCGGCCTTCGGGGTTAATACCTAGGGAATTGTTCACCTGCTAATTTACGGTTAAAGGCTGATCGAATGGAATGTGATTTTGGGTTTATAGTGAACCGTGTTTTAAATAACATTGGTTCTTTAACCTAGTTAAAAACAGGATATGATTTCCCAAGTTAAACAATCATTAATATTGATTTTTGGGAAGATTAAAACCAAGTGGAGTTCTAATGATTCTTTAATTAGATTGAAATGATCGATAATGGAGTATCACCATTTTTGCTCCAGGAGATAGTTGAATCTTTAATTAGATTTGAACGTGAAATGGTAATTGAATTTACCGATAACATCGTGGTGTTAGATATGAAGTATGGCCAGTTTTACTTCATGGGATGAATAGGTTGGGATTGGGAAATTTAACAAGTGATTACTTCGGTAAGGTTCGCTAATCCCGACTAGTTTGGATAAACCATAATTTGGTTTGAATTGATATTCAAATGAAGATTAAAGAATAAATTTAAGGAATTTATCTTTGATAAAATTAATGGGAACCTTTCCCAAAGTATAAGAATATTTGAATAAAAGAATATTCTGAATTGGAATGAGGCGTATGTTGTGTTGGTGTAACACTTGTTTATTATATACGCGGGTTATTCAGAAAGACCGGGTTTATCCCATTCTGAATAACTAATTCGACGATGTGTCGAGGATGAAGACGGTGGTCGAAGACCAGAAGTCTTCACATCGTTTGGATAATTAATGATGATCTTGATTGGGTTGTACACCCAAGAGGAGGGAATCAGTTGGTGATCATCCAGACGTACTTAGAGATCGATGGATATGCGTGGTATAAGGTGCCTCCGGTTTCTTTCAGACCCAGAACGGACTTGTAAATGGACTGTGTGTCTGACATTGGATATCATTCTGTGTGATTGATGGATATCGGTTGCATGGAGTGGTTTGCCTGTGTGGCTTGCTAAAATGCAAATGATCAAGGCTTCTTTTGAAAAGCAGAGTCTTGTGGTTGATGATCAAAGCACGGCTTATGTGGCATAGCTTTGTGTAGCGTTAATTCGCGGGCCTCACACCCCGGTTGTGAACCAGAAACGGGAGAGGACATCAGGGAGGGCATGCGTTTCCTTCTAGCTAGGGTGGTGTCAGTGACCTACTAGCCCTGACATTTATATTATTTTCACCTGTGTGGTTGTTGGACTGCGAGGCGCCTCGGATATATCGGTGACTATGTGGAGCCGATGGAGTCATTTGGCTCATTTACGCCCCAAAGGGCGGGGAAACGCAGTGTTCAGGCATAATAATCCACATCGGTGAACCGGCCCTGACGATCCAAGGCTTGTCTGCGCGCTTGCCTGAGACATGGGCTAGATTGTCTCAAATCAGTTGAGGATGATCCCTTGCCTCGGTTCACAGATGAAAATCCAGCTTCCAATACGTGACTTTGCGGTTTTGATTGTGGAACCTAGTATGGCAAAATAGTGGTATGGGGCACTTATGCCGTCTATGATTGATACTTATGATTGAAATTGTTTTGACACTATACACTTATAGTAATAATAAAACATTAAATTTCACGTACCAAGCATTCTTGGCTATTATAAGGTAAAAACCCTATCCTCCGGCTTGTGTTGCATTGTGTGATGGGACCTGGGTCTTATAATAGCTTCATTGTTCTTTATTTAGCATTGCGTTGTTGTTTTATGTACTGGTATCCTTGGGAGGAAACCCGTTCCGTGTTATACGGCGTGGTCCCTGGATTTACCTAACTTTAAAATAAAGATTAATAACTGTTTTAGTTCTCACACCAGTCACATGACTGACCTGGAGTTTATTGTTTTTAACCTAAACTCTGGGTACCCCTATTTTCCACATGGGCAGCTAGTAGTTTTGGTTTTGCAGATTTATATTCACAGGAACCTGGTTTATAGCTGGAATGATATCCGGAAAGCTTTGTATCCGTATATCTCTTTCAGTTGTGTATTGTACTATTTTTCCGCTGTAGTAAAGTATTTAAATCTCTGATATTTCTATGATGTATAATATTCATTCATACTTTGTATATTCTTGTATTCTGATGGAATTGTTGTAATAAGCAATGAAATGTTCTTCTGTTTGTCTTCCGATTCGTCTTGTCCTCGACTCAATCCGTGCTTTCCTTAACGGGGAAGTTCGGGTCGTTTCACGACAAAACTTGAAACACTTTTACTCAAAATACCATCACAATTTTGATGCGCTATTCTGATATGGTATGTGCATGTTTCAAACTAGTATTGTTTCAAAGATGTCCATTTAAAACATAGAAATTTCGAAACCAAATTCTCAAATAATTTTTCCAAAATCCAAATCCCTTTCATAAGTTGGATTTTATAGTTCAAAACATTTTCAATCACTATGTAAATATCATTTGTCAATGTATTTAGTATCTTGTAAAAAATATCAATCCTTTGAGAATTCATTCGTTAATTGTTGCAAAACTCAAAGTTAACTAGTTCAAACTCAATCTTGGTTCCTTCCGATAAATGGCACAAACGGGTATACAGACATAGATAGAGTCAAATTTCATGTCGTCGAGTCAAGAGAAGATAAGCCAAGGGATTCAGTGTTAGAATAAACAACAAAATAATGAAGGTTCGAGTCAAAATAAGTTCACAAGATAAAAGAGTACGAATGGCACTACTCAAGAACAGACAATTCGGGATCAATTGTCTGAGTGATGAAACCAACATAGACCATGATAGAAAAGCCAAGTAAACTTATGGATACAAGTATAGGAAGTTCAATCATGGGTTACTCGAATAAAATTCATTTCCTCTATGTCTTATAAGTGATTGGTTTGTAATGACTCGCATTCTACGTATCAGAGGGTGGTAGAATATTTATTTTATTTTCATACGAAGTCGTATGGTCGTGTAACTTTGGGGAATGACTATTGGGGTCATTTCCCGTGTTCACGATTTTTGCCAATTTTTAAATGACCATTTTTCTCCTGGCGAATCTTGTTTCGCCTATAACTTTTGATTCGTAAGGAGTTTTGACCTAAAACCACCTCTACTGGATTCGGACGATGGTTTACCTTTCCGTATAGTGGTCACAATAATCAATCGGACTTACTGTTTGGGAGAAATGGCTGAAATAAGGTTTAGAAGGTAGAAAACTGCTTAAACGAGCTCAATAGGGTAATTAGCAGCTAGGCCCATTAGGGATTTTGGGATTAGGGTTATATAAGGGCTGGAAGAGGTTAGAGAAATCCTTTTTTGTCATTTTTTAGCCACCACTCACATCTCTTGAACCCTAGCAATGGCCTCACCTTCTAAATCACCTCTTAATCGCATTATAATCCAATATTAGCTAGACCTACATCAAATTAAGGCGGATTGGCGTAGAAATCGAGGTATAGCTGCTGTGTTGCATTGGAATCCGAGCCATATTGTCAAAAGTTTCAGATTGGGAATTATAATTGGCTAAGGTGAGTGATTAGCATGTTTATTCACTTATTATGGTTAATTAGGGATGATTAGTGATAATTAGTGAAATTATGACTCAGAAAAATATGTAGAAATTCTGAAATATTATTTTATGCCTTCGTTAGAAATTTGGGTTAATTTGGATTAAGATTGCTAATCCTATTGTTAGATATGATTAAACATGATTAAGGGGAAAACATGGGTTTTGGGTATGTTTGATCCATATTAACATGTTAAATTGTTGTTTTGGTATTTAAGGTTGATTATACGTGTTGCTATTACTGGTTGGTATGATTTATGATTACATAGAAAAGTTAGAATGGTCGAAATCACCATCGTATGGCGTAAATAGCTTGCTGTAAGAGGTGCAGGAAATGGACCAGATCGGATCGCCTCATTCCAATCGTGACTACCCTTCACGAGTTGCCCTATCCCACTCATGACCATTATCTCACGAGCCGTGTTTGCTCGACCTTCACGAGCCCAATGCTCGATCAGTGCCACGAGTCGCTCGACCAGATCACGAGTCGTATTCTTGAGCTCCCCTTTACGACCGAGCTTCACGACCCCACCTGTTCGAACACCTGCTTCACGAATCAGAGTTGGGAATAGAGATCACGAGCCAAGTCGCACCAGGTGTTCACGAACCAAGTTGCATGCTCACGAATGAACGTCACGAACTGAAGGAGGCAAACCACGAACCGCTAATTAGAGGAAGCTAACCCACGAGCGGACCATCAATCACGAACCGAATGGATGTCACGAACCACCTGATTGACCATGAGCCGAGTATGCCTCTGAACCGCAAACCTATTGTGTATCACGAACCGAATGGAAACTGAAGTGCGAACTGAAGAAGAACAAAACCTGAGATGCAAAGGTAGTCCAAATAGGAAGTTAGAACTCAGGATCCAGATGGGAACCAACGAGTAAACTTCATGATTAAGCTTTGCTGTGGGACATGTGAAAAGGGGTTATCGGTGTCTGCAAACTTAGTTCACCACTAAGAGACGGATTCTGGGTTATAGACCAATGCAGTGGGGTCAGAGGAGTAGTTGTATGGAGTTGGACTGCGTTATGGCCCAATAGATGTGGTGATCAAAGCGGTGGATATCGTATGCTTTACGCAATAAGTGAGAGATGTGAGGATGATTGCTATGTTTGATGTTTGCTATCACCATGACATGCACACTCCTATTTTACACTTTATGTTAGTGTTACCTTAGAGTACTGTACATCTTGTTGTGCTAACTCTTTGGTTGCAGGTCCAGGTTCAGCTATGGTTCTTATACATGTTATTTGTTCATCTTAGGGATGTATACTTGCTACCACTCATACCGGACTGTTGTCTGACCTAGAGTTTTATGTTTCTTCTTATTACTCTGGGTGCTCACATGAGTAGACTGGAGACAGGTTAGGTGGTTGCACGAGTAGTTGTACCGAAGACGAGAAGGAGGCTTCCACGTATGATATATATTCTCCCTGTGTTGTTGTCGGTCACTATTTTGGGCATTAGTAGTGTACCTTTCCTATTTTGCTTTAGAGATGGTATTTTGAAGTTGTAATAATGGTTTGGATCATAAGCCGTGTTTTGGATTTCGCTACTATTATGCTTTAGTTTTCAGCTTATGCATTATCTCGCCTGTTTTGTGTCAAGTAATGTTATTATTATATTTTATTCCATACGCTGTTAGATATACTACAGGTTCTTGATGATTCATCGTTTCAAACCCCTTTTTCTTTGATGACCGTCCCGTGCTAGTCGGGCATTGGCACAGTGCATTTAGGGGAAATGTCGGCTGGTCCGGGGCGGGCCGTCACACTTGGTATCAGAGCCTAGTTGCGTAGTTAACCTAGGAGAAGACATTAGGGAGAGATAGTATACGTATTTGAGAGCGCGTATTTGTGAAATTTTGGTTTTCAAAAGCTAGATATATTATACACTATTAGTATAGCTAAGGATGAAGTCGCATTGCACTGACACCACTATGGAGATGGTTAATCATTTTTTCTTTACAGATTGAACGATGAGCTGATATACGAGGAGAAAGGGTTCAGGGGACAACAATGGGAATGTCCCTGATATGAGGACGATGTTTACCGTCTACATGCGAAAAATGCTTAGGGATGCTCAGAGAGAAGTTCCTAATGCTGCTAATGGTAGTGGTGCAAGCGCTTAGAGCCGATTTCGCCAAGCTTAACAAGGATTATACTAGTCTTGGTGGGAAGCCGTTCCATGGAACAGAATCGGCTACGGATGTTTAAGATTTGTTAGATAGTTATGAGCGCATCTTCGAGGATTTGGGGATTGGTGATGCAATGAAGAGAAGGTTAGCATCGCGTCAGCTTCAAGGACGGGCTATGAATTGGTGTAATGCTATTAAAGCAGCTTCTCCAGAGGATCAATTTACTTGGAATCAGTTTAAGGCCCGATTCGGTGATAAGTTTATTCCAACCACTCAGAAATCGGAATTGATTACGAAATTCTTGGAGCTTAAGCAGAATGGTAAGGGAGTCTCGGAGTATATTGTTGAATTTGATACCTTATCGAATTATGGATTGTCCTTTATTGATACGGTCGAGAAGAAGAACGAGAAGTTCATAATTGGCCTAGATGAGTACTTGGGGGAGAGACTCATAAACCATATCGATGAGACTTTCAAATCTATTGTGGGAAAGGCATTGAGATTTGAGAGCCTTTACCCTAAGTCGAAGACCGAGGTTGCTATTACATCTGCAGAGAAGCCAAAGCCACAGGCAAGCGATGGAGGCAAGAATAATTCCCAGAATAAGAGGAAACAAGACCAAACCAAGGATGGTTAAAAAAAGAAGAAAAAGAAAGATGGCGAGTGCTTTAGTTGTGGCAAGAAGGGCCACTATGCCCGAGATTGTCGGGAAAAGCCTGGGGAAAGGAAGTGCTTCAATTACGGCCAAGTGGGACATCACAAGGATAATTGTTCGCAACCTCCTAAGGAGAAGCGGATCGTGAAAACATATGCTATCAACGTTGTTCCTTCTTCGTCGAATGCCCCCAACTGCAGCGTAGAAGGGAAAGGGTGTCGTTATTCAAGGTATGCTTTCTGTTTATGATGTTCCAGTTCGAGTGTTGTTTGATACCGGGGATTCCCGTTCCTTCATATCTAGTGACCTGGCAGATAGGTTGGGATTGGAACCCGAGATAGTCGATAGACCTATAGTTGTGGCGAACCCGATTGGTGGTTCAACTAGCCTTAGTATGATTTGTTGTAATGTGGTCTTATCGAGTCATGGATGTATGTTTGCTTGTGATTGCTTTGTTTTGGGATTTACTGGGTTTGGCATTATTTTGGGAGTCGATTGGCTCCACGGGTATAGGGTGTATTGGGTACCTACCTAGTGATGGTTAGATTTCTAAATTCCCTCGACATCATGCATGATGAGTTGTCAGATATGCCTATTGCTGGCAAGTATCCAGACATCTTCGGGGAAGTGACCGGACTTCCACCACACCAAAAGATCGAGTTTCAGATTAATTTAAAGGAAAATGCCAGACCTACAGTGATGTTGCTTCGTCGTATGGCACCAAGGGAGCAGCGAAAGCTCAAAGTGCAAGTAAGCGATCTTTTAAAGAAGGGATTTATCCGAAGAAGTGTTTCCGAGTGGGGATCACCAATTGTATTTGACATTAAGGCCAATGGTTCCCTTCGCTTATGTGAGGACTCGAATTGAATATGGAGTTGAGGATAGCTCTTCTAATGAGAGTGCCAAGGAATCGTCGATAGTTCGGAATGTTCTAAGCGGACTCGAAGCAAGGGTATCTAGGGATGCCCATTTACCTTGGATCCGTTGGATGTGATCTAGTTATCCTTGGTGGATAACGTACGTTGGGCGTACGGTAGTCGGTTTGGAGCCAGGGCTTCCATTAGCCCTTCAGATTGGTTAGACCAGTCATATGGGTATCGACATATTCATGGTTTTAGCAGGTGACAGATAGGACTTGTTCGATGAATGCTATGGATTGGTTAGGACCTTATGTTGATGTTCACTTTGGTTCAAGAATGGTAAAAACTTCGAAGTGATAAGATGTGTTCATTGATCGTGGAGATGCAACGAAGGTTAGGACGATTCAAGTTGGACTTGAACTCGTAAAAGAAAAATGGTTGTTCATTGATCTTGGAGATGCAACGAGTAGGGAGATGACTCATGTTGGACTTGAGTTATGGGTAATGGATACTCGATACTGGGTCTGAGTTCATGGATAGTCGTCAACGATGCCGACTAGAGTTATGAAGGGATTATCGTTGTCATAAGTTCTAACGGGGTCAAAGTAAGGGTATAATAGGGGCACCTAAAAAGCTAGTTGGACTAGTCGAATACCCTGGACCTATTAGATGGGCGTAGTTGTGTTTGGGAGGCAAATGTACGTTGGAGGTGCAGTAGCCTGATTAGTACTAGGGTTATCATTAGCCCTTGACGGATTGCATGGTGACATGGCCAGTCATACGATTAACGATGGTTTCAAAGTAGGATTCACAGTGATAGCCA
The DNA here is from genome assembly GCA_030737875.1 of Allium sativum. NCBI lineage: Eukaryota > Viridiplantae > Streptophyta > Magnoliopsida > Asparagales > Amaryllidaceae > Allium > Allium sativum. The sequence goes on from CM060921.1 coordinate 83,856,641, forward strand.
AAGTCGGTTATGTGTGATTGGTTTCTTTGCTGAACCGTCTCACGTGGATTGTCCAATTTCGAAGGAAACGTTTCTTGGGTGCTTGTCTGATATTGGTTTAGGCCTCTGGGGCTTGTTCTTGAGGGATGTTGAATACGGTTAGGATGGTTCACATGAGATGTATAAACTAGATGTTATGAGTGTTGTTGTTTGGTTGCTTTAGATTGCTAGGATTGAATGGGTCATTCTGGTTTTGTCCTGATGTAAGGTTTAAATGTTTTGTTATAAAGGTTGTCACTGTCGAAAGTGGGCAATTGGGCTTTGGAGTTCTTCTCTAGTAATGTGATTGGTAGACTAATGGTTAATCTGCCCATTCTCATATACTTTATTGATGATGTTAGTTAGCTGTCTTATTGCTCACTAAGATAGTTGTACCCAATGTTAATGGATTGAGAGATGGAGTGTATGAACTGCCAGATAGCTAAAATTGAGCAAAAAAAGCCTAGTGGTTTGTTACAACCGTTGGAAATTCTCGAATGGAAATGGGAACAAGTCTCAATGGATTTCATTGACGATTTACCAAGGACTAGATTGGGTCATGATAGTATTTGGGTGAATCGTGTATTAGAGGATCCCTTAGAGCTTGTATATTAGATTTTGGTGGGTTATGGGATGAACATTTGCATCTGGTTAGGTTCACATATAATAATAGCTATCAGTCCAGTATTGGTATGGCTCCATTTGAAGCTTTGTACAGAAGACCGTGCAACTCACCATCATGTTGGTTGGAAACTGGTGAGAAATTTGTGTTTGGGCCGGATGTAATAAGAGAAACTTCTGATAAGATCAAGGTTATCCAACAGCGAATGAAGGCTGCCCAAGATAGGCAGAAAATTTATGCTGATAAAAGACGAAGAGATTTGAATTTCTCCGTTGGTGACTTGGTATTCGTCAAGATTTATCCGTTGAAGAATGTGATTCGATTTGGTAGGAGAGGTAAGTTAGTACCAAGGTTTGTAGGTCCATTTCCCGTTCTCGAATAAGTTGGGAATTTAGTGTATAAAGTTGGATTGCCTGACAAGATGGAAGGAGTTCACAATGTATTTCATGTTTCCCAGCTAAGGAAGTTCGTGCATGACTCTGATATGACTATTTCACCAGACCAGTTGGATGATATCGAGGTAGAACCTGAGGTGGTTGGGAACTGCAGACCGATTCGTATTGTCGGATACGAAGCAATTTCGAAGGAAGACGGTGGAACTGGTTAAAGTCCAGTGGGGTGACAATAAGAATGACTGTACTTGGGAAACAAAGGAGAACATAAGGAGGTCGTATCCAGAACTCTTTTCCTGATGAGATTTTAATAGCGATAGTTATTCCCATGTTAGTAAACCGCATGCTAGGATAGTGTAAGAACCCGTAACTTCCCTGGTAAGGAAAGCCCGGATTGCTATGAGGACAAGACGAATCAGAACGCAAACAGAAGAACATTTCATTGTTTATTACAACAATTCCATTAGATTACAAGAATATACAAAGTATGAATAAATAAAATACATTCGATAAATATCAGAGATTACAACAAATTACATAGCAGTGGAAAAATAATACAAAACACAACTGAAAGAAATACACGGATACAGAACTTTTCGAGTATCGTTCCAGCTGTAAACCAGGATCCTGTGAATATAAATCTGCAAAACCAAAACTACTAGTTGCCCGTGTGGAAAATAGGGGCACCCAGAGTTTAGGTTAAAACAATAAACTCCAGGTCAGTCATGTGACTGGTGTGAGAACTAAAACAGTTATTGATCTTTATTTTTAAAGTTAGGTAAATCAAGGGACCACGCCGTATAACACGGAACGGGTTTCCTCCCAAGAATACCAGTGCATAAAACAAACAACGCAATGCTAAATAAAGAAAAATGAAGCTATTATAAGACCTAGGTCCCATCACACAATGCAACGCAAGCCGGAGAATTGGGTTTTACCTTATAATAGCCAAAGAATGCTTGATATGTTTTAAAACACATTATTTTGATATTACTATAAGTGTATAGTTTCAAAACAATTTCAATCATAGGCGGCATAACTACCATCTACTATGTCGCCATACTAGGTTCTACAAATAAAACCGAATTATCATGTATTGGAAATTGTATTCCATCATGAGTCGAGGAAAGGGGCAAGCTCCTCTCCGTTCGAGACACTCTAGCAAATGTCTCAGGACCACACACATCGATCCTTGGAATCGGTTGGGCCGGTCCTCTCTTACTTTTGAGGATTAGTTATTCCTGAACACACGTTTCCCGGTCCTATAGGACCTATATAATGGTCTGTACGTCGGCTCACATAGTGCCGGTTATCGACCATATAATTGAGGCGCCTCACATTCCAACAACCACACAGGTAAAAAGTGTATAAATGTCAGGGCTGGTAGGTCACTGACATCACCCATAGCTAGAAAGAAACGTTGTGTTCTCCCAACGGTCCTTATCCCGTTTTTGACTCATACTGAGGTGTGAGGCTCGCGAATTCACGCTATACACAAAGCTATGCCACATAGGCTGTGCATTGATCATCAACCACAAGACTTTGCTTTTCAACAGAAGCCTTGATCATTTGCCACTTAGGCGTGCCACATAGGCAATTCACTCCATGCGACTGATGTCGATATACAACCTTTGAGCTCGTACGTCTCAGAGAAGGGCGTTAAGCAAGAGAATAAATTCTCCGCCGCCAAACAGATGTATATTTAATAGAGATCAATTAACACAGAATAAAATCCAATGTCAGACACACAGTCCATTTACAAGTTCGTTCTGGTTCTGAACGAAACCGGAGGCACTTTCCTTGCATATCCATCGATCTCCAAGTACGTTTGGACGATCACCAACTGTTTCCCTCCTCTTGGGTGTACAGCCCAATCAAGATCATCAGTAATCACACAAACGATGTGAAGACTTCCGGTCTTCAACCACCGTCTTCATCTTCGACATATCATCGAATCGGCTATTCAGAATGGGTATAAACCCCGCCTTTCCGAATAACCCGCGTATATAATAAACAAATGTTACACAAACCCAACATACACCTCATTCCACTTCAGAATATTCTTTTATTCTAATTTTCACACTCTTAGGGAAAAGTTCCCATTAATTTTATCAAAGATAAATTCTTCTAAATTTATTCTTTAATCTTCCTTTGGATATCATTTCAAAACATATTATCGTTTTCCAAACTAGTTGGGATTAGCGAACCACACTGAAGTAATTATTTATTTTATTTCCCAATCACACCTAAGCATCCCATGGAGCAAAACTGGTAATACTCCATATCTAACACAACGGTGTTATCGGTAAATATTAATTACCATTTCACGTTCAAATCTAATTAAAGATTTAACTATCGATCATTTCAATCTAATTAAAGATTCATTAAAACTCCACTTAGTTTTAAATCTTCTCAATAAACAATATCCTGTCTTTAACTGTGCTAAAGAACCAATGTCATTTAAAACACGGTTCATGATAAACCCGAAAATCAATTCAAATTCAATTCCAATTAAATATCATTTAATTGGTACACTTCATTAAACCTAAATAGAAAGATTTAATCCTTTTCTCAACTGGGCTTAAGAACAGTGTTAATGAAGACACCATTCACGACAAACCCAAATCACATTTGATATTAAAGACAAGGCTCTGAATAGAAAATATATCGGCTTATATTCAATATCAAATTCTACGACAAACAAATATTGTATTGGAAATAACGATATAAATATATCTTTCAAATTTCCATGACAATATCTGTATAATCACGAAATCCAACATCGAAATATTCCAAAGACAATTTCGATTCAAATCCATTTCCACTTTACATATCGGAAATTCTGGTTATTTTCAAAACCATTTCAAATCCACTTTATTTATTTAAAAATAATTGGATTTCAATTCTAGTTCAAAACTAGTTCATTTCGATAAAAATCTATTTTTATATTTACAAACGTGGAATTTTCAACCCAATTCTTCACAAATCATTTCTTATGATTTTACACAAATTATTGATATTTTTAACAATTTTATCAAGGCCCGTACAGTCGATTTCCGTCAACGACCATCAAACTACACTTACAACGACCTTTTCCAAATTTGATTTGGACATAGTTCCAAATCCAACCGTTAGATTTCAAATTTCTAATATTCATTGGGAAACTCTTTTCGATACGAACCCAACGGTTCCGGTTTTAGGAGAATCCGACGGTCGGATCTCCTGTAATGTCCATTCGAAGTCAATGGTCGAAATTCACGAACTGCCGCAGCGCGGAGCGTTCTATTCAGGCCATTATATGTATAATATATATATATATATTATATTTCGTCGATTTCCTTTTAAAACGTATTTTATAAGTCGTTTTAAATTCGTTTTCGAAATGATTTCAGCTTCATATTCAATTTCGAATCAAAATTGGATATTCCACATCATCGATATACAAATGATAATATTTTCAAAACGTTATATTTTGAAATCACTTCCTTTTCTGTATTCATTATAAAAACGAATATAATCGATATAAATATCGTTCGCATCAAAATGGCGCATCTCTAATCAACACGGCTTTTTATATTTCAATAACTTCGTTATTCTATTCAACAAATGAATATTTATTCTATTCAACACATGAATCTATATTTCTTTCAACACATGAATATTCTTAACACATGAGTATCGTCAACACATGACTATTTTTGTTATTTAATATATTTTATAAAGTTATGATAAAGATGTGAATTTAATTGTTTAAAATATTTTACTCAACACATGAATATTTTCAACACACGAATATATATTTTATTCAACACATGAATATTCTCAACACATGAGCATCGTCAACACATGACTATTTATTCTATTCAACACATGAATCTTTATTTTATAACATTCTTTATTTTCCCAATTGGAATGAGGCCCAATCAATTACCATATAATGTTAATTATATGGATTCCATACAACACATGTATATAATAGCAACGATAAATAATCAACCATCATCCAAAGTGCACCACACAACTGCATAAGCATTAAATATAAATAATTAACGCTTACACAGTTTGTCAATCAAACAATCGACATACCACTAAACAATTGAGATTAGTGTACGTCAAATATCATCCCAACTCCCATGTGGGGTTTCAATCCACAAACACAGATTTTTATTTGTGCTGTTGGGCGACGTGTAAAATTTATCGTCCCAATCAATATCCTTCAAATAGGTGTACATAAACAAACCGTCCGGTTTGTAAATGAATATTTATTTATTCACATTCATGTTAAAAAATATATTTTTAACGATAATTAATTTATTTCAACACATGAATGTTTTATTATCCATTTCACATCAACATCACAACAAACTTCACAACACATCAAACAAGCATACAAGTCGTCCATGGTCTGTGGACGACGGGTGTCGGGTGCTACTAAGCACCATCTGACTATTTATTCTATTCAACACATGAATCTTTATTTTATAACATTCTTTATTTTCCCAATTGGAATGAGGCCCAATCAATTACCATATAATGTTAATTATATGGATTCCATACAACACATGTATATAATAGCAACGATAAATAATCAACCATCATCCAAAGTGCACCACACAACTGCATAAGCATTAAATATAAATAATTAACGCTTACACAGTCTGTCAATCAAACAATCGACATACCACTAAACAATTGAGATTAGTGTACGTCAAATATCATCCCAACTCCCATGTGGGGTTTCAATCCACAAACACAGATTTTTATTTGTGCTGTTGGGCGACGTGTAAAATTTATCGTCCCAATCAATATCCTTCAAATAGGTGTACATAAACAAACCGTCCGGTTTGTAAATGAATATTTATTTATTCACATTCATGTTAAAAAATATATTTTTAACGATAATTAATTTATTTATGAATGTTTTATTAACCATTTCACATCAACATCACAACAAACTTCACAACACATCAAACAAGCATACAAGTCGTCCATGGTCTGTGGACGACGGGTGTCGGGTGCTACTAAGTACCATCTGCATCCTAGTATATATTTTTAACTAGAAACAAGATTTAAAGTGAGAAGTTCTCACCGACTAGCAAACCCAATACACCGCGACTCTTCATATGTAGGGAATCTTCGCTGTGCTCGCCTTTTGTCACTTTCGCCGTCCGTATTCACTACATATATAAAAATCGCATTTTTATATCTCTTCATGTATAAAAATAATATTTTTATAATATCGCTACATAAATAAAAATCACATTTTTATATTCTGTACTTCATTAATAAAAATCGAATTTTTATTTCTCCTTCTAGACGATAAAAATCGTATTTTTATTTCAAATCCCCTCACATAAAAATCGAATTTTTATTTCAAATCTTCATACATAAAAATCGAATTTTTATACTTGTTCCTTCATAGTAAAAATCAAATCTTTCTTCGCTATATGAATGTATAAAAATCGAATTTTTCCTCGCTATATGAATATATAAAAAATCTTATCTTCTCATACTTCAAAAATCATAGCTTTTTACATATATTTTCAAAACATTTCATATAAAATTTACATTTTTATAACAAGGTTATTTAGATAAAATCACATTTTTACCACAAGTTTATTCCATATAAAAATCATGTTTTTAATTTCATAACAAAATAAAAAGGAAATAAAATTTATCGGCGAAATTGGGTGGCAAGTGGCGGCTGGAGGAGGTTTGGGGTTGGTCGAAGGCGTTTGGCTGACTCTGGTGGTTGGCGGCGGTCGAGGCAGGGCCCACGGTAGCGGTTCTTGGCCTGAGGCAGTGGGCGTTCATCGATTGAGGGCTCGTGGTTCTGGTCTTCACGTCAGGAGAGGGCGACTGGAGGGGAGATGGAGGGGAAGGAGGGCCAGGCGACAATCAGAGCGGAGATGCTGACGAACGGTGGTGAGGAAGAGGGGCGCGATGGATCGTGATGGAGGCTCCGTCGTTTTTTTTATATTTCTATTCGATTTTGAACGGTCAACGGTGGGAGAGAGAGAAAGGGATTGGGGGAGGGATATATAATAATTATTTTTAATTTAATTTAAACTTCCATAAAGGTGCGTTTTCATCCGAACCCCGAATTGAACCCAACGACTGTCTCCTATAGCTAAATACCCCCATTCTAAACATAATGAGATATGTATCGTAAGCTGATTCGATCGTTTCGATCAGTTTCCGTCAAAATCAAAATATAAATATATATATTGAATTTGAACGCACATTTCAATTTACCGGGGCCACATACGGACTTTAAAAATTCCCGAAAAATATTTTCTAGCTTCGTATTGGCGATACGGTCCTAACAAAACTAATTTCATCAAATTCTGAGACCGTTTGAAAAATGGCCATTTTCCAGTCGATCGAAATCAACTAAAACTATCAAAACACGTTTTCCTTTGCCTCGCTCACATATTGACTCGAAAAATTATGAATTTTGGAATCTAGCAATATCTTGACATCACGGATCCAACAAAAGTGGTTTCGTCGAAAACCGAGGCCGTTTGCAAAATCTCCATTTTTAAGGGCCAGAATTCCATAGCGACTATTCGGAATTTTCAACTAGACATAACTTTTTATTCCCGCTATGAAATTTCAATTTTTCGGATTCGTTGGAAAGATATTCTCAATTAGATTATAATATTTTTGGTTTCGCCAAAATCAGGTTTATTTTGAATCCTGTACATTCATTTGAAATTTGAAATCGAATTTTCGAACTACCGCGCCATTTTCAATTTCTTTTATAATTTAAAATAAATATTTATATTCTAACGACGATCTATATAAATATATACGTTCTAATTTTATTCAAAATAAATTTCTCGTCGTTATTATTTAAAATAATTCATTTTAAATATTCAAAATTCGCTAAAATTGTCAAAATAAAAAATTTAAATTGGCTCGGATTTTCCGGGTTGTTACAGATAGGCTTGTTGTGTTATTTATGTTTGGTTGCTTGCGAATGGCTGATAGGCATGCGGGATACCATTGTATGTTTTGGTTAAGGAAATTCGGGGACGAAATTTCTTAAGGAGGGGAGAGTGTAACGACTCGCATTCTACGTATCGGAGGATTGTAGAATATTTATTTTATTTTCATACGAAGTCGTATGGTCATGTAACTTTGGGGAACAACTATTGGGGTCATTTCTCATGTTCACGATTTTTGCCGATTTTTAAATGACCGTTTTGCCGTTGGAGAATCTTGTTTCGCCTATACCTATTGATTCGTAAGGATTTTTGACCTGAAACCACTTCCATTGGATTCAAATGGTGGTTTACCTTTCCGTAGAGTAGTCACAATAATCAATCGGACTTACTATTTAGGAGATATGGCTGAAATAAGGTTTAGAAGGTAGAAAACTGCTTAAACAGGATCAATAGGGTAATTAACAGCTAGGCCCATTAGGGATTTCAGGATTAAGGTTATATAAGGACTGGAAGGGGTTAGAGAAACTCTTCTTTGTCATTTTTTAGCCCCCACTCACATCTCTTGAACCCTAGCAATGGCCTCCACCTTCTAAATCACCTCTTAATCACATTCTAATCCAATATTAGCCAAACCTACATCAAATTAAGGCGGATTGGCATAGAAATCGAGGTAGAGCTGTTGTGTTGCATTGGAATCTGAGCCATATTGTTAAAAGTTTAAGACTTGAGAATTATAATTGGCTAAGGTGAGTGATTAACATGTTTATTCACTAATTATTGTTAATTAGGGATGATTAGTGATAATTAGCGAAATTATGACTCAGAAAAATATGGAAAAATATGTAGAAATTCTGAAATATTATTTTATGCCTCTGTTAGAAATTTGGTTAATTTGGATTAAGATTGCTAATCCTATTGTTAAATATGATTAAACATGATTAAGGGGAAAACATGGGTTTTGGGTATGTTTGATCCATATTAACATGTTAAATTGTTGTTTTGGTGTTTATTGTCAATTATCCATGTTGCTATCACTGTTTCGTATGATTTATGATTGTATAGAAAAGTTAGAATGGTCAAAAACGCCATCGTATGGCGTAAATAGCTTGTTGTAAGAGGTGCAGAAAATGGACCGGATCGGATCGCCTCATTCCAATCGTGACTACCCTTCACGAGTCGCCCTATCCCACTCATGACCATCATCTCACGAGCCGCGTTTGCTCGGCCTTCACGAGCCCAATGCTCGATCAGTGCCTTGAGTCGCTCGACCAGATCATGAGCCATATGCTTGAGCTCCCCTTCACGACCGAGCTTCACGACCCCACCTGTTCAAACGCATGTTTCACAAATCGGAGTTGGGAATAGAGATCACGAGCCGAGTCGCACTAGGTGTTCACGAACTGAATTGCGTGCTCACGAATGAACATCACGAACTGAAGGAGGAAGACCACGAACCGCGAGTTGGAGGAAGCTGACCCTCGAGCGGACCATCGATCACGAACCGAATGGAGGTCATAAACCACCTAATTGACCACGAGCCGAGTATGCCTCTGAACCGCGAACCGCTTATGTATCGCGAATCGAATGGAAACTATAGTGCGAACTGAAGAAGACCAAAACCCGAGATGTAAAGGTAGTCCAAATAGGAAGTTAGAACTCAGGATCCAGATGCGAACCAATGAGTAAACTTCATGGTTAGGCTTTGCTGCGAGACATGTGCAAATGGGTTATCGGTGTCCGCAACCTTAGTTCACCACTGAGAGACGGATTCTGGGTTATAGACCAATGCAGTGGGGTCAGAGGAGTAGTTGTACGGAGTTGGACTCCGTTATGGCCCAATAGATCTGGTGATCAAAGTGGTTGATATCGTATGCTTTACGCACTGAGTGAGAAATGTGAGGATGATTGCTATTTTTGATGTTTGCTATCACCATGACCTGCACACTTCCATTTTACGCTTATTTTGGTGTTACCTTAGAGTACTGTACATCTTGTTGTGCTAACTCTTTGGTTGCAGGTCCAGGTTCAGGTATGATTCTTATACCTGTTATTTGTTTATCTTAGAGATGTATACTTGCTACCACTCATACCAAACTGTTGTCTGACCCAGAGTTTTATGTTTCTTCTTATTACTCTGGGTGCTCAGACGAGTAGAATAGAGACAGGTTAGGTGGTTGCACGAGTAGTTGTACCGGAGACGAGTAGGAGGCTTCCACGTATGATATATATATATTCTCCCTGTGTTGTTGTCGGTCACTATTTTGGGCATTACTAGTGTACCTTTCTGTAACGACCCAGAAAATCTGAACCAATTTAAAATTTTTAAATTGGCTAAAATAATGGATTTTAAATATTTAAAATAAATATTTTAAATAATGGCGATGAAAACTAAGTTTGAATCGACAATTGAAAACGAATATAATTAATTATAATTATAAACAAGGCCTGAAATGGCGTGGTAGTTTCAAAAATTGAATTCAAACTTTGTCGGACTGTACCGGGTGCAGAACAATCCGGATTTTAGTGAAACCAAAAATAATGGAATCTAATTGATAATATCTTTCCAACGAATCTGACAAATCGAAATTTGATAGCGGGAATCAAACGATATGTCCAGTTGAAAATTCTGAATAGTCGCTATGGAATTCAGGCCCTTAAAAATGGACGTTTTGCAAACGACCTCGGATTTCGACGAAACTAGTTTTGTTAGGACCGTATCGTCAATACGAAGCTAGAAAATATTTTTCGAGAATTTTTCTAGTTAGTATGTGACCCCGGTAATTTGAAATGTACGTTTAAAATTCAATATAGTGATTTAAATGTAAATTCAACGGAAACTGATTGTAACAATCGAATCAGCTTACGATACATATCCCATTGTGTCCGGAATGGGGGTAGAACGCCTGGGACGACAGTCGGTGGGTCCCATTTCGACTTCGAATAAAAAGTCAACTTTTAAATAGAAATTTAATAATAATAAATATTTATATAAACCCTTTTTCTCTCTCTCTCCTCACTTTCTTTCTGTCGATTCGAAATAAAAAAAAAAGGGAAAACCCTAAAACTAACGACGGCGACGCCACCACCGAAGACCGCCGTGCCCCGCTCCACGCCCCTCTGATCGTCTCCCCCCTCCTCTCCTTCTTCCCCGTTCACCTCTCCTCCCTGTTCGATCCAAGGTCGCAACCCCAAATCGCGCCGCCGCACCTACTGCCACCACCCCACACCGCCTCCACCGCCGACGAACTGAAGGCCGCCCCACCTCCAGCACCTCCTGCGCCGCCACCTGACGCAAAACCAACCCCCCCTTTTAGCAGATCGATGTAAGTTGTTTTATTTTTATTTTTATTTTTATTTTTAATTCTTAAAAAACTGTTTTTAAAAGGTTATAAATTAAAAGATTATAAAACTGATTTTATTTTGAAAAGAAAACTGATTTTTCTTTTAGTTTTAAAACTGATTTTAGAAATGGTATTAAAAACTGATTTTTTAAAAAAAAGATTATAAAACTGATTTTATTTTGAAAAGAAAACTGATTTTTTTTGTTTTAAAAACTGATTTTAGAAAAGGTTTAAACTTTAAAAAAGAAAAAGGCTTGAACTTTAAATAGAAAAAGATTTGAACTTGGATAATAAAGATCATATTTTTAAAATAGAAAAGACGGAATTTTTATTAAATAGAAGTAATAAAAATACAATTTTTACATCATAGGAATATTAAAAATATAATCTTTATTTTTGAAAAGGCGGAATCTATATTTTTGAAATCAGATTTTTATATATTGAAAGTCGAAGTAAAAATCATATTTTTATATATAGAATAGCGTAGTAAAAATTCGATTTTTATATATTGAATAGCATCGTAAAAATTCGATTTTTACATATGTAGAGAATACGGGCGAAAGCGACAAAAGGCGAAGATTTCTATAAAGGAAGAGTCGTGGTATTGGATAGCTATTGGTGAGAATTTCTCACTCTTCAATTTCTTTTTCTATATATATATATGTGTGTTGATATAAAAGTGAATTGCTATATATAATATATATATATATATATATATATATATAAATACGCCCCCTCGTCCACAAACCATGGACGATATTTATTGGTTGAAATTGTTGCGAAAATTGATTGATAGCGAATGATTGTTTGGGATTGTTTGTGATTGATATTGGTTGATTGTGGTTGAAAAATACCCATTTGTGGTTGAGAAATATTTGGTTGAAACCACATAGGATTAGTTTGTGGAAATGAAATAAATATATACATGCCGCCTGCGTGCGAACTAGATGCATGATCCCCATTGTCAAAAACCACGAGGTTTTAAGGTAGAGCGAGGAGCCGTACTAGGGACGGTCCCGGTTTTAACTACCCTGCCGTTATGCTGCTGAAATTTCGAATAATATTCGTGTGTTTGAATTATTTTCATATGCTAAAACTATAGAAAACATTCATGTGTTGAATTGATATTCATTCGTTGATTAGAAATTCATGTGTTGAATGGTATTCATATTTTGAAATAAATTGTTTGATATTAAAAATCACCATTTATCGACTATATGAACTGTATAAAATAATCTCGTTTTAAAAGAAATTGTTTTATGATAAAATCCTATTTTTATCACCTATATGAACTATATAGAAAAATAGTGTTTTGAAATGAACTGTTTTACAATAAAAATCACATTTTTATTGTATGCATAAATCGTTGAAATGTGAAGTGTTAAAAATAGCCACTTGTTCAAAATAAACATATATGAGATGAAATATTCATTAATTAGCTAATGAAATGATCTGCACCTATGTATGTAACATTAGAATAAATGGTGTTTTTTAAACCAAATAGAAATCAAATATGAAGTTGGATAGAAAATGATAAATGATAAGAACTGTATATATATGTACATGCATATTCATTGAACAGGTTATAGCAAAGGGGCTAGAGAAGAGGAATAAAATTTTGTGCCCGACAAATAGGTACACATTTACTGCTTTGTTTGGGTGATGATTTTATGAGCCTGTTGGCTAGCCGCTTGGCTTTTTCTTTTTCTTTTTGAGATTAGAAGGACCGGGAAAGCTATTTGCAATTTCCCGATGCTCCCGGTGCAGGGGAGGTTATGGCAAAATTTTCCAAAATTTTAAGGTGTTAGAAAAATATTTGAAGTGAAAACGATATGGAAATCATTGAATGAACTATATTTATATAAATATATAAATATAAATAAAATTAAAACGAAACGAGGCCGTGCAGTTCGTATTTTGAAACCGTGATTTCAAACGACTAGTACGGGAAATCCGACCATTGGATCTTCCCGAAACCTCAACCGTCGGGTTCGCCTTGGAATAATCTTTCCAACGGCACCAACCTTGTAAAAATCCAACGGTTGGATTGTCTGGAATGTTTAATTCAAATCTGAAGAAAAACAGCGCCAGAAACGATTATATTTATATATATATATATAAATATAATTATATTTAATCAAATAACGACGCTGCAGTTCGTATTTTGAAATCGAAACTTCAAACGATTGTACTGGGAGATCCGACCGTCGGATTTTCCCAAAACTGGAACCGTTGGATTCGTTTTGAAAAGACCTTTCTAATGATGTAAATTTTGGGAAGATCCAACGGTTAGATTTTCAGATATGTGTAAATCAAATATGAAGAAAAACAGCGCCACAGCCGCTTTATGGCCCGAAGCGTCGTTTTGAATGAATTAGCTATTTTAAAATAAATAAAAATAGCGATTTATAGTTATAAAATATCATAAGCGATATGGAATGGAAATAAACTGAATTTGCTTGATTTATGTGATATTTGATGGTTGAATGTGTTTGGTGTGAAAATTACATTAAAGAACAAAATTGGTGTTGTCGAATAATTTAACCATTGAAATAAATTGAATTGAAATTCTAAATATACGTGAATTATTTGAGAAGGCCGAGTTAATTCTCATTTCAAATAATTGACCGACGATTGAAAGTCGAAGATAAAGACGGTGGTCGAAGACCGGAGATCTTCACCTCGTTTGGATGGTAACCGAGGTCCTGATTGGGAGGCATCCCGAAATATGGATAATGAGTGGTGATCGTTCAGACGTACGTGGTGATCGATGGGTTTGCGAGGTATTTAGTGCCTCCAGTTTCGTTCAGACCCAGAACGTACTTGTAAATGGACTGTGTGTCTGACATTGGATTTTATTCTGTGTTGATTGATCTCTATTAAATATACATCTGTTTTGGCGGCGGAGAATTTATTCTTTTGCTTAACGCCCTTCTCTGAGACGCACGAGCTCAGAGGTTGTATATCGATGGACATCAGTCGCATGGCATGAATTGCCTGTGTGGCATGCTAAGATGCAGTGATCAGGGCTTCTGTTGAAAAGCAAAGTCTTGTGGTGATGATCAAAGCACCGCCTGTGTGGCGTAGCTTTGTGTATAACGTGAATTCGCGAGCCTCACACCCCGGTTTGAACCTAAAACGGGAGAAGGACCTCAGGGAGGGCATGCGTTTCTTTCTAGCTAGGGTGGTGTCAGTGACCTACCAGCCCTGACATTTATATACTTTTCACCTATGTGGTTGTTGCTGTTGCGAGGCGCCTCGGTTTGATCGGACGATCCGGGTCCGATGGAGTCATTCGTTGGCTCGTTGACGCTCCAAAGGGCGGGGAAACGCAGTGTTCAGGAATTTTAATCCACATCGGTGGACCGGCCCTGACGATTCTAGGGTCACTCGAGCTCTGATCCTGAGACACGGGCTAGAGCGTCTCGAATTCGGTAAGGACTATCTTTTGCCTTGGTTCATGACGGAAATCCAATTTCCAAATACGTGATCGTGCGGTTTCAGTTGTATATATATATTTGGCGACATAGTGGCATGGGACGCTCATGTTGTCTATGATTGATAGTTATGATTTGAAATAGTTTTCAAAACATATAAACACTAGCAATAATATCAAATGCCTTTGTTTTATTCGTATCAAGCATATTTTGGCCATTATAAGGTAAAACTCTATCCTCCGGTTTGCGTTGCATTGTGTGATGGGAACTGAGTCTTATAACGGTTTCATTTTTATAAAAAGCATAGCGATGTTTAAAAGAAAGATTTGTTTTAAAGCACTGGCAATCCAATGGAGTAAACCCGTTCCACGAAAGTGGCGTGGTCCTATGATTAGCCAATTATATATGTGTTGAGTGGATTTCTCATACCAGTCCCATGACTGACTCGTAGTTTGTTTCACTTTCAAACTCGGGTGCCCCTTTTTCTACACGGACAGCCTTGTATTCAGGTTTAGCTGGTTCTTTTCTGGATAGCTGGAGCAGAAGATGGATTCTATCATTTATTTCTTTTTATGCTGTTCAGCTCCTATTGTACATATTTTGTTTAATTCCGCTGTAGACATTTATGTATAGCTGAACTTTATTTGTACTAAGTAAGATCCTGTATACTGTGTAACTCTGATGATTATTTTATCCAGTGCATTCTATTGTTCATATCTGGTGTATTTATTTAATTCTGTTATGCTATTATCTGTTTCTGTGTTATATTCCAAAGATAACCCTGTTTCCGTGAGAACGGGAAATCGGGTCGTCTCATCGTGGTATCAGAGCTTTGGTTAAGCTTAGTTCTGGAATATAACATTTGAACGAACTCGTCAGAAATAGAACCAGTAGTGTTCTAGGACGGGTAACTCTATACAGATAGGATCAGTAATATCCTAGTATGAGTAAAGCGGAATGAATACACCTCGATAGGCACATTTACATTTGAAGTATATGTTTCTATGTTTTAAAATACCTTTTCTGTGACCTGACACTTGATCTGCTATTTACAGAAGAACTAGAAAATGAGTGCCAGAAACAGAAGAAGTAATACTGACCCGGATATAGAAGCTCTATATATGAAATATAGAAATCTGGGTGGAAACCCCTTTTCGGGTGAAGAAGCAATTATGAAGACACAAGCTTGGATTCGTTCGGCTGAGAAAATCTTCGAAGCATTAAAGCTGAGGGATAACCAGAAAAGATTACTGGCCTCCTGGGCTCTCAAAGATGAAGCTTTATTCTGGTGGGATTCAGTTATCGAAGATAATCCAGAAGGTGATATCACCTGGGACAGATTCAAAGTGATTTTCTTAGAAAGATTTACTCCTCCCGAAGCAACCGAGAGACTATGTGATGAATTTTCTTATTTGATACAAGGGGATATGACCATTCCCGAATATCATAAGAAATTCAATGAACTTTCTCACTTTGCCCCTCATCTAATTCAAAATCCAAAGAGGAAAAATATGAGATTTATTCACGGGCTTCAAAGGAAATACCAGAATAAAGTGTTGGGGCATGTGAAGCTTCCTTTTTCAGAAATGATTTATATGGCTTATCAATATGAAGATCTAGATAAGAAAGGTATGCTACAGTTCGAAGAAGAAGTCAGCTCCAGTGGTAGAAATGAGTCTGAAACTGATCGTCCTGAGGCCAGTACAAAGTCGGATGTCAGTAAGAAGCCCAGTGCCAAGAGAAAAAGGGCTGAATCTGAGAAAGGGCAAGGAACGACTACCATATGCAGTAACTGTAAGAAGCCAGGGCATTTGTCGATTAACTGCGGACCCTTAAAGAAGCGATTAAGAGGCGGATTTCAATCCAAGAAGGGATTTCAAGAGAATAGAAAGTGCAGTCAATGCCACGAGGTCGGTCATCTTTCTAAGGCCTGCCCGTTATTTAGAAAATCTGAAGCAGTGCATGTGAACGAAGTGGCAGAAGTACCTGCATCCTCGTCTGCTCAGGAAAGGCCAGATGTTTTAGAAGGCACGCTAACTATCAAAGATATTCCAGTTAAAGTACTGTTTGACACTGGCGCGTCGCGAAGCTTCATTGCAAAAGATGCAGCTAAGAAACTAGATTTGAATTTGAAAAAGCTCAAAGAACCAATGACTGTCCAGAATCCGGTTGGGGGTTCAGTTGATCTCAGTTGGGTTTGTGGAGTGTCGGTTTCTTTCTCTCGTTATCGGTTCCCTACCATCGCAGCCGTCATGAATTTTAAAGAGTTTGATCTTATCTTGGGGTTAGATTGGTTGACTAAATATGAAGCTGAAGTTAAATGCGCCGACAGAGTCGTAAAGGCGAAGATTAAATCAGGTGATTATATAACCATTCCCTGTGAAGGTCAGAATGCTAATAGAAAGGACTTCTGGGCAGCTTTGCATGTTTCTCCAGCCCAAATAGAAAATGTCCCTGAAGTCATAGAGAATATTCTCGATCTAGTGAAAGATATTCCTGTCGTCAAGAATTATGCGGATGTGTTTGAAGAAGTTGTTCGCTTACCTCCGCAGAGAGAAATAGATTTCAAAATTTCTTTAATTCCCAATGCAAGGCCGGTAGTTCATGCTATTCGAAGAATGTCCTTGAAAGAGAAGGAGGAATTAGACAATCAAACACGACAGCTAGTATGGAAGGGCCTGATCAGGCCTAGTTTCTCTGATTGGGGTGCAGCAGTGGTGTTTGTCCCAAAATCTGATGGTACTCTACGGCTATGCGTGGACTATCGTGATCTGAACAAGCAGACAATAAAGAACAAGTATCCATTGCCGCAGATTGATGATTTGTTGGATCGATTAAATGGAGCACAAGTATTCTCACGAATGGACCTAGCTACAGGCTTCCATCAACTTCGAATTGCCGAAGAGTGTGTTCCAATGACAGCGTTCAGAGGTCCCGACTTATTCTACGAGTGGTTAGTAATGTCGTTCGGCTTATGTAACGCTCCCGCTTACTTCGTCGATCTAATGAACAGAGTATTTAGGGGAGTACTGAATAAATTTGTTCTGGTTTTTATTGATGATATTCTAATCTTCTCTAAATCAAAGGCCGAACATGAAAAGCATCTGGAACAAGTTCTAGAAATTCTGAGAAGGAATGTATTGAAAGCAAAGTTTTCCAAATGTATATTCTGGCAGGATGAAGTGAAATTTCTGGGCCATGTTGTATCGAAAGAAAGAATCGCTGTTGATCCAAGTAAAATCACGGCTATTCAAAACTGGAAACAGCCCAGCACCCCCACTGAAGTCCGTAGTTTTCTCGGATTGGCTAGCTATTACCGGAAGTTTGTTAAAAACTTTTCGAAGATATCTGGTCACTTAACGAAGCTTACAAAGAAGCACTCTAAGTTCAAATGGACTCAAGAGAGTGAGGAAGCTTTCGAAGAGCTAAAGTTGAGATTAACAACTGCTCCAGTGCTAACCATCATCGATGGCAACCAAGATTTGAAAGTCTGGACTGATGCTTCTAGAGAAGGCCTTGGCGCAGTGTTAATGCAAAGAGGTCAAGTGATTGCTTATGCTAGCCGTCAACTGAAGCCACACGAGAAAAACTATGTAACTCATGATCTTGAGTTATTGGCTATTGTGTTCGCTTTGAAAATCTGGAGACACTATCTTCTGGGCGAGAGATTCGAACTGTTTACAGATCACCAGTCGTTAAAGTATCTGTTCACTCAGAAGGACTTAAATTTGAGGCAGCAGCGTTGGCTGGAGTTTCTTGCAGCTTATGATTTTGAAATTCTATACACTCCAGGGAAAGCCAATGTCGTGGCCGATGCGTTAAGCCGAAAGAATGAGATGATCGCCAGTTTCATCATTGCGACCTCGTTGATTGATAAGATATCGGCTCTCCAAGAAGACGACCAATTTATCAAAGGAATAAGTCAGCGAATTCGTGAAGGCAATGCTTCGGATTTCCAGTTAGACAGCGAAGGGATTCTGAGGTTAGAAGGACGAATTTGCGTTCCAGATATTCCTGAACTCAGAAGAGAGGTGCTTGATGAATGCCACAAATCTAAGCTCAGTATCCATCCAGGTGTGAATAAAATGTATAACGATATCAAACGCACATTCTGGTGGAAGTCGTTAAAAAGAGACATCTCGATATATGTGAGTCGATGCCCTACTTGCCAGCTAGTCAAAAGTGACCAACAGAAATTGGCTGGATTGTTACAACCACTAGAAGTTCCTGGCTGGAAGTGGGAACATATTTCTATGGATTTCATTGATGGTTTGCCCAGAACCAAGAAAGGAAATGACAGTATTTGGGTGATCGTAGATCGCTTCACGAAGACCGCCCATTTCATACCTGTCAGATCAAACAGAACCGCTCAGAGTCTGGCGCAGATTTACACCAGGGAAATAGTTAGACTGCATGGAGTGCTGCTCAGTATAGTAGGTGATAGAGATACAATATTCACTAGCAAATTCTGGGAAGCATTTCAAGTCGAGCTGGGAACGAAGTTAAACTTGAGCACCGCTTATCATCCTCAGACAGACGGTCAGACTGAGAGGGTGAATCGCATTTTAGAAGATCTATTGTGGGCTTGTGTTCTAGATTTCGGTGGATCATGGGAAGACCATCTGCATTTGGCTGAATTCTCTTATAACAACAGCTACCAGGCGAGTCTGACAATGTCGCCATTCGAAGCATTGTATGGTAGACCGTGCCGATCTCCTGCTTGTTGGGTCGAGCCTGGAAATAGACTTGTGTTGGGTCCTGATATGATTCGAGAAGTTGCCGACAAAGTCGATTTTATTAAGAAGCGATTACTCGCCGCTCAAAGCCGACAAAAGAGCTATGCCGATAGAAGAAGAAGAGATATATCCTTTGAAGTTGGTGACTATGTATATTTGAAAGTATCGCCGATGAGAGGAGTTATCCGGTTCGGTAAAACTGGAAAGTTGGCACCCAAATTCATTGGTCCGTTTCCTATTCTGGAACGGATTGGAACTCTCGCTTACAGCGTCAAACTGCCTGACTGGTTGCCTGGAGTGCATGATGTATTTCACATATCTCAACTTCGAAAGCACGTTCATGATCCAGACTTGATCGTGGAAGAAGCAGCTCAGCAGGATATTGAAATTACTCCAGAATTAGCTGTGAGGCGAGAGCCGCTAAAGATTATCGGCAAAGAAACCAAAGAGTTGAGGAACAAGAAGGTTCACTTAGTCAAAGTGCAATGGAGTGGAGATCCGCGAGATTGTACTTGGGAAACCGAGGAGAGCATTCAGAAAGCTTATCCCAGATGCCGAGTAGATATCTCTGATTGACTCCGGTGCAAGGTACATTTAACCTACATTGCATTACCATTCAATTCTCTACTCTATTGATATTTTCTTTTCATAGATATACACTTTTAATTATATAGGCTGAATGATTTTGAAAAGGAGTATAAAAAAAAGATTAGTATATTTTTGAAGGTTAAAAACAATTGGATTGGTTATTGTGTTGTGTGATTGTAGATTTATCAAACCACTTTCGACTTTATTCCTTTTCGGGGACGAAAAGTTTTAAGTGGGGGAGATTGTAACGACCCAGAAAATCTGAACCAATTTAAAATTTTTAAATTGGCTAAAATAATGGATTTTAAATATTTAAAATAAATATTTTAAATAATGGCGATGAAAACTAAGTTTGAATCGACAATTGAAAACGAATATAATTAATTATAATTATAAACAAGGCCTGAAATGGCGTGGTAGTTTCAAAAATTGAATTCAAACTTTGTCGGACTGTACCGGGTGCAGAACAATCCGGATTTTAGTGAAACCAAAAATAATGGAATCTAATTGATAATATCTTTCCAACGAATCTGACAAATCGAAATTTGATAGCGGGAATCAAACGATATGTCCAGTTGAAAATTCTGAATAGTCGCTATGGAATTCAGGCCCTTAAAAATGGACGTTTTGCAAACGACCTCGGATTTCGACGAAACTAGTTTTGTTAGGACCGTATCGTCAATACGAAGCTAGAAAATATTTTTCGAGAATTTTTCTAGTTAGTATGTGACCCCGGTAATTTGAAATGTACGTTTAAAATTCAATATAGTGATTTAAATGTAAATTCAACGGAAACTGATTGTAACAATCGAATCAGCTTACGATACATATCCCATTGTGTCCGGAATGGGGGTAGAACGCCAGGGACGACAGTCGGTGGGTCCCATTTCGACTTCGAATAAAAAGTCAACTTTTAAATAGAAATTTAATAATAATAAATATTTATATAAACCCTTTTTCTCTCTCTCTCTCTCCTCACTTTCTTTCTGTCGATTCGAAATAAAAAAAAAGGGAAAACCCTAAAACTAACGACGGCGACGCCACCACCGAAGACCGCCGTGCCCCGCTCCACGCCCCTCTGATCGTCTCCCCCCTCCTCTCCTTCTTCCCCGTTCACCTCTCCTCCCTGTTCGATCCAAGGTCGCAACCCCAAATCGCGCCGCCGCACCTACTGCCACCACCCCACACCGCCTCCACCGCCGACGAACTGAAGGTCGCCCCACCTCCAGCACCTCCTGCGCCGCCACCTGACGCAAAACCAACCCCCCTTTTAGCAGATCGATGTAAGTTGTTTTATTTTTATTTTTATTTTTATTTTTAATTCTTAAAAAACTGTTTTTAAAAGGTTTTAAATTAAAAGATTATAAAACTGATTTTATTTTGAAAAGAAAACTGATTTTATTTTGAAAAGAAAACTGATTTTTCTTTTAGTTTTAAAACTGATTTTAGAAATGGTATTAAAAAATGATTTTTAAAAAAAAAAGATTATAAAACTGATTTTATTTTGAAAAGAAAACTGATTTTTTTTGTTTTAAAAACTGATTTTAGAAAAGGTTTAAACTTTAAAAAAGAAAAAGGCTTGAACTTTAAATAGAAAAAGATTTGAACTTGGATAATAAAGATCATATTTTTAAAATAGAAAAGACGGAATTTTTATTAAGTAGAAGTAATAAAAATACAATTTTTACATCATAGGAATATTAAAAATATAATCTTTATTTTTGAAAAGGCGGAATCTATATTTTTGAAATCAGATTTTTATATATTGAAAGTTGAAGTAAAAATCATATTTTTATATATAGAATAGCGTTGTAAAAATTCGATTTTTATATATTGAATAGCATCGTAAAAATTCGATTTTTACATATGTAGAGAATACGGGCGAAAGCGACAAAAGGCGAAAATTTCTATAAAGGAAGAGTCGTGGTATTGGATAGCTATTGGTGAGAATTTCTCACTCTTCAATTTCTTTTTCTATATATATATATATATATATATATATATGTGTGTGTTGATATAAAAGTGAATTGCTATATAATATATATATATATATACATACGCCCCCTCGTCCACAAACCATGGACGATATTTATTGGTTGAAATTGTTGTGAAAATTGATTGATAGCGAATGATTGTTTGGGATTGTTTGTGATTGATATTGGTTGATTGTGGTTGAAAAATACCCATTTGTGGTTGAGAAATATTTGGTTGAAACCACATAGGATTAGTCTGTGGAAATGAAATAAATATATACATGCCGCCTGCGTGCGAACTAGATGCATGATCCCCATTGTCAAAAACCACGAGGTTTTAAGGTAGAGCGGGGAGCCGTACTAGGGACGGTCCCGGTTTTAACTACCCTGCCGTTATGCTGCTGAAATTTCGAATAATATTCGTGTGTTTGAATTATTTTCATATGCTAAAACTATAGAAAACATTCATGTGTTGAATTGATATTCATTCGTTGATTAGAAATTCATGTGTTGAATGGTATTCATATTTTGAAATAAATTGTTTGATATTAAAAATCACCATTTATCGACTATATGAACTGTATAAAATAATCTCGTTTTAAAAGAAATTGTTTTATGATAAAATCCTATTTTTATCACCTATATGAACTATATAGAAAAATAGTGTTTTGAAATGAACTGTTTTACAATAAAAATCACATTTTTATTGTATGCATAAATCGTTGAAATGTGAAGTGTTAAAAATAGCCACTTGTTCAAAATAAACATATATGAGATGAAATATTCATTAATTAGCTAATGAAATGATCTGCACCTATGTATGTAACATTAGAATAAATGGTGTTTTTTAAACCAAATAGAAATCAAATATGAAGTTGGATAGAAAATGATAAATGATAAGAACTGTATATATATGTACATGCATATTCATTGAATAGGTTATAGCAAAGGGGCTAGAGAAGAGGAATAAAATTTTGTGCCCGACAAATAGGTACACATTTACTGCTTTGTTTGGGTGATGATTTTATGAGCCTGTTGGCTAGCCGCTTGGCTTTTTCTTTTTCTTTTTGAGATTAGAAGGACCGGGAAAGCTATTTGCAATTTCCCGATGCTCCCGGTGCAGGGGAGGTTATGGCAAAATTTTCCAAAATTTTAAGGTGTTAGAAAAATATTTGAAGTGAAAACGATATGGAAATCATTGAATGAACTATATTTATATAAATATATAAATATAAATAAAATTAAAACGAAGCGAGGCCGTGCAGTTCGTATTTTGAAACCGTGATTTCAAACGACTAGTACGGGAAATCCGACCATTGGATCTTCCCGAAACCTCAACCGTCGGGTTCGCCTTGGAATAATCTTTCCAACGGCACCAACCTTGTAAAAATCCAACGGTTGGATTGTCTGGAATGTTTAATTCAAATCTAAAGAAAAACAGCGCCAGAAACGATTATATTTATATATATATATAAATATAATTATATTTAATCGAATAACGACGCTGCAGTTCGTATTTTGAAATCGAAACTTCAAACGATTGTACTGGGAG
Source organism: Allium sativum (assembly GCA_030737875.1). NCBI lineage: Eukaryota > Viridiplantae > Streptophyta > Magnoliopsida > Asparagales > Amaryllidaceae > Allium > Allium sativum. The sequence goes on from CM060921.1 coordinate 83,880,250, forward strand.
ATCCGACCGTCGGATTTTCCCGAAACTGGAACCGTTGGATTCGTATTGAAAAGACCTTTCTAATGATGTAAATTTTGTGAAGATCCAACGGTTAGATTTTCAGATATGTGTAAATCAAATCTGAAGAAAAACAGCGCCACGGCCGCTTTATGGCCCGAAGCGTCGTTTTGAATGAATTAGCTATTTTAAAATAAATAAAAATAGCGATTTATAGTTATAAAATATCATAAGCGATATGGAATGGAAATAAACTGAATTTGCTTGATTTATGTGATATTTGATGGTTGAATGTGTTTGGTGTGAAAATCACATTAAAGAACAAAATTGGTGTTGTCGAATAATTTAACCATTGAAATAAATTGAATTGAAATTCTAAATATACGTGAATTATTTGAGAAGGCCAAGTTAATTCTCATTTCAAATAATTGACCGACGATTGAAAGTCGAAGATAAAGACGGTGGTCGAAGACCGGAGATCTTCACCTCGTTTGGATGGTAACCGAGGTCCTGATTGGGAGGCATCCCGAAATATGGATAATGAGTGGTGATCGTTCAGACGTACGTGGTGATCGATGGGTTTGCGAGGTATTTAGTGCCTCCGGTTTCGTTCAGACCCAGAACGGACTTGTAAATGGACTGTGTGTCTGACATTGGATTTTATTCTGTGTTGATTGATCTCTATTAAATATACATCTGTTTTGGCGGCGGAGAATTTATTCTTTTGCTTAACGCCCTTCTCTGAGACGCACAAGCTCAGAGGTTGTATATCGATGGACATCAGTCGCATGGCATGAATTGCCTGTGTGGCATGCTAAGATGCAGTGATCAGGGCTTCTGTTGAAAAGCAAAGTCTTGTGGTGATGATTAAAGCACCGCCTGTGTGGCGTAGCTTTGTGTATAACGTGAATTCGCGAGCCTCACACCCCGGTTTGAACCTAAAACGGGAGAAGGACCTCAGGGAGGGCATGCGTTTCTTTCTAGCTAGGGTGGTGTCAGTGACCTACCAGCCCTGACATTTATATACTTTTCACCTATGTGGTTGTTGCTGTTGCGAGGCGCCTCGGTTTGATCGGACGATCCGGGTCCGATGGAGTCATTCGTTGGCTCGTTGACGCCCCAAAGGGCGGGAAAACGCAGTGTTCAAGAATTTTAATCCACATCGGTGGACCGGCTCTGACGATTCTAGGGTCACTCGAGCTCTGATCCTGAGACACGGGCTAGAGCGTCTCGAATTCGGTAAGGACTATCTTTTGCCTTGGTTCATGACGGAAATCCAATTTCCAAATACGTGATCGTGCGGTTTCAGTTGTATATATATATTTGGCGACATAGTGGCATGGGACGCTCATGTCGTCTATGATTGATAGTTATTATTTGAAATAGTTTTCAAAACATATAAACACTAGCAATAATATCAAATGCCTTTGTTTTATTCGTATCAAGCATATTTTGGCCATTATAAGGTAAAACTCTATCCTCCGGTTTGCGTTGCATTGTGTGATGGGAACTGGGTCTTATAACGGTTTCATTTTTATAAAAAGCATAGCGATGTTTAAAAGAAAGATTTGTTTTAAAGCACTGGCAATCCAATGGAGTAAACCTGTTCCACGAAAGTGGCGTGGTCCTGTGATTAGCCAATTATATATGTGTTGAGTGGATTTCTCATACCAGTCCCATGACTGACTCGTAGTTTGTTTCACTTTCAAACTCGGGTGCCCCTTTTTCTACACGGGCAGCCTTGTATTCAGGTTTAGCTGGTTCTTTTCTGGATAGCTGGAGCTGAAGATGGATTCTATCATTTATTTCTTTTTATGCTGTTCAGCTCCTATTGTACATATTTTGTTTATTTCCGCTGTAGACATTTATGTATAGCTGAACTGTATTTGTACTAAGTAAGATCCTGTATACTGTGTAACTCTGATGATTATTTTATCCAGTGCATTCTATTGTTCATATCTGGTGTATTTATTTAATTCTGTTCTGCTATTATCTGTTTCTGTGTTATATTCCAATGATAACCCTGTTTCCGTGAGAACGGGAAATCGGGTCGTCTCACTTTCCTATTTTGCTTTAGAGACAGTATTTTGAAGTTGTAATAATGATTTGGATCATAAGCTGTGTTTTGGATTCCGCTACTATGATGGTTCAGTTTTCAGCTTATGCACTGTCTCGCTTATTTTATGTCAAGTTATGTTATTATTATATTTTATTCCATGCGTTGTGAGATATACTACAGGTTCTTGACGATTCATCATTTCAAAACCCTTTTTCTTTGATGATCGTCCCGTGCTAGTCGGGCATTAGCACAGCGCATTTCGAGGAAATGTCGGCTGGTCCGGGGCGGGCCGTCACAGGTCTCCCTTCGATTCATTCATACAGTTTCAAGTAGGGAAAACCAGTCTTCTCCCCCACTCATATATTTGTTATAATTCGACCCATAATCTAAAATAAGGAGTGATTTCTTAAACACATCTTATATACGGTTTCTTAACGGAATAAGCTCAATTAATTTACTTCTCAAATTCTTTAAGTAAGATTTACTTTTAAAAATATACCCTCATAAGCTTTTGACAAAATTGTTTGATTTATGCTTAGCACTCATTATCCTAAATAAATACATGTTCAACTTAACTACCTTATACTAAATTCATTTAACATTTCTGAACATTTATCAAAATAGTTCCATGTATTTTTCGCCGTCCTAACCAAAATCATATAGCCATCCCGCTTTGGAAACTCGAAAATAAATGTTGATGATGCCGCTGTCATCAACAAAATCATTTTCTTATGAATAGAATGTGATTCTATATCTATCTAGTACATATAGGAGTAGTATATACGTTAGCCAGACGTATATTCAAAATCCTCACATACTTGATGGTCCAACCTCGATGTCAAATAAATACTCACAACTCTTATTATAAGATACACGGTTTCCATTTCACATTGATGACCTTCTAAATCTTTAGTTTTCGAATGAACTCGAGACTTAAATTTATCGAAAAGAGCTATCGAAGAACAAATTCAAGAAGGAATTCTAAATTTCTAAAATAAGCTTCTCTAAAGTAATTATATTATCAATTCCACTCATTATATGGTATTACTGAACACCCGATAAGCTAAGCTTTGTTGAACTAAAGCTCTGATACCACTTTGTAATGACCTTCCTTTCTGAACACTTCAAGTCAGTAATTAAAACAACTCGAGTCGTTCAAGACAACAGATTATTATTTAGCTTATAGGGTTTAATAGAATAAGACATAGAATCGTAACACAGAATAAACAATAATATCTCAAAATAGAACCGTTTTATTTTAAAATCAGAGTTATACAATATTTATTTCACAACGGAATTTAAATACATACAATTAATTAAATAAAATATACAGATTTGACAAACCCAAAGTAAGCGTTTTCACCACTCTCTAACTTCAACATATGAAGTCTTTAAATTTGCAACACTCGGGTCTGAACAGAGCGTTCCATTCAGAATACAAAACACTCGAGTAAGGATTAACTTTATTCAAGCAAGTCAACTTCAATAAAACACTAAAATAAAATAGTTAATCCTAAATTGTATAAGAAGTTATAAATTTTGAATATATGTCGAATGCCAACTTTCATGGCTATTATAAAATGTTGCTCATAACAAATACATGTCGTTTAAGTTCAAACAACAAAGTTATGCTCTAGGTTATCCGAAGAAAACGAGGTGGTATATGTATTTTATTCTCATCACTTAGGGTACGCAACCGTCCATGCAACATGCATTAAGTGCACTGAGGTTATTGAATCAAATGTGAACAAATGTGTCCAAGTCGATAAACAAGATAGGGTGTACTAACATGCACATTAGATTTTCAACAGGGAAACAAATTTGGAAACTAGTGTGCCTTAAAATATAAGGTGTCAATTTGTTTCAACAACATGTTCTATATAAAAGAGGCCACTAATTTATCAATATATGCCAACAATCTACACATATGCTAATATGGTGCATACAGTGCATGAGCTACTAATTAAGTCTATGCTTAAAGTCACTGCAAAGGGCCGACAAAAGCTAATAAAGTGTTTGGGTTTTGAGAAAAATATTTGTGAACAAATCTATCTAATTTAAGTTTAAACATGGGTTTGGTTATCCAAACATTTTTAAGGATAGAATGACAGTGGTGCCAAAAAAAAAATTAATCTGCATTTCATGTTCAAGGATGGACACACGCTATCAAATAAAATAGAATCAAAAGCATAACAACAAACTGAGAGGTATATGTAAGTACACATGCATACTTCTGTGTTTACAGAATAAGGCACGCAAAGCATCAAGGTAGAATATGTGGCAAAGCAACATGATTTAATTGCAGCTCATGGTGATTTATCTAGTTTAGAGCGATTCCAGTAAACCTTACAAAGAGTCAGGGTATACTAATATATGATTATTAAACACCATATGGTAGGACAAATATTAAACAAGGTACATTGTGTCAGGATTTTGCAATCCTATCTAAACAGGGAATACTAATATGTATAATACAAGCAACGAAAATAAGGTGGGCTAAGATGCTATGTTCGATCTTTAAGGAAATTGCATATACAAATTTTCAACAGGTAACATGTAACCAGACCAAAAATATGTTTTAGGACATATGTAGGTGTTTCATGTTGACAAAAATAAGCCCAATAATTAAATAGGAGTGTTTCGCCTTTTCAAACAAGCCAAACGAGGAAAAATTCATATATTTCTTAGTTTTCCAATGAATACAGCATAGAGTTTGGACCATTGCTAAAGTGAAGTAATACTGACCCCAATACTCTACATATACATGGGTATTGATACATACATATATATATATACATACATGCATGCATAGTTTAATACATGTACACATACTTGTATATTCACAAGTGGTACTTGTGCACACACAGGGCAGTAGAGAGCAGGTGACATAAGTTTGACCGAATAAAGTAAGGGTAGTAATGGAAACAAGAGGCACAAAGTCAGGACACACAAATGAACTCGGAAACATAACTACATACATATGCTTATAATTTCCAAATGAGCATGGATGGGGTTACATATCAAAATGATATGCGTACCCAAGTTTCATAAACATGGCAGTGGGATATGTCCAATTTTACTGTCAGTTTCAACAAGACAATACTAAGAATTTCAAGTTACAAAGTCATGGTTAATATACCATTTGTGAAGAATCGAAGCCCACTTTTCAATGCAAGTTCAAGACATATTGAACTACCAAGTGTACTTAATACTATCAGCAGTTCCTAGTTTTAGGTTGACCCATCAATACAGAGGTAAGTGTTAAATATATTGTGTTAAGGTTTTCAAAATTAGTAAGATATGCATGTAATAGACATGACAGTAAAAACCAAGTGTATGTATACATGGTCATAAAGAGACATGACCATCAACATGAGAACAAGTCCAAAGGTAAACTAAAACATAATGGTCTATGTTAGACCGAAAAATGGCACTAACACACAATATGGTGTGAAATCCTCACAAACACAGATCACATAATGTATATGCAGTAGATAACACAAGGACACACAATATTTTTATAGTGGTTCGGAAAAATCATTGCCTACGTCCACTTTATAATATATTATTTATATTGACATATTACATGAATCACTACATGTGCAAGAAATAAGAGAAAGAGAGTGTAACACCCCGAATTTTCTGAGAATATTAAAATTAACAAATTCAAGAACACTTAATTTTTAGAAGAAGAATTAAGTGAAATGAGTTGCGCTATTACGTTCGTCTCAAAATTTTGGTCAAGATAGAAATTTGGTTTGCATAAAACGGATACCTTATGAAGAAGTTATTAAGCCTTGAAAATTGTATGCATATGAGAAATATATATAAATATATAAATTAAATAAATAAATATGCAAAAAAGTTCAAAATAGCGAATTGGGAGGGGGAATAACCGAACCGGCCCATTTTTGAGGTCGACCCGAGCCTTGCTGGGTCGACTAGGGGTTGATTCAGGGTGTTTGTTTGTCAACCCGTGGACCGATTCGCTCTAAGGCAGATGTGGCACCTGAATGGTTCTTGTGGTTCAGGGTTAATCTAATGGTCCTAAAACACTCTCTACAACTATATAAAGACCCTAAAACCTAAAACCTAATTCTATTATTCACTCTCATCTAAACCTAGCCGCCACTAAAATCAAAACCAAAATAAATCTAATCTAATTCAACTAAGGGAATTCAACGATCTACATCAAAGGCGAGCAATTCAATTTTTGAATACAGATCCTAGAACTCAAGAATTCCTTTTTGTTTGTAAGCATAGTTACCTTTCAGATATGAATAAATTAAAGACGTGATTTGTAATGAATTGGAAAATAGAATTTGAACCAAGTTGTATGTGATTGATGATGCGAATTCATGTCTAATTCTTGCGATAATTTGGTCATGTATGTCTTAGAATGATTGTGGTTTATTTGAACTTATTGTATCATGTGGAAATTGGAAATAAACTTATTATGATTTGTGGAACGAAACCATTATACCACATATAAGTTTGACAATCCTTTCATGATGTGTCATATGCAAGATACATGTTTTATGTTAGTCAAGATCTATATATATGTTCATATGCAAGATACATGTTTTATGTTAGTCAAGATCTATATATATATATATATATATATATATGTTCATATGCAAGATGCATGTTTTATGTTAGTCAAGATCTATATATATGTTCATATGCAAGATACATGTTTTATGTTAGACCCAAGTCAAGATATATATATATATATATATATATATATATATATATATTCATATGCAAGTTTCATGTTCTGTGTTAGATCCAAAAATTAGATCTATATTTATATGCAAGTTTGTAAAGTGGATTCATGCAAGTTCATATGATCATTATTGTTAGATCTAGTTCACATCTTCATGTTAAAGTTAAACTTATACATGCTCTGGAATGTACATGTCATGATTCTCCTAAATTATGCTAGTTTATAAACCAAGTTGTGTTCACCTATGCCTAGATCTACATGTTCACATGCTTAGGCTTATGCTAGTTTTATCCAATCTAATTGCAAGTTTCGTGAGACATGTTAATTTAAATTTACGTGACATATGTTTGATTAAATGTTCCCTTCTTTTACCTCTTGTTTATAAATTGGGCTAATTTGTGGGCCTAATGACTTTAGATGATTAACGCGAACGTACAATGGGGGTAACGTTGGGAAAAACTTGGAAATTACACATAACTGACATATTTGGCTGATAGTCATGTAATTAACGAGTGGCATAAAAATGGTATAGTTTTTATGCCAAAAACCATGAACTTGAATTAGAGGGAAAGTGGGCCATGACAATAAATTGTTGACAAATTTACATATAAGCATAAAAGGATAAATATGTAAATTTAGAAAAGACGAATATGCCTAACACGAGGTTAGACTGAGTTGTGGTGTAAAACTGCATGGAACCGACCAGAACATCCAGTGACCACAACAATACCTGTCTAATGTGGGTGGTTAGTGCATTGAGCCCAAAAGGACCCGAGGTTAGACTGAGTTGTGGTGTAAAACTGTCCGGAACCGACCGGTACATCCAATCACCACAACAATACCTGTCTAATGTGAGTGGTTGGTGCGTTAATAAAGCTAAGTCAAGATTGGTAGGGTTAAGTCGATTAAGGAAACACTTAACCAATTCAACATTTTAACTAGACAAGTGGTTGAGGTTGAGTAAATTTAGAACACTTAACCTTTATAACATGTTAATTAGACAAGTGGGTGAGGTTAAGTAAATTTAGAAACACTTAACCAATATAACTTGATTTGTAGTAGGGTTAAGTTAACACAAAATGGAAATACTTAACCAAAGTAACATGACACGTAGGTAGGTTAAGTTAACTTGAATTGATTGATGACACTTAACCAATACAACAAGATGAATACATGGGTTTAAGTTAACAAGAATCACTTGACCAATATAACTTGATGAACGAACGGGGTTAAGTTAATAGGAAACGCTTAACCGATCCAGCAAGATAAGTAAGGAGGGTCAAGTTAATAAGAAATGCTTAACCAACATGACATGATGAATGAGTGGGCTAAGTTAACATGAGCGGACAACACTTAACTAATATGGCGTAATGTGCGGGAGGGTTAAGTACATATCGGGTTACTGGGTAATATTAGTAAATATAGGCCCACAAAACTTAACCATTAAATAAACATGCTTGAATCAGTGGAAGGGTTAAGTACATATCGGGTTGGTGGGTAATATTAGTAAATATAGGCCCACAAAACTTAACTATTAAATAAACATGCTTGAATCGATGGGAGGGTTAAGTACATCTCGTATAAGTGGGTAATATTAGTACATATAGGCCCACAAAACTTAACCGTTTATTAAAAATCCTTGAATCGATGGGAGGGTTAAGTACATATCGTGTTGGTGGGTAATATTAGTAAATATAGGCCCACAAACTTAACCAATAGGAAACCCTAGTAATGGGGACCCATTTCAGCAGTAATCCACATGGATGTATCACGGTACCCTGAACTAGGCATGGTGGGGCACGATTACTGGGCTGATTATAAGTGGTCAAAGCAGCGGCAGAGGGTACGTTAGTGTAGGGTCCGATGGTTAACGGGCGTGCACGTACTCCGGAGTAGGAAAAAGCAGGCACTGGGTACCAGTAGTTATAGACTGTGTAACACCCCTCCTCCGTTAAGGTCACTCACAAAGGGAATGCCTTAACTTTGATGGAGTATTTTAGTAAACAGAACAGAATATTACAAGACAGATATAAAAATAGTACTTGAAAATTTTCAACTTTATAACTTTATTGCAGCGGACAGAAATTGGTCTGGTTACAACTTTACCAAAAACTCAAGTACATATATATCAGCCTTGTTCAAAAACCATCAGAGTACAAAACTTTAAAATCATAATCCCCATAGGACGGAAGCTATACAGAGCCAAGCCATACTTTAAGCACTTCAAGCAGAAGGAATCTGGTTCAAGCTCAAGTATTCCCTCCTTGGATAACCTGGGGGGGAACGGAAGAAAAGAGGCGAAACAACAAGGGTCAGACATAAAGTCTGGCAAGTCCAATGACTTTCAGCATATGAACAGATAATAATAATATGACATGAACATAGAACTGGATGAGAGATAACTGTAACAGGTGTAGCAGATATAACAGAAGAACAATTGCTTTACACTTCTCTGCACTAATACTAGTATAACAGAATTAGGTGTCACCCTAATGTCTAAACTGAAACAGAAACGGGTACAGAATAATTTAACAGAAACAGATTGCTAATAATGGGCCTTTACTACCCGATCAGAAACAGACAGAAGCAGAAACAGATTAATCCCTATGGAAATAGAATGTAGAATTAGGTGTACACTAGTAATGGGCCTTTACCACCCGAACAGACGGTACCACACAGAAACAGACAGGTGTTACCACCCAACAGAAACAGACGGTACCAACAGAAATAGACAGAACTAAGTGTACCCTAAAACCCTTACCCCAAGCGATCGGCTCCCTAATACATAAATATCCTGTGTCGGCCCCACAGTAGGGTGTATCACTCCCTAAAGTGACAACCAATTGGCACAGACCTATTTACAGATGTCACGGCGTCTTACATCCTCAGAGGCAGACCGGGATCCATGCACGCACATGACCCGGTTGGAACGCACCATCAACACCCCTCGCCATTATCAGAATGAACCACTTATAATTAGTTCAGTAAGCGTGCCCGGACCCTACCTATTGTTGGGTCAAAGTTTTGATACCAGAAAGGGTTACTGACTAATATGGGTCCCAAACAACAGATGACACAAGTAATTCCCCTCCTAACCTTGTGTCGCCAGACTAACAGATTCCAGATTAACTTGTTTACAAGTTCAGACATACAGAATTCATATTTACTAGTTCACAGATTAAGTTAACAAGTTTTCAGACCAACAGATCAGATGTACAGATTTTTCAGATTTGTCTAACTTTGTATTGGGCCTACAGATTCCTGGACGGGTTTACTACACCTATTAATCCAGTTGGTTTAACCCTATTTCCCCCAATACGTTTTAGACGTCATTCTTATCTTAGATTTGCATTAATTAATTATTAATGCCCAGACCTCTCACATTAGGTCGCTAGCTTGTGGCCACTGGATGGGCCGGGCGGTTCCGGGCAGACTTCTGCCACAAGCCAGACCTAACCTCGTGTCTTAAGCAGGTTATGACTAACTTCTCACATTAGAACCTATTGTTTGCGGCCACTGGATGTGCCGGGAGGTTCCGGGCATAATTACGCCGCAAACTCATTCTAACCTCGAGTTAGCCATGTTTATCTTTGCGGCCAATTAATTAATAATTTACCGTTTATACGCATGCCCAATATATATGCCAATTCAGATTATACCAATAACAGGATGATTATATCAACACCACAAATAACAGATTTTAGCAGATAACAGATTTTACAGATTATATGGCTTAACGGATTTAACAGATTTAGCAACTTAGCAGATTTTGGCATATAACAGGTTAGGCATTTAAACAAAATAATTTAACAGATTTAGGCATTTCAATCTAATTAGCAGTCTAGGCAATATAACAAAACTAGCAGTTTTAGGCAACTTGGCAAATTAGCAGATTTTAGCAAATTTAATATTTCTAAAGGTTCTATTTACATGCCTTGCATAATCATAAATTAGGCCTAAATTCATATGCCTACATAATTGTCATGATTCCCAATATGAACGTATACTCCATGTTTGCATAAATTTACATAGCGCAGACTATGGACATGATTTGCCATATAACATATGCTCCAATTTTTGTTAAACTAGCATTTTACAGCAGATTCACATATAAATTATACCAAGTATAACCATTAATTTCGATGCATGCCATATATCCAAAAATCCCTATTTAGGTGTAATCACAATAATAGATATCCTAATTAATGTAAATCTTTACACCTAAGTTTCCATATCCTTCTTCTTTTCAAGTCATGAATCATTATGCAAAATATACCCAACAATCTAAATCTTTAAATTATATCTTCTAAAAATCAGGTCTTGACTTTTATATGCATTTTGTCCAAAGTCTCAAATCATATGTAATCTTACAAAGGTTCCTCTCTTCTTTTATCACAAAATATGCATAGGTTTAAAACTAGTTTACAACATATGCTTACTTTTCTAATTAATTACAGATCTAAATAACATATGTTCATTTCTCTAATTAGTTACAGATCTAGTTTACAACGTACACTATGCATACAACATATATAAATTACATGTTTACAGTCAAATTCATGCATCCAATCCCAAGTCATATGTCAATATATTTTATGCCTCAGATCTAAAGTCATACGTTCAATTCAGACTTGTCAAATTTCGCATCATTCATTATTTGTCCCAAAATTTGCGTTCATACGTTAATCTCTTATGAGATTAGGCACAGGCTCGTGGTAGCCTGGCTATAGAAACAGAAAGGAAGCAGAAAGAGATACAGAACAGTCACAGAAAAACAGATCTGACAGATACACAATCTCAGATTCAGATTCACAATTCATGTCAAAATCAGAATTAACGTTTATAGCGGAAAATAACTGTACTTGCCTTGATTGGATTAAAGAAAGAACTTTAGTTGTTGCAGAATTGTTGCAGAAGCTTTTATCTCAAATTTGCTTAATGTTGATTAACTTCTAGTTTTGATTCTAACAGAGTAGTGACACCATTTTTATTTTTTAATAGAACAGAGGCAGAGAAGAAGCAGAATAGAATTGTGTGTGGAGGAGGCTAGGTCTTAGGATGTATTTATAGGTGTAGTTAGTTGTTTTAGGCCTTTAGATAAACCCTAAAACAGATCAGAACCGTCAGAATTCGTCACAGACTCACCAAAACAGCCCAAAAACCCATCCAGATGCACCCAGGCCGACCTGGCTCGACCAGGGAGGCCGACCCCCAGGTCGACCCTAGGGTCGACATCCAAGTCGACCTGGTCCCCTCCAGGTCGACTCCCAGGTCGACCCCCAGGTCGACCTGGTCTGGGCGGGAATTTTCCCGCCTGGCTCGTTTTCTGCATTTTTGAAATCTGTTTCGTTTTTCTGATTTTTCGTGAAACTTTTGAAGGCCATATCTCGGTCATACTGACTCCGATTTACGAAATTTCGGACTCTATTTCGCGTATTTTTCCGAGACGAACGCAACCGCGAAACCCGTTTCCCTTAATTCTCACATCTGTAATTAGTTATTCTTTTAATTTGTGGCTATTAATATTAACAAAATTACGGGGTGTTACATTCTCCCCTCCTTAAAGGATTTCGTCCCCGAAATCTTCAAGTTAAGAAGAATGTGTCCTACCATCCAATCACTCATCTACTAAGTCATCATCCACAAGCATCCAATGTCCCTAGAAATTTCTAGTGCTGTGTGAACATTTGCAAAAGTGTGTGTATATGTTCCTTATCTAATGCAAAGATCAGGCGGTCTACTGATTCAGTTGACCTCCTTAATGCGAATTATGTCAGTGCCATGAGTCCAATATGTATGCAATTTTCCTATTTGATACATATCATTTCTATTTGAGTGCACAACCATTCAGTCATATGCAACATCCATGTGCTGAGTCAACCATTTTGCATCCACAAAAATTGAAAATGCTCACACATCCATATGCAGTATGAGAGTGTTTTCGAGCCGATCTAGTGCCTAGTGTGTGTATATGCATCCACGGGCAACCACTAGCAACCACTTGCATCCACTTGCAACCATCAAACATAACATGTCTCAAACACATGTTTACACCCATTACTTTTCTAAAGTTCAAAGATTCAATCGATAGAATACAGTCGAATGATGGAAGCGAGTACAGATAGAACGAAGACTTGGTTCCCATTAGACATTGGTTGAGAAAATAATTCCCCTAAGTATCAACCCCAAAGACCGAAATCAATATCAGAATGACACTCAGAGGATTACCTTCTTTAGACAATGTTAAAACTGGAAATCAGAATTATTCATATATTTACAGACTACTGATACAAATCAGGTTCCCTAATGATTCTTAGGAAGCTAAGCATGATAAAAACATATCCCACAAAACCTCAGATTGTATGCGTCATACTTGGCGCCTAACACAGATATCTCTCAAAACCCAATCTCAAACAGATGAGCCATAACCCTTATGGGTCTGAGTCTGCAGCGGAATTCAGAAATAATACTAGTATTAAAGTGCAGAGTATCAATTACAAAAATACTAGAATCAGAAAAAGTCTTAACTCCAAAATCAGATAAAGAAATTAAACCTACTATAGAAATTTTCCTACTCCTATCCTAGCCACTAGCCTCAAGAGTGTTCACCTGCCCTCCTTGTCCTCGTCTCCTCGGGCAGTCCCTAGTGAAGTGTCCCATCTCCCCACAGTTGAAGCAAGCGCCCTTCTTTTTTCTGCAATCCTTGTTCAGATGAGTCGAGCTTCCACAAGTAAAGCACTTTTTCCCCTTCTTATCTTCGGACTTCTCATCCTTCTTTTGTGTTTCCTTTTAGGGCCCCGCTTTCTTATTCTGTGGTTCTTCCTTCTTTGTCTCTTTCGGGCCCTTGTCTTCCTCGTGCAGTAGTGCCATGTCCACCAATTTCTCGTAAGTCGCACCCATGGGTACGTGGGTCATGGCTAGGCTGTGCAGTGGCTCGTTCAATCCTTTAACAAAGCGGAGAGCCTTTTTATGCTGAGTGTTGACTAAATCCAATCCGAACCTAGCTAGTTGGTTGAACTGGTTGACGTATTCCTTGACCGTCATACTTCCTTGCTTAAGAGATAAGAACTTCTCCAGTTGTAAACTCCGTTCAGCTTGCGAGAGAAATTTTGTCTCAAACCTTGTTCTGAAATCCATCCATGTCTCAACCAGCCTCTCGGCGTTAGTGACTTCCCACCAGTAGGAAGCTTCTTCTTTGAGCAGCCATACCGCCAACTGTACCTTCTGCCTATCGTCCACCTCGAAGATAACGAATAGATCCTCAGTTTCTTTGAGCCAATTCCTCGCTTCTACGAATGATTCAGTTCCTTTGAAATCCTTCCCACCCATGGCCCTAAAATCTCTACAGATCTTTGAGAAAGCAATTGCACGAGGAGGGGGTGGGGGAGGGGGATCATTTGCTGGACCTGCAGCGGCGGTCCTAGCCTCAAGATATTGACGAAACCAACCGGGTACATGAACACCCTCTGGTATCTCAGATGCTTCAGACATGCTGAAACGAAAAAGGAAAGGTTCAATACAAAAAGGACTGAAAGAAAGATATATGGCTCTTGGGGATTATGTTTTTCAAAATAAGCTTTATTTTTGAAAATACTTCCTTTCAAAACCTTTTTGAAAATAGTTTTCAAAACTTTTACCTAATTTGGTAACCTTCAGCTCTGATACCAAGTGTAACACCCCTCCTCCGTTAAGGTCACTCACAAAGGGAATGCCTTAACTTTGATGGAGTATTTTAGTAAACAGAACAGAATATTACAAGACAGATATAAAAATAGTACATGAAAAATTTCAACTTTATAACTTTATTGCAGCGGACAGAAATTGGTCTGGTTACAACTTTACCAAAAACTAAAGTACATATATATCAGCCTTGTTCAAAAACCATCATAGTACAAAACTTTAAAATCATAATCCCCATAGGACGGAAGCTATACAGAGCCAAGCCATACTTTAAGCACTTCAAGCAGAAGGAATCCGGTTCAAGCTCAAGTATTCCCTCCTTGGATAACCTGGGGGGGAACGGAAGAAAAGAGGCGAAACAACAAGGGTCAGACATAAAGTCTGGCAAGTCCAGTGACTTTCAGCATATGAACAGATAATAATAATATGACATGAACATAGAACTGGATGAGAGATAACTGTAACAGGTGTAGCAGATATAACAGAAGAACAATTGCTTTACACTTCTCTGCACTAATACTAGTATAACAGAATTAGGTGTCACCCTAATGTCTAAACTGAAACAGAAACGGGTACAGAATAATTTAACAGAAACAGATTGCTAATAATGGGCCTTTACTACCCGATCAGAAACAGACAGAAGCAGAAACAGATTAATCCCTATGGAAACAGAATGTAGAATTAGGTGTACACTAGTAATGGGCCTTTACCACCCGAACAGACGGTACCACACAGAAACAGACAGGTGTTACCACCCAACAGAAACAGACGGTACCAACAGAAACAGACAGAACTAAGTGTACCCTAAAACCCTTACCCCAAGCGATCGGTTCCCTAATACATAAATATCCTGTGTCGGGCCCACAGTAGGGTGTATCACTCCCTAAAGTGACAACCAATTGGCACAGACCTATTTACAGATGTCACGGCGTCTTACATCCTCAGAGGCAGACCGGGATCCATGCACGCACATGACCCGGTTGGAACGCACCATCAACACCCCTCGCCATTATCAGAATGAACCACTTATAATTAGTTCAGTAAGCGTGCCCGGACCCTACCTACTGTTGGGTCAAAGTTTTGATACCAAAAAGGGTTACTGACTAATATGGGTCCCAAACAACAGATGACACAAGTAATTCCCCTCCTAACCTTGTGTCCCCAGACTAACAGATTCCAGATTAACTTGTTTACAAGTTCAGACATACAGAATTCAGATTTACTAGTTCACAGATTAAGTTAACAAGTTTTCAGACCAACAGATCAGATGTACAGATTTTTCAGATTTGTCTAACTTTGTATTGGGCCTATAGATTCCTGGACGTGTTTACTACACCTATTAATCCAGTTGGTTTAACCCTATTTCCCCCAATACGTTTTAGACGTCATTCTTATCTTAAATTTGCATTAATTAATTATTAATGCCCAGACCTCTCACATTAGGTCGCTTGCTTGTGGCCGCTGGATGGGCCGGGCGGTTCCGGGCAGACTTCTGCCACAAACCAGACCTAACCTCGTGTCTTAAGCAGGTTATGACTAACTTCTCACATTAGAACCTATTGTTTGCGGCCACTGGATGTGCCGGGCGGTTCCGGGCAGAATTACGCCGCAAACTCATTCTAACCTCGAGTTAGCCATGTTTATCTTTGCGGCCAATTAATTAATAATTTACCGTTTATGCGCACGCCCAATATATATGCCAATTCAGATTATAACAATAACAGGATGATTATATCAACACCACAGATAACAGATTTTAGCAGATAACAGATTTTACAGATTATATGGCTTAACGGATTTAACAGATTTAGCAACTTAGCAGATTTTGGCATATAACAGGTTAGGCATTTAAACAAAATAATTTAACAGATTTAGGCATTTCAATCTAATTAGTAGTCTAGGCAATATGACAAAACTAGCAGTTTTAGGCAACTTGGCAAATTAGCAGATTTTAGCAAATTTAATATTTCTAAAGTTTCTATTTACCTGCCTTGCCTAATCATAAATTAGGACTAAATTCATATGCCTACATAATTGTCATGATTCCCAATATGAACGTATACTCCATGTTTGCATAAATTTACATAGCGCAGACTATGGACATGATTTGCCATATAACATATGCTCCAATTTTTGTTAAACTAGCATTTTACAGCAGATTCACATATAAATTATACCAAGTATAACCATTAATTTCGATGCATGCCATATATCCAAAAATCCCTATTTAGGTGTAATCACAATAATAGATATCCTAATTAATGTAAATCTTTACACCTAAGTTTCCATATCCTTCTTCTTTTCAAGTCATGAATCATTAAGCAAAATATACCCAACAATCTAAATCATTAAATTATATCTTCTAAAAATCAGGTCTTGACTTTTATATGCATTTTGTCCAAAGTCTCAAATCATATGTAATCTTACAAAGGTTCCTCTCTTCTTTTATCACAAAATATGCATAGGTTTAAAACTAGTTTACAACATATGCTTACTTTTCTAATTAATTACAGATCTAAATAACATATGTTCATTTCTCTAATTAGTTACAGATCTAGTTTACAACGTACACTATGCATACAACATATATAAATTACATGTTTACAATCAAATTCATGCATCCAATCCCAAGTCATATGTCAATATATTTTATGCCTCAGATCTAAAGTCATACGTTCAATTCAGACTTGTCAAATTTCGCATCATTCATTATTTGTCCCAAAATTTGCGTTCATACGTTAATCTCTTATGAGATTAGGCACAGGCTCGTGGTAGCCTGGCTATAGAAACAGAAAGGAAGCAGAAAGAGATACAGAACAGTCACAGAAAAACAGATCTGACAGATATACAATCTCAGATTCAGATTCACAATTCATGTCAAAATCAGAATTAACGTTTATAGCGGAAAATAACTGTACTTGCCTTGATTGGATTAAAGAAAGAACTTTAGTTGTTGCAGAATTGTTGCAGAAGCTTTTATCTCAAATTTTCTTGATGTTGATTAACTTCTAGTTTTGATTCTAACAGAGTAGTGACGCCATTTTTATTTTTAATAGAACAGAGGCAGAGAAGAAGCAGAATAGAATTGTGTGTGGAGGAGGCTAGGTCTTAGGATGTATTTATAGGTGTAGTTAGTTGGTTTAGGCCTTTAGATAAACACTAAAACAGATCAGAACCATCAGAATTCGCCACAGACTCACCAAAACAGCCCAAAAACCCATCTAGATGCACCCAGGCCGACCTGGCTCGACCAGGGAGGTCGACCCCCAGGTCGACCCTAGGGTCGACACCCAAGTCGACCTGGTCCCCTCCAGGTCGACTCCCAGGTCGACCTGGTCTGGGCGGGAATTTTCCCTCCTGGCTCGTTTTCTGCATTTTTGAAATTTGTTTCGTTTTTCTGATTTTTCGTGAAACTTCTGAAGGCCATATCTCGGTCATACTGACTCCGATTTACGAAATTTCGGACTCTATTTCGCGTATTTTTCCGAGACAAACGCAACCGTGAAACCTGTTTCCCTTAATTCTCACATCTGTAATTAGTTATTCTTTTAATTTATGGCTATTAATATTAACAGAATTACGGGGTGTTACACACTGTGCATCTTGAATCGTGTCGGGTCGCTATCATAAGGATTGATCCACCTTATGGTGGGACCAGCATAGGGTATCTACACGCAAGAGAGGGCCGATTGACATAGACACATGGAACATGAATATAAGTAGGGAGTCGATCAATAGGGTAGTAAGGGTACATCTAACATGTTCATGGCAATTTGGCTAATTGAGGTTGAATCCTCATGATAGATGTACACCTGAAGGCTACCACAATTACGGGGGTTGGGATCATGATTATCATTTTATACAGATTACTAGTTAGGATACTAGTTAGGTGGTGCGGAGATAAATATAGAAATCAGATTAACAGAGTAGTAGCGAAGCAGAGAAAAAGTAGAAGCGCATTCAGTTCACCTTGCACTTATCTTGTCTTTAGTTACCTTGTTTTTATGGTATTGTCCTATTTTCGGTTTATTCATGTCATGATCCTTTATCTTGTTTGCATGTTGAAAGATCACTGGACTTACCAGACTTATGTCTGACCTAGTTTGTTTTTCTCCTCTTTTCTACCATTTCCCCCTCCCCCCCCCCCCAGGTAGTCAGGGAGGGAATAGCTCAGCCTAACTTGGACCTCTTGTCTTTCCAAGCTTGAAGATTAGTTGGTGTGTCGCTTCAGACTCTCTCTCTTCCACTACTATGGCTGGTTCATGCTTTATTGGGGAATATCATTGTTTTTATGCTTCTTTTATTCTTGGAAGTTTTTAAATCAAGACAGAAGTTCTATGTATTACATTTAAGTAAGATTGAGGAAATTGTTGTAAAAGCTTGATTGAATTAAGTTGTTTATAAAATGACTTTATTTTCCGCTGCTTTATTTGTCTGTCTTGTAATTTATCTGCATCTTTTACCTATAATGCTCCACCAAAGTTAAGGCATTCCCCTTGTGAGTGACCTTAACGGAGGTGGGGCGTTACAGAGAGATGATTATACACATATCCTTGTGTTAAATATATCAATTTATACACGAAATCCTCGTGTTAATTAGTTGAATTAGCTATAGGGGTGATGCAATGGCCTTGCGTTGCGTAATGGTAGAAGACATGAAGAAAGATAGTCTAAAGATCCTTTCATTTGCCTTAAGATGGTGTATTTATAGCCATGAGCTGGCTCCGGGTCAGAAGTGACGTGGTAGGCATCCATAGGTTTGCCGAAATGCAGTAGGTGAGTGGAAAAAGCCTCCTTTGATTGTGAGAAGCCACGTGTAATTTGAATCAGTAAAATAGGAGTAAGACATGCCATAAGAATAAGTGCACTTGAAGTGTAGCTGCAGTTACAGGCGGGTCGGGTAGGTGTGTCCGACTCGGAATGGTGTGAGTTTGCCAAGCTCATCAGATGCATGGAATTGAGGTGGGGTCGATTCGAATTCGAACTGGCAGGTTTGACCCGATCTAATGCCAAGTTGGTGAGGCGGAATCGATGTAGTACCACTTCAGTCGAGCCAAGAACTTTCGATCTGACCCAATGTCATGTGCATGCAAAGTTAATTTTTCCAATACTTTGTCACTTTACCTGAGCGAATGCCGATCGATGCAAGTTTATACTAGTCCTGAGTAGTTTTACCAATAGAATATTTCTGCATGCATTTACAAAAACGGGCATAACTTTCAAACCGTAAGGTCATTTGGTAGGAACAAAAATTATACCTGAAGATAATTCAGAGGGCTACAAGAGTTACAATGCAAAGCATAATAATTGATGTTTTCAGGACCAAAAGCGATAGTCTAAAAGGGGTTTCAGGCTTTATATGTTTGCATTGCAACTTCAACCAAATCGCTTTGTTTTTACTGACTATGCTTTCAATCCTTCAGCAAGTTGTAACAAGAAACTTGATATGTGGCAGCTTTGACTAAAAAGCGTGACAGCATTTTACCCCTCAAAACATATCTTGCTTAAGAAAAAAGATGTGTTCTGGATAATGCAAGAAATCTATAATATATCCATAGAAATTTAGAATACCACGATCACGTCGGATCGTATTAAGGCTAGAAAACCGACGATCGCTGGGGATCGTACTAAGGCTGGAAATACAAGAAAACCAGGGCCTCGGGCCCGCTAGTTGCGAGTAAAATCGATACCTACAAAGAAAAAGAAAAACAAACTAATGTGTTAGACCTGATAGTACTGCTTAACCTTTTCAGGCATAGACCATGCTTAGGCATCTAATTGAGCATACACCATACTCGAGGGGCGTTCGAATCATCCTACCAAGTCCTAGCGAAGGACCTTCCTAGCATAATCCGTACCAGGAAGTTCAAACAGGGCATAAGCCATACTCGAGTTTATTGGGTTCCTTTGTCAGATTCTGACAGGACGACTTGGCATTCCTAAGTATAATCCATGCTTAGGAATCCAACTGAGTACAAAGCATACTCATATCGAGATAGAGCTATACTTTCCACAACCTGACAAGATAGTCCATCTCTAGGCGTAATTCATACCTAGAGTTCCGAGATAAGTATAAGACATACTTAAGTTGAGATTGAGAATTGTGCCAAATCCTGACACAATTAAAGTTGCCAAACATAATCCATGCTTGAAAAGTTCATATTATTCGATTCACATGTGATTACAAACAAATCATGTTTGGTTTATCATTGAATCTAGAGCATGTCTAGGAATTACATCCTAATCATGTATGTGTGTACTTCAATTTAGCCATTTGGATGACTAAAATGGGAAAGTAAACAAAAGACATATCTTAAAGCCTAAGAAATGTAGAAAATAAATGCATGGTAATCTAATCCAGATCAGTTGGTGACAATCCCGCAGAATTCGATCCGGGATCATTCCCCGTTCGAGGAGCATGTGGTGCCAACGCAGGTGCAAGTGCTATTGGTTGTTTGACATACTCGACTAGCACTTCGCATCTAACCTTTCCTCAATCAAGTCTTGCAAATGCCTACAGTCATTGGTGGTATGACCATCCATGTCGTGAAATATGCAATGCTTTCTAGAGTCGCATTCTCTCGACGTTGGCTCCCTCCTAGGAGGCTTTGGGTAGGAGACAACATCTCTTATATTCATGTAAATGTCGATGAATGAAGAATTGAGTTCGGTGTATTTGTCGTATATGGGCCCTCTCCGGGGATGAGTGTTATGATCAATCTTGGTAGGGGCTTTTCCTTTGCCCTTGTCATTGCCTTTTCCAAAGTTAGATGGTCCTCCGTCTTTGATCATGTTGACATCGAGAATGTCCTTCTCGGAGTTTGCATCTTCCTCACATAGAAATCTGTCTACTTCGGAGTAGAATTCACCAAGATCTCGCGGTGGGTCTCGGTGCAATGAAACTTTAAAACCTGACTTATCCAGGATGTAAGGTATGGCTGCCATCAATACCATAGATGGTTCAGGTCGATTAACTAACACTACTGCGACGTTGAATCTTTCCACGAATGAATACAGGGTCTCGCCGGACCCTTGTCTGATTGAAGTGAGTGACATGACATTCTAAGGTCTAGAAATATGGACCTGAAACTGCTTAGTGAAGCGAGCAACCAACATGTTCCGACTATTGACCGATTCAAATTCCACCTGCCGAAACCACATAGTAGTTATGTCAGTCAAGTAGAGCGAGAAGCATCTGGCCATGATGTTTCTTGAAGCTGATAAAACTTCCATGTGGCGCATATAGCACATCAAATGCAAGGTAGGATCCGTCTTGCCGTTGTAAGGCTCCAAAATTGGAAGTTTAAAATCTGGAGGGTTATGGGAATTCCTGACTTCCCACGTGAATGGATTGTGGTTGACATCATCCGCATCATGTTGAGAAGTGTCGCCTCTTGTGAAGCGTCGAATCACATTTGCAATGTGATTTCCTTCGGTCAACAACTGTTGCCATTCGTCCAATCCTGCGCTGGTTCCCCCAGCGTTGTGTTCAAGAGGTCGAGGAAGTGTATGCTGAGCTTCTGCATGCGGGTCAAAGTTGCCCCCGGGTCGTGGGTTGAATGGTTTGACCTGACCTGGTCTATGTGCTCTGAATTGAACGTAGAGCTGATTAATCAAACCATTTTCGACTTTGTTCCTTTTCGGGGACGAAAAGTTTTAAGTGGGGGAGATTGTAATAACCCGGAAATTCTGAACCAGTTTAAAATTTTTATTTTGGCAATTTTAAACGAATTTTGAATATTTAAAATGAATTATTTTAAATAATATCGATGAGAAATTTATTTTGAATATAATTCGAACGTATATATTATATACGTCGTCGTTAGAATATAAATATTTATTTTAAATTATAAATAGAATTGAAAATGGCGCGGTAGTTCGATAATTCGATTTCAAACTTCAATTGAATGTATTGGGTGCAAAACAAACCGGATTTTAGTGAAACCAAAAATAATAGGATCTATTTGGGAATATCTTTCCAACGAATCCGAAAAATCAAGATTTCATAGCGGGAATCAAAAGATATGTCCAGTTGAAAATTCTGAATAGTCGTTATGGAATTCAGGCCCTTAAAAATGGAAATTTTGCAAACGACCTCGGATTTCGGCGAAACCACTTTTGTTGGGTCCGTGATGTCAAATTATTTCTAGGTTTCAAATTTCATATTTTTTGATTCAATATGTGAGCGTGGCAAAGGAAAACATGTTTGACCAGTTTCAGTTGATTTTAATCGACTGGAAATTGGCCATTTTTCCAACAGTCTCAGAATTCGACGAAACTAGTTTTGTTAGGACCGTATCGTCAATACGAAGCTAGAAAATATTTTTTTGGAATTTTTCGAGTTAGTATGTGGCCCCGGTAAATTGAAATGCGCGTTCAAATTCAATATATAGAGTTATATGTTGATTTTAACGGAAACTGATCGAAACAATCGAATTAGCTTACGATACATATCCCATTGTGTTCGGAATGGGGGTAAAACGCTATGGACGACAGGCGGTGGGCCTCGTTTAGAGGTCGTAAATAAAAGTTGTTTTTTAGTGAAAAATAAAATAATTAAATAATAAAAAAATAAAATGAACCCTCTTCTCCCCCTTTTATTCGTTCTGGCCCCCCCTTTTTTTCCTTTCTCCAATTCGATCGAAATTAAAAAAAAGAGAGAAGAAGGAAAAGGCGGAGCCGCCGCTCCCTTCCCCAGCCACCACCGGCGCCGATGGCCCCACCTCCCTCCGACGCCCCACCTCAATGCGAAGCCCCCCTCGACGGCCCCAAATCGAACCGCGCCACCTCGAAGACCCCCACCCCTTGGCGCGATGCGAGCAAACCCCCCTGCCTGCGCGCAACCGCCACACCCCCCTCTCTCTTCGACTGACGTGACGAAGCCCTCCCCCCCCCCCCCCCCCCCGCGCACAACCAGAGACCCCTCCTCCCCGGTCGTTCACTGTAAGTTTTTTTTATTTCATTTGTTTATTGTTATTTATTTGATTTTAGAAACTGATTTTATTTGATTTTGAAAACCAAATAAAAATGTGGTTTTTATATTTTTAAAATAGAAAAGACGATATTTTTAAAATAGAAAAGACGATATTTTTAAAATAGAAAAGACGATATTTTTAAATTAGAAAAGGCGATATCTTTAAATTTGAAAGGCGAAATCTTTATAGTTGAAAGGACGAAATTTTTATATATTGAATAGCAAAGGCAAAATTCGATTTTTATATATTACATAGCATAGTAAAAATTCGATTTTTATATATTACATAGCATAGTAAAAATTCGATTTTTATATATTGAATAGCAAAGTAAAAATTCGATTTTTATATATTGAATAGTAAAGTAAAAATTCGATTTTTATATATTGAATAACGAAGTAAAAATTCGATTTTTACATATGTAGTGGCTACGGGCAACGAAGATGACAAAAAGGCGAGAACGACGAAGATTTCTACTTATGAAGAGTCGTGGTATTGGATTAACTATTGGTGAGAATTTCTCACTCTTCAACTTCCTTTTTCTAGTTATATATATATATATACTAGGATGCAGACGGTGTTTAGTAGCACCCGACACAATCGTCCACAGACCATGGACTTGTTTGTTTGATTGCAAAAATTAGTTAGATTATTTGATTGAAATTTGATTGTTTGGTGAAATGGAATGGATTTGATTGATGTGTGAATGGCGTGGGCCTTCACTAGACCGGGGATAAGGCTAGGCCTTGTCCCGTTTCTAGTATCGTGCCGTTATGCCGCCGAAATTTTCTAAAATATGTTAGAGAAATAAAAATATCATTTTATTGAATAAATGAACCGAATAGAATATTCATAGTTTGAATAAAATATTTTGGTCGTTAAAAAAAAAATTTTAACGTGAAAGTGAATAAATAAATATTTATAAACAAATCGGCCGATTAGTTTATATACACTGATTTGACTGATATTGATTGGGTCAATAAATTTTACACATCGCCCAACTGCACAACTAAAATCTGTGTTTGATTGTTTGAAAACCCCACACGGGTGTTGGGATGAAATTTGAAGTTCACTCATCCTGATTTATTAAACATGTCGATCGATTGATTGACAGGCTGTTATAAGCGTTAGATATCTATATTTATGCTTATACAGTGTAGTGCACTTTGGTTGATGGTTGATTATTTTTCAATGCTATTATATACGTGTGATGTATGAAAATCCATATAATTAACGTTATATGGTGATTGATTGGGCCTCATTCCAATTTAGAAAATAAAGAATAATATAATATAAAGGTTCATGTGTTGACTGTACTCATCCGTTGAGATTAGTCATGTGTTGAACGAAATATTTTAATAATAAAATTTACATCTTTATCAATAGAATATAAAGGTTCATGTGTTGACTGTACTCATCCGTTGAGATTAGTCATGTGTTGAACGAAATATTTGAAATAGAAATATTTGAAAACGAAATATTTGAAAAGGAAATATTTGAAAAAGAAATATTTTAATAATAGAATACTTGAAAATAGAAATATATGAAGCCGTGTTGATTAGATTAACGCCATTTTGACGTGAACGATATTTATATCGATTTTATTCATTTTAAAATGAATATTGAAAAGTGATATCGAAATTGAATATTTTGAAATGAAATTGGAATTGAATTGAATAGAAAACCAATTTGAATTGAATTGAATTGAAAACCAATTTGAATTGAATTGAATAGAAAACCAATTTGAACTGAATCGAATAGAAAACCAATTTGAACTGAATTGAATAGAAAACCAATTTGAATTGATTTGAATAGAAAACGAATTTGATTTCAATTGAATATATAATGAATTTGATTTGAATGGAAAACGAATTGAATTCAAATTGAATAGAAAATGAATTTGATTTGAATAGAAAACCAATTCGAATTGAATTGAATAGAAAACGAATTTGATTTGATATATAGCGAATTTGATTTGAATTGAATATAAAACGATTTCAAAATGAATTGAATATAAAACGATTTCGAAATGAATTGAATATAAAACGATTTCGAAATGAATTGAATATAAAACGAATTCGAAATGAATTGAATATAAAACGAATTCGAACTGAATTGAATAAAAAACGAATTCGAATTGAATTGAATAGAAAATGAATTTGATTTAAATTGAATATAGAACGATTTCGAAATGAATTGAATATAAAACGATTTCGAAATGAATTGAATATAAAACGATTTCGAACTGAATTGAATAGAAAACGAATTCGAATTGAATTGAATAGAAAACGAATTCGAATTGAATTGAATAGAAAACGAATTTGATTTGAATAGAGAACCAATTTGAATTGAATTGAATAGAAAATGAATTTGAATTAAATTGAATGGAAAACAAATTGAAATAGAAGTAAAAAATCAATTTGAAATGAATTCAAATTGACTTGAAATTTGAATTGAATAGAAATGAATTTTAAAACGAATTTACAAGGAAAAATTCAATTTTGATTTGAATTGGAAGTTGAAAATGTTTTTGAAACGAATTCAAAACTATTTATATGATTCGTTTTAAATAGAAATCGACGAAATATATATATTATATATATTATATATATAATGTAATGGCCTGAATAGAACGCGCCGCGCCGCGGTAGTTCGTGAATTTCAACCATTAATTTCAAACGGACATTACGGGAGATCCGACCGTCGGATTCTCCTAAAACTAGAACCGTTGGGTTCGTATCAAAAAGAGCTTTCTAACGAATATTAGAAATTTGAAATCTAATGGTTGGATTTGGAGATACGTCCAAATAAAATTGGAAAAAGGTCGTTGTAAGTGCAGTTCGATGGCCGTTGATGGAAATCGACTGTACGGGCCTTGATAAAATTATTAAAAATAGTAATAATTTGTGTAAAATCATAAGAAATGATTTGGGAAAAATTGGGATGAAAAACTCCATATTTGAAAAGATAAAAATAGATTTTTATCGAAATGAACTAGTTTTGAACTGAAATTAAAACCCATTTATTTTTAAATAAATAAATTGGATTTGAAATGGGTTTAAATAGAATTGATGTGGGTTTATCGTGAATAGTGTTTTAAATAACACCAGTTCTTTAACCCGATAATAAATAGAATGTGATTTGGGTTTGTCGTGAAATGTGTTTTAAAAGACATTAGTTCTTTAACCCAATAAAAGGAGTTTTAATGAATCTGTAATTAGATTGAAATGTGAATTGATAATCAAAATTATCAAATTTAGAAAATGAGTGAGAATGGAGTATCACCAGTTTTGCTCCAAAGCGATAGTTAAATCTTTAATTAGATTTGAACGTGGAATGGTAATTAATTTTACCGATAACACCATGGTGTTAGATATGGAGTATTACTAGTTTTGCTTCATGGGATGAATAATAATTACTTCGGTGTGGTTCGCTAATCTCGACTAGTTTAGAAAACCATAATCTGGTTTGAAATGACATCCAAAGGAAGATTAAAGGATAAATTTTAAAGAATTTATCTTGGATAAAATTAATGGGAACCTTTCCCTAAGAATATTCTGAATTGGAATGAGGCATATGTTGTGTTTGTGTAACATTTGTTTTAATATACGCGGGTTGTTCGGAAAGTCCGGGTTTATACCCATTCTGAATAACCGATTCGACAATATGTTGAAGATGAAGACGGTGGTCGAAGACTGGAAGTCTTCACATCGTTTGGATAATTACTGACGATCCTGATTGGGTTGTACACTCAAGACGATGGAAACAGTTGGTGGTTGTCCAGACGTACTTGGAGATCGATGGATATGCGAGGAAAGTGCCTCCGGTTTCGTTCAGACCCAGAACGAACTTGTAAATGGATTGTGTGTCTGACATTGGATTTTATTCTGTGTTGATTGATTTCTGTTAAATATATATCTGTTTGGCGGCGGAGAATTTATTCTCTTGCTCAACGCCATTCTCTGAGACGTACGAGCTTAGAGGTTATATATCGATAGATATCAATCGCATGGCATGAATTGCCTGTGTGGCATACTGAGTTGCATGGATCAAGGCTTCTGTTGAAAAGCAAAGTCTTGTGGTTGATGATCAAAGCACGGCCTTTGTGGCGTAGCTTTGTGTATAACGTGAATTCGCGAGCCTCACACCTCGGTATGAGTTAAAAACGGGATACGGACCGTTGGGAGAACACGACGTTTCTTTCTAGCTTTGGTGGTGTCAGTGACTTACCAGCCCTGACATTTATATACTTTTCACCTTTGTGGTTGTTGGAATGAGGCGCCTCGATTATAGGTATGTAAGGACCGGGAAACGTGTGTTCAAGAATAACTAATCCTCTAACGTAAGTTAGGACCGGCCCAACCGATCCAGGATTGCCCAGAGTGTGTAGTCCTGATACATTTGCTAGAGTGTCTCGAGCGCGGAGAGGAGCTTGACCCTTGCCTCGACTCATGACGGAAATCCAATTTCCAATACGTGTATTGCGGTTTTAATTGTAGAACTAGTATGACGACATGATAGATGGTACCCATGCCGCCTATGATTGATATTTATGATTGAAATGTTTTGATACTATACACTTATTATAGTATCAAATGATTTGTTTTTAAACGTACCAAGCATGTTTGGCTATTATAAGGGAAAACCCTATCCTCCGGCTTGCGTTGCATTGTGTGATGGGACCTGGGTCGTATAATAGCTTCATTTTTCGAAAAAGCATTGCGCCGTTTATTCTATGCACTGGTATTCTTGGGAGGAAACCCGTTCCGTGTTATACGGCGTGGTCCCTTGAATTACTCTCTTTTAAAAGTTTTAAATAACTATTTTAGTTCTCACACCAGTCACATGACTGACCTGGAGTTTATTGTTTTAACCTAAACTCTGGGTGCCCTTATTTTCCGCACGGGCAGCTAGTAGTTTTGGTTTTGCAGATTTATATTCACAGGATCCTGGTTTACAGCTGGAATGATATCCGGAAAGCTCTGTATCCGTATATCACCTTCAGTTGTGCTTTGTATTATTTTCCGCTGCTATGTAATTTATCGTAATCTCTGATATTTATTCGAATGTATAATATTCATTTATACTCTGTATATTCTTGTATTCGGATGGAATTGTTGTAATAGCAATGAAATGTTCTTCCGTCTGTGTTCTGATTTGTCCTGTTCTCAAACGATCAGGGGTTTCGAACGGTGTAGATCGGTTTAACGACTGATTCGGATCGAGCGAAATTCCCGGCCGTCACACTTTCCTTCCACTTTCTAATCTATTATATATACTGACAAATTACGGGAATCAGTACATGTGTAAGAAAGAAGAGAAAAAGAGATTATTATACACAATATCCTTGTGTTAAATATATGAATTTATACACGAAATCCTCGTGTTAATTAGTTGAATTGGCTATGGAGGTGACGCAATGGCCTTGCATTGAGTAATAGCAGAAGACTTGAAGAAAGATAGCCAAAAGATCCTTTCATTTGCTTTGAGATGGTGTTTTTATAGTGTGAGGTGGCTCCAGGTTGGATGTGATGTGTCTGGCATCCATAGATTTGCCAAAATGCAGTGGGAGAGTGGAAAGAGTCTCCTTTGATCGTGTGAAGCCACATGTAATTTGAATCGCCAAAATAGGAGTAAGACGTGCCATAAGAGTAGGTACATGTTGAAAGGTAGCTGCAGTTACAGGTGGGTCAGGTAGGTGTGTCCGAGCCGGAGTGGTGTGAGTTTGCCGAGCTCATCAGATGCATGGAATTGAGGTGGGGATGGGTCAAATTCGAACCAATAGGTTCGACCCGATCCGATGCCAAGTTGGTGAGGCGGAATCGATGCAGTACCACTTCACTCGAGCCAAGAACTTTTGATCCAACCCGATGCCATGTGCATGAAAAGTTGAGTTTTCCAACACTTCACTACTTCATCCAAGTGAACGCGGATCAATGCAAGTTTATACTCAAGTCCTGAGTAGTTTTCCTAATAGAGATTTCTGCACGTGTTTATGGAAACGGGCGTAACTTTCGAACCTTCAGGCTGTTTGGACCAAACGAAAGTTATACCTAAAGCTAATTCAGAGGTCTACAAGAGGCACAATGGACAACCCAGTAATTGATGTTTTCGAGTCCAAAAGAGTCCATCTAAAAAGGGTTTCGGGCCTTTTTATGTTTGCATTGCGACTTCAACCAAAACGGTTTGTGTTTGCTGACCATGCTCTCAATGCTTGAGTGCGTTGCTAACCAGAAACTTTATGCGTGACGGCTTCGACTAAAAAGCGTATCATCAGTCCAAGTTTGCATTAGCACACAGATCCATTTTAAAATAGGTGCAGGGAGTGTGGTCGCCTATTCTGTCATAGCATGATAGTTATTTTCTGAAAAATGAAAGCAAAAACACAAATGCAAATAATAATCAATGGTTGTACTGGCAATGCTATGAAATCTGATTATGATCCGTATTCTTTTATTTTAATCGATAATTGGATTTGAAGAAACTAGAATTGGATTTTGTTGATACTGTTATGAAATGACGGTCGAAACAAAGCCCCCCTTCCTTGCACGCATATGAGCTGGCACACAACTCCCATATAACAAAAGGAATCCCTGATGTTACATGCCTACCAGCTCATATTTGTACACAATTCCTTCAATATATTCCGTGATGTGGGACTATTGTATCCAAACCATCATTCCTGCATAACAATATGCGAGACAATCCTAACAGTCTCCCCCTTGACTCGCATCCTACAAATATCTTTTGAGAGCACTGCCTTGCTCGCATGGCCCATTCCGTAACCTTCGGCTCTGATACCACTGTTATGTAACGACGGTCGGAACAAAGCCCCCTTCCTCTCACGCATATGAGCTGGCACGCAACTCCCATATAACAAAAGGAATCCCTGATGTTATGTGCCTACCAGCTCATAGTTGTATACAATTCCTTCAATATATTTCGTGATGTGGGACTATTGTATCCAAACCATCATTCCTCCTTAACAACATGCGAGACAATCCTAACAGATACCTATCCGAAAACCACTACGAACCAATTTGCATTGCGAAGTAATGAATGATGTGAACGAAGATGATGATTATTGAAGACCGAAGATCTTCAAATCGAAAGGACTGCTTATTAACGTCTCAGGTTCATTACCCATTGTGGGATAGCGGTAGTCTTGACGTATTTGAAATCGTCAAATTTCAACACCTTCTTGCAGATATATAAAGGCTGAGAAAAAGCGCCTTTGGTTTCGTTCATTCCTAGAACGAACTTGTATGGATAATTTTCTAGTGATTGCATTTCTAGACCTCGTGCTTTAACTTTTAACAATTGTACATCACGGTGGCGGAGAAGGCAACTTCTCTCAGCTTAACACTATTCCCTGAGACGTATGAGCTTAAGGGGTTGTACACTTTGTGGCAAAGTGGGCAGTCGTCATTAGAATATGGCAATGTGAATAATCAAATATTATGAAGATTATACGTGAAAGGTAAATCGTTACCTTTATTGAGCCTCACTCATCGGAAATGACCAAAACAGGATAGATGCAGTAAGGCTATGTAGGTCGCTCTCATTAGAGTATTATCATTTTCTTCTAGATAAAAGTACTATGGCATGGAGCCTTGGTATATTTTAAATGTGTTGTATAGAAACTCTAAGCGCTCGGTTTAAAGGACTACTATGACCGAGGATGATGGTATTCGATACCATTTAAGATGCATGTCCATAAGGGCATGTGTAGTAGTGGGATGGTTTTGTGTTGGCAGAGAATCAATTAGTTGTATTGAATTCTCAGGGAATCCCTTTAGAGGTGTTCCCAACCTCGGAAAAAGTAAAATCTTTAGCCTGGTCAATTGTATGGAAAACCCATTCTCCAATAAGGACCTACCTTTAAGATTATAGGACAAAGTTTCCCCGGAATATAATAATGGTAACAATTTTGGGTTCTTGAATATTTATATCGAAATGATTTCAAAGATTAGACATTAGTAATAATATCAAATGTTTCTATTGATATGCACGCAAAAATGCAGATTTATATTCACATATTTATTCTTATTTAGTTGAATAAATTAACATTTTCAGGTATTTTATATGATCAAACCATGTTTTAAATATATTCAAAATCATCACTTATTTTCGGAAAAAGTGGCCACTTGTGCATGTTTTAATTTGTGAAATCTTTTACTTGTTCCTTGTGTTTATCTCTTGTAGGAATTTTGGAGCTAAAAGGAAATATGTACACTTGAAGAGATGAGGGAAAGCATGCATTTTCACAAAAGGAGGAAAATAATTAATTCATTTTATGGATAGTGGAGGCCCACACCTCTCAATTAGCCCATTTGCTCTTAAGCTTCATATTAAAGACTGAGACGAAAAGGCCTCATGCATTCTACATGACTCAGTTGTGGCTAATGGCAATTATAAGCTACATGAATGAGCATTTTGGGGATTTCCCAAGGAAAGTGATTAGGGTTTTAGGTTTTGTTTGATCATGTATATATACCCATTTGTTTCATGAATTGGGGAATCTTTTTTAAGCAAATAAAAGTGTAATTTATCAAATAAACAAAAATGGGTTCCAAGCCAATTTCTTTTATTTCTCTCTCATATCTCTTTTAATTTCTATGCTCTACTTTATGTTTGTAGCATAGATTTTCTTTTTTGCAAGTAGTGTAATTTTTTTATGCAATTAGAATAGATTTTCCTTTATTTAGTTCTCTATTTTTGTTGTTCGTCAATGTTGAAATCTATTGGTGTTGAATCAATCACACAACTGAGGAGCTAAACCCCCACAATTTAGGGGTAATGAAGCTTTTTGAAACACCCCACCTCCGTTAAGGTCACTCACAGAGGGAATGCCTTAACTTCGGTGGATCATTATAGGTAAAAGATGCAGATAAATTACAAGATAGACAAATAAAGCAGCGGAAAATAAAGTCATTTTATAATCAGCTTAATTCAGTCAAGCTTTTATAACAATTTCCTCAATCATACTTAAATGTAATACATAGAACTTCTGTCTTGATTTAAAAACTTCCAAGAATAAAATAAGCATAAAAACAATGATATTCCCCGATAAAGCATGAACTAGCCATAGCAGTGGAAGAGAGAGAGTCAAAAGCGATACACCAACTAATATTCAAGCTTGGAAAGAGAAGAGGTCAAAGTTAGGATGAGCTATTCCCTCCCTGACTACCTGGGGGGAACGGAAGAAAAGAGGCGAAAAACAAACTAAGTCAGACATAAGTCTGGTAAGTCCAGTGATCTTTCAACATGCAAACAAGATAAAGGATCATGATATGAATAAACCGAAAATAGGACAATACCATAAAAACAAGGTAACTAAAGACAAGATAAGTGCAAGGTGAACTGAATGCGCTTCTACTTTTTCTCTGCTTCGCTACTACTCTGTTAATCTGATTTCTATATTTATCTCTGCACCGCCTAACTAGTGTCCCAACTAGTAATTTGTATAAAATGATAATCGTCATCCCAATCCCCGTAATTATGGTAGCCTTCAGATGTACATCTATCATGAGGATTCCACCTCAATCAGCCTAATTGCCATGAACATGTTAGATGTACCCTTACTACCCTATCGATCGGCTCCCTACTTGTATTCATGTTCCATGTGTCTGTGTCAATCGACCCTCTCTTGCGTGTAGATACCCTATGCTGGTCCCACCATAAGGTGTATCAATCCTTATGATAGCGACCCGACACGATTTAAGATGCACAGTGTAATAACCCGGAAATTCTAAGCCAGTTTAAATTTTTTATTTTGACAATTTTAATGAATTTTGAATATTTAAAATGAATTATTTTAAATAATAACAACGAGAAATTTATTTTGAATATATTTAGAACGTATGTATCTATATACATTGTCGTTAGAATATAAATAATTATTTATAATTATAAAAGGAATTGAAAATGGCACGGTAGTTCGATAATTCGATTTCAAACTTCAATTGAACATACCGGGTGCAAAATAAACCAGATTTTGGCGAAACCAAAAATATTAGAATATAGTTGAAAATATCTTTCCAACGAATCTGAAAAATCGAAATTTCATAGCGGGAATCAAAAGTTATGCCCAGTTGAAAATTCAGAATAGTCGCTATGTAAATTATACATGGCCCAAAAAGTCAAATTTTGCATACGGATGAATTTGGACTCGAAACCACTTCCATTGAGTTCAAAATGCCGTTTAGAACTCTGAAAAGTATAAGCTTCGATATATTCCGATATCCGAAATAGTGACAATTGGCAAGAGCTTTTCGGTTAGCAAAACATAGCCCTTAAAAAGTGAAATTTTGCATACGAGCTCAGAATTCGATGAGATAAATTTTTATGGATTCACAATGACAAATCATTGTTGAGTTCCAAATGGCGCGTCGAACGGAGTTAGTATGTGGCCGTGCGAGCTGAAACAGTTCAGGGTAAAGCGAGCAGTCATTTTACAAAGGAACATTATTGATACGACCTCGGAATTCGATTCTACTTTTTTTTCTAGATTCATATCATCTAATAATGGTTAAATCCAAGAGGGCTTGATTTTTTGAGTTAGCATGTGAGCGTGCGAGAAGAAAATGTGCGCCAAAATCGCATTTTTAGATAGCATTTTCGTGATTTTTTTTTAACAGTCAAACGAACTCGGAATTCGACGATACTTGTTTCGTTAGACTCGTCTTCATGTCTACTATCTCGTGTCCGAAATCCGCGGCAATCGGAGATCGTCGGCATTCGGACGATTGACGGAAAACGGACATATAAACCACTTCTCTTCCAAAACACTTCATAATTTTTCACCTTCCTCTTCCTCCTTCTTTCTTCAAAAATGGGGACATCCCCAAATCCCTTCAGCCCCCCCATCCTCCCCGCTGACCGGCGGCCTCCCCTCCCTCCGGCGCCCCACCACCTCCTCCTCCTCTCTCCTCCTCTTCCTCCTCCTTCTCTCTCTCCTTTTCTACAAACCCATGAACCCATTCCACCCCAAATCACCACCACCCGCCTCCGTGGACCCCATCGCCGCACCTCAGCCCCTCCCCCACGTCAGTCAGGTCGGCACTCCCCCCCCCCCCCCCAGCACCACCCAATTCCGGCCGTGGGCCCCGCTACGCTCAAAAACTCATTTTCACCAAAATTCCCGTTTTGCACAAAATACTCCGGACTGTTTAGCTTATATCTCTCAAACAGTGCGTTTCTGGCCAAAGTCTCTCTAAACCAAAGTTGTAGAGCACGAAATTATCTTCGATTTGGCTATATGGAAGTCGTGTTTTGGAGTTTGGAGCTGCTCGAAAAACGCGTTCGAAGTCTGCTGTTCAAAAGCGGTAAAATTCATGTACTTTCGCGAATTCTGGCGAATTGGAGCATTTTCGGCAAAAAGACCCTTAGGTGAAAGTTGTCCGGAATGGCGCGTTTAAGCTATAAAAAGGATGGTGTGAAGATTGAAGCTCGTTTGCAAATTCTGGAACCCGAACAGTGAATCCGGGCGTTAGAAAAAAAGTGAGTTTTCTCCGCTTCAAAGCTTCTATGGTTTTTTACGAATGAAATAGAATAAAAATATGATTTTTATATCATAGGAAGAATAAAAATATGATTTTTATATAGTAGAGATAATAAAAATATGATTTTTATATTATATAGATAGTAAAGATTTGATCTTTACTATATGAACAGCGGTATAAAAATAGAATTTTTATCTATATAGTAGTAGTATAAAAATGTGATTTTTATATACATAGCAACAATATAAAAATGTGATTTATATATATATGTAGTGACTACGGGTAGTGAAATTGGCAAAAAGGCGAGCACGACGAAGATTTCTACATAAGAAGACTTGTGGTATTGGATTAGCTATCGGTGAGAACTTCTCACTTTAATTTCTTTTTCTAGTTATATATATATACTAGGATGCAGACGGTGTTTAGTAGCACCCGACACCATCGTCCACAGACCATGGACTTGTTTGTTTGGTTGTGTAGTTGGTTAGATTATTTGATTTGAATTTGATTGTTTGGTGTAATGGAATGGATTTGATTGATATGTGTATGGCGTGGGCCATTATTAGACCGGAGATAAGGCTAGGCCTCGTCCCGTTTCTAGTATCATGCCGTTATGCCGCCGAAATTTTCTAAAATAAGTTAGAAAAATAAAAATACCATTTTTACTTTGTAAATGGACTGAATAGAAATTCATGTGTTAAAATAAAATATTTTATCGTTAAAAATATAATTTTTAACGTGAATATGAATATAGTGAATGTGAATAAATAAATATTCATTTACAAACCGGACGGTTTGTTTATGTACACCTATTTGAAGGACATTGATTGGGACGATAAATTTTACACATCGCCCAACTGCACAAATAAAATCTGTGTTTGATTGTTTGAAACCCCACACGGGTATTGGGATAAAATACGGCATACACTAATCCCAATAATTAGTTGTATGTCGATCGATTGACTGACAGGTTGTTATAAGCATTAGATATCTATACTTGATGCTTATACAGTGTAGTGCACTTTGGATGATGGTTGATTATGTATCGTTGCTATTATATACATGTGTTGTATGGAATCCATATAGTTAACGCTATATGGTGACTGATTGGGCCTCATTCCAATTTAGAAAATAAAGAATATTATAAAATAAAGGTTCATGTGTTGACAGTACTCATCCGTTGAGATTAGTCATGTGTTGAACGAAATATTTTAACAATAGAATTTACATCTTTATTATATATAGAATTAGAAACTAAATTCTTTGTAAAATAAAGGTTCATGTGTTGACAGTACTCATCCGTTGAGATTAGTCATGTGTTGAACGAAATATTTTATCAATAAAATTTACATCTTTATCGTATATAAAATTAGAAATTAACTGGAAAATAGATGAGACGAGTGGTCTCCTGGATATTGATCTGATGTTGGTTTCGGCCTTCGGGGTTAATATCTAGGGAATCGTTCTCTTACTAATTTACGGTTGGAGTCTGATTTAAATCAAACGATAGATACCATGATTTTTATAAAATATATTGAATAACAAAAATAGTCACACGTGGACAATACTCATTCGTTGAGATTAGTCATGTGTTGACAAAAATATAGATTCACGTATTGAATAGAATAAATATTCATTTGTTGAATAGAATAACGGAATTATTGAAATATATAAAGCCGGGTTGATTAGAGATGCGCTATTTTGACGCGAACGATATTTATATCGATTATATTCATTTTTATAATGAATATTGAAAAGAGATAAAAATCAAATATATATATAAAGCAAATTCGAATTGAATTGAATATAAACCAAATTCGAATTGAATTGAAATTTGAATCGAATTGGAAATGGAAGTTGAAATGTTTTTGAACGAATTTAAAACTATTTATAAAATTTGTTTTAAATAGAAATTGACGAAATATATATTATATATATAATATAATGGCCTGAATAGAACGCGCCGCGCCGCGGCAGTTCGCGAATTTCGACCATTGACTTCGAACGAACATTACGGGAGATCCGACCGTCGGATTCTCCTAAAACCGGAACCATTGGGTTCGTATCGAAAAGAGCTTTCTAACGAATATTAGAAATTTGAAATCTAACGGTTGGATTTAGAGATACGTCGAAATCAAATTTGGAAAAGGTCGTTGTAAGTGCAGTTCGATGACCGTTGATGGAAATCGACTGTACGGGCCTTGATAAAATTATTAAAAATAGTAATAATTGGTGTAAAATCAAATGAAATGATTTGGGAAAAATTGGGATGAAAAAATCCATATTTGAAAAGATAAAAATAGATTTTTATCGAAATGAACTAGTTTTGAACTAAAATTAAAACCCATTTATTTTTAAATAAATAAATTGGATTTGAAATGGGGTGTAAATAGAATTGATTTGTGGTTTTATCGTGAAGGGTGTTTTAATTAACACTTGTTCTTTAACCCGATAATAAATAGAATGTGATTTGAGTTTGTCGTGAACTGTGTTTTAAATGACATTAGTTCTTTAACCCAGTAAAAGGAGTTTTAATGAATCTGTAATTAGATTGAAATGTGAATTGATAATCTAAATTATCAAATTTAGAAAGTGAGCGAGAATGGAGTATCACCAGTTTTTGCTCCAAAGCGATAGTCAAATCTTTAATTAGATTTGAACGTGGAATGGTAATTAATTTTACCGATAACACCGTGGTGTTAGATATGGAGTATTACCAGTTTTGCTTCATGGGATGCATAGGTTGGGATTGGGAAATAAAATAAATAATTACTTCGGTGTGGTTCGCTAATCCCGACTAGTGTGGAAAACCATAATTTGGTTTGAAATGACATCCAAAGGAAGATTAAAGAATAAATTCAAAGAATTTATCTTGGATAAAATTACTGGGAACCTTTCCCTAAGAATATGAAATTTAGAAACTAGCTGTAGGTAAGCTAAGAAGAAATGTTTTCTGGGTATTGATCTGATGTTGATTTCGGCTTTCGGGATTAATATTTTGGAAATTGTTCTCTTGTTGATTTACGGTTAGTGACAAATGAATTGGAATGAGGCATATGTTGTGTTTGTGTAACATTTGTTTTTAATATACGCGGGTTGTTCGGAAAGGCCGGGTTTAAACCCATTCTGAATAACCGATTCGACGATAAGTCGAAGATGATGACGGTGGTCGAAGATCGGAAGTCTTCACATCATTTGGATAATTACTGATGATCCTGATTGGGTTGTACACCCAAGAGGATGGAAATAGTTGGTGGTCGTCCAGACGTACTTGGAGATCGATGGATATGCGAGGAAAGTGCCTCCGGTTTCGTTCAGACCCAGAACGAACTTGTAAATGGATTGTGTGTCTGACATTGGACTTTATTCTGTGTTGATTGATCTCTGTTAAATATACATCTGTTTGACGGCGGAGAATTTATTCTCTTGCTTAACGCCCTTCTCTGAGACGTACGAGCTCAGAGGTTGTATATCAATGGACATCTGTCGCATGGCATGAATTGCCTGTGTGGCACGCTGAGTTGCATGGATCAAGGCTTCTGTTGAAAAGCAAAGTCTTGTGGTTGATGATCAAAGCACGGCCTTTGTGGTGTAGCATTGTGTATAACGTGAATTCGCGAGCTTTACACCTCGGTATGGGTTAAAAACGGGATAGTGACTGCAGGGAGAGCACGACGTTTCTTTCTAGCTTTGGTGGTGTCAGTGACTTAACAGCCCTGACATTTATATACTTTTCACCTATGTGGTTGTTGGATGAGGCGCCTCGATTTTAGTTCTGTAAGGACCGGGAAATGTGTGTTCAGGAATACTAATCCTCAAACGTAAGAGAGGACCGGCCCTGAAGATCCAAGGATTGCCCAGAGTGTGTAGTCCTGGGACATTTGCTAGAGTGTCTCGAAAGCGGAGAGGAGCTTGCCCCTTGCCTCGACTCATGACGGAAAACCAATTTCCAATACGTGTATTTCGGTTTTATTTGTAGAGCCTAGTATGGCGACATAATAGATGGTACCCATGCCGCCTAGGATTGATATTTATGATTGCAATTGTTTTGACACTATACACCTATAATAGTATCAAATGATTTTTTTAAAACGTACCAA
Organism: Allium sativum; assembly: GCA_030737875.1. Lineage (NCBI taxonomy): Eukaryota > Viridiplantae > Streptophyta > Magnoliopsida > Asparagales > Amaryllidaceae > Allium > Allium sativum. The sequence goes on from CM060921.1 coordinate 83,919,288, forward strand.
GCATATATGGCTATTATAAGGGAAAACCCTATCCTCCGGCTTGCGTTGCATTGTGTGATGGGATCTGGGTCTTATAATAGCTTCATTTTTCGAAAAAGCATTGCGTTGTTTATTGATATGCACTGGTATTCTTGGGAGGAAACCCGCTCCGTGTTATACGGCGTGGTCCCTTGAATTATTCTCTTTTAAAGTAAAGTTTTAAATAACTGTTTTAGTTCTCACACCAGTCACATGACTGACCTGGAGTTTATTGTTTTAACCTAAACTCTGGGTGCCCTTATTTTCGACACGGGCAGCTAGTAGTTTTGGTTTTGCATATTTATATTCACAGGATCCTGATTTACAGCTGGAACGATGCTCGGAAAGCTCTGTATCCGTGCATTATTTCTAGTTGTGCTTTTGTATTATTTTCCGCTGCGATGTATTTAAATGTAATTTAAATCTCTGACATTTGTTGAATGTAATTTATTCATTTATACTCTATATATTCTGGTATCTAATGGAATTGTTGTAATAACAATGAAATGTTCTTCTGTCTGCGTTCTGATTTGTCCTGTTCTCAAAACGATCAGGGGTTTCGAACGGTCTAGATCGGTTTAACGACTGATTCGGATCGAGCGAAATTCCCGGCCGTCACATTTGGTATCAGAGCTTTGGTTTACAGAGCTCGAAAACAAGACACATTAGAACCATACGAAAGAATTCATCAGATATTGGATTAGTAATATCCAATTAGAATGACTCGTTAGAGATAGGATCAATAGTATCCTAGAACGAGTGTGAAGAGTATATTTTTCAATGGAAAACAATTTTGTTTTGAAATTTAAATCGTTTTATATGTATTTGAATAATTTATTTATATTGATTTGGACAATCTAGTATATAAAGGTTTTGCATATACGCGTATACGCGTCATGAACGTATATTCGAAGTTTTAATATACTGGATAGATATAGAATCACATTCTAGACACCCGGAGATGGTTCTGATGATTGATCGATCATCATCAGAACTTATGTTCGTGTTTCGAAGGTGTGATTTCTATATATTTCCTTTAGACTGGTGTGAGAACCAAAACTTATATAGATAGCTTTATTGTTGTGAATTGGCATCAAAACATGATTTTCTTTATATATATCAAAATTATGATTTTGAAACGTTAAATTCACTAATTGGTTGATGTTTGCGTTGTTTGTTTATTTGTTTAATAATTTTGAACCATTTAGCCTAATTAAATCAAATATAGAATTTTATTGAAAATTAGATGCATTTGCTTGCTTATACATATACTTACATTGAACATGTCATAGCCAGGAGGCTAGAGCAGAGAAATAAAATTTGTTTGCCCGACAAATAGGTACATGTTTATCATAATTTACTGTTTTGTTTGGGTGATGATGATTTTATGAGCCGATTGGCTAGCAGCTTGGCTTTTTCTTTTTCTTATTGAGATCAGAAGGCCTATATGGCAATTTCGGGATTTTCCCGTGCTCCCCGTACAAAGGAGGTTATGGAGAAATTTTTCGAAAATTCCGGGGGTTAGCCAAATTTTTGAAGAATTTGGAAATTCTCAGAAACTGAAAAGTTGGAGAATGGAAGCCAGAATGAACGTAGAGTTGATTAATCAAACCACTTTCGGCTTCGTTCCTTTTCGGGGACGAAAAGTTTTAAGTGGGGGAGATTGTAATAACCCGGAAATTCTGAGCCAGTTTAAAAATTTTATTTTGACAATTTTAATGAATTTTGAATATTTAAAATGAATTATTTTAAATAATAACAACGAGAAATTTATTTTGAATATATTTAGAACGTATATATTTATATACATCGTCGTTAGAATATAAATAATTATTTATAATCATAAAAAGAATTGAAAATGGCGCGGTAGTTCGATAATTCGATTTCAAACTTCAATTGAACATACCGGGTGCAAAATAAACCGGATTTTGGCGAAACCAAAAATATTAGAATCTAGTTGAAAATATCTTTCCAACGAATTTGAAAAATCGAAATTTCATAGCGGGAATCAAAAGTTATGCCCAGTTGAAAATTCAGAATAATCGCTATGTAAATTATACATGGCCCCAAAAGTCAAATTTTGCATACGGATGAATTTGGACTCGAAACCACTTCCATTGAGCTCAAAATACCGTTTAGAACTCTGAAAAGTATAAGCTTCGATATATTCCGATATCCGGAATAGTGGCAATTGACAGGAGCTTTTCGGTTAGCAAAACATAGCCCTTAAAAAGTGAAATTTTGCATATGAGCTCAGAATTTGACGAGATAAATTTTTATGGATTCACAATGACAAATCATTGTTGAGTTCCAAATGGCGCGTCGAACGGAGTTAGTATGTGGCCGTGCGAGCTGAAACAGTTCAGGGTAAAGCGAGCAGTCATTTTACAAAGGAACATTATTGATACGACCTCGGAATTCGATTCTACTTTTTTTTCTAGATTTGTATCGTCTAATAATAGTTAAATCCAAGAGAGCTTGATTTTTTGAGTTAGCATGTGAGCGTGCGAGAAGAAAAAGTGCGCCAAAATCGCATTTTTAGAGCTTATCTGAGCATTTTCATGATTTTTTTTGAACGGTCAAACGAACTCAGAATTCGACGAAACTTGTTTCTTTGGACTCGTCTTCACGTCTACTACCTCGTGTCCGAAATCCGCGGCAATCGGAGATCGTCGGCATTCAGACGATTGACGGAAAACGGGCATACAAACCACTTCTCTTCCAAAACACTTCATAATTTTTCACCTTCCTCTTCCTCCTTCTTTCTTCAAAAATGGGCACATCCCCAAATCCCTTCAGTCCCCCCCTCCTCCCCGCTGACTGGCGGCCTCCCCTCCCTCCGGCGCCCCACCACCTCCTCCTCTCTCCTCCTCTTCCTCCTCCTTCTCTCTCTCCTTTTCTACAAACCCATGAACCCATTCCACCCCAAATCACCACCACCCGCCTCCGTGAACCCCACCGCCGCACCTCAGCCCCTCCCCCACGTCATTCAGGCCGGCGCCCCCCCTCCGCACCACCCAAATCCGGCCGTGGGCCTCGCTACGCTCAAAAACTCATTTTCACCAAAATTTCCGTTTTGCACAAAATACCCCGGACTATTTTGGCTTATATCTCTCAAACGGTGCGTTTCTGGCCAAAGTCTCTCTGAACCAAAGTTGTAGAGCACGAAATTCTCTTCGATTTGGCTATATGGAAGTCATGTTTGGGAGTTTGGAGCTGCTCGGAAAACGCGTTCAAAGTCTGCTGTTCAAAAGCGGTAAAATTCGTGTACTTTCGCGAATTCTGGCGAATTGGAGCATTTTCAGCAAAAAGACCCTTAGGCGAAAGTTTTCCGGAATGACGCGTTTAAGCTAAAAAAAAAATGGTGTGAAGATTTAAGCTCGTTTGCAAATTCTGGAAGCCGAACAGTGAATCCGGGCATTGGAAAAAAAGTGAGTTTTCTCCGCTTCAAAGCTTCTATGGTTTTTGACGAATGAAGTAGAATAAAAATATGATTTTTATATTATAGGAAGAATAAGAATATGATTTTTATATAGTAGAGATAATAAAAATATGATTTTTATATTATATAGATAGTAAAGATTTGATCTTTACTATATGAACAGCGGTATAAAAATAGAATTTTTATCTATATAGTAGTAGTATAAAAATGTGATTTTTATATACATAACAACAATATAAAAATGTGATTTTTATATATGTAGTGACTACCGGTAGTGAAATTGGCAAAAAGGCGAGCACGACGAAGATTTCTACATAAGAAGACTCGTGGTATTGGATTAGCTATCGGTGAGAACTTCTCACTTTAATTTCTTTTTCTAGTTATATATATATACTAGGATGCATACGGTGTTTAGTAGCACCCGACACCATCGTCCACAGACCATGGACTTGTTTGTTTGGTTGTGTAGTTGGTTAGATTATTTGATTTGAATTTGATTGTTTGGTGTAATGGAATGGATTTGATTGATATGTGTATGGCGTGGGCCATTATTAGACCGGGAATAAGGCTAGGTCTCGTCCCGTTTCTAGTATCGTGCCGTTATGCCGCCGAAATTTTCTAAAATAAGTTAGAAAAATAAAAATACCATTTTTACTTTGTAAATGGACTGAATAGAAATTCATGTGTTAAAATAAAATATTTTATCGTTAAAAATATAATTTTTAACGTGAATATGAATATAGTGAATGTGAATAAATAAATATTCATTTACAAACCGGACGGTTTGTTTATGTACACCTATTTGAAGGACATTGATTGAAACGATAAATTTTACACATCGCCCAACTGCACAAATAAAATCTGCGTTTGATTGTTTGAAACCCCACACGGGTATTGGGATAAAATACGGCATACACTAATCCCAATAATTAGTTGTATGTCGATCGATTGATTGACAGGCTGTTATAAGCATTAGATATCTATACTTGATGCTTATACGGTGTAGTGCACTTTGGATGATGGTTGATTATGTATCGTTGCTATTATATACATGTTTTGTATGGAATCCATATAGTTAACACTATATGGTGACTGATTGGGCCTCATTCCAATTTAGAAAATAAAGAATATTATAAAATAAAGGTTCATGTGTTGACAGTACTCATCCGTTGAGATTAGTCATGTGTTGAACGAAATATTTTAACAATAGAATTTACATCTTTATTATATATAGAATTAGAAACTAACTTCTTTGTAAAATAAATGTTCATGTGTTGACAGTACTCATCCGTTGAGATTAGTCATGTGTTGAACGAAATGTTTTATCAATAAAATTTACATCTTTATCATATATAAAATTAGAAATTAACTGGAAAATAGATGAGACGAGTGGTCTCCTGGATATTGATCTGATGTTGGTTTCGGCCTTCGGGGTTAATATCTAGGGAATCGTTCTCTTACTAATTTACGGTTGGAGTCTGATTTAAATCAAACGATAGATACCATGATTTTTATAAAATGTATTGAATAACAAAAATAGTCACACGTGGACAGTACTCATTCGTTGAGATTAGTCATGTGTTGACAAAAATATAGATTCACGTATTGAATAGAATAAATATTCATTTGTTGAATAGAATAACGGAATTATTGAAATATATAAAGCCGGGTTGATTAGAGATGCGCTATTTTGACGCAAACGATATATATATCGATTATATTCGTTTTTATAATGAATAGAGATAAAAATCAAATATATATAAAGAAAATTCGAATTGAAATTCGAATTGAATAGAAATTTGAATCGAATTGGAAATGGAAGTTGAAATGTTTTTGAACGAATTTAAAACTATTTATAAAATTCGTTTTAAATAGAAATTGACGAAATATATATTATATATATAATATAATGGCCTGAATAGAACGCGCCACGCCGCGGCAGTTCGCGAATTTCAACCATTGACTTCGAACGGACATTACGGGAGATCCGACCGTCGGATTCTCCTAAAACCGGAACCGTTGGGTTCGTATCGAACAGAGATTTCTAACGAATATTAGAAATTTGAAATCTAACAGTTGGATTTGGAGATACGTCCAAATCAAATTTGGAAAAGGTCGTTGTAAGTGCAGTTCGATGACCGTTGATGGAAATCGACTGTACGGGCCTTGATAAAATTATTAAAAATAGTAATAATTGGTGTAAAATCATAAGAAATGATTTGGGAAAAACTGGGATGAAAAACTCCATATTTGAAAAGATAAAAAAAGATTTTATCGAAATGAACTAGTTTTGAACTAAAATTAAAACCCATTTATTTTTAAATAAATAAATTGGATTTGAAATGGGTTGTAAATAGAATTGATTTGTGGGTTTATCGTGAAGGGTGTTTTAAATGACACTTGTTCTTTAACCCGATAATAAATAGAATGTGATTTGAGTTTGTCGTGAACTGTGTTTTAAATGACATTAGTTCTTTAACCCAGTAAAAGGAGTTTTAATGAATCTGTAATTTGATTGAAATGTGAATTGATAATCTAAATTATCAAATTTAGAAAGTGAGCGAGAATGGAGTATCACCAGTTTTTGCTCCAAAGCGATAGTCAAATCTTTAATTTGATTTGAACGTGGAATGGTAATTAATTTTACCGATAACACCGTGGTGTTAGATATGGAGTATTACCAGTTTTGCTTCATGGGATGCATAGGTTGGGATTGGGAAATAAAATAAATAATTACTTCAATGTGGTTCGCTAATCCCGACTAGTGTGGAAAACCATAATTTGGTTTGAAATGACATCCAAAAGAAGATTAAAGAATAAATTCAAAGAATTTATCTTGGATAAAATTAATGGGAACCTTTCCCTAAGAATATGAAATTTAGAAACTAGCTGTAGGTTAGCTAAGAAGAATGGTTTCCTGGGTATTGATCTGATGTTGGTTTCGGCTTTCGGGGTTAATATTTGGGAAATTGTTCTCTTGTTGATTTACGGTTAGTGACTAATGAATTGGAATGAGGCGTATGTTGTGTTTGTGTAACATTTGTTTTTAATATACGCGGGTTGTTCGGAAAGGCCGGGTTTATACCCATTCTGAATAACCGATTCGACGATAAGTCGAAGATGATGACGGTGGTCGAAGACCGGAAGTCTTCATATTGTTTGGATAATTACTGATGATCCTGATTGGGTTGTACACCCAAGAGGATGAAAATAGTTGGTGGTCGTCCAGACGTACTTGGAGATCGATGGATATGCGAGGAAAGTGCCTCCGGTTTCGTTCAGACCCAAAACGAACTTGTAAATGGATTGTGTGTCTGACATTGGACTTTATTCTGTGTTGATTGATCTCTATTAAATATACATCTGTTTGGCGGCGGAGAATTTATTCACTTGCTTAACGCCCTTCTCTGAGACGTACGAGCTCAGAGGTTGTATATCAATGGACATCAGTCGAATGGCATGAATTGCCTGTGTGGCATGCTGAGTTGCATGGATTAAGGCTTCTGTTGAAAAGCAAAGTCTTGTGGTTGATGATCAAAGCACGGCCTATGTGACAGCTTTGTGTATAACGTGAATTCGCGAGCCTCACACCTCGGTATGAGTTAAAAACGGGATAGTGACTGTAGGGAGAGCACGACGTTTCTTTCTAGCTTTGGTGGTGTCAGTGACTTACCAGCCCTGACATTTATATACTTTTCACCTATGTGGTTGTTGGATGAGGCGCCTCGATTTTAGGTCTGTAAGGACCGGGAAACGTGTGTTCAGGAATACTAATCCTCAAACGTAAGAGAGAACCGGCCCTGAAGATCCAAGGATTGCCCAGAGTGTGTAGTCCTGGGACATTTGCTAGAGTGTTTTGAAAGCGGAGAGGAGCTTGCCCCTTGCCTCGACTCATGACGGAAAACCAATTTCCAATACGTGTATTTCGGTTTTATTTGTAGAGCCTAGTATGGCGACATGATAGATGGTACCCATGCCGTCTAGGATTGATATTTATGATTGAAATTGTTTTGACACTATACACTTATAATAGTATCAAATGATTTGTTTTAAACGTACCAAGCATGTTTGGCTATTATAAGGGAAAACCCTATCCTCCGGCTTGCGTTGCATTGTGTGATGGGACCTGGGTCTTATAATAGCTTCATTTTTCGAAAAACATTGCGTTGTTTATTGATATGCACTGGTATTCTTGGGAGGAAACCCGCTCCGTGTTATACGGCGTGGTCCCTTGAATTACTCTCTTTTAAAGTAAAGTTTTAAATAACTGTTTTAGTTCTCACACCAGTCACATGACTAACCTGGAGTTTATTGTTTTAACCTAAACTCTGGGTGCCCCTATTTTCGACACGGGCAGCTAGTAGTTTTGGTTTTGCATATTTATATTCACAGGATCCTGATTTACAGCTGGAACGATGCTCGGAAAGCTCTGTATCCGTGCATTATTTCTAGTTGTGCTTTTGTATTATTTTCCGCTGCGATGTATTTAAATGTAATTTAAATCTCTGATATTTGTTGAATGTAATTTATTCATTTATACTCTGTATATTCTGGTATCTGATGGAATTGTTGTAATAACAATGAAATGTTCTTCTGTCTGCGTTCTGATTTGTTCTGTTCTCAAAAACGATCAGGGGTTTCGAACGGTCTAGATCGGTTTAACGACTGATTCGGATCGAGCGAAATTCCCGGCCGTCACACACAGTGTATAACTACTGGTACCCAGTGCCTGCTTTTTCCCACTCTGGAGTACGTGCACGCCCGTAAACCGTCGGAACCTACACTGACGTACCCCCTGTCGCTGCTTTGACCGCTTATAATCAGCCAAGTAATCGTGCCCCACCCTCCCTAGTTCAGGGTCCGTGATACATCCATGTGGGTTACTGCTGAAATGGGTCCCCGTTACTAGGGTTTCCTATTGGTTGAGTTTGTGGGCCTATATTTACTAATATTACCCACCAACCCGATATGTACTTAACCCTCCCATCGATTCAAGCATTTTTAATAAACGGTTAAGTTTTGTGGGCCTATATGTACTAATATTACCCACCTAAACGAGATGTACTTTACCCTCCCATCGATTCAAGCATATTTATTTAATGGTTAAGTTTTGTGGGCCTATATTTACTAATATTACCTACAAACCCGATATGTACTTAACCCTTCCACTGATTCAAGCATGTTTATTTAACGGTTATGTTTTTTGGGCCTATATTTACTAATATTACCCACTAACTCGATATGTACTTAACCCTCTAGCACATTACGCCATATTAGTTAAGTGTTGTCCACTCATGTTAACTTAACCCACTCATTCATCATGTCATGTTGGTTAAGCATTTCTTATTAACTTGACCCTCCATACTTATCATGTTGGATCGGTTAAGTGTTTCCTATTAACTTAACCCCGTTCGTTCATCAAGTTATATTGGCCAAGTTCTTGTTAACTTAAACCCACGTATTCATCTTGTTGTATTGGTTAAGTGTCATCAATCAATTCAAGTTAACTTAACCCACCTACATGTCATGTTACTTTGGTTAAGTGTTGCCTTCTTGTGTTAACTTAACCCTACTACAAATCAAGTTATATTGGTTAAGTGGTGCCCTCTTATTTTAACTTAACCTTTCCATAAATCAAGTTATATTGGTTAAGTGTTTCTAAATTTACTTAACCTCACCCACTTGTCTAATTAACATGTTATAAAGGTTAAGTGTACTAAATTTACTTAACCTCACCCACTTGCCTAATTAACATGTTATAACGTTTAAGTGTTCCAAATTTGCTTAACCTCACCCACTTATCTAATTAACATGTTATAACGGTTAAGTGTTCTAAATTTACTTAACATCACCCATCAGTTTAGTTAACATGTTAAATTGGTTAAGTGTTTCCTTAATTGACTTAACCCTACCAATCTTGACTTAGCTTTATTAAAGCACCAACCACTCACATTAGACAGGTATTGTTGTGGTCACTGGATGTGTCGGTCGGTTCCGGGCAGTTTTACACCATAACTCAGTCTAACCTTGGGTCCTTTTTGGGCTCAATGCACTAACCACCCACATTAGACATGTATTGTTGTGGTCACTGGATGTGCAGGTCGGTTCCGGGCAGTTTTACACCACAATTCAGTCTAACCTCGGGTCCTTTTTGGGCTCAATGCACTAACCACCCACATTAGACAGGTATTGTTGTGGTCACTGGATGTGCCGGTCGGTTCCGGGCAGTTTTACATCACAACTCAGTCTAACCTCGGGTTAGGCATATTCGTCTTTTCTAAATTTACATATTTCTTATTTATGACAAATTCCATATGTAAATTATTCCCAATTTAATTATGCCATAATTATTCTCACAATTAATGGTATACTAAATATACCATTTCATGAACCAATCTATGCCATGTAATTTTTCATGTTTATTCATGTTTATTCTATCATATTTGCCTTTGAACTATTGTGGTCTATCGAACCTATCATGTTATGTGGAAATTGGTGAGTAAACCTATGATGTTGTATAGAAATTTGGGAATGAAATTATCGTATGTAAGTTTGGTGATATTATGATACATACAAGTTTTAGGCTAAGTCATGTCGTTTATGCTTAATTGTTTAGAGCCCTTATGCATACATGTTTAGATCTACGACCTTATATGTTTAGATCTACAACTTTATATGTTAGATCCATATGCCTTTATGAGATATCTAATTTGCATGTTCACCACTACATGTCAAGTTTAACTTGTATAGTTTTATGTAAATTCATATGCTTGTGGTTCATGTTGCATAGATCAAATTTGCAAGTTCATAGTTAAAAGTATATTTTTCTATGCCAAATCCATGTGACAAATGTGTAATTAGATCCATACTTTTGTTTGATGTTGGAATGTTGCAAAGTTCCTCTTTTCCCCTTTTTGTTTAATAAGTTAGGCTAAAATGTCGAGCCTAACATTCTATGTAATTTTGCGAACGTACAACGGGGGTAACGTTGGGGAAAACATGAAATTACATGTAATTGGCAAATTTGACACATAAGCATGATAAGTGGCATGAAAATGGTATAATCTATATACCTAAAATTTTGAACGTGATTTAAAAGGAAAGTGGGCCATGACAATAATTGATTTATAATTTACATGTAAATATGTAGGATAAAAATGAAAATTTACATGGCATAGATTGGTTCATGAAATGGTATATTTAGTATACCATTAATTGTGAGCATAATTAAAAGGATAATTATGGCATAATTAAATTGGGAATAATTTACATATGGAATTTGTCATAAATGAGAAATATGTAAATTTAAAAAAGACGAATATGCCTACCCCGAGGTTAGACTGAGTTGTGGTGTAAACTGCCCAGAACCGACCGGCACATCCAGTGAACACAACAATACCTGTCTAATGCGGGTGATTAGTGCATTGAGCCCAAAAAGGACCCGAGGTTAGACTGAGTTATGGTGTAAAACTTCCCGGAACCGACCGGCACATCCAGTGACCACAACAATACCTGTCTAATGAGGGTGGTTAGTGCATTAAGCCCAAAAAGGACCCGAGGTTAGACTGAGTTGTGGTGTAGAACGGCCCGGAACCGACCGGCACATCCAGTGACCACAACAATACCTAACTAATGTGAGTGGTTGGTGCTTTAATAAAGCTAAGTCAAGATTGGTAGAGTTAAGTCAATTAAGGAAACACTTAACCAATTCAACATGTTAACTAAATTGATGGGTGAGGTTAAGTAAATTTAGAACACTTAACCGTTATAACATTTTAATTAGACAAGTTGGTGAGGTTAAGTAAATTTGGAACACTTAAACGTTATAACATGTTAATTAGACAAGTGGGTGAGGTTAAGTAAATTTAGAACACTTAACCTTTATAACATGTTAATTAGACAAGTGGGTGAGGTTAAGTAAATTTAGAAACACTTAACCAATATAACTTGATTTATGGAAAGGTTAAGTTAAAATAAGAGGGCAACACTTAACCAATATAACTTGATTTGTAGTAGGATTAAGTTAACACAAGAAGACAACACTTAACCAAAGTAACATGACACGTAGGTGGGTTAAATTAACTTGAATTAATTGATGACACTTAACCAATACAACAAGATGAATACGTGGGGTTAAGTTAACAATAAACCCTTGACCAATATAACTTGATGAACGAACGGGGTTAAGTTAATAGGAAACACTTAACCGATCCAACATGATAAGTAAGGAGGGTCAAGTTAATAAGAAATGCTTAACCAACATGACATGATGAATGAGTGGGTTAAGTTAACATGAGCGGACAACACTTAACTAATATGGCGTAATGTGCGGGAGGGTTAAGTACATATCGGGTTGGTGGGTAATATTAGTAAATATAGGCCCACAAAACTTAACCATTAAATAAACATGCTTGAATCAGTGGAAGGGTTAAGTACATATCGGGTTGGTGGGTAATATTAGTAAATATAGGCCTAAAAAGCTTAACCATTAAATAAACATGCTTGAATCGATGGGAGGGTTAAGTACATCTCGTGTAGGTGGGTAATATTAGTACATATAGGCCCACAAAACTTAACCATTTATTAAAAATGCTTGAATCGATCGGAGGGTTAAGTACATATCAGGTTGGTGGGTAATATTAGTAAATATAGGCCCACAAACTTAACAATTAGGAAACCCTAGTAACGGGGACCCATTTCAGCAGTAACCCACATGGATGTATCACGGTACCCTGAACTAGGAAGGGTGGGGCACGATTACTGGGCTGATTATAAGCGGCCAAAGCAGCGGCAGGGGGTACATCAGTGTAGGTTCCGACGGTTTACGGGCGTGCACGTACTCCGGAGAGGGAAAAAGCAGGCACTGGGCACTAGTAGTTATACACTGTGCATCTTGAATCATGTCGGGTCGCTATCATAAGGATTGATACACCTTATGGTGGGACCAGCACAGGGTATCTACACGCAAGAGAGGGCCGATTGACACAGACACATGGAACATGAATACAAGTAGGCAGCCGATCGATAGGGTTGTAAGGGTACATCTAACATGTTCATGGCAATTAGGATGATTGAGGTGGAATCCTCACGATAGACGTACACCTAAAGGCTACCACAATTACGGGGGTTGGGATCACGATTATCATTTTATACAGATTACTAGTTGGGACACTAGTTAGGTAGTGCAGAGATAAATATAGAAATCAGATTAACAGAGTAGTAGTGAAGCAGTGAAAAAGTAGAAGCGCATTCAGTTCACCTTGCACTTATCTTGTCTTTAGTTACCTTGTTTTTATGGTATTGTCCTATTTTCGGTTTATTCATGTCATGATCCTTTATCTTGTTTGCATGCTGAAAGATCACTGGACTTACCAGACTTATGTCTGACCTAGTTTGTTTTTTGCCTCTTTTCTTCCTTCCCCCCCCCCTAGGTAGTCAGGGAGGGAATAGCTCAGCCTAACTTGGACCTCTTCTCTTTCCAAGCTTGAAGATTAGTTGGTGTATCGCTTTGGACTCTCTCTCTTCCACTGCTATGGCTGGTTCATGCTTTATCGGGGACTATCATTGTTTTTATGCTTCTTTTATTCTTGGAAGTTTTTAAATCAAGACATAAGTTCTATGTATTACATTTAAGTTGGATCGAGGAAATTGTTGTAAAAGCTTGACTGAATTAAGTTGTTTATAAAATGACTTTATTTTCCGCTTCTTTATTTGTGTGTCTTGTAATTTATCTGCATCTTTTACCTATAATGCTCCACCGAAGTTAAGGCATTCCCTTTGTGAGTGACCTTAATGGAGGTGGGGTGTTTCACTTGGTATCAAAGCTGAAGGTTACCAGATCAGATAAAAGATTTGAAAAATTATTTTCAAAACGGTTTTAAAAGAAGCATTTTCAAAAGAAAAGTTTTGTTTTAAAGGCGTATTCCCCAAATCTATATGCACTATCTTTTGATCCTCCGTTTGAATCCTTGTTTCCTTGTTTCCTGAGTCTCCTGGGCTCCTGGCTTTTTGGGAGGTAACCTCATCGCGGCATGGTTCCGTAGGCTCGACGAGACTACAACACTTGTCAAAGGGCAAACAAGTGCCCAACTTCCATCTATACCCGTAGTAGTTTCACCTGCGGCTAATTTTCTTTTGAGCTTTGTAGGATTCTTCGTGCGATGGAGGCAGCTTTCGAGAGACCTGTCAACAAGTTACACAAGGATGGAAAAGATGAGAATGAGGGAGTTTGGCTAAGGAGAACAACACAAGGATGAAGAACTCATGGATATGAACTTGGTTCACAAAGGAGGGGAGGAATGAATAGTAAAACCTAAAACAAGAGGAAGTATCTTTATTTTGGTATAACGGGTCGTATAATTAAGGGTAAGGGCAAGAACAAAAGATAGGATTTTCCGGAAGGCAAATGCATGCTCTCACCACCAGCATACCTGAGAGAGAGGTAGTAAGGTTTCCGTTGAAAATTTTAGTTTTTCTTCTTGATCATCCTGCTAGTATTCTTTTTGATTTTTGCACTTCGCATTCGTTTATATCTGCTTCCATAGTTGAGTCTCTGCACCCTAGAGCTTGTGTAGTAGAGGATCCCATTATTGTCTCAAGTCCAATTTGTGGTTCGGCTCATTTATCTTTGGTTTGTAAGGATTTGAGATACTTATGTTTTTGGTTTCATGGGCTATGAGTTGATTCTAGGCATGGATTAGTTAGCTAGTAATTGTGAAAGGAGGATAGTTAGACTTTCGACTTGCCTCGGGAATACCCTCGAAATTTTGTGCGATCCTAAGGGATCAGTTTATCTTAGCTACCTAGAATCACTTTATGTATTTATCGACGATTTTCGATCCGTTAGAGTAGTCCATGAGTACGCAGATGTTTTTTTTATTAAGGTTAGGAGTTTTCCCCCTAAAAGCTTGAGATAGACTTCCACATATATCCAGTTGACAATGCAAAGCCAGTTATGCGATCAACGATAGTTTTGGAGCAGGATTGGAGAGGATAGCCAGAGTCGGTTAAGTGCTCAATTGTTTGGTTGTTTTACTAGTATCATCTCACATAAATCGTCCAAACTCGGTGGAGGTATTCCTTGGGTGCTTATCTGATATTGGTTTAGGCCTTTGGGGCTTGTACTTGAGGGATGCCAAATTCGACTAGGATGGTTTGCGTGAGAGATATCGACCCTCAGATTTGTGACATGAGGGATAAGCTAAGTAGAAGAGAGACCTTTAATCATCTTAGTATATACACTTGGTATCATGGTTAACTTCTGTTTATCTTGGAAAGATAGTTCGACAACATTGGATACCCTCTAGCATAGTAAATGATCGAGGTCCTATCTTTACTTGTGGGTTTTGGAAAAGGAGGTCAAGAAGCTTCACAATCGTGAAGTTAAATTAGTTAAGGTATAGTGGAGTGAAGATCAAAGAAGATGCGACTTAGAAGACTGAAGACTAGATACGCGCATCATACCCTTTTTGAGGGTATATCCTTGATTACTCCTTTTTCTGTAATATTTATTTGCATGCTAGTCTTTATCTTTTAAGTATATCCTCTTGGTCCTATCCTCATCCTTAGGTAGAAGCTAATGGATGAAAACATGTGTTTTAGACATGTTATGATTGATGGTTGCGAGTGGTTGCAAGTGTTTGCTTGTGGTTGCTCGTGGATGCATATACACGCATTAGGCACTAGATCGGCTCATTCACTTTCATATTGCATATGCATATGAATGTATCTGTATATGGATTTAAACTTGATGTGTTATCATATGGATATTGCATATGGATGAGTGAATATGCACACATATAGTATTTACATGATTAGGGATATTAGCATACATATTGGACGCATGACACTCTCATGATTCGCATTAAGGAGGCCAACTGGATCAGTAGACCACCTGATTTTGCACTAGATAAGAGACATATACACACACTCTGCATATGTTCATATGGCATTAGAAGTCTTTTAAGGACAATGGATGCTTGTGGATGATGGATGAGTAGATAGATGATTGGATGTTAGGATGCATTCTTCTTAACTTGAAGATTTCAGGGACGGAATACTTTAAGGAGGGGAGAATGTAACACCCCGAATTTTCTGAGAATATTAAAATTAATAAATTTAAGAACACTTAAATTTTAGAAGAAGAATTAAGTGAAATGGTTTGCGCTATTACGTTCGTCTCAAAATTTTGGTCAAGATAGACATTTGGTTTGCATAAAACGGATACCTTACGAAGAAGTTATTAAGCCTTGAAGTTTGTATGCATATAAGAAAAAAAATTATATAGATATATAAAAATTAAATAAATAAATATGCAAAAAAGTTCAAAACAGCGAATCGGGAGGGGGAATAACCGAACCGGCCCATTTTTGAGGTCGACCCGAGCCCTGCTAGGTCGACTAGGGGTTGATTCAGGGTGTTTGGCTGTCAACCCGTGGGATGATTCGCTCTAAGGCAGATGTGGCATCTGATTGGTTCTGATGGACTCCTTACTGAGTCATTAGGGCTGATGTGACTATTCTATCTTTCTGAATGGATTTGATTTGCTCTAGGTTAAACTGACGGTTCCAATTAAATCAAACTTCTATATAAGCAACCTAAATCTAAACCCTAAGCCACACAAAAATCAAATCAAAACTAATCTAATTCAACTAAGAGAATTCAACAATCTACATCAAAGGCGAGTAATTCAGTTTCAGAATGCAGATCCCTAAAATCAAGTTTTTCCTTTTGATTGTAAGTGTAGTTATCTTTCAGATGTGAATAAATTAAAGACATGATTTGTTGTATGTGATGCTGATTCAAGTTTATTCATGTCTATTCTATCATATATGCCAATGAACTATTGTGGTCTATCGAACCTACCATGTTATGTGGAAATTGATGAGTAAACCTATGATGTTGTATAGAAATTTGGGAATGAAACTATCATATGTAAGTTTGGTGATATTGTGATACATACAAGTTTTAGGCTAAGTCATGTCGTTTATGCCTAATTATTTAGAGCCCTTATGCATACATGTTTAGATCTACGACCTTATATGTTTAGATCTACAACTTTATATGTTAGATCCATATGCCTTTATGATAGATCTAATTTGAAAGTTCATCACTACATGCCAAGTTTAACTTGTATAGTTTTATGTAAATTCATATGCTTGTGGTTCATGTTGCATAGATCAAATTTGCAGGTTCACAGTTAAAAGTATATTGTTCTATGCCAAATCCATGTGACAAATGTGTAGTTAGATCCATACTTTTGTATGATGTTGGAATGCTGCAAAGTTCCTCTTTTCCCCTTTTTGTTTTATAAGTTAGGCTAAAATATCGAGCCTAACATTCTATGTAATTTTGCGAACGTACAACGGGGGTAACGTTGGAGAAAACATGAAATTACATGTAATTGGCATGGTTGACACATAAGCTTGATAAGTGGCATGAAAATGGTATAATATATATACCTAAAATTTTGAACGTGATTTAGAAGGAAAGTGGGCCATGACAATAATTGATTTATAATTTACATGTAAATATGTAGGATAAACATGAAAAATTACATGGCATAGATTGGTTTATGAAATGGTATATTTAGTATACCATTAATTGTGAGCATAATTAAAACGATAATTATGGCATAATTAAATTGGGAATAATTTACATATGGAATTTGTCATAAATAAGAAATATGTAAATTTAGAAAAGACGAATATGCCTAACCCGAGGTTAGACTGAGTTGTGGTGTAAAACTGCCCGGAACCGACCGGCACATCTAGTGACCACAACAATACTTGTCTAATGTGGGTGGTTAATGCATTGAGCCCAAAAAGGACCCGAGGTTAGACTGAGTTGTGGTGTAAAACTGCCCGGAACCGACTGGCACATCCAATGACCACAACAATACCTGTCTAATATGGGTGGTTAGTGCATTGAGCCCAAAAAGGACCCAAGGTTAGACTGAGTTATGGTGTAAAACTGCCCGGAACCAACCGACACATCCAGTGACCACAACAATACCTGTCTAATGTGAGTGGTTGGTGCTTTAATAAAGCTAAGTCAAGATTGGTAGGGTTAAGTCAATTAAGGAATTCAACATGTTAACTAAACTGATGGGTGAGGTTAAGTAAATTTAGAACACTTAACCGTTATTACATGTTAATTAGACAAGTGGGTGAGGTTAAGTAAATTTGGAACACTTAAACGTTATAAGATGTTAATTAGACAAGTGGGTGAGGTTAAGTAAATTTAGAACACATAACCTTCATAACATGTTAATTAGAGATGTGGGTGAGGTTAAGTAAATTTAGAAACACTTAACCAATATAACTTGATTTATGGAAAGGTTAAGTTAAAATAAGAGGGCAACACTTAACCAATATAACTTGATTTGTAGTAGGGTTAAGTTAACACAAGAAGGCAACACTTAACCAAAGTAACATGACACGTAGGTGGGTTAAGTTAACTTGAATTGATTAATGACACTTAACCAATACAACAAGATGAATACGTAGGGTTAAGTTAACAAGAAACACTTGACCAATATAACTTGATGAACGATCGGGGTTAAGTTAATAGGAAACACTTAATCGATCCAACATGATAAGTAAGGAGGGTCAAGTTAATAAGAAATGCTTAACCAACATGACATGATGAATGAGTGGGTTAAGTTAACATGAGCGGACAACACTTAACTAATATGGCGTAATGTGCAGGAGGGTTAAGTACATATCGGGTTGGTGGGTAATATTAGTAAATATAGGCCCACAAAACTTAACCATTAGATAAACATGCTTGAATCAGTGGAAGGGTTAAGTACATATCGGGTTGGTGGGTAATATTAGTAAATATAGGCCCACAAAACTTAACCATTAAATAAACATGCATGAATCGATGGGAGGGTTAAGCACATCTCGTGTAGGTGGGTAATATTAGTACATATAGGCCCACAAAACTTAACCGTTTATTAAAAATGCTTGAATCGATGGGAGGGTTAAGTACATATCGGGTTGGTGGGTAATATTAGTAAATATAGGCCCACAAACTTAACCAATAGGAAACCCTAGTAACCGGGACCCATTTCAGCAGTAACCCACATGGATGTATCACGGTACCCTGAACTAGGCAGGGTGGGGCACGATTACTAGGCTGATTATAAGCAGTCAAAGTAGCGGTAGGGGGTACGTTAGTGTATGTTCCGACGGTTTACGAGCGTGCACGTACTCCGAAGTGGGAAAAAGCAAGCACTGAGTACCAGTATTTATACCTATGCATCTTGAATCATGTCGGGTTGCTATCATAAGGATTGATACACCCTATGGTGGGACCAGCACAGGGTATCTACGTGCAAGAGAGGGCCGATTGACATAGACACATGGAATATGAATACAAGTAGGGAGTCGATCAATAGGGTAGTAAGGGTACATCTAACATGTTCATGGCAATTAGGCTGATTGAGGTGGAATCCTCACGATAGATGTACACCTGAAGGCTTCCACAATTATGGGGGTTGGGATCACGATTATCATTTTATACAGATTACTAGTTGGGACACTAGTTAGGTGGTGCAGAGATAAATATAGAAATCAGATTAACAGAGTAGTAGCGAAGCAGAGAAAAAGTAGAAGCGCATTCAGTTCACCTTGCACTTATCTTGTCTTTAGTTACCTTGTTTTTATGGGATTGTCCTATTTTCAGTTTATTCATGTCATGATCCTTTATCTTGTTTGCATGTTGAAAGATCACTGGACTTACCAGACTTATGTATGACCTAGTTTGTTTTTCACCTCTTTTCTTTCTTCCCCCGGTAGTCAGGGAGGGAATAGCTCAGCCTAACTTGGACCTCTTCTCTTTCCAAGCTTGAAGATTAGTTGGTGTATCGCTTTGGACTCTCTCTCTCTTCCACTGCTATGGCTGGTTTATGCTTTATCGGGGAATATCATTGTTTTTATGCTTCTTTTATTCTTGGAAGTTTTTAAATCAAGACAGAAGTTCTATGTATTACATTTAAGTATGATTGAGGAAATTGTTGTAAAATCTTGACTGAATTAAGTTGTTTATAAAATGACTTTATTTTCCACTGCTTTATTTGTCTGTCTTGTAATTTATCTACATCTTTTACCTATAACGCTCCACCGAAGTTAAGGCATTCCCTCTGTGAGTGACCTTAACGGAGGTAGGGTGTTTTATACATATGTCACATAGATTTGGCATAGAACAATATACTTTTAACTATGAACTTGCAAATTTGATCTATGCAACATGAACCACAAGCATATGAATTTTCAT
This sequence comes from Allium sativum, assembly GCA_030737875.1. NCBI lineage: Eukaryota > Viridiplantae > Streptophyta > Magnoliopsida > Asparagales > Amaryllidaceae > Allium > Allium sativum. The sequence goes on from CM060921.1 coordinate 83,939,029, forward strand.
AAAACCATACAAGTTAAACTTGGCATGTAGTGGTGAACTTGCAAATTAGATCTATCATAAAGGCATATGGATCTAACATATAAAGTTGTAGATCTAAACATATAAGGTCGTAGATCTAAACATGTATGCATAAGGGCTCTAAACAATTAGGCATAAACGACATGACTTAGCCTAAAACTTGTATGTATCATAATATCACCAAACTTACATATGATAATTTCATTCCCAAATTCCTATACAACATCATTGGTTTACTCACCAATTTCCACATAACTTGATAGGTTCGGCAGACCACAATAGTTCATAGGCATATATGATAGAATAGACATGAATAAACATGAATCAGCATCACATACAACTTGATACAATTCTAATTTACAGTTCATTACAAATCATGTCTTTAATTTATTTACATCTGAAAGATAACTACACTTACAATCAAAAGGAAAAACTTGATTTCAAGGATCTGTATTCTGAACTGAATTGCTCGCTTTTGATGCAGATCGTTGAATTTTCTTAGTTGAATTAGATTAGTTTTGATTTGATTTTTGTGTGGCTTAGGGTTTAGATTTAGGTTGCTTATATAGAAGTTTGATTTAATATGAACCATTAGATTAACCTAAAGCAAATCAAAGCCATTCAGACAAGATAGAATAGCCACATCAGCCCTAATGACTCAGCAAGGAGTCCATCAGAACCAATCAGATGCCACATCTGCCTTAGAGCGAATCAGCCCACGGGTTGACAGCCAAACACCCTGAATCAACCCCTAGTCGACCCAGCGGGGCTTGGGTCGACCTCAAAAATGGGCCGGTTCGGTTATTCCCTCTCCCGATTCGCTATTTTGAACTTTTTTGCATATTTATTTATTTAATTTTTATATATATCTATATATATATTTTTTTCTCATATGCATATAAACTTCAAGGCTTAATAACTTCTTCATAAGGTATCCGTTTTATGCAAACCAAATGTCTATCTTGACCAAATTTTGGAGACGAACGTAATAGCGCAACCCATTTCACTTAATTCTTCTTCTAAAAATTAAGTGTTTTTGAATTTGTTAATTTTAATATTCTTAGAAAATTCGGGGTATTACACTTTTCCCCTCAATTAACGTAGATTCAACATGAATTTGTATGAGTGATCTCTTTGGGTTTAATGGGAATGGATGTTTTTAGAGTATTTGTGTTTCATATTGAATTTAATAGCCTCTTTTGTCCATTTCATAACACAGTGGCTATGTTTATGACGTATAAGAAAAATTGCCTCTTTATCTAAAATTGTGATTATGGCAATGAAAGGAGTTTTGAGTTGAAATTTGATGATCTATATTACTAACCAATAGTAAATAGATCATACTTAAATTAGATTTTAGTTTCATTTCGATGGCATGTTTCATTATAGTCAAAAAGTTAGATTAATTGTGTATTATAGTTTGATGGCGTATTTTGTGTTAATTATTAGCGCAAATAAGTTATGCTTATGATAATTACATAATTAATCTTACTTAAGTTATTTGAGATATCTTTGTGCTATTTTACATTTAGCAATGTTGAAAAAGAGAAAAGTGAAGTTGCCCCTAAATTGGTTTTAATCTCATAGTTTTAATCTACACTTTAGTTTACTTTTTTGTAGTACTTAATCACAATCCAAATTTTGGTTTAATTTGACTGAATAAGATTGAAATTACTTATTTCCAAGCGGATCGACTCGTATTCGCCGCGTACTAACAATTGTACACCGTGCGCTTGCGGTTATTACACTTCGTGACGGTTTTTTAATTCATAGAATATTCGTCGTCGAACAAGTTTTTGGCGCCATTGCTGGCGAGAGTAATTTAATTTTAGTTTTATTCTTCAAATTAATTTTCTTGTTTGTTCTTTTCTCTTAAAAAAAATTTGTTGTGTGTTTTATTTTGTTTGCTTGAGGTATTTTTGTTTGTGTGTGTTTGTTGTGATTGCTCATTCTTGTCATTGTATTTTGTTTGATTTTCTATTTGTTTGTTTTCCTTTTGATCTTTCAGAAGAAGAAAAAAGTGTGTTTGTTGCATTTGTTTCCATTCAATTTTGTATTAGTCCGTATTATGTTGCTTGTTATCCTGTTTCATTTGCAATTTTATCTATAAAAAAAAACCAAAACAGCGTAGTGATCTTGCTTCTTTTGCATTGTTCTCTGTTTTTGTGTCAATCTCCTTTTCTTTTTCATTTTTGCTTTGTTGTTTTGAAAAAAAAATTCAATCTGTTCATAAAAAAAAAGTGGTGTTCATTGTTTTCAATTGCAAGTTTCTGTTTCTTCTCTCATCCTTCTATTTCTTCTTTCATCTTTCCTATGCATTTTTCTTTTCTCTTTAGTTTCTAATTAGAAAAAAAAAAGAGTTTGCTTTTTTTGTTTGATCTTGCTTCTAGTGCATTTGTGTGTGTTTTGTTGTGCTTAGTTGTGTATTTTCATGTTGTTTTAGTTTTTAGTCCCACTTAAAAAAAATAAACACTTGCCTTTTGTTCAGTCTCTTTCCCATTTTTTTGTGTTTTCAATTTCTTTTATTTCTTTCTCTTTATCTCTCTCTCATTTATTTCTCTTCTTTTTACAATTATTACAAATAAATAAATAAAATAATTCATAGCTTTCCTTTTACTCCCGTTTTAGTTTCTTTTTACCTTCTTTCATTTATTTCTTGACCGCCTTCCTTCTTTTTCTTTTCTGTAATTAATTAAAATTGTATCTTTCTATTTTTTTTCTCTTTTATTTCTTTCCCTTTCTCCTTCTCTCATTTACCTCTTTACTTTTTCTTGTCCTCCCTCTACAATCTTCTTCCCTTCTCTGCCTTATTATATTCACAATCCTTTATAAACCAACCTTCTCTTAACATTCTATTCTCTCTACCATTTCTTACACCATTTTCTAAACATCCATCAAAACAAATCTCATTCACAACCAATTCTCCAAATCCATTTGCCATTACCACTTCATACAAAATTCCAATCAACGTTCATCAAGTTACCCCCTTTTCAAACCCTACTGCAGTTTGATTTCCAAACCAGATTAGAACACCACACAGATCAACGAAAATCAAACGTCACGCAGTGTCCAAATCCAACGCCCACCAACCTTCCATCTACCATCTTCCTCAACCCAATCGAACCCATAGCAAAGTCCTACAAAACCACCACAACCATAACATTCTCACGCCCTTCACCTCAATTCAATCAAACCACCAGACTTCTCTATTCTCTGTTCTACCTTACACCCACCAATTGATCAACATCTCCAATACCTAGCACTTATTTTCACCACCACATACAACAGCGTGCAAAACTCCATACAACCACCCAGTACTTCGAACAAACCACCTTCGGCCCTCCTTCAAACTAAAGCCAGTCAGGCATGATACTGCTACCTACAAGCCTCAAACAAACACGTAGGTCAAAATCAGCAACCGCCCTCAGCAATCGGGTCTCCATCGCAATTAAATCACCAATTTTCAAGCTCCCCAATTCGCGTGCTCCTCCACATCCCTTATGCCAAACTCAATTGAAGTTTCTAATTTTACTTTTCTTGTTTTCTCTCTGGTTCAACTGCCGAATTCAATTTGTGAGTTTGTGGATTTTTTTTTTTAAAGTCGGTGGGATTATTGAGCATTTGGGAATTTTGAGTCGATAGGGATTTTTAAGTTCTCTTGATAGCTGGCGGGCTTCGTAACTGATTTTTTTTTATTCTTATGGGCTTTTTGTTTGTTTTGTGGAATATATAAGTGGTCCCATAGTTTTTATTTGGTCCATACTTTTGAATTGGTTTTAGCCTTTTTCTTTCCAAACCCTTCAAAAAAAATAATTTTTTTTGAATGTTGTTTTAGTTTCCTTTGTTTCACTTTTTCTTTTTTAATTTTTTTTAGTTTGTTGGTTACTTACTTTTCAATTGTACATATATCTTCGCTTTTCAGGTTGCACACGAGGGAACAACGCTGCTTTGCTTTGCTCGCTACGAAAGCGCTTTGCTTAATTCCAAAAAAAAATTTGCCACTTAAAAAAAATTGCTTATAAATTCAGACCCTCTGGTATTGTTCCCTTCTCCTCTATTTTTATTTTCTCGCATTGTTGTTTGCTTGGATTTGCATAAAAAATTCCAAAAACAAAGCAAAAATTCATTCGTAGTTGCATTGTTAATATCACGTTTAATTTCTGTTTGCATTCATCTCATCTTATTTTCTTTTATTAAGGGCAATACCCCAATTCACATAAGGTGAGGGATTTCATCACCCTTTCCTTAGCTCACAAAATTGCATTTCATTGTAGAATTTGAATAACAATAACGGTTAGACGTTGGACTTAAGGGAGTCGCGGGCTCATATAGGGCTTAATTATATTTTGATAGTTGATTTCTTTGGAACGAATTATTTCTTGGTGTCTAGACTACGGTAGAGAAATAACCATTTATAAATATTACGGTGATTCGTAAATAATATATCGGTTGTTATTCTGAAGGTACTTAAACCTTTGGTTTCATTGCTAGGGTGATTCCTGGTGCACCGATAACTCCTGTCCGTTAACTGGCCAAGAAATCTTTTGTTTTAAGTAATCAAATGTGTCACTATATAATTTTGGGTTAGGAGCCACTACGAACAGAAACTTTGTAGTTAATCCTTGCACTCATTTAGTTGCATTAGGTTCATACATAGAAAAAAAATCATATTAAAAAAAATCGCTTCTTCTCTCTTCTCAAATTTGTTCTTTCTCTTCTTTTCTTATTCTTTGTGCTAGTGCATGCGTAGTTGGACTCGTGATCCTTCTACCAATCATTTAGTCCGAACAAACATTCTTTCACCCATGGCCGAAGAAAATCCCCCTCGAACTCTTATGGATAGATACTTCCCTGATCGAGTGTCTATTCCTTCTTGCATCATATTGCCTGCCCCAACGGGTAACCATTTTGAAATTCATTCGAATCACATAAATAATCTTCCAAAATTTGGCAATCTTGAACGTGATGATCCTTGTATTTTCTTAACTAAATTTGAACAAGTTTGTGCAACCTTGAAATTTCAACAACTAAGGGACGATGGAATCAAACTTAGGTTAATTCCATTTGCACTTACCGATTATGCCGAAAAGTGGTTGTATAGCTTGCCTTCAAATACAATTGGAACTTGGAATGAATTTGTGAATATTTTTTTAAAGAAATTATACCCTTGGAAAAAACATCTAAAATTCGAAACGAAATCGTTAATTTTCATCAATTTGGGGGAGAATCTTTTGCAAAATATTTTGAAAGATTTAAAGAACTTCTGGTCAAATGTCCACATCACAATCTCGAAAAATGGACTTTTTGTCAAATTTTATACGATGGGACTCGAAAATAACTCTCGAACCATGCTCGAATCGATGTGCCAAAGAAACCTTCTAGTCCAACATCACGATGTTGCTTGGCAATTTCTTAAAAATATAGCCGAAAAATAAGCTTAATGGGAATGATCTAATGAGAAATCGATTTATTCCCGATCAAATGCTCATTCGATAGGATCCTCAACGGCTTTAGAAGCTAAAATAGACGCGATGTTAACCAAATTTGATAATGTCCTTTCATAAAACTAAATAAATCAAGCTCAAGCGTCTCAGCCCTCATGTTACAAATGTAATGATCCTAACCACATTGTCGATCACTGCCCACATTCGTTAGAACAAATCAACGCATTTAACAAAGCTAGAAATGACCCATTCTCCCCAACATACAATCCAGGTTAGAGAAATCATCCTAACTTCTCTTGGACCCAAAACAATGCAAATTAGAATATGGTTCGACCCCCTTTTCAATCACATTTGAATAATCCTTTGAATCCTCCCTTTCAACAAACTCAATTCCAAAATCTTGCGCCACCTTCTCAAAATCAAGCACAACAATCTTTTGTTCCCTAAGATGATAAACGATTGACGTCACTTGAGAAAAGTCTCGAAATGTTGACCAAGGAAACGACTAAAAATATTCAATCAAATAACAATCTGCAAAATTTATTGACTTCGTACATGCAAACCACGAGTCAATCGATCGCTAAACTTGAAACGCAAATGAGTCAGTTAGCCACTTCCGTAAGTGAACGGGAAAGAGGCACTTTCCTGAGTCAACCCATTCCGAATCCTAGGAGTCAAAATCCTAATCCAAACCAAGCTCATGTCATCCAGGATAGTAATCAAACTCAGTTGAATGCTATCACAACTTTACGATCCAGTAAGAAAATCGATAATCAAGTTGACTACCCAAATAACTTACCTAGTCTTTCTCTCGACTCTTCTAAAACCACAAATGATCTCAATCCAAATTATGAGTCTAGTTTTGCTCTAACTCAAGTAGACCGACCTACTGAGTTTCACATTCCATTTCCTCATCGTCTTCGACCAAAGAAACATTTCGACCAAATGGAGAAGATGTTGGAAATTTTCAAACAAGTGAAAGTTAACATCCCTCTTCTTGACATCATTCAACAAGTCCCTACCTACACTAAATTTCTCAAAGACTTGTGTACCCAAAAACAACACACCCATGTACCCAAGAAAGTCTTCTTAGCTGCCGGACTTAGCGAAGTCTTGAATCAATCAATCCCTGTCAAATACAAAGATCTTGGATACCCTACAATCTCATGCACGATAGGAGATAAAACAATTAACAAATGCCTAGTTGATTTGGGTGCGAGTGTTACTTTAATACCATATTCTGTTTACCAACAACTTGGTTTGGGTGAACTTAAACCAACGAAAATAACTCTTCAATTCGCTAATCATTCAATTAAGAAACCTGTTGGCGAAATTGAGGACGTACTCATCAAAGTTGGTCAATTCATCTACCTTGTCGATTTCATTGTTTTGGAAACTCAACCTGTCAATAATCCAATGAGTCAAATTCCATTGATTTTAGGTCGACCCTTTTTGTCTAGTTCAAATGCTTTAATAAATTGTCGCAATGGTTCAATGAAAATATCTTTTGGAAACATGACTCTAGATCTCAACATTTTCAATCTTGAAAGTCATTCGAATGAATCATGTAACCAAACCTTAGAAGTTAATGCCATCCACGAAAACTCTAAAAACGAATCCATTGACCTTAATGATGAGCGTGAGGCTGAGTACGAAAAATTGTTCCAAGACGCTCCTAACGAAGTTGAACGCACGCTTCCATTTGAATCACTTTCAGTTGAGTCCAAATCTCAACCATGTTCTTTGATCGAGAAATCACCAAAGTTGGATCTTAAACCTCTTCCTGATCACCTTAAGTATGTTTACTTGGGTGATAACGAAACTTGTCCTATCATAATTTCTTCAAGTTTAACTCGTGATCAAGAAATTTTTCTTCTCTCGACACTTTCTAAAAATAAACATGCAATCGGTTGGTCCATTTCTAACATCAAGGGAATTAGCCCCACAATCGTTCAACATCGTATTCATTTAATCGATGAAGCCAAACCCACTCGTGAAGCACAACGTAGGCTTAACTCTAAGATGAAAGAGGTAGTCCGCGAAGAAATTCTTAAACTTCTCAACAATGGTATCATTTACCCCATTTCTGATAGCTTATGGGTTAGCCCCATTCACGTTGTTCCTAAAAAGTCCGGACTCACCGTTGTCGCAAATGACTAAAACGAACTTCTTCCAACTCGTACTCAAACGGGCTGGTGTGTTTGCATCGATTATCGGAAACTGAATGTTGCAATGCGTAAAGACCACTTTCCTCTTCCCTTCATCGATCAAATGCTCGAATGTTTAGTTGGTCACGTACTGATTTTTTGATGGTTATTCTGGTTATAACCAAATTCCAATCGCTCCTGAAGATCAAGAAAAAATGACTTTTCATGTCCATTTGGTACCTTTGCTTACCGACATATGCCTTTCAGTCTTTGCAATGCTCCTGCAACTTTCCAACGATGTATGGTTGGAATTTTTTTCTGATATAATCGAACGCTTTCTTGAAGTCTTTATGGATGATTTTTCAGTCTTTGGCGATTCTTTTTCCTCTTGCTTACATCATCTTGAACTTGTTTTAAATCGTTCTAAAGAAAAACATTTAACGTTGAATTGGGAAAAATGCCACTTTATGGTCAAACAAGGCATTGTCCTTGGACATGTAATTTCAAATAATGGCATTGAGGTAGATAAAGCGAAAGTTGACGCTATTTCAAAATTACCCATTCCAAAATGCGTTAAGGACATTCATTCATTTCTCGGGCATGCTAGTTTCTACCGACGCTTTATGAAAGATTTTAGCAAAATTGCTCGTCCTTTGAATACTCTTCTAGGAAAGGACATTCCATTCGAATTTAACTCTAAATGTGTCGCTTCTTTTGAACATCTCAAAAAAGAACTCATTTCAGCCCCGATAATCTGCTCGCCCAATTGGGAACTTCATTTTGAAATCATGTGTGATGCTTCTAACTTTGCGGTTGGTGCTGTCTTATGACAACACATCAACAAAATCCTTCACGTCATTTACTACACGAGCATGACCTTGAACGACGCTCAACTCAATTATACGACCACCGAAAAAGAACTTTTGGCTGTCGTTTTTGCGCTTGAGAAGTTTCGATCTTACTTGATCAGTTCTCATGTCACTGTCTACACTGACCATTCTGCTCTTCGACACCTTTTTGCTAAAAAGGATGCTAAGTCACGTTTAATTCGATGCATCCTTTTACTTCAGGAATTCGATCTTACAATCAAAGAAAAAAAGGATCTGATAACGTCATAGCCGATCACTTATCTCGTCTCCCGAGCACGCCATCTTCCTTGCCAATCAATGAAAACTTTCCCGATGAACAACTCCTTTCTGTTTCAATTGATCCATGGTTCGTCGATATAATGAACTATCTAGTCACTAAGGAAACACCCTCGTTTTTGTCCAAACAAGATAAATACAAATTTCTTTTCCAAGTGAAATACTTCTATTGGGATGACCCATACTTGTTTAAGTATTGTCCGGACCAAATCATTCGTCGATGCATTCCTGATAGCGAAATTAGGAGTGTTCTCTCATTTTGTCATGATCATGCGTGCGGTGGACATTTTAGTCCTAGGAAAACTGCTAAAAAGGTGCTTCAATGTAGTTTTTATTGGCCCACTCACTTTAAAGACTCGTTCAAATTCTGTAAAACTTGTAATCATTATCAAATGCTAGGAAAGATTTCTCGACGGAATATGATGCCTTTGAACCCCATCCATACGATTGAAATCTTTGATGTATGTGGTATTGAATTTATGGGACCTTTCCCAAACTCCTTTGGAAACTTGTATATTCTTCTCACCGTCGATTATGTTTCGAAATGGGTCAAAGCCGTTCCATGTAAAACAAATGATCATAAAATTATTGTGAAATTTCTAAAAGAGAACATCTTTTCGAGGTTCGGCATACCTCGCACAATAATAAGCGATAATGGAACACATTTCTATAATCGATCTTTTGAATCCTCAATGAAGAAATACTTAATAACCCGCAAGTTATCCACTCCTTATCATCCACAAACTTGTGGTCAAGTTGAAGTATCGAGTCGTCAAATAAAACAGATTTTGGAGAAAACTGTGAACAAAAACCGAAAAGATTGGTCACAAAAATTGTCCGACGCGCTTTGGGCTTACCGTACTTCTTTTAAAACTAATACTAGAATGTCCCATTTCCGATTGGTTTACGGTAAAGCCTGTCATTTACCTGTTGAACTTGAACATAAAGTGCTTTGAGCGATAAAGAACTTAAACTTTGATCTTGAACAAGCTGGCGAAAACCAAAAATTGCAACTCAACAAGCTAGAAAAAATTAGGAATGACGCTTACGAAATGCGAAAATTTATAAGGAAAAAACCAAAGTTTTTCATGACAAGTCAATCCTAGGAAAACCATTTTTGCCAGACCAAAATGTTCTGCTATATGAATCACAACTTCATTTATTCCTTGGGAAGTTAAAATCGAGATAGACCGGACCATATGTTGTTCGAACTGTTTTTCCACATGGTGCTATTGAAATAGAAAACCTGAGGGATGGATCCATATTCAAAGTCAATGGTCAATGTCTAAAACCATTTTTGGAATTGCCCAATGATCAAGAGGAGGAGCTTATGATTCTTCATGAGCCATGTTACGTGAAGTAAGAAAGTTAAGTTTAACCCTTCTTTGTAAATATGTAAATATTTCTCTTCCATTCACTCATTACGTCATGCATTGACTGTGGGGACATAGTCCAAATCAAGTGTGGGGGAGTTCCATATTTATTTTGGTTTTGCATAGAATTTTCCTCTCTTTTGTCATAAAAAAAAAGAATTTCGCATTTCTATTTACTTTTAAATAAGACATGATGGAGTTAGCGTACAATTCTGGTCGTTTGATTAAAATGTTTGAAGATTTACTTTTCTTAGCGTATAATGGAAGGAAAGTTTGAATTATGAGAAAATTTGGTGTAACTGGTATATTGGAAAATTCGTAGGTGATGAGTATGAAATATTTTCTGAATTATAATCCGATTAAATGAATGGTTGATTTAGACTACTTGCGATAACATTTTAGATCTTTTAAGTGAAGTTGTGCTAAGATATCCTCGCTTAACTCTCTCTCTTATTTTTTTTTTTAAAAAGAGAGAAGAAGAAAAAGAAAAGAAAAATAAGAATGTATGTATATATTAATAATTCAAGGGTATCCAACATTGCTAGTATATCTCGCGTTGGTGTGCAAACCCGCCAAGCTCTTTCCGACACCTTGTTGACAATGTCAGCGTTGTTATATCTTGGTCTCATTTTATGAGTTGGACACCTAAGGATTACCGACATCTTGTTGACAAAGTCAGCGTCGGTCTGCACAATCCGCCAAGCTCTGTCCCAAACTCTCCCGGGTGGTATACCTTGGTCTTTTCGGTTAGGTGATTGTAAATAGTAATAATGTATTTTGTAATAAAGAGAGAGTAAGCACTTGAAATCCAAGCACACTCTTCACTTATTCGACCTAACTTGTTAACAAAAAGGAAGTTGAGATGCCGTTTTACGATTGTTGATATCGATTATAGAATTCACTTCATGTTTGCACTATTTTCTACCAAAACAACTGGCCAAGCTGGAGGAGTTTGTGACGATAACATGACTTTTGTTTGAAGTTTTGATTAGTAACGGACTCAAATTTCATAGTGACGACCCAATTGTGTTAACTTATTCGTGTAATATTTAAAAGTAAATTATCCATTTGTAAATATTTTCTAATCTTGCATTTTGTAAATATTTTTTGCGTTCAACTTTTGGATTTTATGGGTAGTATTCGCAGAAAACCCTCATGAGATAGCACTCGTCCTACTGGGGACACCCAAAGGTTTAAAGGCTTGTTGCATACGCTCAATGCAATCGTGCTCCCTACGAAAACAGATTTAGCTTAGTTTTTTTTATTCAAGGACGAATAAAAAGATAAGTGTGGGGGTATTTGATGTGCACGTAAAAATGCACATTTATATTCACATATTTATTCTTGTTTAGTTGAATAAATTAACATTTTCAAGTATTTTATATGATCAAACCATGTTTTTAAATATTTTCAAAATCATCACTTATTTTGGAAAAAAGTGGTCACTTGTGCATGTTTTAATTTGTGAAATCTTTTACTTGTTCCTTGTGTTTATCTCTTGTAGGAATTTTGGAGCTAAAAAGATATATGTACACATGAAGGGATAAGGGAAAGCATGCATTTTCACAAAAGGAGGCAAAGAATTAATTCATTTTATGGATAGTGGAGGCCCACACCTCCCAATTAGCCCATTTGCTTTTAAGCTTCATATTAAAGACTGAGACAAAAAGGCCTCATGCATTCTACATGACTCAGTTGTGGCTAATGACAATTATAAGCTACATAAATGAGCATTTTGGGGATTTCCCAAGGAAAGTGATTAGGGTTTTAGGTTTTGTTTGATCATATATATACCCATTTGTTTCATGAATTGGGGAATCTTTTTTTATTAGCAAATAAAAGTGTAATTGATCAAATAAACAAAAATGGCTTCCAAGCCAATTTCTTTTATGTCTCTCTCATATCTCTTTTAACTTCTATGCTCTACTTTTGTTGGTAGCTTAGATTTTCTTTTCTGCAAGTAGTGTAATTTTCTTTTATGCAATTAGAATAGATTTTCCTTTATTTAGTTCTCTATTTTTTTTGTTTGTCAATGTTGAAATCTATTGGTGTTGAATTAATCACACAAATGAGGAGCTAAACCCCTACAATTTAGGGGTGATGAAGCTTTCCCTCTCAATTAATGTAGATTCAACATGAATTTGTATGAGTGATCTCTTTTGGTTTAGTGGGAATGGATGTTTTTAGAGTATTTGTGTTTCATATTGAATTTAATAGCCTCTTTTGTTCATTTCATAATATTGAGGCTATGTTTATGACATATATAACAAATTGCCTCTTCATCTAAAATTGTGATTATGGCAATGAAATGAGTTTTGAGTTGAAATCTGATGATCTATATTACTAACCAATAGTAAATAGATCATACTTAAATTAGATTTTAGTTTCATTTCGATGGCTTGTTTCATAATAGTCAAAAAGTTAGATTAATTGTGTATTATAGTTTGATGGCGCATTTTGTGTTAATTATTAGCGTAAATAAGTTATACTTATGATAATTACATAATTAATCTTACTTAAGTTATTTGAGAGATCTTTGTGCTATTTTACTTTGAGCAATGTTGAAAGAGAGAAAAGTGAAGTTGCCCCTAAATTGGTTTTTATCTCATAGTTTTAATCTACACTTTAGTTTACTTTTTTTGATAGTACTTAATCACAATCCAAATTTTGGTTTAATTTGACTGAATAAAATTGAAATTACTTCTTTCCCTGCGGATCAACTCGTATTCGCTGCGTACTAATAATTGTACACCGTGCGCTTGCGATTATTACACTTCGTGATGGTTTTCTAATTCATAGAATATCCATCGTCGAACATCTATAAAGATGTTTTAGTTATCATAAGGGAAAACCCGTCTATGTTTATTTGTGGACGTGGTCTTATGGGATATTATTTCTCTCAAAAGAATTTTTATTCACCCCAAAACTGATATATATATATGTGTGTGTATGTATGTATGTATGTATGTATATATATATATATATATATATATGCATGTATGGCACTATCATTTATTATTGAAATTTTCTCATACTGGTTTATCCAAGCTTGATCCGGGTGTTTTTAATACTCGGGTCAGATCCAAGTTGTTTTAGGACTATTGAAGCTTGTTAAAGTTTTTCGGAAGAAGAGCTGGGGATCTTCATCTGACGTATGGTCGTATTTTATTTATCCGTTGTGCATGTATGTTATATTTATTTCTGTTATCATCAATTTTAAGGGCAGGTATTACAACTGTCCAAGCTGAATTTAGATTAGACTCGGATACGTATTTTAAAGTTTTGCCCCGTAAAAATATTGTACAACATTATATATATTATCCCACCATTATAAGATTATATTATATTCTATTTTCTTATACTACCCCTAGATAATCTGTCTTTTCTCACGCTTTGGGTTGTCAAGGGTATTGAGTTGCAGATTTAGAGCAAGGAATTTCGAGTCATCTTATTTCTCGACGTGCTCCAAACGTTTTTTTTTCCATCGATTCCAGTTATCTTCCTGATAACACTTGAATTATTCTGCTTTCTTAGTTGTCTTCTCAACAATCCTTGGAATTGATCGTCCTAACTCTGGAAAGACCACATGACCATGAGCGATTGGAGTTGTATGTGGGAAGTATAGAGTTCGAAAGGCGGAAGGCGGAGAGAACCAACTACGCACAGATTTAAATGACTCCGTACTGAGTTGTCTTCTTTGCTCCAATTCCATTGGCAAATTTCACTCTTGTTTTTCTACCCGTTCTAAGTGTACTTCCAAGTTTTCGGGCTTTGTTTCATCTTTGCCTTGACTTTCTAACTTCCACCGAGTTCTGACCGATTAATGTATAGAGTCAAAGAAAAATACCTAAGTCAGAAAATAATTACACCAAATAAAGAAAGTAGAGACAAAATCAATATGATGAACAAATCAACGCACAAGAATAGAGAAGGATGAAGAAGTGAATTAAAATTTCAACCCGAAAAGAGGAATACGAAGAACGAGCTCGTAAAGTAGTAGTAGAAGAAGAAGATAGAGCATGTGATATTGCGGACTGGAATACAAATTTAAACGTTTTTATCCCTAAGGAAAATATTAGTGGGTTATCCAAAATCGCCAAAAAGAAAATCCTTTAAGATTATCCTTAAGAGTATATTACTGCGTTTAAATTTAGGAAATGAGTATCCTATAACATTCTCACCATAAAAAAGGGAAATAAAGCCGACTAAGATTCTTATTAATGAATGATGCAAATACCTTAACATATCTTGGTACCACTTTTTGTTATGGATACTTAAATGGATTTTATTTAGATTAGGCTCTTTTCAGCTACCCGTTGAACCATTATATTTGCATTGGTACTCGCAATTGATTATAATTAGATTAGGCGAATCTAATAATTGCAAGAACGATATACTTAACATAATTGAACCCAAAAATTGGAATGCTAAATGATAAAAATTATATTGTTGTTTCCACTTGTGAGAAATACATTACATTCATTATCTTTTACTTCTTCAAGTTTTACTTCCTAATCAACTGCGCTCAAAAGTCAACTATCGAATAAGGTTCAATTCTTCTGTCTCCTTTATGTTCATCCTCATGTGTCATAGTAATCTCAGTCATTCATTTAATTTCATCAACCGTTTATTAATTATTGTAGACCCTACTAATTTATCAAATTTGTTACGATGAATGGTTGAGATCTACTAGGACCACAAGGGATATGGAAAAAAAAAAAAAAAAAAAAGGATAGATAGATGCTTCTCACAATCCGTTACGTTACTCACATTGGCCCACCTGCACATTTATTAAATTACCAAGTAATTCCAACTTCTTTTCTGTGCAACGGAACCGGTTATGTTTATTATAATCTAGGCGCTTTTTTTGCCCCCTTTTCCTACTCTTTTTCCTAATCTTCTCCTCCTTCTACTCCTCCTCCTCCCCTGTAGTTTGTTTGTCTGCACATGTGTGTGCTCATAGTATTGTCCAGCTATTTGTGTGCCTATACATATTTACTACAAGTACTTAAAAAGAAATAAATTTCTCGAAAAGAATCTTTGTATGTAAAAACAAAATATGGTTTATTTGCTAAGCATCAATTAAAGCCAAACAGAATGGGCATCCATTCTTATAATGGGGCCACTAAAAGCTGGAGAAAGTGATAATGTATCATTGCTAATAAGGATATTGCCTAATTTTCGAAAAAGTTTTCTGATATGATGTGCTAGAATGGAGTAGTTATTCCAAAACCTATGTTATGCCTTGCATATTCTCTATATCAGTTATTTTAGACATGAATTCTTCTGTACCCAACTCTGGTATTCTCATGTGTTGGATCAATCTTATTCATTGATTTGCACAAAATCTAATGGTTTTGAGTGGATTGTAGGACTCATTCATTAGATTATTAATAATATGTGTGGTTGATGTGTGGTGGTGATTTGTCGGCCACAGAAACACCGGAGTTCGGTACAGAAGAATTGATCCCGTTATATTATATACTGCTAAGCATTTTTTTAAAACTGCTTTTTTACTTCGGTCATAAGAAGCATATGTATATCTGTTTGATTTCAGAACTTGAATCTGTGATCAATGAAAATAGACAGGTACATACATAAGCACAAACTTATGAATGAAGTCTAATTCAGTATCACAACAAGAAGCTAGCTAGTATAGTTATTTGTTTATTCCAGCCTTAGGTTCAACAACCAGTGGTTAGAATTTAGAATATACCATAACTTAACTACAACAACAGTACCAACCCTAACATACAATGAGTACACAGGATATATACAACTTTAATTCCATTTCATACTTTGACAAAAAGTGAAGTAAAGAGGAGAGGAAAACAATGTATGGTGATGGTGATATTCTGTTGAGTGAGACAAAGAAAGAATATTAAAGGAATAAATAATTGCAAGATTTTATCTAGCAGGTCTACTACACTATATAAAAAATATTAGGTAGACGATATGCATAGTTTATAAATATTCTTTAATTTTCATGCCCTTATGAAAAGAGCTTCTTGTTTATTTATTCTTGGAATTGGCTTATTGTCTCCATATTGGGAGTATTCCCTTCGGAGAAATTTTTGCTTTTCATCTCTCATCTTAAATTCGGTAATCATTTTGTATTCTAAAGTTTTAAATATCTGTATCTTAATTTACAAATCACTGTCATCTTCCTCGTATCCTTGTATTCTTTCTGCAAGTTTGCAAAATATGAAGCTGAGTTACAGTGCATGTTTCAAATACTGTAAAATATAGGATGTTTGAATTTGATGATTAACAATGGTCGTGTCTTTTGCTTTAGTGATCTAAAATATGAACTGAAGGAAGTTTGAGTAAATCCAACAACTATAGAAGACTATATGTATATCTTAGCTCGAAAATTAATCATTTTGTGTGGAAGAAATTATGTTAGAATGCTTAATTTTTATTGTTTTCTTCTATTAGTTAGCCTACTTTGTCAAGAAAGATAGAATATGTTGTTATAAATTTGCAGACAATCTTCACTTCTACCACTGAATGATCCGTGTCGTGTACACCTGTTTTATAATCCTTTTTTCTCTAATTAACTCTGGAGTTTTTTATTGCTGATACTCTAGAGAAGGCAAGAAAATGGCTACATTATACCCTGACATCAACCAAAGAGAAGACAGCTTACCGAATATTTATGTAAGAGATACAAGTCAAATCCCATACCAGGAATCCTCTGTTCAGGAAAATATGCATTATGTTAACTTCATATCTTCAACTCCATACTCAGATTCATCAGCAATTACTACTCTACCCCAACAAGAATTATACCTGAGAGACCCGTTCATGTCAAGAGAACATAATAGTAATGCTATGCTACCAAATATTTCAAAGAATTTTCATTGCTCGAACTCTATAGATTTAGCTTCAGGACAAGCAAATGCAACGTCTTTTAGCCTAGATATGAGAACTCCAGAGCATTCGAATTATTTTCATAATTTGAAGTATTTGAAGGTAGCTCAACAACTGCTTGATGAACTTGTTAATGTTAAGAGTTGTCACAGGAAAAGGAAGGATGCCAGTAAAGGATCCAATCATGAGGCTAAGGAATTGTACAATACTCAAGATTATATGAACAATTCTTCTAATGAGATATCAGTATTGGAGAAGCAAGAGCTACAGCGTACAGTGGAGAAGCTACTGACCATGGTTGATCAGGTGCATGTTCCTAAAATCAAAAGATAATTGTTTCTTTTCTTTCTGTTATAACACAAACTCTTGATGTTATTACTTATTATAAAACAAAGATGTTAAAACCATCCAATCACCATTTATGTATAGTTCTGCATTTTTCTGTAATTTATCACAAACAACTTTCTGTGTAATTATAGTTAATGCTGAATTTTGAATTTAAGTAGCCTTTCAAAGTAAGTATTTTAATTTGGAAAATAAAATTGTGCAGCTTGAGCAAAGATACAAGCAATATAGAAATCAACTACATACAATCAGCATGTCATTTGATGCACTAACTAGACCACAGTCGTCTAAACCATACACAACACTAGCACTTCAAACAATTTCTAGCCAATTTCGATGCTTGAAAGATGCAATCACATCTCAAATAAGTAGCATTCGGAGAAAGCTAGGAGAACAAGTCATGAGTCCAAGTGAAAAAGGAGTGGGGATTTCTCGCCTTCGCTACATAGATCAGAAAATAAGGCAAGAAAGAATATTGCAGCAGTTTGGTTTGATGCACTCAAATGTATGGAGGCCACAAAGGGGACTGCCAGAAAATTCAGTTTCAGTTCTTCGTGCTTGGTTGTTTGAGCATTTTCTGCATCCGTGAGTAGTTTAAATTTGAAATAATTCTCAGTTTTTTATTTTTCTAGCATTTCCTAAAAGCTTTTTATTTTATAGTAATTCCATGATTTATGCTGTGTATTTCTTTTTTTTTTTAAGTTACCCAAAAGACTCTGAGAAGCTAATGCTCGCAAAGCAAACAGGATTAACAAGAGGGCAGGTACAAATTTTTTTCCTCTTAATTTTATACCTTTTTTCTTTGTATGAAGGAAAATATTCTACACTACTAAACACAATTACAACAATCCATGACATCCTTTTCTCTCAAAATGCTTTACAATAATATACTTAGTTAAATCCATGTTTCATAACCAAGGTGGCGAATTGGTTCATAAACGCAAGAGTTCGTCTGTGGAAGCCAATGATCGAAGAGATGTACCAAGAAGAGATTGGTGAAGCTGAAAACCAATCAGACTCAACCTCGGACAAACTACCAAAACTTCTTGAAGAATTAAAATGCAACAAAGAGAGTGAAGAGGAGTGCAAATCAGATTCAAGGGCAAATGTGAACTTTAGTTCAGAAGATGGATACGTGAATATTAAATTGGGTGAGCAGATGCCTCACATTGAACAGAATGTCTGTAGTGTGTACGAAAATGAAAGGCTGATGGTTCCTTATCAAACGGCTGAAATGAGCAGGTTTGGAAATGGAGTTTCTCTGACTTTAGGACTGCAAAACTGTGACGGTGGTCTTCAGAATTTGGAGGAAGAATTTGAATACATCAATGTACCATTGCATATGATACATGATTTTGCGGCCTAAGCTGAAGTAATTTTGTGTTACAGATATAAGAAAGAGTGTAGTTGATCTGATACATAATGAAACATTGGTAATGATATAATAACGTATAGTGAATGGTGGATTTGAGATAGAGAGATCAGTAGAGGATATACTCATATACATAAGGTAGGATTATGTTAATATCACGGGGATTGTCAAATAAATTTTGGTTTCTCAACCATGGTTTGTGAAGTTCAAGGTCTTCCAACTTTTTGGCTAAAAACTTCCCCATAAAGAGTAGTGTGGATGGAGTTAATGTATACAACTTGTGTACAGCTCCCATATTGCTTTTCTTATGCCTAATGTTCTATTTTTAAGTTAAAAGATGTGTGTATCCGTACAGTTGTAGCGCTTAGCGGTTCTATAGCGGTGGATGTACAGAAGGTGGTAGTAGGAAATATCGAAGATATAGCGGATGTGCTAAAAAGTTTGTTAGATGTAAAAACAAAATATTTGAAGTAAATTAATTATCATTATCGCATCACTTATGCAGAAGAATGCTTCATTAATTTCTCCTATATAACAAAATTGAGGAATATCATGGTCTTGTGTATTAGATTTGACTGTTGTGATAGATTTCTACCTTAAATTAGGCACTTATGTCTTTAAATTGGCACTTTAAAGTAAATTATCGATTTGCACCAAACGAGAACTTGTCAAATCTGCCTTTATGCGATAATATTGCTAAAATGGATGCTAAATAACATTGATTTAGCGGGTCTAGCGGAAAATAGCGGGGTTTAAAGCGTATCTACTGTTCATCAGCGTTAAACTGAAATAACATAGCGGTCGAAGAGTGCTAAAAGTTATAGCGGGAATATTACAGGGTTTTAGTGAGGCTTTTGTTGAAGTATGCGATACTATATGTTGGATTGAAGAGGTTGAATATAGCTTCGAATCGGAGGTAACCGTTCGCAAATCGAAGTTCTCAAGAGAAAGTTATAGCTGAGAAGGTGTTTGATGTCAGCAGGCTGGTGCGACAGACGTCTGTCGTGGGGTACGACAGACGTCTAAGTTGTCAGGGTGGATTTTCCCGAGAGTTTCCGCAAACGTCTGCCATCCCCACGACAGACGTCTGAGAGGGACAGACGTCTGTCAGGGCCTACGACAGACGTCTGAGCTAAGTGTTGAAGCCCAAATAATTCTTTGGGAGGGACAGACGTCTGTCACCTCCCACGACAGACATCCGACGAGGCATTTGGGTTGTTTCGGGCTGGAAACTTGGCAAATTGATTTGTGAAGACACGGAGGCAATTTGGAAATTGGCCTATCTCTATATAAGCTTTTTTCTGGTTTGTTAATGAGAGAGCTTGGATACTTGATTGAAATCAAGGGTTTATTCTCAAGGGCGAATTAGGGTTTATAACCTAATTCCAATTCTTCAATTCTATTCTCCTCAAACTCATTTCTATACTTAAATATAGTGATCATTGGATCTGTCTTTTGTATTCCTTTCATCGTGGAAATAAAATATTCTTTCCAAAGTGGATGTACACTAACAAGATGTTAGTGGAACTACTATAAATCCTTGTGTAATTTATTTTTTCTACTTTAGTCATTAGTTTCTTGTTTGAGATTGAGATTTGGATTATTCGTGATTAATTGATCATTGTGTGTGACTAGAGTTATTGTTTTGGTTGTTTTTATGCAACAGTCTAGTCTTCAGCTAACGCTTTGTGGTTTAGATATCAGATTCGAGTGATCTTGGATCGGATTAATCACAATGGTTACAACAGTTGGTATCAGAGCAATTGGTGCTTGTTAGGTGTTTGTGAAAATGCCGGAAACGGATAATAGCTCGGTAAGTCCTTCAACCAGAAGTCTGAATAGTGTGGCGCCTTATATACGGGGTTCGTATGCGGCGTCGGGTTCTCAATTGGTAATTGACAAGTGGAATGGTGATAATGACTTTGAGAAGTGAAAATGGAAAATGAAAGCGGTTCTTAGGCAGAATCGGGTGCACCGAGTAGTATTTGATACTCACTTATTGCCAAGTGATATCTCGGATGTTGGGAGAGAGGAGATGGAGGAATGGGCTTACACTACTCTTCAACTTGCTATTGGGGAGAATATGATCTCCGAAATTAGTGGTGAGATGACCGCTAAAGGTATTTGGGACAAGTTGGAAGAATTGTATATGAAGAAGTCGCTCACTAACCATTTGATCTTGTTGCGGATGTTTTTCACCTTCAAGATGAGGGAGGGTAATTCTCTTAAGGCACATTTGAATGCCTTTGATGACTTGCTTATGAAGATGAAGGCCGTTGATTTGAAGATTGAGGAAAAGCAAAAGACGATGATATTATTGTGTTCATTGCCAGATCACTATACGGGTTTCTCAAATAGTTTGATCTATGGCCGAGATACTTTGACTCTTGATGATGTCAAGATGGGTTTTCTTAGTGAGGAGTTGAGAGATCAAATGAAGGAGATGAGTGAGGGTAGTAGTGGAGCTACTAGTGGTCACGGGTTGTTTGTGGAGAAAGAAAAGAATGTGAAGAAAGGAAACTGGGGCCGTTCTAAATCAAGAAAGCTCGGTGGAAGAGGTAAATCAAAAGAGAGAAATGGAAAGTGCTTTATTTGAAAGAAACCGGGACATTGGAAGAATGAATGTCCGGACAAAGATAAAAAGGAAGTAGCATCTTCATCCGTAGCGGTGGAGAGTGGGGATGGTGAGATAGATGAGAATGTGTTGACGGCGGTAGCAACGGGTATTTCGAGTGACGAATGGGTACTTGATTCGGGCGCGTCGTATCATATGACGCCAAATAGAAATTGGTTTTCGTCCTTTTAAGTCAAAGAGGGAAATGCAATTTCTAAGAGAAATGGTGCTATTTGCAAGTCGATGGGTAGTGGCTTTGTGTAAATAAGGATGTTTGATGGAGTAGTTCGCACGCTCACCAATGTTCGCTATGTTTCGGGACTTAGGAAGTCGCTTATATCTTTGGGGGCAATTGGATTCTCTGGGATTGCAAGATCACTATCGAGAAGGATTGCTTGAGGGTTTCGAAGGGGGCGCTTGTGGTTACGAAGGGTGCTAGGACTCATGGTATATATTTGCTTCAAGGTATGATCGTAGGAGGTGAGACTTGTGTGGGTGTTGATAGTTCTCGTGACTTAGATGCGACATGGATGTGGCATTTGAGATTGGATCATGTCTCGGAGAGGAGTTTGGATATTCTTCGGAAGCGAGAGATGATCGAGGGTGAGAGTTTCAACAAACTATAGTTTTGCGAGGAATGTGTCATGGGGAAGCAAATAAGGGTATCATTCGATGAAGGCAAGCATGACTCAAAGGAGGTTCTTGAGTATGTTCATTCGGATGTTTAGGGACCGACACCAGTTGCTTTTTTGGGTGGAGCATGGTATTATATTTCTTTGGTTGATGATTTGTCTTGAAAGGTATGGGTCTATGTAATGAAGGCCAAGTCGGAGGTATTTGCTAAGTTCAAAGTGTGGAAGGCTCTTGTTGAGAATGAGAGTGGCAAGACATTGAAGGTGTTAAGGACCGACAATGGCGGCGAATATATTTCCCAGGAATTCTTGGAGTATTGTAAGCATCACGGAATCCGGAGACATTTTACTACACCGGGAGATCCGCAATCTAATGGAGTAGCGGAGAGAATGAACCGAACTCTACTTGAGAAAGCTGGATGCCTGAGATTGGTATCGGGTTTGTCTAAGAGATTTTCGGCCGAAGCTTTGTCAACCGCGGTCCATATTATGAATCGAATTCCGTGCTCGGCCATTAATAACAAAATTCTCGAGGAAGTGTGGAAAGAGAAGAGTGTTTACTTGGGATATCTTCGTATGTTTGGTAGCCCGGTTTATGTGCATGATCTGGGGAATGATAAGCTTGGAGCTAGAGCATTCAAAGGGGTCTTGCTTGGTTTCACGGATGGCGTGAAAGGCTATCTGATTTGGAATCCGGAAACGAAGAAGTTTGTTAATTCTCGTCATGTCACTTTTGATGAGTCGGCTTTATTTAAGGAGAATGAGAGCTCATCGGATGTTTTGGATTTGGTTTATGGTGAATCAAAGGAGAAGGAAGTCATTCCCACATTCCATCCAAGTGGTAGTAGAGTTGAAGAAGCACGTGGGGTTGAAGCGGTTGATGAAACATCACATAGTCCACATGGATCCTCTAGTGATTTTGGTGATGTACATGATACTAGAGAAGTTTCGACTCAAGGTGGAGCCGAAAGGGGTTTGGGTGATAGTATTGCTACACGGGTTGGTCGACGTACAATTAGACCTCCCGAAAGATATGGTGATTGGAAATACCTTAGCTTTTGTAATCATTTGGACTATGCTCTCAATGTAGTCCAAGATGAGCGACGGACCTGATGACGTCATGGAGTCGAGAGAGAGCTCGAAGTGGATTTGCGCCATGGAGGAAGAGATGCAATCGTTAATGAAGAACCAAACTTGGAAGTTGGTTCCACTTCTTCAAGGAAACCGTGCTATAGGCTGCAAATGGATTTACAAGGTGAAGGATGATGCAAGGTACAAAGCAAGGTTAGTGGCAAAGGGGTTTGCACAAAGAAAAGGAAAGGAGTATGATGAAATTTTTGTACTAGTCGTACGCCATACTTCTATCCGGGATTTACTAGCGATAGTTGATATTCATTACTTGGAGTTGGAGCAACTTTATGTGAAAATCGCCTTCTTACATGGAGACTTGGATGAAGACATCTACATAGAGCGTCCGAAAGGGTTTGTTGTAGATGGTAAATCTAAAATGGTTTGCAAGTTGAAGAAATCACTATATGGGTTAAAGCAATCACTTAGACAATAGTACAAGAGATTCAATCATTTCATGCTTGAAAGTGGCTTCTATCGGAGCATCAAGGATGCTTACGTATATTTCAAGAGGTTGGGAAATGATTGTTGGGTGTATTTACTCTTGCATGTGGATGATATGCTCATTGTTTCCAAGGATAAGAATGAAATCAACAAGTTAAAGATGCTTTTGAAATTGGAATTCAAAATGAAAGATCTTGGAGAAGCAAGGAAAATTTTGGGCATGGAAATTGGAAGGGACCAAAAGCGTTTTGATTTGAGATTGACTCAAAAGGAATACATTAAGAAAGTGCTTTGCCTGTTTAGCATGGAGAATGCAAAGGCGTTAAATACACATTTACCTTTGCATATGAAGCTTTTGGACAAGGGATCACCTATCGGGGATAAAGACAAGGCTTATATGGCAAAGGTGCCATATGCAACTGCGGTTGGTAGTTTGATGTACGCCATGGTGTGTACAAGGCTCGATATTGCAAATGCGATTGGGGTGGTTAATCGGTATATGGCTAATCCGGGGAAATCGCATTGGGAAGCCGTGAAGGCTATTATGATATATTGGAAAGGCACACCATCTCATGGTCTTGTTTTTGGCGATAGTGATGAGAGGAGTTGCAGGTTGGTTGGTTATTGTGACACGGACTACGCCGGTGATAGGGATCAGAGGAAATCAACTTCCGGGTATGTCTTCACACTTCGCGGGACAACCATTAGTTGGAGATCAAGATTGCAAACCGTAATTGCTTTATCCACTATGGAGGTGGAGTTGATTGCTGCGGTGGAAGCGGCCAAGGAGGCACTCTACTTGAGGCGATTGTTGTGTGACTTGGGTTTCGAACATGAGAGTATTGATGTTTGATGTGATAGCCAAAGTGCTATCCATTTGGCAGAGAATTTGGCGTTTAGCTCACGGACCAAGCATATTGAGGTGAGGAAGTCATTTCTTGTAGCCATGGATGAGGGTAAGCTAGTATACTTTCAGAAAGTGCACACAAAGTATAATGCGGCGGACATGTTTACTAAAGCATTGCCATTTGGGAAGTTCGAGTATTGCTTGAACTTAATTCGCTTGTTGAGTTGCTGGGTGCCACGGGGTGGCAGGGGGTGGAGAGAGTGATTTTGTTTGTTTTGATGGAAAGGAATAGCGGTGAGAGATTGAAATCTATCTTCATGGTAATTACTCGTTACACTCCCGAGTACATTGTCTTTTGGTGAGACAGTTTTTCTGTTTTGAATACTTTCAACACTTCAATGGCGGGCGGTGGCCTTGCCGGAGCTCATTAACGGAGTGCAATGGGTGGTGGCTTTGCTGGAGCTCATTGGGAAAGTATTCATGTTGCTTGGTCGAAGGTAGAAGGAAATGCTTGGTGCATTGGAGTTTGGAGCTGAGATGGTTATAGTATCGAGGTGGAGTGTTGAAGTATGCGATACTATATGTTGGATTAAAGAGGATGAAGTTAGCTCGAGTCGGAGGTGACTGTTCGCAAATCGGAGTTCACTCAAGAAAATTGTAGATGAGAAGGTGTTTGACGTTAGCAGGCTGGTACGACAGACGTCTGTCGTGGGGTACGACAGACGTCTGAGTTGTCAGGGTGGATTTTCCCAAGAGTTCCCACAGATGCCTGTCATCCCCACGACAGACGTCTGAGAGGGATAGATGTCTGTCAAGGCCTACGACAGACGTCTGAGCTGAGTGTTGAAGCCCCAATAATTCCCTGGGAGGGACAGACGTCTATCACCTCCCATGACAGACATCTGACGAGGCCTTTGGGTTGTTTCGGGCTGCAAACTTGGTAAATTGATTTGTGAAGACATGGAGGAAATTTCGGAAATTGGTCTGTCTCTATATAAGCTATTTTCTGGTTTGTTAGTGGGAGAGCTTGGATACTTGATTGAAATCAAGGGTTTATTCTCAAGGGTGAATTAGGGATTATAACCTAATTCCAATTCTTCAATTCTATTCTCCTCAAACTCATTTCTATATTGAAATATAGTGATCATAGGATCAATCTCTTGTATTCCTTTCATCATGGAAATGAAATTCTCTCTCCAAAGTGGATGTACACTAACAAGATGTTAGCGGAACCACTAGAATTCCTTGTGTGATTTATTTTTGCTACTTTAGTCATCAGTTTCTTGCTTGAGATTAGGATTTGGATTGTTCGTGATTGGTTGATCATTATGTGTGACTGGAGTTATTGTTTTTGTTGTTTTTGCAAGTCTAACAACGGTCTAGTCTTCCGCTAGCGCTTTGTGGTTTAGATATCAGATTCTAGTGGTCTTGGATCGGATTAATCACAATGGTTACAACAGCTTTAACTGCCCAGGTGTGTGTGTGTGTGTGTGTTTATACACCCACACGCACTCTGAAAACATCATGTTTCATTTTTGGACTGAAGGATGATGCTAGTTATAATTTAATATCATTCGACCTGATTTTTTTTCAAACCATTGATAGTTCAAAAATAAAACTTGATGTTCTTCAATGATTTTTTTTCCCTATAATTTACCATTGTATCAACTTTTCTCTTTTCAGTTAACTTTCACTCCATGTTTGAATAAAGATAGATTTATGGTAGATAAGCACTTAATCCATGGTAACCATGTAATTTTCAATGAAACAATATGATGTTTTTTAAATTTTGATGAAGGACTGATACAAATGACACACTTCTAGTTGCTAATGATAGCAGGCGAACTTGTGGATCCTCAATCCATGTCAATTAGAGATTGATATAAACTGCACCACAGTACGAAAACCTTCTAGATCAGACCGCAAATGATTTGAAAAGACAGACCGAATCCTCTTTTTAAAGTAAATACCCCAACTGAACCAACTCGCAACAATACGGTTTAATTGCGGTTTTGTCTGTCAGCCCAACCATATTAAACCGAAGTGAACCAAATACCTACACTAGTAGTCATATGATAAAAAATATGAATAATTCATATTTTTAATGATGTTTATTCTATTTTCGGTGTATGTTGTTATATTAATAAAAATGATTATCACAAAGTTTTTTTTTATAGTTTTAGTATAATAGCTTCCATATCATTTTTCTGGATGATGCTAATTATAATATTATTTGGCTATCTTACTTAATATTTATGCATTAATCAACGTTGATGTTTGGTTAACATAAGTAAATAATTTCACTTTTTATTAAATGTAAAAGTGAAGTATTCATACAGTCAGAAACTAATTTTTTAGTTCAAGATAACACTGTTTGTTATAATCTTTAAGTGACACAACATCACAAAATAGTAAATTGATTGTCAATGGAAGTATTTCTCTTGTTTCATATTTAATACGGGTTCAAACCCCGTCGAACCAAAACCGAACCATATTACAACAAAACCAAACCGTTTGAACTGTTAATATAATGGTTCGTATTCTTGATCAACCATTTGATGCGGTGCGGAAGCAGTTTGGACACCAAAGCGCACCAGACCGAACCATGTCCACCTCTAATATCAATAAACGATATGTAGTAAAAGCTTTTGATCACCATCAAATTTTTACTACATATAAATTTTTGTACATATGCTTATGGCTAACACAAACGTGGACAATGTATATTTTCGATGATGTAATTGGAAATATCAATGTTATGTGTGATTCGTATTGTATTAGACTTAATTAATAGATTGGAGTGAGATTAGTTTCATATTGCAAGATAACTTATATAACATATGAACATATTTAAAGGACTGGTACCACGTAACAATAAGGATTTTTTTTTTGTTACAAGAAGAGTTCTCAGGAACATATATGTGCTTTAAGGTAAGTTCTGGTTGAATTTCAAATAAACAAATAAAATCTATTATAGGATCTATATTAGCCTTACAAAGTCTAATTTAATCAGTACATTCCTAAATTTTAACTAAAATCTCTTGTTTTATTTAAACCTATAAATATATTGTTTTATTTAGTTTATATTTCTATACATATCAATATATACACATATGATACATATACATATGTGTGCATGTGTAACATGAAAGCCCGTGCAAAGTATAACATGTTCGTGTATAGATTTTGAGGTTTACATCGCAATGGATATGTTAGCTCAAAAGTGCGCAATTAAAGCTCCACTAAATCCTCGCTACAACCCATAACGCTCTTCTACTGCTACGCGCTATGTCAATTTGAGTTAATAAATAGTATATCAGTTTTACCATTGCTAGTTTTTTGATACACCCACTAAATTAAAAAAATTTAGCATCTATTATAGCAAAATCAATATACAAAAGGTTGATTTGACTAGTTCTTTTAAAAAAATCAATAAAATCAAGGTAAAACATTAAAAGTGCTCACTATACGTTAAAAATTTATTGTATTAATTAAATCTAACCTGCATAAATCATTATATTCTTCGATTTTATTATATAAAAGTTCCTTTTTTCTTTATAAATGATGTGAGAATGAGTATAAATTAATTTTAAGTATTTGGTTTTATATATAAAGAAGATTTTTGCATTTATGTCATTTGCTGCTATATCCATGCTTTATCACAATTGTACCTTTTGCACTTCCACTGCTTAAAACAACTAAACTATTTAACTGTATATCCGATATATATTATATTTTTTTTTCTAATTATTTTTGTTTATTTAAACTTTTTACTTATTGTTAACATCAAAAATGATATCAAACCAAAATATAATTGAAAGCACAACCTTTATAGGCAATTTAGATTTATTGAACATTGATTCAGACACAGACAAATAAGATAAATGAAAATAGAAAAGAGAAAGAGAGAAGACACAGACTTATAGTGGTTTGATTGGTAACTAAGTCTACATTCACTTCATAAGTTTTGATTTCACTCTCCTATGTCAAATACAAGTAGTTTGATTATAATTTGATTGAGTAAACATGAATAGGGAAGAATCACAATTGTTGGAGCTGATTTGAGTAGATCACAATAGCATGTGTGTCGTGTTGTGTGGAGAGGAAAAGAGAAGGTTGAAGAGTTATTCTAGCAGCATTAAACCTAGTGAATCCAGATCACCTTTATATTATAGGTACACTAGTACTTATAGGAGTTTGGAGGTGAGTTGGGGTAGGATTTTGCACCAGGAATCTTGCATTTGAAGGAGGGAGACACGTCAGGAAAAATGAAAGACATTGAAGCTGACTTGATGGATTAATAACGATTCATATAGTATGTCGGTACCGATCCATATCCTTAAATGATATGAAGTTGTCGTTTATTCTATTAAACTTCTTATCTTCATATGATGTCTCCCATCAAGTTTCATAGCATTTGAACTTCATTTGATATGACTTCATACTCAACTTGAGTTGAACTGCATTTCAGGCAAGCTAATCCATCAATAACTTGAACTAGGCTCATCGGAATGCTGGCAAACTTAAAGGGTATACAAAAAGGGTGATGAGGATCACGATGAAGTAACATTTGATTAGCCATACTCAATATTTATGGGTTGGTGTCGACCCATAAAAGATGGACCTATATTGATCCATCTACTTTGCCAATTATGGGTCCTTCAAGTTCAAATTTGTATAGGATCTATTTATATCTTGCACAATACTAACAGTGAAACAAAACTTTACATATGCAATGCATATGAGCAAGGGACCCTTTCATATAGGTCTCATGTCGTGGGGATTGGGGACCAATCCTCATGGAACGGATCGTATCCATAAAACTGACTCAATTCGGAGAAGATCCATCCATATCTCACTCAATACTTATCTAATTGATACAAAACTTTCTTCACTTTAAAGGATGTGTGAGACCTACTACATGGATTATGTGTGTTGTAAGGCCCACTGTAAATATGTCTAATCCGATCCATAGTATATGATTCAATATCTTATAGTTGGCTTGATCAATCTTATTTTTCTTGTCGGCCTTCTTTTATGTCTTCTAAATATTCCCTCCAAATTTCAAATCAATCCACATTCGTACGAGTTGTCGACCTTTGGTTCGAAGTTGATCTAATCCAAAAGCGGGCTAACACTTATATTAATATCATGTATAATTGTATATATTAATTATGTTATAATCGTTTTATGTGTGTATATATATCTTTATGTGTGCGTGTATGAAATTATTTATTATAAATGTATATAAACATGTTATTATAATAAGTGTTAGAATAATTTATTTTATCTTTAATACTTTTCCTCTTAAATTATGAACCTTATGAATTGACCATCTTTTTGGCAAAACAGTCACACGTCAAGATTACGGTTAGTAACATACTCGAGTTTCAAGAATGTTCATTAGAAAACACAAAGCGATTTGGTTGAAGTCGAGAAGTTTTCGGAAAAGGTTGGAAATATCGTTGATTCCTAGATTGGCGTTATTGGACTGGAAAAGTCATTAAACCCTTGGTTAATCTGGCATGGTAAAAATACGTGATTGACTCAGTTCGATCAGCTCAAAATCCTTGAGCATCTTTGTCCGATCACGGGGTAAAACTTGTCGAGGCAAAAAATATTGATTTTGGTGAATTCTGGTTTCGATCACCGAAAAACTATTGATCGACATGACATGATCACCAAAAATTTCTTGCGCAAACTCAACTGGCAGGGATCAGCCACTTGGCAAAGAATAGAATTTGGCACTTCAAAAAAGGACGATCAACAGTGTAAAATCATGAAAATTTACGTGTATGCATCAGCCCTGGCAAGCCCCGCCTTAGGCATATCTAGGGTCGAAATCCAGGATGTAATTTGGCAAATCGAAAATTGCATGATCAACATGTAAGGAGATGCGAAAAATATT
The DNA here is from genome assembly GCA_030737875.1 of Allium sativum. Lineage (NCBI taxonomy): Eukaryota > Viridiplantae > Streptophyta > Magnoliopsida > Asparagales > Amaryllidaceae > Allium > Allium sativum. Next base: position 83,969,319 of record CM060921.1, read on the forward strand.
AGTGCAACATTGGGATCTAGATGTGAATTCTTGGATTAGGCATGGTGATGCAAAGTGTCTACACAGTTTTGACAAATTGGAAAATATGCGTGGATCACTGGATTTCGCTTGCATGAGTCGGGCTGATCACCATTTTTGGTGATGCAAAATATGGCCTTGGTACAAATGCGAAGTTGGTTCAAAAAATGGCTGATCATACTTGGACCGTGTTGATCACTATTTTTCAGGTGATCAACACATGGCAATAACCATTTTTACAGATTTTTCCAGGAATCAAAATTTTCAACCACGACTCGATTTTTTAGATAATTACCGATGATGCAAATTTTGCATTACCTCGGGATACGAAATTCATGATGATACATGGAAACTTCTCTTATAAATACCCCTTTTTTGGCATTTAAAGTGGTTGTCATTTTTGGCTTTTTGCTATCGTTTGGCATACTGGATTGCTCTAGTTTCTAGCTCATTAATGGCTTCCATTGTCATTCCTATAGCTTTGGACTTCATCTTGGACTTGTAACCTCATATAGAAGTTTGCCTACAAATTTTTGGCAATCACTTGGATTTTTGGATTGATATGTGACAAATCTGGACATTCTTGGATATTCTTGGAAATTAATGGGCACTGAAGCTTTTCATTGAACATTAGTGTTCACTCTGACACACTTTGGCATAACGAATAAGAAGAAGGGCATTTTGGTCAAAGTTTTGAATAAACATGACATTCATTATTCTATTGTACAACTTTTTATATTCAAATTGTCTGAGCTTGGATAAACATTGTAATCTATAAAATTATAATGAATGTTTACTATAAAGTGGTCGCATGCGTTGGTGCCGAACTATTATAAAATTTGTTTGTCCCTTTACATTTCACTGCTTTTGGTTATTTGTGTGTCGCATTTTCTTCAAAACCCACTCTTGGGGGTTGGCGTGAGCAAATAGCCATTTTCCTATGCCAGCACTTTGGCGTGCCAGGAAGGGGGCGCAACAACTTCGAATTTGGTTCTCATATTTGGTATTGGTTTTAGATTGCGGTTTCGGCACAGTTTCAGAAATAGATTTCGCTCGCTTTACATCATGGTTAAGCACAAGAGGATCGATGCGACTTCTGAGGCTCATAGTACTTGTAGCGAAGGAAGTCAAAAGCATTCTTCGAACGAAGAACTCTCATACTTTGTAACTTGAGAGGATTTGGCTGAATTGGCTAGGGGTTTGATTGCTTTTTTGGATCGACAAGCAGAAGTTATGAATACATTTGTTGCTTGGATTGAGGGTAGATTGCAATGTTCGGAAGGTCTACTAGTCAAACGGATATTGTAGGGACAAGTGCTAGCGTTTCTCAAGTTGTGACCCGGGACATGGGGGCAACCCTACAAACTCTGCAGCAAGGCCACACCGATCCTCGGACCGGTGTAGTTCCTACTACACTCGGGGGCATCCCCAATCCCGACGGAAGAGCAGTTATGTGGTACCCCACATCCGTTAATGTCACTCACAAAGGGAATACATTAAGTTTCGTGAAGCGTTTAGGTGAACAGACACAGAATATTACAAGATAGAGATAAAAAAAATTGCAGTGGAAATAAACAACTTTATTAATCATCAAAATTCCGTGGTCTAAAGCATCATTTGTCTAAAATATGAAAACCCATTACAACATAAAAACCACTATCTTGTACTTCAGAAATATCAAAGTACATAAAAGAAAAAAAATCCCCCAAGAACAAAATATGGCCATAGCAACAAGAATAGGAGCTTGATCCATACATATCAGCAGCTCCAGCAAAACAGGAAGAATCACGATCAAGCCTGTGTGTTTCTTCCCTGAGAACCTAGAGGAGGAAACGGAAGAAAGAAGGGGAAACAAAAAGGGTCAGGCATAAAGTCTGGCGAGTCTAGTTACTTTTAGCCAGTAAATAAATAAAAGTAACATGATAGGCATACAAAGTGGATAAGAGAGATCACTACATAAATGGCAGATATGACAAGGTAAACAGGACAACATGATAGAATAGATAGCGCTTCTTAATACTTTCCTTGCTCTGCACCAATACTAGTATAACAGATATGAAATAGGATTACATACTCCCCAATTGCTTAACAAAAACAGGATGATCCCAAAATAAATATAATGGTAGTTTTAGGTGTACTCTAGTAACGGGTTTTAACCCAAACAGATCTGGAACCTAAACAGAAATAACGGGTGTTAGCCCAGACAGAAACACAGGTACCCCACATAAACAGACAGGATGTACCCTATTTATTACCCCCAATCGATCGGCTCCCTATTCCGTAGACACCCTGTGCTGGCCCCACAGTAGGGTGTATCACTCCCTAAAGTGGTAACCCTTTAATTTCCGGATATGCACAACCATATCTACTAATGTCACTGCGTCTTATTTTCCCCAACAGGCGGAGTCATGCATGCACATAACCCCGTTGGAATGCGCCGTCAACATCGCCCCCACGTTTGGATCTCTTACAATCAGCTCAATAAGCGTGCCCCACTCCGACCTAGTTCAGAGTACCCGTTTGATACCTATTTAAGGGTTATTGACTGAAATGGGTCCCACACAAGATGATGCAAGCTCTCCCCTTTGTCTTGCGTCCCCACTACTAGGTTTTCAACTAGTTATGTTTACCTAAAAGGTGTCTTTTTATATAGGTGTAGTTGTTGAATTAGGGCCTTCATATTAGGTTAGGTCCATCTAAACCCTCCAAATCCGAAATACACATCACCCAACCAATCAGAAGTCGCCGCATAGCCCTAAAACTCAGAAAATCATCACTGTCCAGATCAGCACGCAGGGTCGACCCCTACAGGGAGGGTCGACACCTATGTCGACACCCCTATAGGGGGCTCGACACCTATGTCAACTCCCTTGGGGGGGTCGACACCCTATAGCGGGAATTTTCTCGCCCAGCCTCCCTTCTGCTTTTGAATCCCGAATTTGATTAATTAATTATTTATTTTAATTCTAGTTTAAACTTAAATCTTCTAACCTCCATAACTTCTTCATACTGTATCCGTTTTACGCATACTGGGACTCTATCTCAAGCAGAATTCCGAGACAAACGCAATGGTGCAACCCATTTTACTTAATTCTTCTTCTAAAAATCAAGTATTCTTTAATTTACTAATTTTAATATTTTAAAATTACGGGGTGTTACATGTTACATAAATTTTGGTTAGTTAAGTTAAATGTTCTGGTAAAGGCAGATCTTCTTCTGGTAATAATCGTTCAGCGACCAGAAAGGGACCTAGGTTCCCGTCCTACTCGGAACTTACTCACACTTCGGAAGATATTTTTTTGGATGTTCAATCCATCGCTCCATTTAGAAAGCCTTCTAGGCAGGAGCCTACTCAGAGACAAAAATATTATGGTCGACATTGTTTATTCCATGATCACGACAACCATAACACAAACAATTGTCGTCATCTCAAGGATATGATCGAGGAGTGTGTCATACGTGGTAAGCTGGAATGATTTGTTAGGACTCGGGTTATGGTGCCTAGACATGCACAGCCCCCATTACTACTCAGGATAGGCCCGGGCCCAGTGCTCTTGGTCTGGTTATTAATTAACCTTAGTTATGGCTCTAGTATCTCGGATTGAGGCCTCCTAGACATCAGTATCTTATGGCTTGTGGTTTCTGGTTTTCAGGATATTTTGGTATATTAGTTACTTGGCTTTTGGTTCTTGTTGGTTCTTCGGATCGTGGTCTTGGTTTTGGCTTTCTTCGGCTTTGGATTTTGGTATTCCGGCCTTCGGTGTTTTAGCCCTGGTCTTCTTGGTTTACTACTTCTGGTTTTTTGTTGTTCAACTTTTGGCTTTCTCTGGTTTTCCAGCTCTTGGTATCTTTGGCCCTTTGGTTATTTGGCTTTTGGATTCCTGGCTTTTGGATAACAGTTTTTCCACTTATGGCTTTCCTACTTTTGGCTTTCTATCTCATGGGTTTCTTGGTATTCACTAGTTTTAAGTTTATCGGGTCTCGGCCCATGGTTGTGGATTTATGGACTTCAGTCCTCTGGATGTATCATTTTGGTTATTTTAATTGTAAGATGATTGAGTCAAGATACCGTTTATGGGGACTGGTGAGACCTATAGGCGTTCTAACAACATACCATCACCCTCTCTGGTTATTAGTTGAAGGTTTACTTTCTATGGTTTTGGATTTTGAATAGTTAAATCTGTTTGTTCACGTTTCAGGAACCAGCAAGATCTTAACGCGTACTCTTACCGGATGATAAACTGTTCAACCTCCTTCCCAAATAAACTTGAAATCGAAAGCGATTAAATTCACGTATTGTATGAGGGGACCAGAGATTCCATGCCCTTTGTGGACGATGAACCATTAGTTTTCATTTGGCTTTACTAAAAACTTCCTAACATTTACAATTTTAATAAAATTACTTCGCTAGGTAGGGACGCTTGCTTGTGAAATATGAAACCTGGGGCTTGATTGCGAATTCTAAAAGGACGGGTCGTATTATCGTACTTTGACAAGGTTGCTCTATCTAGTCGCTAGTATTAGATCCTACTAGTTTGGCTTTGCATCGCCCTATCAAGGCGATTCATCTAGTTATCAGGTGGATTTTTTAGTGACGTGACAAGATTATTCACTCATGGCTTTGGACCATTCTTCCACAATGATTCATCTAGTTATGTCGAGTGGACTTGTTAGTGGTGCGACGAGATTATCCACTCATGGCTATGGCTTATTCTGGTTATCTGGCTATTGGTTACTTTGGTTTTACGGATTTCAGGTTCACCCAATTTCCCGGGTATGATTATTCTTTTTCTCGAACCCTTACGGTCCCTCAATTAATGGCTGTTTGGTTATTCATGCGTTTGGACCTCCTTGGTCCATTGGTTTTTGGTTATTTTGGTATTCAGGTTCTCGAATCCTCACGGTCGTTCTGTAATTCTAGTTATTTTGGTAATCTGTCGAGAAACGTTGCAGAGCAATCATCGGCTTTCATTGGGGTTCAGGATTTGATTTTATGGCTAATACGATCCAGTGCAATCATGGATTTCTGATTAATACGACCTGATGAAATCGCAGCTTTTAGGTTCTTTGGTTTTCCAGTTTCATGGTTATCACGATACAGCGTGATCGGGGTTCTTCAGCTTTCTAATTATTAGATTTCTCTTTGGATTTCTCCTGGTTTTGGTTTACAAATTCTTGGAATTTTAGACTTATCGCAAAACACATCTCCCTTTGGTCAAGGAAAACATATTTTGGAGGCAAAATGTTGACCCGCTTTTTGGCAAAGCAGTTACACGTCAAGATTACGGTTAGCAACATGCTCGAATTTCAAGAACTCTCATTGGAAAACACAAAGCAATTTAGTCGAAGTCGCGAGGTGTTCGGAAATGGTTGGAAATATTGTTGATTCCCAGATCGACGTTATGGGAACGTTAAAAGCTAGGTTAATCTAGCATGGTAAAAATAGGTGATCGTCTCGGCCCGATCAGCTCAAAATGCTTGAGCACCTCGGTCCGATCACGTGGAAAAACTCATCAAGGCAAAAAATATTGATTTTGGTGAATTCTTGTTTCAGTCACCCAAAAATTGTTGATCGACACGACACGATCACTGAAAATTGCTTACACAAACTCAACTGGCACAAACAGCCACTTGGAAAAGAATAGAATTTGGCACTTCAAAAAAGGCTGATCAACACTATAAAATCGTGAAAAATCCACGTGCGTGCATCGACCCTAGCAATCCTGGCATTTGGTATATTTGAGAGTCGAAATCTAGGATGAGATTTGGCAACTTGAAAATGGCATGATCAACATGGGAGACGATGGGAAAATCATTGGTGCGACATAAGGATCCGGATGCAAATTTTTGGGCATGGTGATGCAAAGTGTCTACATAGCTTTGACAAATCGGAAAACATGTGCGGATCACTTGATTTCGCTTGCGCGACTCGGGCTAATCACCATTTTTGGTGATGAGAAATCTGGCCCAGGCACAGATGCGAAGTTGGTTCAGAAAATGGTTGATCACCCCAAGACCGTGTTAATCACTATTTTTCAGGTGATCAACACGTGTCGATCACCATGATTTACAAATTTTTCTAGGATTTGAAAATTTCCACCATGACTCAATTTTTTAGCTAAGTACCAGTGATACAAATTTTACACCCCCTTAGGATACGAAATTCGGGCTGATGCATGGAAACTTCACCCATAAAAACCGCCCTCTCTTGGCATTCAAAGGTGTTGGCATTTTTGACTTTTGGCTATTAACCTGCATACATGATTTCTCTATTTGGAGCTCATTAATGGCTTCCATTGTCATTCCCATCACTTTGGACTTCATCTTGGAGTTGTAAACTTCATATAGAAGTTTGCCTACAACTTTTTGACATTCAGTTGGACTTTTGACTTGCTATTGAAAAAATTTGGACATTCCTGGACATTTATGAACATTGAATCTTTTCATTGAATATTAGTGTTCACTCTAACACACTTTGGCACAATGAAGAAGAATGATATTTTGGTCAGAGTTTGGAATTAACAAGATATTTGTTATTCTATTGTACAACTTTGTATATTCAAATTGTCCAAACTTGAATAAACATTGTAATCGACCAAATTATGATGAATGATTACTATAAAGTGGTCGTAGGAGTTAGTGTCAAACAACTATAAAAGTTGTGCATCACTTTACATTTCACTGTTTTCGATTATTAGGATATCGGGATTCTAAATCCAATCTTAGGGTTTGACATGCGCAAATACCCAATTTCCCACATCAAAACTATGTATATATTATATCGCTAAAATTATTATTTAGTATGAAGCTCGCTCTACGGAACCCCTAATTCCAAGAAACCATATTACCCCTCATTTATATCCACTCAATAATAAGTAAATAAGTTACTGGGGAGTGAGTTAGTGGGAGGAGAGAGAAGCATGAATGTAAAGGAAATCAAATGATTATAGAGGTGCTGCACTTTTTGGGGTGCTCTTGACTTTTTTTAATATATATATATATATATATATATATATTGGCTATTAGAAAACAAAATTAGACACATGAATTATGAACTAATGGATTTATTTTTCTTTACGTGGAAGGTGAAATTTAAGAGGATATCCAATTATTTAGATTTCTTGTATTTAAATTTGTATCACTATTTTGTGTCCAAGTAGAATTTCTCATACATTTGCCTATTTATAATTAACATCTTTGCAATAATTAAACATATATATAAGTAAGATATGGTTGTACAATTCTAGATCATAATTACAGCTGCATAAAACTATAATGACCTGATATTTTTAGCCATTTAAATTTCGATTTAAATTGAACTTTTATTTTAAGGAATAATTTTTCGTAATGGAAATTTGGAATTTGAAATATGTTTAGTAAGGCGTAGCAGTTGTGAAAATTTCGTTGGAAAATTTAAATGTTTTCGGTCATGCAATTTTCAGTACAAAGCTGCGCATACCGGTTCAAATTTTAGCGACTGTAAAATCTCTCCGAAAGATATTCGAACAAACACGGAAAATATTCTATTCATTGTCACTAATCCAATGGCGCAATCCGTTTTGCAAAAATCAGATGTTATGAGCTCCATAAAAATATTTTCCGGTGCAAAATTTGCACCGACAAAAATCTTTCCGAGACCAAAATGTCCTAACATGAAAAAGTTTTCTTTTCTTATTCTATTCTTTAATCTGCAATTCGTTTTGTGAAATTCAGAAGTTTAGACATCCTTTAATTATTGTCCGTGCGAATTTTTCATTTAAAGAGGTCTGTGATGTATTTTTGAATGGAGCGTCATGACACTGCAAACTGTACATCGTTGCATCCGTCTCGATGCGTTGATCACTGTAATATATTCGTTTATGCATTTTGATGTTTGATGGATGTCCGTATCAATGAAATAGCATGTATATGTTAGGACCACATTTCTGTATTTAGTAAACATAGCATGCAATCACGTCTAAAACACGTTATAACTTTGTTAAAGGCGCAATAAACTATAGCATATGTAAACATTAGAACAATTTAAAGTTAATTTTTTTTTTGTTTTAACGTTTTGTTAAAATAACGTAACATATATGTGCATATATATTATACGGTATTTGAACTGAACCAACGTTTTATTTCAAGATTTTTAGTGTGTGAAACAAAATATATACATAAGTGTGATGTGTAGGGTTGTAAATTTTGTATGAAAGCCTGACGTCCGTTCGTGTTCGTGACCAAAATATGTCAGTCTGATTCTCTACGACACGAGTTAGGACTACAAAATTTGTCTGAGTACGTCCGTGTCCGAAAAAAACATATGTCCGTGTCCGACTGGTTTTATTTAGGACACAAATTAGGACAACGAAATTTATCCGAGGAAAAATTCCGTCTGGTCCGTGTTCGGTCCGAATTTTTTTAGGACAGAAACTATACACTACTATATCCGGTCCGACCAATTTACACTACTAGTAATGCGTATGAATGAGGTAGAAAGAGTAAACTGAAGTTACCTTTAAGCACAAATCACGAATGGGTTCACACCCACTTAAATTTGAGCATGCCACATTCTCTTACCATTTTAAACTGATGCTACCCATTCTATTCCCATTTTAAACTGAAGCTTCACTATTAAAAGAGGCACTTGTGTGCGTGTGTATATATATACATGAGAAACTTCACGGCTTGCAGCACTACCCTCTCTTCCTTCTTCCTAACACTCCTGTCTTACCCATGTCATAGAGCCTCCGACCTGCTCAGCTGCCTAGTCTCCCCGTGCAGCACCTCCACATCATCAAACACCTCACCATCAACCACGACTCACCCCTCCCTACTCTGCTCGAACCACCAACTTCCCCTTTGCCTGAGTTGCGTCACCAGGGGACCATTCTCCGCCATGCTTAGCCCGACTAACTCAATGCCTACCTCTACCGTGACCCCTTCCTATGTCACATCACTGTGTTATCACCGCCCACTAATGCCACCGCATCGACCAAGCTAGGCGTGCTCCACTTAAGTTCCCTCCGACCATTCCCAAAGACTCTAGATCGAGCTTCCCATCTTTTGTACGACTTGTAGTGGTGGTGTGCTATTCTGCTTCGTCCCTCTCGCGGTTGTGTGTGTGTGTACATAAACACACATATATATATTAATAAAAAATCATTTTTGATATTTGCTATATTGATGTGTCATTGTCAGGGCTTTACGGAAAGGGCAACTTTGTTTGCCTTGTCAAGTTTTGTAATAGCCACTTGTTCTTTTGGAAAAAAAATGTACATATAGAAAGGTGAAACCAATTGGATGTTTCTATTCTAACTTGTCATGCTTGATCCGATCTTATGTAGTGCTTATCCATCGTATTCATGTTTGGATTGCGTCGTTCAGTTCAGTGTCTATTTGTGTCAATATCTCTTTTTTGTGCTTCGAACGAGTGAGTTTACTTCACACTTGAATTACGTTGTTTCAGGGATGTTAAATTCAGCATAAATGAACTGTTGTGAAATGTATAAGATTGCAAGTAGAGACCATTTTATTTGATGTATATACTTTTCATATATGTGTGTGTGTATATATATATATATGCCATGTAGGTGCACAGATGATATATGACTTATGATGTGATTAATGTTATGTAATGATTGATTTATGTTTGTTGATTTCCCTAGTTTTAGGAAAATCACTAAGGGTTGAAATAATACATAGCCAAACGGATATTGAGTAGGGAAAGTCATTATAGGTTGAAATGATAGACCTGAACGATTTATAATTTGGGATTATGGGTTAAAATGATATAAACCCGTAAAATTCTAAATAGCGGATTGAAATGATAAATATCTGTATCAATTGACCACAAGATAGAAAACTATATACATACACCTTTGGTCATGTTTTGAAGTAAAGTGATTTGGAAAATTTGATTTCTAATAATAACTTAAAATTTTGTATATATTTTTTAAAGATTTTTAAACTTAATTTTTGTAAATTTTAAATTATATGTTTTAAAATGATTTTATGAGTAAGTATGGATTCAAATACTTATTTAAGATTTTACTTATTTAAACCATGCAATTAATTAAGATGATCATGTAAGTATTTAACTTTAAATTTAATATATTTTAATAATTATTCTTTTAAAACCTATTTTAAAATTATTTTGAACTTATATATTTTTATAAACTTTTTACTAATCAAATTTTAGAATTTATAAACTTATGTATATATTCTTTTCAAAGTTTATATTTTATATAATTATAAACTTTAATAATAAAATAAAGATGGGTAAGTTAAGATTTTTGATTTAAATTCGAGGTTAAAAGATTTAAACCTATGACTATATTTGATTTAATGAATGAACTCATACGAGATACGAATTCGAATTGATTTGAACTAATAAGAGGTGAATTTGAATGGTGAAATTGATTTTAATTTTAATTTCCAAAATTATGAAAATGTATTTGAATTTATTAATGATTTGAAATGAATTCGATTTTAAACTGGCTGAGTGAAATGGAATATATAAATTTTATATATAGAATATATTTTTTACATTCGTTTGATTTGAGTAAGAAGAGTTGTTAAATCGAATTTATAAGAATGGTTTTAAATTGTATTATTTGAATTCATAAATAATGGTTTTTGAATTATATGACTTGTACTATAAAATGTGATATGAATTGTTTGAATTGAAATATAAGTTTTGATTTGAATTGAAAATATTGAATTTGAGCTAAAAAGTTTGATTTTTGTGAATCACTTATAGGAATTCTTAAAGGTGGAACTGAATCATTTGAATTGTTTGAACTTAAATTTTAACGAATATAAATCAAACTAAATTACTATCGAAGTTAAATATTTTAGTATTGATTTAAATGGCTGAAACACCCCACCTCCGTTAAGGTCACTCACGAAGGGAATGCCTTAACTTCGGTGGAGCATTTTAGGTAAAAGATGCAGATAAATTACAAGACAGACAAATAAAGTAGCTGAAAATAAAGTCATTTTTATAAACAATGTGGTTCAGTCAAGCTTTTACAACAATTGTCTCAATCATACTTAAAAGTAATACATAGAACTTCTGTCTTGATATAAAAACTTTCAAATATAAAAGAAGCATAAAAATAACAATGATATTCCCCAAAAAAGCATGAACCAGCCATAGCAGTGGAAGAAAGAGAGAGGGAGTCCAAAGCAATACATCGACTATCTTTGAGCTTGGAAAGAAAACTGAGCTAAGTGGTAACATTACCTCCCTGTGAACCTGGAGGGGGGAAACGGAAGAAAAGAGGCAAAACAAAACTAGGTCACACATAAGTCTGGTAAGTCCAGTGACTTTCAGAATATAAACAAGCAAAAGCACCATGACATGAATAAACTAAATATAAGATAATACCGTGAGAATAAGGATAACAAGAAAACATACGATTAGCATAGATATGATAAGGCAGGATAAACTGAATGCGCTTCTACTCTTTCTCTGCTTCGCTACTACCTTGTTTGTAACGACCCGCATTCTACGCATCATAGGATCGTAGAATATTTATTTCTGTCACATACGAAGTCGTATGGCCATGTAACTTTGGGAGACGACTATTGGGGTCATTTCCCATGTTCATGATTTTTCCCGATTTTTAAATGACCATTTTACCCCTAGTTATCACTGTTTTGGCCATAACTTTTGACTGGAAAGGAATTTAGACCTGAAACCACTTCCATTAGCTCCGGATGATGGTTTCTCTTTCCGTAGAGTGGTCACATTAGCCAAACGGACTCACCGTTTGGGAGATATGGCTGAAACAAGTTTCAGATGGTGAAAAACAGCTTAATTGGGCTTAAGCGGGTGATTAGCAGCTAGGCCCAAGGGGAATTTCGGGTTTAGGGGTATATAGGGGCTGATTAGGGTTAGAAAACATTTCTTTAGACATTTTCCAGCCGCCACTTTCATTCCTCTTGACCTAGCCATGGCCTCCACTCTCTAAATCTCTCTAAAACACCCAAAAATCACTTTCTACTTGAAGATTAGGCTTAGCAAACATCAAATCAAGGAGTATTAGCACGAGAACTGAGGTAGAGCTGCTGTGTAAGATTGGGAACAACGCCAAATCAGAGAATATTTCAGTTTTGGGGTTTTAGTTGTGGCCAAGGTGAGTGATAGTATCGTTTTGACACTAATTACAGTTAATTAAGGGTAATTAGTGAAGATTAGCGAATTTATACACTAATAAATTCTGGAAAAATGTTTAGAAATTCTTAAATAATATTTCATGCCTCTGTTATAAAATTTAGACGATTTGGTTAAGTTTTACTAAGTATGTACTTAAACATGATTAAGAGGGACTATGGGAAAATATGAAGTTTTAGTCACTTTTGATCCCTTTTGATTCATTTGAATTGTTGTTTGCTGTTTGTGGTTGCTATTACATGTTGCTATGACTCTATGGTATGTTTTATGATTGATTAGAATAGTTAAATTGGTCGAAAACGTCGTCGAATGGCGTAGAAAGCTCGCTGGAAGGTTGCAGAAATGTGCAGGTCCCGAACCGGTTCGGATCGGAGCAGGGGTCGGATCGGGCTAGTGAACTGACCAAGAGAATCCGAACTGGATTGGGACTTGTCACATAGAAGACTTGGCAAAAAGGAAGGCCGTTTCCTTAGAGTTGGAGTGGACAAGGGGATCGGATCGGAAGGGTAATGGAAGCCAGATCGGCTCAAGAATGGAAGGCTACGACTAGAGTAAGGCGAAGTGATCGGATCGGAGTAGATGGAAACGAGGGAGCTGATTGGAGAAGGAGCATGAGCTGGAGGAGGACAGCACCACGACCCGACCCGGAGGAGGACACCGACCCGACCCGGAGTGAAGCACCCGACCCGAATCGAATGGAAGATGACAAGGATGGAGGACCGACCCGAACCGACGCTACCGAACCGAACCGAGTTCTAGGACTGTTACTGCACGTCAACTTTTCTGAAGACCCACTCCAATTCGATCAAAACCCGAGATGCAAAGGAAGTCCAGATGAGAAGTTAGAGCTCAAGATTTAGATGGGAATCAATGAGTTCGCTTCATGGTTGGGCTTTGCTGCGGGGCGCGTGCCAAGGAGTTATCGACATCTATAGCTTTGGACCACTATGGTAGGAGGTACGAAGGCGGATTCAGGGCCATTATGGCATCGGTAGAACCAAGGGCTACGACCAATGAAGTGGGTCATTGAAATGTTTGGTCATGACTCCAAGTGTTTGGTTTGGTCACAGCAGGGTTTCTACAAGTCGGGATTCGTCGTTACCTCAGTTTGTCTAGTGTTCCAAAGTGGTAGATATCGTATGCTTTACGCACTGAGTGAGAGACGTGAGGATGGTTGCTATGCTTGATTGTTTGACATACACACCCCACCCCCATATTCTTACACTATTTATTATGGCACCTTAGAGTACTGTACGGTATGTGGTACTAACTCTTTGGTTGCAGGTCCAGGTTCAGGTATGGTTTAGTATACCTGTTATTACTCTGTTTAGATGCTTATCGCTCATACCAGGCTTTATGTCTGACCCAGAGTTTTATGTCTCCTCTTATTACTCTGGGTGCTCACACGAGCAGACTAGAGACAGGTTAGCTGGTGATGCACGGGTAGATGATCCGGAGACGAGCAGGAGGCTTCCACATAATATATATAGTATTCTCCCTGTATTGTTGAAGATCACTGCTTGGGCATTGGTGGTGCATCTTCTACTTTAGTTTTCTTTTGTTAGAGACAGTAAATTTGGAAAGTTGTAATAAGCTGTATTTGGATTTCCGCTGCTCTGATGTTGACATTGATTATTAGTTATCAGCTTATGCACTGTCTCGCCTGTTTTATGTCAAGTATGTTATTATTATATTTTATTCCATGCGCTGTGAGACATTCTACAGGTTCTTTGATTAGTTCATTCCCTTCTTTCCTTTCTTCTGACGACCGTCTTGTGCTAGTCGGGCATGTGTACAGCGCACTTTCGGAGGAAATGCAGGCTGGTGCGGGGCGGGCCGTCACATTGTTATTCTGATTTTTATATCTCTGCACCACCTAACTAGTGTCCCAACTAGTAATCTATATAAAATGATCATATTGTAGTGTGATCCCAATCCCCACAATTGTGGTAGCCTTCAGGTGTACATCTATCGTGAGGATTCCACCTCAATCTGCCTAATTGCCATGAACATGTTAGATGTACCCTTACTACCCTATCGATCGGCTCCCTACTTGTATTAATTTCTCTTGTGTCCGTGTCAATCAGCCCTCTCTTGCATGTAGATACCCTGTGCTGATCCCAGCATAAGGTGTATCAGTCCCTATGATAGCAACCCGACGCGATTCAAGATCCATAGTGTATAAATACTAGTACCCAGTGCCTTTCCCACTTCGGAGTACGTGTACGCCCGTAAACCGTCGGAACTTACACTGACGTACCCCCTGCCGCTATTTTGACCGCTTATAATCAGCCCAGTAATCGTGCCCCACCATGCCTAGTTCAGGGTACCATGATACATCTACGTGGGTTACTGCTGAAATGGGTCCCCGTTACTAGGGTTTCCTACTGGTTAAGTTTGTGGGCCTATATATACAAATATTACCCACCTACACGAGATGTACTTAACCCTCCCACCGATTCTAGCATGTTTACTTAACAGTTAAGTTTGTGGGCCTATATGTACTAATATTACCCACCTACACGAGATGTACTTAACTCTCCCATCGATTCAAGCATGTTTATTTAACAGTTAAGTTATGTGGGCTTATATTTACTAATATTACCCACCAACCCGATATGTACTGAACCTTCCTACACATTATGCCATATTGGTTAAGTGTTTTCCTTTCATGTTAACTTAACCCACCCATTCATCATGTCATGTTGGTTAAGTGTTTCTTGACCCTCCTCACTTATCATGTTGGATTGGTTAAGTGTTTCCTATCAACTTTACCCCATTCATTCATCAAGTTATATTGGTCAAGTGTTTCTTGTTAACTTAACCCCACGTGTTCATCATGTTGTATTGGTTAAGTGTCATCAATCAGTTCAAGTTACTTAACCCACCTACTTGTCATGTTCCTTTGGTTAAGTGTTGCCTTCTTGTGTCAACTTAACCCTACCACAAATCAAGTTATATTGGTTAAGTGTTACCCTCTTGTTTTAACTTAACCTGACCACAAATCAAGTTATACTGGTTAAGTGTTGCCCTCTTGATTTAACTTAACCTTACCACAAATCAAGTCATATTGGTTAAGTGTTGCCCTCTTATTTTAACTTAACCTTACCACAAATCGAGGTATACTGGTTAAGTGTTGCCCTCTTGTTTTAACTTAATCTTACCACAAATCAAGTCATATTGGTTAAGTGTTGCCCTCTTGTTTTAACTTAACCTTACCACAAATCAAGTTATACTGGTTAAGTGTTGCCCTCTTGTTTTAACTTAACCTTAACATAAATCAAGTTATATTGGTTAAGTGTTTCTTATTACTTAAACCTACCCATTCATCATGCTATACTGGTTAAGTGTTTCCTATTAACTTAACCCTAGTCATTCATGTTATATTGGTTAAGTGTTCCTGTGAACTTAACCCTAGTCATTCTTGTTTTATTAGTTAAGTGTTCCTATGAACTTAACCCTAGTCATTCATGTTATTCGTTAGCATTAATTGATTTATTAATGCACCAACCTCTCACATTAGATATGTGTTGTTGCGGTTACTGGATGTGTCGGGCGATTCTGGGCAGTTTTGCACCACAACTCAATCTAACCTCGGGTTTTTCTTGGGCATGATGTGCTAACCTCTCACATTAGATAGGTGTTGTTTTGGTTACTGGATGTGCCGGGCGATTCCGGGCAGTTTTACACCACAACTCAATCTAACCTCGGGTTAGGCACATTCGTCTTTTCACTAATTTACGTATTTACAGTTTATATGTAAATTATTCACAATTGTTGTCAATTTCAGATTATGCCAAATTTTCCATAAGTGTCCAAGTCTAGATTTATATGTTAATTATCCCAACCATTCATATTCCAAATTCTCAAGTTATGCCCAACAAAGTTAATTGCACGTTATAGGCCCAAATTCAATTTCAAGTTATTACTCAAAATAGGCTACGCCTAATCTTACCACATTTGTAATAGTAGTCATGCTCCAAAATTACAATATTCATTATACTTGACGCCCCAAATCAATATTTAGGCCAAATCTAGATTTAATGTTACAATTTTTCAATTTACGCCCAACCTAGATTTAATGCTCAAGTTACCCCAAATTCGCAACAATAACAATTATGCCCAAAACTTGATTTATATTCCAATTTCATACTTTGTCGTTCATGCCAATTATAGTTTCAATATGTCAAATTGCATATTCCATAATTCATGTCAAATTACCCCAAATTGCATCTTAACAGTCATGCCATAATACGTGTTCCAAATTATGCCAAATAAATGTCAATTTCATGTTATACCCAATTACCCAAGTTCGCAACAAAGACAATTATGCCCCAAATCATAAGTTACAAAATTATGTTCCACCATTACCAAAAAGACAATTCCCCAATACCACTACATTCCAATCGCACATATAATAAGTTTTAGTCTAGATTTAAGGTTAATCTAGATTCATAAAATAAAGGGGAAGAAAGAGGAACATAAACGAGAGTAGGCATAAAACAGGCATTAAAATGGTAGATCTATCAAATATAATATTATGGACCTAAGAGGATTACAGATCTGTTAGAGTTGAGATATAACAAAGATAGATCTGAAACAAATTGACAGAAATAACCTCACGGACAGATAGATCTAATATAAATAACATCATGAACCTAAAAGGATTATATATCAGATGTCCAACAAAGATAGGCATGATTAAATAGTAACTTCCTAGGCATGTAAATCATTGATTCAATAGAATGATAGGAAATATTCTGAAAGATTTGTCTTATCATCAAGCATGGACTTAGATCCATTTCATTACATGCCAAAATCACTATTAGATGTTTAAATCTGAAAATAACTTGAACTTACCAAGAGAGAATGATTCTTGTATTTCTGGAATCTGTTTTTTGAAACTGAGAAGCGATCCCTTGCCATAGATTATCGATTCTCTATTTTAGATTTGATTCTTAGAAAATAGTTGTTGAAGTCGTTGAATTAGCCTTTGAATCTTTACTTGAATTCTAAACCTGATTCTACGAAGAACTTTAGCAGCATAACCCTGTCTTTGATTTATTTTGATATGAATTAGGGTAGAGTATAGGCGTAATGAAGTTGTGTAGAGAAAACTGTAGCCTTAGGGGTGTTTATATAGCATAGGGATCAACGAATCTGGTCAGAACGGGCGTCCAAATGCAGAAAAATGAACCTAGCCTCGGATCTGGAAATAGGGGGGAGGTCGACCCCCTGGTCGACCTATGTTACCCAGGTCGACCCCTTGGTTGACCTGGGTCCTGGGCGGGAAATTTCCCGCCCAGCCCGGGTGTGTGATTTGAATTTGGAAATTGAATTTAGAGCTGAGCTGTTTTAATTAATTTAAATTCCCTGGAAATTCTAAGTGCCTTAACTTCTTCATACGTAGTCCGATTTACGCAAACTCGGACTCTATCTCAAGCAGAATTTCGATACGAACACAATGGCGTAACTCGTTTCCCTTAATTCTCACTTTAAGAGTTAAGTATTATTTAATTCGTTATTTTGACGTTCACAGAAAATACGGGGTGTTACAATGGCATTTGAGATCTTTAAGATATGATTTTATATAAGTCGATTTTGGATTGAGAATCAATATGCGAATATTTTAGGAAATTAAATAAAACCGAAGTTAAATATTATAGTATTTGTTTATACAATACTTTGATATCTTTACGATATGATATTCTAAATCTATCTGATTAAAGAGATATAAGTGAGTTGTTTTCAAAATTTAATATAATCAAAGTTCAACTTTGATTTCAACTTGAATATAAGATTTGTATAAACAATTTTATAAGTGATTTATAAAATAATGACCACGGTGTGAAAATGTAAACGATTGGTTGTTAAAGAGACCGGGATCGGCTATTGTCATACTCTCTACCAATACCGAGAACCACTTTAACAATTGTGTACATGGTGGATGAATCCAAAATAAAGTAGGTTGGTTTGACGAACGCTATTGGAATGAAGTAAGAGAATGATGATGGATATCCTTGATCTTTGGGTCATAATTGAAATGACTAAAACAGATGTTATGACAGAGTCAAGTGAGGTCGCTCCTCCTATCGAGCACGCTTCTTCGAACCATAACTATTACTTTGTGATTTTGATTTGTAGCCACCCGCGATTTTTGGAACGTTGTTCGATGTGGGCAGTTGTAGCTGCGCCTATGCGTTGCCACCAGCTCGGTCCCGCAATCTGGTAGAATGCTAACGTTGGATATTCGTCGCTGCCTTATTATATTATCCTGATTGCACCCACTACGACTTTGTTTTGCGTTGTACCTATGGAGTGCTCCTTGGTACCCACCAGTTTGGTGGAGTTTACAATACTGTATAGACTACAATGTTTATAAATGGTGTAAGGGTAAAAATGTAATCCCGCTTATGCTATTTTGATATTTTACTTTACTGATAGACACTATTATATATAGCATATACTACTATATCGTATATAGTTTAACGGATCCTTAGAGGATGGTGATCCCAAACATTCTTTAAGTTATTAATGCATTTCATTGAACAATTCATTTGAGCTGATTTACTTTCATGAAAATGTTAGTCCTGATCCAAGCTGTTTTGTTTTGCATTATTGCTCGGGTCAGATCGAGTATTACAACTTTCGATATTTAATCCTAGAGTCTAGAACTTATATTAGGTTTTGCTTATCTGTATCCACCTATTCAGTTGCTCCAGTTTTTTAGTTATTCATGTCATTTCTATTCCATGTAGTTATCATTCATCTATGTATTAGAAATTCATTGTATTAGACTTGTTTGTGTAAACACTATTGTAAATTTTTATTTAGTAGCTTCATGAACTACTACTGTATTATTTATTTTTACGCAACGAGATATTATAGCGCTTTGTGATCTGTGATTATGTGAGTTATTCTATTTACCTCAGAAGCTAGTAATAATATGTTGTTTTGGACGGTTCGAGTTAGACATGTTTTGTCGATTCGACACGATCAAAAAGGTGGATCGTTACAGGTGGTATCAGAGCTTTGGTTTATCAAAGCTTTAGCCAATGGGGTAGTAGCTTATTAGAGATAGGGTAATAATACCCTAGAATGGGTGGAAGTCAAAAAGACGGATCGTTGCAGGTGGTATCAAAGCTTTAGCCTATGGAGTAATAGCTTATTAGAGATAGGGTAGTAATACCCTAGAATGGGTGTAACAACCTGGGAAATCAAAACCAATTTAGAAATTTTATTTTGGCAATTTTAATGAATTTTGAATATTTAAAATGAATTATTTTAAATAATTATGAAGAGAAATTTATTTTAAATACTTATGATGAGAAACTTATTTTAAATAGAATTAGAATGTATATATTTATTTAAATCAACGTTAAAATATAAATATTTATTTTAATTATAAAAGGAACTGAAAATGGCGCGGTAGTTTGAAAATTCGATTTCAAATTTCAAATGAATGTACAGGATTCAAAATAAACCGGATTTTAGTGAAACCAGAAATATTTGAATCTATTTGAAAATATCTTTCCAATGAATCTGAAAAATTGAATTTCATAGCGGGAATAAAAAGTTATGTCCAATTGAAAATTCAAAATAGTCGCTATGCAAAATATAGCCCTTAAAAATAGAAATTTTGCATATGACCTTCGTTTTCGACGAAACCACTTTTGTTGGACCTGGGATGTCAAGTTATTGCTAAATTCCAAAATTCATAATTGTTGTAATCAATATCTGAGTGTGGCACAAGAAAACGTGTTTTGTCAGTTTCATTCAATTTGGATCGACCAAAAAATGGATATTTTTCAAACAGTCTCCAAATTCGACAAAATTAGTTTTGTTAGGACCATATCGTCAAAATATAGCTAGATTTATTTTTTTGGAATTTTTGCAGTCAGTATGTGGCCCCAGTAAATTGAAATATACGTTTAAAATTGAATATATAGATTTATATTTTAATTTAAACGAAAACTGATCGAAATAGCTGATGAAACATATCCCATTGTATTCGGAATGGGGGTAGTTAGCTATGGATGACAGTCGATGGGTCTCGATTGGAGTTCGAATGGAACGATAACTTTTTGGAGATTAAATTAATTAAAATATTTAATTAAATTATAAGGTCAACTCCCACCTAACTCTCCCCCTCTCTCTCCTTTCTTTATCATTTCAGAACAGAATAAAATAAAAAGAAAAATTCACGTGAACAACGGGGGGAGGGGATCCGCCGCCGCCACCGCGGCCGGAGGCGCTGCACCTCCGACTTCGCCATCGAAGAAGACCCACTGCCCCCTCAACTCTCCACCCTCTCTCCTACCTCCTCCATAAGAACCCACCCCTTTTCCTCCAAACCCACCGCACCTCCGACCAAGACAGCTCCGACGCCGCCACCCAGGAGATCCGCCATACCTCGCCGCCCCTCTGAAACCCTCTACTACTCCTTCCGCTTCATTAAACCACCGTGAGTTTTTTTATTCCATTTTATTTAGTTTAAATAACTTAAATATCAGTTTTAATTTATATATATAATATATAAAGTAGGGAATTTTTCTTATATATTTCATAACCCAAGAAAGTTTTGATTTTCAAATAGATAAAGTTTCGATTTTTAAATAGATAAAGTTTTAATTTTTAAAAAGAGAAAATTTTGATTTTCAAATAGATAAAGTTTCGATTTTTAAAATAGATAATTTTTTGATTTTTAAATAGAGAAAGATGCAATTTTAATATAGATAAAGATGCGATTTTTAAATAGGAAAAGCTTTGATTTTTAATAATAAAAAGCTTTGATTTTTCATTATATAAAGTAATGATTTTTAACAACATAAAGATTGAATTTTTACTTGTTAAAAGAATTGAATTTTATGTATATGGTTTTAGAATAAAAATATAATCTTTATCAATATGAAGTCATTGTAGATATAACTTATATTTATATGATAGCGATATGAAAATGAGATTTTTCTAATATGAAGTGGCAATATAAAAATGTGAATTTTATTATATATGTAGCAAAGTAAAAATACGATTTTTATTGTTGTTTGAATGGTTAAATAAAAATATGATTTTTATTCTGAAGACAGCGTTATAAAAATATAATTTTTACTTGAGTAGCGGTATAAAAATAGCGATTTTTAAATATATGAACATCATATTAAAAATGTGATTTTTAATATGAACAGCGTAGAGAAGACTACGTTGGAATCACGGGCAAATCCAGACTATTCTGAATTTCAGAAATAGGATGGAGGAGTGGATCCCAAAGGTGAGAACTCCTCACTATAATTTTCTTACACAATTATTTATTTTATAACTGCATATATGAACTGTTCCCAATCGTCCACAAATTATGGATGACTTGTTAAATTGTTTAGTGGATTAGATTATTTGGCTGAATTTGGTTGTTTGGGTGAAATAAATTGATTAGAATTTTTATGTGTGTATGGCGCGAGCCAATATCAGGAGAGGGGTAATGTTAGACATTACCCGATTTTGATATCGCGTCGTTATGCCGCCAAAATTTTCTAAAATATGTTAGAACAATAAAAATATCATTTTTATTGTATAAATGAACTGAATAAAAGTTTACGTGTTGAAATAAATATTTTATAGTTAAAAATATAATTTTTAATGTGTATATGAATAAAATAAATATTCATTTACAAATCGGACGATTTGTTCATGAACACCCATTTTACTGATATGGATTGGGACGATAAATTTTAAACATTGCCCAACTGCACAAATAAAATTCATTATTTGTTGATTGAAACCCCACACGGGTGTTGGAATGATATTTGACGTACACTAATACCAACTTTTTAGCTGTATGTCAATTGATAGGTTGACAGATTGTTGTAAGCGTTAAATATTTATATTTAATGCTTATGCAGTGTAGAATGCACTCTGGATGATGGATGATTATTTATCACTGTTGTTGTATACATGTATTATATGAAATCCATATAATAGCATTATATGGTAATTGACTGTGTCTGATTCCAGTTCAGAAAGAATTAATATTTACAATAACGAATATTTTAAAATAACATATATTTTAAATAATATTCAGTCAAAGATCAAAATATGATTTTGATGTCCGATTTGGGTTGGACATGAAAACATTTGAATATATAAAGCTGAGTTGATTAGATTAATGCCATTTTGATGTGAATGATATTTATATCGATTTTATTTATTTCTATAATGAATATCGAAAAGGAATTGATTTCAAAATATAACGTTTTAAAAATATTATCTTTTACATATATATCGATGATATGGAATATTCAATTTTGATTTGAAATTTAATATGAAGTTGAAATCGTTTTGAAAACAAATTTAAAACGATTTATAAAATACGTTTTAAATGGAAATTGACGAAATATATGTAATATGTATATATATATATATATATATATATATATATATATATTATATATAATGGCCTGAATAGAACGCGCCGCGCCGCGGCAGTTCATGAATTTCGACCATTGACTTCGAATGGACATTACGGGAGATCCGACCGTATGATTCTCCTAAAAACAAAACCGTCGGGTTCGTATCGAAAAGAGATTTCTAACGAAATTAGAGATTTGAAATCTAACGGTTGGATTTGGAATTATGTCTAAATTAAATTTGGAAAAGGTCGTTGTAAGGGCAGTTCGATGGCCGTTTATGGAAACCGACTGTATGGGCCTTGGTAAAATTATTAAAAATATAAATAATTAGTGTAAAATCATAAGAAATGATTTGGAAAGAATTGGGATGAAAAATTCCATATTTGAAAAGATAAAAATAGTTTTTTATCGAAATGAACTAGTTATGAACTAGAATTATAGTACAATTATTTCTAAATAAATAAATTGGATTTGAAATGGTTTTAAAAATAACCAGAAATTCCAATATATGAATTGGAATGAATTTTAATCGCAATTGTCTTCGGAATATTCCGATATTGGATTCTGTGATTATACGGGCATTGTGGAGGAATTTGGAAGATATATATATATATCATTATTCCAATACGATGTTTGTTGAGTTCAGAATCTGATATTGAATATAAGCCGATATATTTTCTATTCATAGTCTTGTATTTAATATAAAATGGGATTTTGGGTTTGTCGTGAATGGTGTCTTCACTAACACTGTTCTTGAACCCGTGTGAAGAGAATTAATCTTTTTATTAAGATTGTTAGAGCTTCCAATTATATTTAATAATCGGAAGAAAATGGAATGTGAATCTGGTTTATCGTGAACTATGTTTTTAACAACATTCATACTTTAACCCGATTTACAGTGAATTATGATTTGGAATTTATGAATCTTTTGTTAAGATTTAAAGGAGATTTTCCAAAGTAAAGTTTTCCAATTTAACATATTAAATTGGAATTGTGTGAAATTCGATTTGGTAATAATCGAAGTGAGCTTCTGTAGAAGAAGACTGTTAATATATATGAGAATTAAAAGGCTTGGTTGTTATTCCATTTATATTATCGGTTGGATATGACAGTTCATATCGATTATATATTGGTTTGTTTTTCCGTGAAAATTCCATAATTAATGGAATGTGATTTTGGGTTTATTATGAACTGTGTTTTAAATGACATTAGTTTCTTTAACCCAATTAAAGATAGGATTTATTTCCTGAATTGGAAAAATCATTAAGTAATGATTGTTGGAAATTAAAACTGAATTAGAGTTTTAATGCATCTTTAAATAGATTGACAGGTGAATTTGATAACTAAAATTGTCAAATCCAAGAAATGATCGAGAATGGAGTATCACCAGTTTTGCTCCAAGCATTAATTAAATCTTTAATTAGATTTGAACGTGAAATGGTAATTAATTTTACCAATAACACCGTGGTGTTAAATATGAAGTATTACCAGTTTTACTTCGTGGGATGAATAGGTTAGGATTAAAACAAACGATTACTTCCATAAGGTTCGTTAATCCCGACTAGTCTGGATAAACCATAATTTGGTATGGATTGATTTCCAAAGGAAGATTAAAGAATAAATTTAAAGAATTTATCTTTGATAAAATTAATGGGAACCTTTGCCAAAGGATACGAATAGTCAAATAAAAGAATATTCAGAATTGGAATGAGGTGTACGTTGTGTTTTTTTAGCACTTGTTTATTATACGCGAGTTATTCAGAAAGACCGGGTTTATCCCATTCTGAATAACTGAATCGGCGATGAGTCGACGATGAAGACGGTGGTTGAAGACCGGAGGTCTTCACATAGTTTGGATGATTACTGATGTCTTGATTGGGCTGTACACCCAAGACAAGGTAATAAGTGGTGATCATTCCAGACGTACTTGGAGATCGACCAGATATGCGAGGACCTCTCTCCTGTATTGGACATACGGAACGAGGAATAAGGTGCCTCTGGTTTCGTTCAGACCCAGAACGAACTTGTATATGGATATGTGTCTGAAATCAAATTTCATTCTATCTGATTGGTAGACATTGGTTGCATAGCATGAATTGCCCGTGTGGCATGCCGAGATGCAAATGATCAAGGCTTCTATTGAAAAGCAGAGTCTTGTGGTTGATGATCAAAGCACAACTTTAATATAGCATAGCTTTGTGTAGCGTTAGTTCGCGAGCCTCACATCCCGGTGTGAACCAGAAACGGGAGAGGACATCAGGGAGGGAATGCGTTTCCTTCTAGATAGGAGCGGTGCCAGCGTTTTGCAATCCCTGACTTTTTACTTATGCGGATGATGGATAGCGAGGCGCCTCAGTTATTTCGGTCTCTACAGAGCCAATGGATGGTCATTATACAGACCAGATTTTCACCCCGTAGGGTGGGAAAACGCAGTGTTCAGGCATTTTAATCCACTCCGTGTGGACCGGCCCTGACGATCCAAGGCTTGTCTGCGCGCTTGCCTGAGGCTCGGGCTAGAGAATCTCGAAGCGGTAAGGACGTTCCTTTTCCTTGGTTCACAGATGGAAATCCAACCTCCAATACGTGACAATTATGGTCTTGATTGTTGAGCCTAGTATTGGAGACATAATATATGGTACCCATGCCATCTAGGATTGATACATTTATATTTGAAGTCATTTTAAACACTATGCACTTATAATAAGTATCAAATGATTTGTTTTAAACGTACCAAGCTTGTTTGGCTATTATAAGGTAAAACCCTATCCTCCGGCTTGCGTTGCATTGTGTGATAGGACCTGAGTCTTATAATAGCTTCATTTTTCCAAAAGCATTGTGTCGTTTTGTTATATGCACTGGTATTCTTGGGATGAAACTCATTCCGTGTTATACGGCGTGGTCCCTTAATATATCTGATTTAAAGTAAAGTTTTAAATAACTTTTTTAGTTCTCACACCAGTCACATGATTGACCTGGAGTTTATTGTTTTAACCTAAACTCTGGGTGCCTCTATTTTCCACACGGGCAGCTAGTAGTTTTGGTTTTGCAGATTTATATTCACAGGATCCTGGATTACAGCTGGAATGATATTCGGAAAGCTTTGTGTCTGTATGTTCCTTTCAGTTGTGTTTTGTATTATTTTCCGCTGTTATCTAATTTATTTTAATCTCTGATATTTATCAAATGTGTAATATTTTTTCATACTCTGTATATTCTTGTAATCTGATGAAATTGTTGTAATAAGCAATAACATGTTCTTCTGTTTGTGTTTTGATTTGCCGTGTTCTCAATTCAATCCGGGTTTTCCTTTACAGGGAAGTTCAGGTCGTCTAAGTTGGTATCGGAGCTTTGGTTTACAGAGCTCGAAGAACAAGACATATTAGAACCGAACGAAATAATTCATTAGAGATTGGATTAGTAATATCCAATAAGAATGACTTGTTAGAGATAGGATCAGTAGTATCCTAGAAAGAGTGTTAAGAGTAGTTTTTAGAAAATAAAAATGAAAACGAATTTTGTTTTGAAAATTAAATTCAATTATTCGTATTTGAATATTTATTTTAGTTTGAATTTGGACAATCGAGTATATGAGATTTTGCTTATACGCGTCATGAACATATATTCAAAGTTTTGATATACTGGATAGAAATAGAATCACGCTCTAGTCACCTAGAAATGATTCTGATGATTGATGCATCATCATCAGAGTCTATGTTCAAGTGCCGAAAGTGGGATTTCTATATATTTCCAATTAGCTGGTGTGAGAATCAAAACTAGATAAGGTCTATTGTTGTGATTTGGCATCAAAAATGGATTTTTATATATACCAAAGTTATGAATTTGAAAATTAATCAACTAATTGATTGCTGGTTGTGTTGTTTGATTATTTGTTTGATTAATTAAAATTTTGAACCATTAAGCCAAATTGTATCAAATATTGGGCTGGATTGAAATTTTGTTGGAGTTTCCTATATATGCATGCATATACATTGAACAGGTAAATGGATTTGCTGTTGAGTAAAGAATTTATTTGTGTTCCCGACAAATAGGTAAACCTTAATGAGTTGGATGCGCAATTTTATTTATTGTACGAACTCCTGTGAATGCCATTGGATGCGGAATGCTGGTTGTTCTGTGTGAGATTATAAACGTCGCCATAGTATAGTAACAATTAATTTTGAACTATACTACATGGCATACTACGTGAAGATAGCATACTCTATCATATACCACATAAGCATTTGGGGCTTGTGTGACGAGATTAAAGATTTACCATACAAGCGAGAGGCTTGTATGGCGATGACTATATTACAGGTTGAACCGAAGACTGATATGGACTATATAAAATGTAACGGTAAATTGCCAGATTAATAAAAACCCCATATGGGTCTGGAGTTGACAATAAACACGTCTCTCTAGTCATTAAGGCACAAAAACTATTTATAGGGTGACGAGAATTGATTATCTGGAGTTATGATCTATACACACTCCCTTGTGGACACCGGAATATATCACTATAAATATACGTATGCTTTTTAGGATTTATTGGGTGACTAATACGGCCCAATAAATTTCCAAACCCCTCCCCGTATAAAGAAGGTTATGGCGAATTTTTTCGAAAATTTAGGGTGTTAGCCAAATTTTTGAAAAATTTGAAAATTCCTAGAAACTGAAAGTCGAAGAATGAAAGCCAAACTGAAAGTTGAGTTGGTTAGTTAAACAACTTTCGGCTCCGTTCCTTTTCGAGGACGAAAAGATTTTAAGTGGGGGAGACTGTAACAACCCGGAGAATCAGAACCAATTTAAAATCTTTATTTTGGCAATTTTAATGAATTTTGAATATTTAAAATGAATTATTTTAAATAATTACGATGAGAAATTTATTTTGAATAGAATTAGAACATATATATTTATTTGAATCGACGTTAGAATATAAATATTTATTTTAATTATAAAAGGAATTGAAAATGACACGGTAGTTTGAAAATTCGATTTCAAATTTCAAATGAATGTACAGGATTCAAAATAAACCGGATTTTAGTGAAACCATAAATATTTGAATCTGTTTGAAAATATCTTTCCAATGAATCTGAAAAATTGAAATTTCATAGCGGGAATAAAAAGTTATGTCCAATTGAAAATTCAAAATAGTCGCTATGGAAAATATAACCCTTAAAAATGGAAATTTTGCAAACGACCTCCATTTTCGATGAAACCACTTTGTTGGACTCGGGATGTCAGGTTATTGCTAAATTCAAAAATTCATAATTGTTGGAATAAATATGTGAGCATGGCACAAGAAAACGTGTTTTGTTAGTTTCAGTCAATTTGGATCGACCAGAAAATGGCCATTTTTCAAACGGTCTCCAAATTCAACGAAATTAGTTTTGTTGGGACCATATCGTCAAAACATAGCTAGGTTTATTTTTCTGGAATTTTTGGAGTCAGTATGTGGCCCTAGTAAATTGAAATGTATGTTTAAAATTGAATATACAGATTTATATTTTAATTTAAATGAAAACTGATCAAAACAGCTGAATCAGCTGATGAAACATATCTCATTGTGTTCGGAATGGGGTATTTAGCTATGGACGACAGCCAGTGGGTCTCGATTGGAATTCGAATCGAACAATAACTTTTTGGAGAGTAAATTAATTAAAATATTTAATTAAATTATAAGGTCAACTCTCACCTAACTCTCCCTCCCTCTCTCTCCTTTCTTTATCATTTCAGAATAGAATAAAATAAAAAGAAAAAAAACACGTGAACGACCGGGAGGGGGGAGGGATCCTCCGCCGCCGCGGCGGCCAAAGGCGCCATACCTCCGGCGCCGCCATCGGAGAAGACCCGCTGCCCCTTCAGCTCTCCACCCTCTCTCCTACCTCCTCTAGAAGAACCCGCCCCTTTTTCTCCAAACCCACACCCAGCGCGCCTCCAGCCAAGACAGCTCCGACGCCGCTACCTAGGAGCTCCGCCGTACCTTGTCGCTGCTCTTAAACCCTCTGTTACTCCTTCCTCTTCATTAAACCACCGTGAGTTTTTTGTTCCGTTTTATTTAGTTTAAATAATTTAAATATCAGTTTTAATATATATATATATATAATATAAAGTAGGGAATTTTTTTATATATTTCATAACCCAAGAAAGATCTGATTTTGAAATAGATAAAGTTTCGATTTTTAAATAGATAAAGTTTTGATTTTTAAATAGAGAAAGTTTTGATTTTCAAATAGATAAAGTTTCGATTTTTAAAATAGATAAAGTTTTGATTTTTAAATAGAGAAAGATGCAATTTTTATATAGATAAAGATGCAATTTTTATATAGATAAAGATGCAATTTTTAAATAGGAAAAGCTTTGATTTTTAATAATAAAAAGCTTTGATTTTTCATTATATAAAGTAATGATTTTTAACAACATAAAGATTGAATTTTTACTTGTTATAAGAACTGAATGTTATGTATATGGTTTTAGAATAAAAATATAATCTTTATCGATATGAAGTCATTATAAATATAATTTTTATTTATATGATAGCGATATAAAATAAGATTTTTCTAACATGAAGTGGCGATATAAAAATGTGATTTTTATCATATATGTAGCAAAATAAAAATACGATTTTATTGTTGTTTGAATGGTTAAATAAAAATATGATTTTTATTCTGAAGAGAGCGTTATAAAAATATAATTTTCGTATGAGTAGTGGTATAAAAATAGCGATTTTTAAATATATGAGCATCATATTAAAAATGTGATTTTTATTATGAACAGCGTAGAGAAGACTACGTTGGAATTACGGGCAAATCCAGACTGTTCTGAATTTCAGAAATAGGATGGAGTAGTGGATCCCAAAGGTGAGAACTCCTCACTATAATTTTCTTATACAGATGTTTATTTTATAACTGCATATATAGACTGTAACCCGTCATCCACAGACCATGGACGACTTGTTTGATTGTTTGGTTCGGTTGATTAGATTATTTGGTTGAATTTGGATGTTTGGGTGAAATGAATTAATTAGAATTGTTATGTGCGTATGGCGCGAGCCAATATCAGGAGAGGGGTAATGCTAGACATTACTCGATTTTGATATTGCGCCGTTATGCCGCCAAAATTTTCTAAAATATGTTAGAACAATAAAAATATCAATTTTATTGTATAAATGAACAGAACAAAATATTCAGTGTTGAAATAAATATTTTATAGTTAAAAATATAATTTTTAAAGTGTATATGACTAAAATGAATATTCATTTACAAATCAGACGATTTGTTTATAAACACCCATTTTACTGATATGGATTGGGACGATAAATTTTACACATCGCCCAACTGCACAAATAAAATTCATTATTTGCTGATTGAAACCCCACACGGGTGTTGGGATGATATTTGACGTACAATAATCCCAACTGTTTAGTTGTATGTCAGTCGATAGGCTGACAGACCGTTGTAAGCGTTAAATATTTATATTTAATGCTTATGCAGTGTAGAATGCACTCTGGATGATGGATGATTATTTATCACTGTTGTTGTATACATGTGTTGTATGAAATCAATATAATAACATTATATGGTAATTGACTGTCTAATTCCATTTCAGAAAGAATGAATATTTTAAAATAATGAATATTTTAAAATAATGAATATTTTAAAATAACGAATAATTTAAATAATATTCAGTCAAAGATCAAAATAGATTTTGATGTCCGATTTGGGATGGACACGAAAATTGTAATAACCCGCAAAATGCGAGCCAGTTTGAAATTTTTATTTTGGCAATTTTGGCGAATTTTAATTATTTAAAATGAATTATTTTAAATAATATCGACGAGAAATTTATTTTGAATATAATTAGAACGTATATATTATATACGTCGTCGTTAGAATATATATAATTATAAAAGGAATTGAAAATGGCGCGGTAGTTCGATAATTCGATTTCAAACTTCAATTGAATGTACCGGGTGCAAAACAATCCGGATTTTAGTGAAACCAAAAACATTAGGATCTAATTGATGAGATCTTTCCAACGAATCCGAATAATCAAAATTTCGTAGCGAGAATCAAAAGATATGTCCAGTTGAAAATTCTGAATAGTCGCTATGGAATTCAGGCCCTTAGAAATGGACATTTTGCAAATGACCTCGGATTTCGACGAAACCACTTTTGTTGGGTCCGTGATGTCAAGCAATTGCTAGGTTTCAAATTTCATAATTTTTCGAATCAATATGTGAGCGTGGCAAAGGAAAACGTGTTTTGACCATTTCAGTTGATTTTAATCGACTGGAAATTGGCCATTTTTCTAACGATCTCAGAATTCGACGAAACTAGTTTTGTTAGGACCGTATCGTCAATACGAAGCTAGAAAATATTTTTCTGCAATTTATAGAGTTAGTATGTGACCCCGGTAATTTGAAATGTATGTTTAAAAATTCAATATAGCGATTTAAGTGTAAATTTAACAGGAACTGATTCAAACAGTCGAATCAGCTTACGATACATATCCCATTGTGTTCGGAATGGGGGTGAAACGCTATGGGCGACAGTCGGTGGACCTCGTTTAGAGGTCGTATGTAAAAGTCAACTTTTTAATAATTAAATAATAAAATAAAATTAAAAAAAATATATTCTCTTTCCCTTTTATACGCTGGCCCCCCCTCTCTAGCTTCAAAATCGAACTATCAAAAAAGGAAAAAAAAAAAAAAAAAAGAAACACGAGACGAAGGCGACGGGGGGAGAGCCGCCGCCACCTCGCGCGCCCCCCCCAGCGGCGCCGCCGCCAGGCGCCTCCGCCGCAAGACCCCCCCTCCGATCCTCCGCTTCTTCTCCTTCCCCTGTCGCTCCTCCTCCCACGAGCCCCTGGACCACCGCGAAGCCCCAGTCGCCGCCAACATCGAGCCGCCACCGCACCCACAACCGCCTACCCCCCCCCCCCCCCAGCAAAGTCCGCCACTGCCCCCCCTGTAAGTCGGTTTTTATTTATTTGTTTGTTTTATTTTTATTTTATATAAATAGAAAATTAAAAACTGATTTTTATAGAAAATTAAA
The DNA here is from genome assembly GCA_030737875.1 of Allium sativum. Classification (NCBI taxonomy): domain Eukaryota; kingdom Viridiplantae; phylum Streptophyta; class Magnoliopsida; order Asparagales; family Amaryllidaceae; genus Allium; species Allium sativum. The sequence goes on from CM060921.1 coordinate 84,000,953, forward strand.
AACTGATTTTTTTTGAAATTAAAAACTGATTTTTATTGAAATTAAAAACTGATTTTTATTGAAATTAAAAACTGATTTTTATTGAAATTAAAAACTGATTTGTTTAAGATTTAAAAACTGTTTTTTTTTAAGAATGTAAAAACTGAATTTTTGAAAAGAATTTTAAAAACTGATTTTTTAAGAAAATAGAAAAAAAGGTTTAAATCCTGAAATAGAAAAAGGTTTTAATCTTTTAAAGGAAAAAGATTTGAACTTGCAAAAATAAAGATCATATCTTTAAAATAGAAAAGACGGGATTTTTATTGAGTAGAAGTGATAAAACTATGATTTTTATATTTTTAAAGTATTAAAAATATAATCTTTACTATATAGAAAATATAAAGATATCATCTTTGTATATGTAGCGAAATAAAAATCTGATTTTTATTTTATATACGTTGAAATCAAGTGATGATAATTAGAAAAGGTGAAATCTTTAAACTTAAAAAGGTGAAATCTTTAAACTTAAAAAGGTGAAATCTTTAAATTTAAAAAGGTGAAATCTTTAAATTTAAAAAGGTGAAATCTTTAAACTTAAAAAGGTGAAATCTTTAAATTTAAAAAGGTGAAATCTTTAAACTTAAAAAGGTGAAATCTTTAAACTTAAAAAGGTGAAATCTTTAAACTTAAAAAGGTGAAATCTTTAAATTTAAAAAGGTGAAATCTTTAAACTTAAAAAGGTGAAATCTTTAAATTTAAAAAGGTGGAATCTTTAAATTTAAAAAGGCGAAATCTTTATATAGAAAATAGCGTGATAAAAATATAATTTTTATCTATATAACATAATAGTAAAAATATGATTTTTATATATTGAATAGCGTAGTAAAAATTCGATTTTTAAATATAAGAAGTGATTATAAAAGTGTAACTTTTAAATTGAAAATGAATAAATAAAAATGCGATTTTTATTTTAAAGACATCAAAATATAAAAATGTGTAATTTTTATATATGTAGTAACTACGGGCAACGAAGATGACGAAGATGGGATAACGAAGAAGATTTCAATCAAAGAAGAGTCAAGATGATTGGATAGCTTTCGGTGAGAATTTCTCACTCTTCAAATATTTTTCTAGTTATATATATATATATACTAGGATGCAGACGGTGCTTATTAGAAGCACCCGACACCCGTCCACATACCATGGACTTGTTTGTTTGGATGTTTGGTGATTGATTGAGATATTGGTTTGAATGTGGCTTGTGGTGTGAAAAATCGAATCGATAAATTGGTTAGGATTAGACGTGCGCCGTTATAAGGCGAAGGAGTAAGACTAGGTTAGACTCTTACTCCAAATTTTGTGGTTTGCATAACGAAAGTGATTTGATTGATGTGTGAATGGCGTGGGCCTTCACTAGACCGGGGATAAGGCTAGGCCTTGTCCCGTTTCTAGTATCGTGCCGTTATGCCGCCGAAATTTTCTAAAATATGTTAGAAAAATAAAAATATCATTTTTATTGTGTAAATGAAATGAATAGAAATTCAAGTGTTGAAATAGAATATTTTATCGTTAAAAATTAATTTTTAACGTGAAAGTGAATAAATAAAATATTTATAAACAAATCGGCCGATTTGTTTATACACACTGATTTGACTGATATTGATTGGGTTGATAAATTTTACACATCGCCCAACTGCACAAATAAAATCTGTGTTTGATTGTTTGAAACCCCACACGGGTGTTGGGATGAAATTTGAAGTTCACTCATCCTGATTGATCAAATATGTCGATCGATTGATTGACAGGCTGTTATAAGCGTTAGATATCGATATTTGATGCTTATGCAGTGTAGTGCACTTTGGTTGATGGTTGATTATTTTTCGACGCTATTATATACATGTGTTGTATGGAATCCATATAATTAACGTTATATGGTGATTGATTGGGCCTCATTCCAATCGGGAAAATAATGAATATTATAAAAGAAAATTCATGTGTTGAATATAAAAATAGTCATGTGTTGACAATGTTCATGTGTTGAGTGAAATATTTTAAATAAAATAAATTACATCTTTATCATATTTAAAATTAGAACTACTTCCTAGTAGAAATCTGATTAAAATCAAACGATAGATACCATAGTTTTATAAAATATTTTACATAACAAAAATAGTGATGTGTTGACAGTACTCATGTGTTGAGATTAGTCGTGTGATGAAAGAAATATAGATTCATGTGTTGAATGGGATAAATATTCATTTGTTGGATAGAATAAAGGAGTTTTGAAAAATATAAAGCCGTGTTGATTAGAGATGCGTTATTTCGACGTGAACGATATTTATATCGATTTGAAAACGATTTCGAAATGAATTGAATTGAAAACGATTTCGAAATGAATTGAATTGAAAACGATTTCGAAATGAATTGAATTGAAAACGATTTCGAAATGAATTGAATTGAAAACGATTTCGAAATGAATTTGAATTGAATTGAAACGAGTTAGAATTTGAATTGAATCGAAATGAACTCGAATTGAATTGAAATCAAATCGATTTGAAATTGAATGTAGTGTTGAAAGGGTTTTGAAAACGAATTTAAAACGATTTATAAAATTCGTTTTAAAAGGAAATCGACGAAATATATATTATATATATTATATATATAATATAATGGCCTGAATAGAATGCGCCGCGCCGCGATAGTTCGTGAATTTCGACCATTTATTTCAAACGGACATTGCGGGAGATCCGACCGTCGGATTCTCCTAAAACCGGAACCGTTGGGTTCGTATCGAAAAGAGCTTTCCAATGAATATTAGAAATTTGAAATCTAACGGTTGGATTTGGAATTATGTCCAAATCAAATTCGAAAAAGGTCGCTGTAAGTGCAGTTCGATGGCCGTTGTTGGAAATCGACTGTACGGGCCTTGATAAAATTATTAAAAATATCTATAATTTGTGTAAAATTATAATATGTGAATTGGAAAGATTTGGGCTGGAAAATTCCACATTTGAAAAGGTAAAAATAGATTTTTATCGAAATGAACTAGTTTTGAACTAGAATTGAAATCAATTTATTTTTAAAATAAATAGGTTGAATTTGGAAGTGATTTTAAAAATAATCGATAATTTCCAATACGTGGATTGGAATGGAGTTGAATCGAAATTATCTTCGAGATATTTCGATGTTGGATTTCGTGACTATACAGATATTGTTATGGGAATTTGAAAGATATATTTTATATCGTTATTCCCAATACGATATTTGTTGGTTTCAGAATTTGGTATTGAATATAAGTCGATATATTTTCTATTCAGAGCCTTGTATTTAATATCAAATGTGATTTGGGTTTGTCGTGAATCGTGTTTTGATGACATTGGTTCTTTAACCCAGTTAAAGGCAGGATATTGATTTTTGAAAAGATTAAAACTAAGTAGAGTTTTAATGAATCTTTAATTAGATTAAAATGTGAATTGATAATTTAAATTATCAAATCTGAAAGGTGATCGAGAGTGGAGTATCACCAGTTTTGCTCCAAAGCGATAGTTAAATCTTTAATTAGATTTGAACGTGAAATGGTAATTAATTTTACCGAAACACCGTGGTGTTAGATGTGGAGTATTACCAGTTTACTCCATGGGATATATAGGTTGGGATTGGGAAATAAAATAAATAATTACTTCGGTGTGGTTCGTTAATCCCGACTAGTTGAAATGATATCCAAAGGAGGATTAAAGAATAAATTTAGAAGAATTTATCTTGGATAAAATTAATGGGAACCTTTCCCTAAGAATGTGATTTTGTGAATAAAAGAATATTCTGAATTGGAATGAGGCGTTTGTTGTGTTTGTGTAACATTCGTTTATTATATATGTGGGTTATTCAGAAAGGCCGGGTTTATACCCATTCTGAATAACCGATTCGACGAGATGTCGAAGATGAAGACGGTGGTTGAAGACCGGAAGTCTTCACATCGTTTGGGTGATCACTGATGATCTTGATTGGGCTGTACACCCAAGATGAGGGAAACAGTCGGTGATCGTCCAGACGTACTTGGAGATCGATGGATATGCGAGGAAAGTGCCTCCGGTTTCGTTCAGACCCAGAACGGACTTGTAAATGGACTGTGTGTCCGACATTGGATTTTAGTCCATGTGATTGATCTCTATTAAATATATATCTGTTTGGCGGCGGAGAATTTATTCTCTTGCTTAACGCCCTTCTCTGAGACGTACGAGCTCAGGGGTTATATATTGATGGATATCAAACGCATGGAGTGAATTGCCTGTGTGGCATGCGTAAGTGACAATTGATCAAGGCTTCTGTTGAAAAGCAGAGTCTTGTGGTTGATGATCAAAGCACGGCCTGTGTGGCATAGCTTTGTGTATAACGTGAATTCGCGAGCCTCACACCTCGGTATGAGTCAAAAACGGGATAGTGACTGCAAGGAGAGCACGACGTTTCTTTCTAGCTAGGGTGGTGTCAGTGACCTACCAGCCCTGACATTTATATACTTTTCACCTGTGTGGTTGTTGGAATGCGAGGCGCCTCGGATATAGGTCTGTAAGGACCGGGAAACGTGTGTTCAGGAATAACTAATCCTCAAAAGTAAGAGAGGACCGGCCCTGAAGATCCAAGGATCAGAGTGGGGTCCTGGGACATTCGCTAGAGTGTCTCGAACGCGGAGAGGAGCTTGCCCCTTGCCTCGGCTCATGACGGAAATCCAATTTCCAATACGTGATAGTGTAGTTTTATTTGTAGAACCTAGTATGGCGACATAGTGGTATGGGTCATTAATGCCGCCTATGATTGATATTTATGATTGAAATTGTTTTGACACTATACACTTATTATAGTATCAAATAATGTGTTTTAAACGTATCAAGCATGCTTTGGCTGTTATAAGGTAAAAACCCTATCCTCCGGCTTGCGTTGCATTGTGTGATGGGACCTGGGTCTTATAACAGCTTCATTCTTCTTTATTTAGCATTGCGCTGTTTGTTTTATGCACTGGTATTCTTGGGAGGAAACCCGTTCCGTGTTATACGGCGTGGTCCCTTGATTTACCGAACTTTAAAATAAAGAATTATAACTGTTTTAGTTCTCACACCAGTCACATGACTGACCTGGAGTTTATTGTTTTAACCTAAACTCTGGGTGCCCCTATTTTCCACACGGGCAGCTAGTAGTTTTGGTTTTGCAGATTTATATTCGCAGGGTCCTGATTTACAGCTGGAACGATGCTCGGAAAGCTCTGTATCCGTGTATCACTTCTAGTTGTGTTTTGTATTATTTTCCGCTGCTATGTAATTTATTGTAATCTCTGATATTTATCGAATGTAATTTATTCAATTATACTCTGTATATTCTTGTATCTGATGGAATTGTTGTAATAACAATGAAATGTTCTTCCGTATGCGTCCTTTTGTGTGTTGTTCTCAATTCTATCCGTGCTTTCCTTAACGGGGAAGTTCGGGTCGTCTCAAAAATATTTGAATATATAAAGCCGTGCTGATTAGATTAACGCCATTTTGACGTGAACGATATTTATATCGATTTTATTCATTTCTATAATGAATATCGAAAAATAATTGATTTCAAAATATAATGTTTTGAAAATATTACCTTTTATATATATATCGATGATATGGAATATTCAATTTTGATTTGAAATTGAATATGAAATTGAAATCGTTTTGAAAACGAAATTAAAACGATTTATAAAATACGTTTTAAATGGAAATCGACGAAATATATATAATATATATTAAATATATATAATGGCATGAATAGAACGCGCCGCGGCAGTTCGCAAATTTCGACCATTGACTTCGAATGGACATTACGGGAGATCCGACCGTCGGATTCTCCTAAAACCGGAACCGTTGGGTTCGTTTCGAAAAGCGATTTATAATGAATATTAGAGATTTGAAATCTAACGGTTGGATTTGGAATTATGTCCAAATCAAATTTGGAAAAGGTCGTTGTAAGTGCAGTTTGATGGCCGTTTATGGAAATCGACTGTACGGGCCTTGGTAAAATTATTAAAAGTATCAATAATTAGTGAAAAATCATAAGAAATGATTTGGAAACAATTGGGATGAAAAATTCCATATTTTAAAAGATAAAAATAGATTTTTATCAAAATGAGCTGGTTATGAACTAGAATTATTATCTAATTATTTCTAAATAAATAAATTGGATTTGAAATGGTTTTAAAAATAACTAGAATTTCCAATATATGAATTGGAATGGATTTTAATCGAAATTATCTTCGAAATATTTCAATATTGGATTCTGTGATTATGCGGGCATTATGGAGGAATTTGGAAGATATAGATATCGTTATTCCAATACGATGTTTGTTGAGTTCAGAATTTGATATTGAATATAAGCCGATATATTTTCTATTCAGAGTTTTGTATTTAATATCAAATGGGATTTTGGGTTTGTCGTGAATAGTGTCTTCAGTAACACTGTCCTTGAACCCCATGTGAAGAGAATAAATATTTTTTACTAAGATTGTTAGAGTTTCCAATTATATTTTATAATCGGAAAAAAATGAAATGTGAATTGGGTTTATCGTGAACTGTGTTTTTAACGACATTCGTTCTTTAACCCGATTTACAGTGAAATATGATTTGGAATTTATAAATCTTTTGTTAAGATTTAAAGGAGATTTTCCAAAGTAAAGTTTTCCAATTTAACATATTAAATTGGAATTGAATGGAATTCGATTTGGTAATAATCGAAGTGAGCTTCTGTAGAGGAAGACTGTTAATATATATGGGATTTAAAAGGCTTGGCCATTATTACACTTATATTATCGGTTGGATATGGAAGTTCATATCGATTATATATTGGTTTGTTTTTCCGTGAAAATTCCATAATTAATGGAATGTGATTTTGGGTTTATCGTGAACTGTGTTTTACCAGTTAAAGACAGGATTTATTTCCTGAACTGAAAAAATCATTAAGTAATGGTTGTTGGAAATTAAAACTGAATTAGAGTTTTAATGAATTTTTAAATAGATTGAAAGGTGAATTTGATAACTAAAATTATCAAATCCAAGAAACGATCGAGAATGGAGTATCACCAGTTTTGCTCCTAGCATTAGTTAAATCTTTAATTAGATTTGAACATGAAATGGTAATTAATTTTACCGATAACACCATGGTGTTAGATATGAAGTATTACCAGTTTTACTTCATGGGATGAATTGGTTGGGATTAAAACAAATGATTACTTCGGTAAGGTTCATTAATCCCGACTAACTTGGATAAACCATAATTTGGTATGGATTGATTTCCAAAGGAAGATTAAAGAATAAATTTAAAGAATTTATCTTTGATAAAATTAATGGGAACCTTTCCAAAAGGATATGAATATTTAAATAAAAGAATATTCAGATTTGGAATGAGGTGTATGTTGTGTTTTTATAGCACTTGTTTATTATATACGCGAGTTATTCAGAAGGACCGGGTTTATCCCATTCTGAATAATTGAATCGGCGTTGAGTCGACGATGAAGACGGTGGTTGAAGACCGGAGGTCTTCACATCGTTTAGATGATTACTGATGTCTTGATTAGGCTGTACACCTAAGACAAGGTAATAAGTGGTGATCGTTCCAGACGTACTTGGAGATCAACTGGATATGCGAGGACCTCTCTCCTGTATTGGACATATGGGACGAGGAATATGGTGCATCTGGTTTCATTCAGATCTAGAACGATCTTGTAAATGGATGTGTGTCTGACATCGAATTTCATTTGTGTGATTGATAGACATCGGTTGCATAGCATGAATTGTCCGTGTAGCATGCTGAGATGCAAATGATCAAGGTTTCTGTTGAAAAGTAGAGTCTTGTGGTTGATGATCGAAGCACGACTTTAATAAAGTATAGCTTTGTGTGGCGTTAATTCGCGAGCCTCACACCCCGGTGTGAACCAGAAACGGGAGAGGACATCAGGGAGGGCATGCGTTTCCTTCTAGCTAGGAGTGATGTCAGCGTTTTGCAAGCTCTGACTTTTTACTTATGTGGATGATGGATAGAGAGGCGCCTCGGTTATTTCGGTTTCTGCGGAGCCAATGGATGGTCCTTATACAGACCAGATTTACGCCCCATATGGCTGGGAAACGCAGTGCTCGGGCATTTTAATCCTCTCCATGTGGACCGGCCCTGACGATCCAAGGCTTGTCTGCGCGCTTACCTAAGGCTCGGGCAAGAGAGTCTCGTAGCAGTAAGGACGATCCTTGCCTTGGTTAATAGATGGAAATTCAACTTCCAATACGTGACAATTGCGGTTTTGAATCTAGAGCCTAGTATTGGCGACATGATATATGGTACCCATGCCGTCTAGGATTGATTCATTTATATTTGAAGTTGTTTTAAACACTATGCACTTATAATAAGTATCAAATGACTTGTTTTAAACGTACCAAGCATGTTTGGCTATTATAAGGTAAAACCTTATCCCCCAGCTTGCGTTGCATTATGTGATAGGCCCTGGGTTTTATAATAGCTTCATTTTTCAAAAAGCATTGCGTTGTTTTGTTATATGCACTGGTATTCTTGGAAGGAAACCCATTTCGTGTTATACGGCGTGGTCCCTTGCTATATTTGATTTAAAGTAAAGTTTCAAATAACTTTTTTAGTTCTCACGCCAGTCACATGACTGACCTGGAGTTTATTGTTTTAATCTAAACTCTGGGTGCCCCTATTTTCCACACGGGCAGCAAGTAGTTTTGGTTTTGCGGATTTATATTCACAGGATCCCGGTTTACAGCTGGAATGATATTTGGAAAGCACTGTATCCGTATATTCCTTTCAGTTGTGTTTTGTATTATTTTCTGCTGCTATGTAATGTATTTTAATCTTTGATATTTATCAAATTTGTAATATTTGTTTATACTCTGTACATTCTTGTAATCTGATGAAATTGTTGTAATAAGCAATGACATGTTCTTCTGTTTGTGTTTTGATTTGTCATGTTCTCAATTCAATCCGGGATTTCCTTTACGGGAAAGTTCGGGTCGTCTCAATGGGTGGAATCAGTCACTGAATCGTTCTATAGAGAGCGTGTTTTGGAAAGTATAATAGTTTTGAAAATCAATTTTAAATGAACTTAATGTATTTTAATATAAAAATTTGTTTTAAAATTTGTTCTTTTCTAAATATTACTTTCACTTGAAATCTGCTTCCATTTAAGTCTATCTTTAATCTAGATTCCCTAAATTTAAACTCGATCCTTTTCCCAATCAATCTTAGGGAAATTTTTAGTAGATCGTTTCTTGAATCTTAAATATTCTCTGAAGTATTCTTATCTTGGTCTCCATCCTTTGTAAATTCCCATTGGTTAGCTTGTTTCATTGTTTGGCTCTTAGCTCTGATTTTTAACTTGTTTTGATCCAACTTGATCGATAATGAAAAGTGATTTTATATATCCTATGTTAAGTGTTAACGTAAGCATAATGTGTTAATAAGTTGGAAAAGGAATTTATTAACTAGAATATTAGAGATTTTGAAACATTACACGAAACTAAAGTTGTATTTGGAAATTTATAATATGATTTATTTTTAAAGGGAATATATGATGATATGAAATATTAATATTAGTTATAATTCTTAAATTGATATTTTGAAATGTTAACTTAATAAATATAAATATGGGTTGATTTAAGTAAATGAAGTCGTAATGGTGATTTTGGAATTTACAATATGACTTAAACTTGTTAAGATTTAATGGATTTATATATATGGTTTAAATGAACTCTAATTTATCTAAATTGTGTAAGGTTGTGAGTTTATTTAGTTTAAGCCCTAGCTGTTTAGTTAGGGTTAGGGTCGGAAAGGGGTGAATTAATCTAAACTTGCTTATATTGAACTAGTACAACAATATTGATATGAGTTCGATTTAATAAAATGGAATTAGATATAAACTGAAAACATACATGATATGATTTTGAATATTGTTGTATTTTATGTAAGGATTTAAAACTAAAGTTAAATGAAGTGTGGATGCAACTTCGATATTGAAATGAAAATGAATGTGTATTAAATAAAAAGGGTAGCTTAAAGTTAACGGATGTTAATATAATATATTATTTTGAAATACGCTTTGAAATATTACATGATTTACATTGCAAACTTTAAGATTGATTACAGATTAAAGTTGAATTTTAATAAATAAATGAGTCGGGGAGAGATATAATTTTCCCTAATTAAAATTTTAATAAATAAATGACCTGAAATATATTATTTATAATATATAATTGGAAAGTTTGACACCTATTCTGTTTGAAAAGATATTTTGAGTACTTACTTGATGTTAAAGTTGGCCTATCGCATATTTAGTTATTTGAGTATACGTCTGATCAATGCATGTGTTAAATCCTATATGTACAAGATAGAAATAAAGTCACACTCTAGTCGCTAGAAAATGATTCGGGTGATGACTACAACATCATTAACGTCTATTTTCAGGTTTCGAAAGTGGGATAGATATATAGTGCCAATCGAGACGTCTAGTGAATACTTAGAACTATTACGAAATGTCATAACTTTTGATATAAAATATATATATTCCAAAATATATATATGAGACTATAAATGTGAACTATTTGGTTTAAATATATTAAATTATATAATTAATATTTCCCTGCCTCGTTCCTTTTTGGAGACGAAAAGATTTTAGTAGGGGAGAGTATAACTACCAGCTATTTTAACAATATAAAATTTGATTTAAATCAATTTTTTTAATATATTCTATAATTTTTCATAATGGAAATTTGGAATTTTAAATACGTTTAGTACGACGTAGCAGTTGTCAAAATTCATCGAAAAATTTGAATGTTTGTCGGTCGTGCAATTTTCAGTACAAAGTTGCACATAACAGTTTAAATTTTAGCAGCTGTAAAATCTCCCCGAAACCTGTTCAGAAAAACATGAAAAATATTCTAATCTTTGTCACAAATCCAATGGTGCAATCCATTTCACGAAAATCGGAAGTTTTGAGCTCCATAAAAAAAAAATTCCTGTGCGAAATTTGCACCAACAAAAATCTTTTCAAAACCAAAATATCCCGACATGAAAAAGTTTTCCATCCTTATTCTATTCTTTAATATGCAATCTGTTTTGCGAAAATCATAAGTTTTGACATCTGTTTAATTATTTCCCGTGCGAATTTTTCGTTTTAAGGGATCCATAACATATTTTTAAATGGAGTATCGTGACACTGCAAACATAATGGTAATAAATAATAGAATTAAAGGTGATTATTGGGGATTCATTGTCAAAGTAGATGATAATCCAATAAGGAACTAATTAATTAAACATTCAAGGACAAGAAGTTATAGTTTTCCTTTTTTTATTCTAAGTAACCTAGGATTAATATAATTAGAAACAAGGATTGGACTTAATAGGTTAATGTGCATGGTCAGTTGCCTTATTCGACAGGAGTGCATTTTCTAGCAGTTAGATATATGTACAACTTATGTGAGATATCATTAACCATAGGAACCCATGACAATAATTAATTACGCAGAAGGAATTATTTCCTAAAATAAGGTTTACTTCAAGTATTGAGATATTAACTGATTGTAGGACCCGCCCCCCGTCCAAAAGAAGAAACCAAAAAGGAAATAATTTATGAGTGTAGCCTATTTCTGGAATTGAAGTATTAAGTAGTGGGATCTGCCTATTTCTTATTAAGTGATTCAATTCATCCTTTTCCTATAAGGGTAGAGTCATTGGGTGCACCCTTGAAAAGGTATTAAGTGATCAGATAACTCGTCTTTCCACAAATAAGAAGTGTTATAGGCTAATTGTGTATGATGTTGGTAATCTCCACGATAGTCTTCCTTTGGGTATTAAGTGACTAGAGTTAGAACCGCCTTGGGAAAAGGTATTAAATGACCGCCACAAAGGTACAATAGGTCTGCCTATCCTACGGGAAGTATTAAGTGACTAGGAGATTATCCAATAAGGTTTGTCGGAGAGTAACATGGGGGTTCTGCCTGGGGAAGGTCATAAATGACAGTTAGTCGTCTACCTATCTTGTAGGTAATAAATGATTGCTTACTACCTCTTATCTTATGCGAGGCTTGGGAATATACGTGAATGATGGAAGGCTTAAATTAGTAGGACTTAGTAGCTAGTGTCCACTAATTTATATTAGTGTAGGGTAAACCACCGAGTAAGGAAATAGGAGATCGACTGTATCCGCTTTGGGTCTTAAGTGTTTGAAAGGGTCCACTCTTATCTTATATTGATAGTGAGGTGTTGAGTGTTCATATGGAAATAATTTACCTCTTTATGGTACATTGAGTAGTTGGAAAGCCCGCCTCTTCTTTTTTGGTAGTTGGTTGAATGGTGGTTCAAAGGCTTTATACTTATGCGTAAAAGTTCTATCTCAGTATTGCGATATTGTTATCTTTGGGGAATGTTACCTTGGGTTTGGTAGTTTGTCATTGTGCTTAAATCTTTACAAGGTTGGGTTAGGATTACTAGCCTTGTTAGATATACGTTTTAGTGAAGACCAAATGGGATATATTCATGTACGGTAGACAGTGTTGTACATTTTCTACTCACCGGGACTTGTTTTGACCTCCCTCCTCTTAACAACTCTAAGGTTTACCTTAAGGAGGACAGGTCTCAGCAAATGTTCAAGTTTTGTTTTTGGCTCTTGCTCTCTCATGCTCAGTATCGATGTGTTGATTTTCTTTAAAGGTATCTGCCTAAGTCAATACTTGTTATCCAATATTTTTTCCTGTTGTGCGTTAGTTTTATTGTACTCTAATTATGCTCATGCTCATTATTGCAGGTACCAGATTTATACTCTCCATAAGGGTTTGGATTTCAACTTTTCTCGAAATTCGGACTTAGAAAAGTTTGGTGTGTTACATTTGGTATCGGAGCTTAGGTTTAGACGATCAGAGGAATTAATGAAATTAGGATTAGTGGGAGAATGCGTTCGATTTTCTTTTTTGTTTTCTTTTTTATTTCTTACTTGACCTTAAATTATTTCAACGATGGTGTAGGCGTAAACCTATTTCTTTAGGATAGGTTCAAAGCGACAAAGAGAAAGAAGTATTTTGAGTTAGAGTATTCGACTAACCCCGATTTACCCCATGGTGCGTTTGTCAATTTGTTTTGTAGAGCATGAGGATGGCATACGTTGAATCCCATGATTTGAGCTTGGTAACTGAACAGAAAGTTATCTACAGCTGAGATAGCCACAATTTCTTGTTCTTGGTTTCGTCTGGGAGTTCCAGTCGATGCCTTTTTCTTGGTCTTCAAATGGGAAATTCATGTTAAATGTCATCATAATACGTAAACATAATTACGAAGTATATCCATTTGATAATTTGTTTTATAGATCCGGGTATTTTTTTTGATAAAACTATTCATTTGAGTCCTTGGTCTTATATTAGGATAGATTTTAGTTTTTAAAATTGTTTTTGAAAATAAAAATGGTTTAGAAAGTTTTAACTTATAGTTTTAAGAAATTATTTAATAAATAAATATTCATGAAAATAAATAAATTATAGAATTTTAAGTCTACCCATCTTTCGATTTGTTTGGGTTTTGTGTAGTTTTAATCAATAATTCATTTTAGTGAAGAGAAGAAATTTGGAAATGACAAGGAATAAGCCTCAAAATTTAGAAACTATAATTACCCTTCCTTATGATTTTTAATATTCCTCTTTTTTAATATTCTGAATGATTTATAAAAATTATCACAAATAACCTTTTTGAGATATGAAAATCTTGACAATTTGGAATATGAAAAGTTTGTTCCATTCAGTAGCTTAAATTGGAATATAAATTAATTAAAGTAATAAAATAAATTTATATTCGAGGCCCTCAGTTTACAAATAAAAATTAATTTTGAAAAGTTCTTAAAATTCTCTCTTGGAAAAGACTAAGGAAAAATTTCCATTTGGCTTGGGATATTTGATTTGTTTATCAGTTAGGTAAGGGGAAAATCCGTTTTAATTCAGTTTAGATTTCTAGATAAGTTTTGTATTTAGAAGTTCATCATTATGTGGTTGTAGCTTTTTGTTGAGACTATTTTGAATCTTTAGAGATGGTTTGGTGGTTGACTGAGACTATGATGTCGCCATGATGAGGACAAGTATTTTCAGATGTTATACGAAATCTTAAGAGATGACGCGGGATAGTTAATTTTTAATCCGACCCCAATAGAATCAAGGTTTAAACTTTGTTAAAACCCTATTTAACAATTGACCGTTTAACATTATATCTAGAGTGGTCAACTATTTGATGAGCTTTGGTACAACTTGAACCTAGGACTCAGTCATAAAAGTTAAGTCCAAATTACCTTCCTTAGATGTCTTTTTTTCATCCTTTTTTCCTCATCTAGCTGAATCATATGTTTATTTTTTTTTTCTTTGTTGTTGCCTCGTCTCCACGTTCTCCATGCTAGTTTGCTCATTAGATCTTGTCCAACTAACACTCCAAGATCTAAACCTTATTTCTTTTCTTCGGTCATTTTCTTAGCCCATAATACCCACTTGCACTATTTGATCTTTCTCGTGCCAGTTAAGTCACGTTCTTAGGAAGAGAGACCATTTGATTGAATCAAATTAAGCTTAAGGTTCGTCACTTTAGAGCTAAGGGAATTAGTCTTAGCAGTTGGACTTACACCGGTCCTTTGCTTTGAAATTTTTGAGTAGGGTCGTTGTTTGTGCTGCATTCGCTTTTGCCATACACTACAACAAAATGGGGATTTCATAGCGTGTGAAAAACACTATTATATCCTAACATAGCATTCAGAGAACACCATATAACGACATGTTAGGTTAGATCTTTTACTTTAAATAGCAGAATGAAAAACGCTATAAAAAATTAATTTTGTATAGCATTTCTACGCGCTATCAAACAAAAATGCTATAGAATATACCATATGATGCTTAGTTTCAATAGCGTTTGTGTATATGACTCTACAGCACTTTATTTTCATGTTTTATAGCGTTTGTGTGTGTTTCCATAGAATTTATTCATATAGCAGTTAGCATTTCCTACGTATTTCTATAGCATTTATTTAGTTATACTATAGCATTCGCAATGTTTGTTTCTATAGCGTATTTAATAGAGTTTACGAAACGCTATTGTTTATATTATAAATTTATAAACTATTTGGGTCATTTTATCTTTTTTCATATACACACACACAAATTTAAATATTTCTTAATTGTATATAAGTATAAAAAAAAATTCACAAACAACAAATATATAAATTACTATATAATATTTCATACATACTATTCAAACAACTTAATATTTCATATATATTGTTTTATCAACTTTTCCATGCACAAACATAATACATCATACATTTTTGCATCATAAATTGCTTACAAAAAAAAGATAGATTTAATCTTGCTTTTCTTTTGATATTTTCTCCTTAACATCAACAACGGTGGTCCTGTTATATAATGTCAAGTAAATAGTCAAGGCATTTGTAATTGTTATATTGTATACTGACAAAGCAAAAGAAACCAAGCTCAAAAATCTCATATTGTTCATAAATAATTTATTGTTGATGCCAAATAAAGAAATAAATGTAATTATAAATTATTATTGATTAATCATCAACTTTGATATTCGATATATGTTACAACAAATGATCTTACCTTGATTATTCGATCTTCGTTGAAACTATTTTCATCAACCAAAAATTTCATAATCCCCTGAAAATGTGAAAGTGTTGCATCTTTTATTGACCATGAACATATATTGTATGGTCCTAATCTTATTAAGCAGTAGTAAAACATATCTCTCAATCTAGAAAAGTCCACTTGAGCTCTTCAATGTCACTAGAGATGATGGGATTTTTAAACCAATGTTGAACATTCTTATATGATCGAAGGAGAGGAAAATATGCCTTTAGCAAACATACAAACAAAGTACGAAGGGAAATATAACAATGCAACAAAAGACAATATATCTGATAATATCTATAGTGGGATAAATGCAAAAGGTGTATAGAACAACAAAAGTGTAAGAAAATTGAGATTGTGTTAGCTGGTTATTCAACAATGTAACAAACCATTCTCTATTAATTTTCTCCAGTACGTTTTCTATGGAGCCATGCTATGTGATAAGCTTCAATGCCTTTTGCCTCCCAATGCCTATCGCAAGAATTAAGGATAAAGAAACAGTGGTAACATAGTAAAATTTCTGTACAAACTTAATTAAATGGAAGTTTATTACACAAATCTAAACCAAATTTGTGTTATTCAAATTACTTTTGGAAAACTATTGCATATTACCAAGCTAACCTAAACAAATAATGCAATGTTTATAAAAACAAACCCACTCATGTGATTATGAGCACATCACCATCATTACCTACACACAAATAACTAATTACCACTAACCATTTCACACAATTATAGAACCATGCAGCTTCCATGCACGAGAATTGCAATGCATGTCAAGATCCAAACATCCCAAGTAACAGAGCCCCATATCTCCTCCTACAACATGACCAACATCACGTACAAAATGATCGACTCTCAAGCTTCTTGTTAACACGCAAATTAGATGGATTTGCAATGGCAAAGATTTTTTAGGCTTTTTGTACTATTTTCCTAACACAGGCTTAGCTGCTTTGGTCTAATGATAAAAAGACCATTGAACTAGTATTAATATTAGAATTAGAAAACAAAAATAAAAATAAGCAACTTAGCAATGAATAATGCTTACTGCTTCCACAAGATGATAGCAAGGCATTTGAGGAAGTAGATAATGAATGTCATGAGTCCCAATATCATGATGGATGTTACTGATCCATCATAATCTCTCGATCCAGTGTTGTTAATCCTCCTCTTAGATAAATTCCTATTATCATCAACAAGCAACGGTGTATTAAGTTGCATTGTCAGAAAATAAATATCAAGTAATGGGTGTGTTTAAGTCAAAATTATGATCTTTTCACCATGCCACGATACCTAGGAAGCTTGTCCTCATGACCGTGGTGATGCAATTAAGTTACAAAGTTCCGCCACATGATGAAAATCTACATTCTTAAGCTACATTATTCGTCCGTCTGGCACTACAAGAAAATGTGGTATTAACTGCAATAGTGCACAGCGTTTTTCTTGAGATTGCCGACAAAAGTACTTAATTAACAAAAAAGTGAAAATCCTAATGTTATGTAAAGTAGCCCGACTTATTTTGGCAGTTTTTTCCACTATGTGGTTAACTTGTCGCCTCATTTTCTTTCTTCTACTTCGTGACACACAATAAACTATCATTCTTCTTCAGAATTCTTTTAAACCTAAAATTATAATCCTAAACATACTAATCTCTGATGAAATTTTGCTCGTCCCTTAATTCCGCTAGCAACTTGAAGTTCACTCGAGCCCAAACCTCCTGGTATCCTTCCTCGAAAACATAAGATGGTGAATCTAATTTTGAGTTCAGTCAAATACTAGGAGTGTCGTTCACTTCAAAACTGCCGATCGATTCTCTTCATAAAGATGATTGGAGGTAACTTTTTAATTTTCAATTCAATATTTTGTCTGAATTTGTGTGAAATGGAATCTGGATATAAGTGAGGATAAAATGGAATCGGGTAATTTAATAATGGGTATATATAGAAATCAAATTCCTATATATTCGTTTATACCTAGAGAATTTTACGTTTGAATATTTCAATTTTGTTTCTTAGCTGTTGATTTATAATTGAATGTGTTAGCTTGATAATTTATGGTCTTCAGTCTTTACAAACCTACCGAAACTTTTTATATTTTTTCATTGCTTTGTGTGGAATTCTATTGCCCTCGTTTTCTCAAAAATTAACGTAGTTAGTAAATCTTCATGCTAGCAATTTCACACTTAAAGCCTATGGACCTGGATATACTTATGGAATAGCTAAATTTGTGAAGCCTACTAAATTTGTTACTGGAGATGGAAGGAGAACTACTCAGGCTTTAAGTAAGTTTTCAGTCAAACTTAGTTTATTATGCTCTTAAAAGGTATTGCTTTTCTTTGTTTTATGCGGATTTGATTACCTATTTTGGTTTACAGCAAAAGCACGACTGAACAAATTAATTTGGATTTTCTAATCAGGAAATTTTCAACTCCAAATAAATTATTGTGTTTTATCAGATTTTTTGAGTGGCTGCATATGTTAATATGTACCATCTTTGTTTGAGTATACAATAACCTTCAGTTTACCATCTAGTTGCATATGTATGTTAATCATAAAATGACATGTTTATGTAAATAATTTTTGAAGTAATTCAAATCTTCAGTTTGTCATGTATAATGATTTGAATGGGTGAAATTTCAATATACAAAGCACTCAAGTTCTTCTTTCAGTACTCATGTATATTCTCATATGCAGTGACATAATATGTGACATGCACATTGTAACACCCCTGAGTCCCACATCATGGAAGCCGGTGTAAAGTGGGTACTTATATAGTAGAGTCCATCTCTTACTAATGTCGAGGCCTTTTGAGGAACAAAACCCCACACCTATACGGTGGCTAAATTGGGGACAATATCTTGCGCGAATGGAGGTGCGGGCTGTTACAGTGGTATCAGAGCCAATACCCAGCCGGAATTATGGCTCCTGTGTGGACCACAGTGCCTGGGTGAGGTGTTTGTGAGCCAACGGGGACATTGGGCTCTGTAGGAGGGGAGAATGTAACACCCCTGATTCCCACATCGTGGAAGCCTGTGTGAAGTGGGTACTTATATAGTAGAGCCTATCTCTTACTAATGCCGAGGTCTTTTGAGGAACAAAACCCCATACCTATACGGTGGCTAAGTTGGGGATAATATCTTGCGCAAATGGAGGTGCAGGCTGTTACACACATACTCTCAATTTCTTTCTCAAAAAACTCAAACGTGTTGTGTTTCTCTGTCCTCTTTCTATAACGATACTATTACGGGCTGTCCAACGTGCATGTGTGGGTGCCAATACATCATTGCTCAGCCTGGAAGTTGCGTCGAGTAAGTCTGTAACACTTGCATATAGGGTCAAATAGTATAAACAATATAACAGTTTTCTGGCTAACTTTTATTCATTACATATTTCTATTTTTTGTTTAACATTATAATAGTATAATGGTAATGAATAGAAAAATTGATGGTTTAACAGCTTATTTTCTTTCATCGCGTTATGCAATACAACACTCTTCCAACTTTAGCATGTTTCAAGGTAGCACTTGTATATTTTTTTTTGTTCTTGCAAACTCAAACATTTTTCTAGCTTTCAATAATGGAGAATTTCCGCGCAAACACAGTGCAGTAATTTTCATTTGACTATCGTTTTAGGGGGGTATAACAAATTACCATGTGTTTACATTTGAATAATTTGCTAAATTATATGTCTATGCCATTATCTGTGATGATTGAACCAGACTTCACAAGTTTTTTTTTTCCACTTGGCGGGGAGGCCCAAGTTTCTCAATTCATGGTAAAATAGACATGGTATTCGTTAATTATCTATGGATCCCAATTTGGTGAAATATGAATTGTAAGTATTAACACAGGTACATTTACATCAATCATAGATGTTGTCACTATGGTATAAGGTCTAAATGATATTGATGAGTCAAAGATGAATAGCATAAAAATTGGGAAGATTCCTAATTTTTATGCCATTTAACTCTTGCCTCAATAATATCATAGGTAATCTGAAGATTGTGGACTTTGATTAAGCATCTTTACTGGGTTGGATGTGTTGCTTCACACTACGTGTAGGATTCCGGCTCATGCTGTGATAGCACAAAGGTAACCTATTGATCAACATCATTGTTGTATACTTAATACATTTGAACTATCACTTGAGATTGAAGACCGATTACTAAGTTTCTCAAGCATAGTAGGGATGTCTGGTTGCACATGGAGCTAATAAATTTTTACTCCGTACATTATCGGATATGCATTCATCTATCTAAGAACAAATCAATTCTTTATCCAATTGTGTTCCAGCAGAAGATATAAATGGTGACATGGATGTCTCTAGGCTACTTAGAGAAAAGGTAATTTTTTGATCTTGCACAAAAATATATTCTGTAACTTTTACACCATTTTGAAGTTTGAAATGTATTAAAATATGTTATACTAACTCTGCATCGAGTATATTGTTACTGAAATAGTTGATTGGGAGTTACTGTACTGCTTTTCAGTAATAATTCTTAAGTGTAACTTATAGGTGAAGCAATCAGTGGTAAGCATGTATGATTATAAACTTTTCATCTCTCTAGGCTACTTAGAGAAAAGGTAATTTTTTGATCTTGCACAAAAATATATTCTGTAACTTTTACACCATTTTGAAGTTTGAACTGTATTAAAATATGTAATACTAACTCTGCATCGAGTGTATAGTTACTGAAATAGTTGATTGGGAGTTACTGTACTGCTTTTTAGTAATAATTCTTAAGTGTAATTTATAGGTGAAGCAATCAGTGGTAAGCATGTATGATTATAAACTTTTCATCTCTAGTTTTTTAGTGGCAATGATCATCGAATGATATGGTTCAGTTCTCAGTTTGCCTAGTTTTTTTTTAAGAATGAAGAGTACTTATATTACATAAAATAGATTATAGAGAAATGGGACAAGCTTGTGACAAAATGAAAACTACGGATAAAACGAATACTATACAAAAGACTTCAAAACCAGCTCGTCCCACCAAAAAAATACAAAACTATCATCAAATAATACAACATAAACAAGCAGACAGTCAGATCTTACTTTCAACAAAACACTCCACACAAAACACTTTCGTTAAAAAATCCAAAAGACAAAGCTCCAAAAAGAAGATCAACAGCCAACAGGACAAAGCACTTGAATCCCAAAAGAGAAAACCCTTAACTGGTTATTTCCACACTTCACAGTAGTCTCGTAAGAACTCAGGTATAAACAACAAGTGCCACTGCAAACTGACTATCTCACTCAAGAATCCAAAATGCACTGCAACTTCCTAGAATAGACAGCAGCATACCCTTCAAGCCAAAACATGCATATCCCCAAAGAATCATAAGCAGATGCTTCAACACACACCCAAAAAAAAACTATGACCATGCGAGAAGACCGTCAACACAACAAAAACCTGCAACCCAAAACAGAAACAAGAAAAACCATGCAGCGTCAACTTGAACAGCAAAATACTTAGGACAAAAGAGCTTCAAATTCCACCAAAGAAACTGAACTGAGCACAGAATTAACAAACTCAAAAACCATAGGTGAAACCAAGAGAAGCTAAACTCAAAACTAAATAACCTTCTGAAACCAAGCCATTCACTTCTTAGAAATTTCCTCACTCATAACACCACCTAGACTATCCAATTCCTCCTTAATTTTCTTTGATCTGGACCTTGTTTGGTATTGTGAAACAATTTTATCCTGTTAGGGAATGCGGAATGGATCGTTAAGGCAAAACAAACACTAGAAGGGGGGTGAATAGTGTTTTCGAGAATTTAAAAATAATCTAAAACTTGTGTAAATTACTAGATGAATCAAACACCACAAACATAATCATAAACACAGATTCAAACACAAACAAAAGAATAAACAAAAATAAAAATGCAGAAAAGAAAAGAACACACCGGATTTTATACTGGTTCGGATTGCTCCTACGTCCAGTCCTACGCAACGCTGGATTGCATAGAATTTTATTACTATATCAAAATTCAATCACAACCTCCTTGATTTCACAGCTACAAGGGATACCACCGATTCCATCCTTGATTTCAAGGCGACAAGGGATACCACCGATTCCGTCCTTGATTTCACGGCTACAAGGGATAAACCGTTTTATGGTGAAAAGACACTTCCTTTCAAATTTAAATTTGTGATAGTTATATGTCGACATACTCTTTTTGTATGTCGACATACTTATCATTTTTATGATTTTTAGTGTATTTTTTAAGTATTTAAATCAATATTTAAATTCTGAAAATTCCTGAAACAAAAATAGTTGCTAAAACATTATTTCTCAAGTATAAAAACATAAGAAAATATTAATTAAACATATTATTAAATACTTAATATATATGTGATGTGAAAACTATATAAAATATAATTACAAACATATGTAATATAATTACAAACATATAAACAGGAATTTATAAAGAAATATTTATAAACAACATATAAACAAAAGGTTATATGAAGAATCAAATATAAACTTAGTAAACTATATTTAATAAAACTATAAATATAAAAATACATATAAATTAGGAAATATATTTGAAATCATAAGTTTGAAATTCTTTAATCAAAATTTTAATAATACAAATAAATATTCTAAAGTGTAAAACCATATAAATATGTATAAAATTAAAAGGTTTAAAATTATAAAACTATATAAACTTATATATGTTAAAACTTTAAACTTACATGTTTGAAATCATAAGTAAAATAATTTGAAATTAGAATTTGAATTTTTGAAAATCAAAATTTTGAAATTTGAAATTTTGAAAAAGTGAATTTAAAATTTGAAAAATAAATTTGAATTTGAACATGGAGTGCTATTTAGAGTCTTACATAATATAGACTATGTTACTATATTTTTCTTGAACTCTTGAAATCTTGATAGCTTGATAACTCATGAGTCTTGAATCTATCTTGAATTCTGAATCTCTTGAACATCTAAAAATTGTACAGTCTTCAGTACTTAAGTATTGTATACAAATCCTGTATATATACACACACACACACACACATGTCTATATATTCTAGATAGAAATCTTAGTATATATTTTATAATCAATGATAATTAAAATAAGGTTGTTGTCATCAAAACTCCATTCTCCAACAATCTCCCCCCCCTTTTTGATGATGACACCGTTAGTTTATAAAATATCATACCTGTATATACCAATTGATGATGATCCTTCTAATACTCCCCCTATCTACTTGAATCCTATAAACTATGTACATATTTTATAATTTCTCCCCCTTTGGAATTATCAAAAAGGAATTCTAAAACTACTCCACCTAAATATTATAATCAAACTAATTCCTATACTAAAGTAAAATACTCCCCTTGAATCCTAAATCTATCTGTACCTTATAAAATACTCCCCCTAAATTTATGCCTATACAATATCCTAATTCTATATATAACTTCACCTGAATCTATAACTGCACTAGTCTAATAAACTAAATAGAAGGATGATAAACTAAGCAAACCAATCAATTTAAAAAAGCAAATTAATCGAAACAAGCAATTCAAACAAGAAAATCAAGCAAACAATTCGAACAAACAATTCAAGCAAATAATTCAAGCAAACAAGCATTCAAGCAATTCAAACAATCAATCTAAATAATTAAATCAACCAAAGTACTCAAGAACCTTCAACTAATCCTTAGAAACTCTAAAATTCCCCCTTAATTTAATACAAGACTAAACCTATCCTAAACTCTAATTCCCTTCAAACTATAATAAGACCGTAATCTATTCTTAGAAATAACTCTAATAAGATATCCTTAAAATTATGATATAAGTAAAGCAATTCAATCCAATCAATCAATCAGTTTAAGTTTTGTTGTCACAAAACATAAACACAAACATGAAACCAAACATTTCTTGTAACTTCTACTGATCCTGAAACCTAGAAATCTCCTATCAACTACAAATACATAAGTATATTTCTAACAAACCTATCAACCACTAATGAAATTTAAACGTGTTAAGTAAGTCAATCAAGTTATTTAAGTCAAACAAATCAAACACACCAAATAAGTCAATCAATTCAATCAAGTTAGTCAATTCAATCAATTCAACCAAGCCAAACAAGTCAATCAAGTTAATCAAAGCAAAGAAATATGTTATGTATTTGATTAATAATCCTAGCTAAAAACTTTTCATACTATATACTTGTTATGTGTGGAGTTATGTAATGCATTGTGTTGGTTAAAATGCAGTATGTCATATGCAAAACTATATGAAGTGATATATTGAATGAAGTGAAACTTGCGATGTGAATGATTTTAATTTGCGATGTACTGTAATTTATAATAATAATGTATGATATGAAATAAGATGTGTAACGATAGCATGTAGAATGATTTGATAATTATATCTATTTAGGTAAATCATATCCAAAGTACTATCTAACTATTATGCATATACATATATAGAAGGGTAATATATATTAATTTCTAGACTTAGGTTAATGATGCTTATGAAAGAGATTGAACGAATAGTAAAGATAAAAGTTTTATGTATTCATAACAAATAAAAAAAATTAAAATAATTCTATGAGAAATTTGGAGTTAAATAATCTTAGTAGAATGCTTATTTAATATACTAAACATTGAAGATCTTAGTAGAATGCTTCTCTTTTAAAGAGAATATAGAAATTTGGACCAAATTATCATGTAACATTATTTATGAAACAAATACGTTGTTAACATTTTTGTTCAAAATAAATGTAGTAACACCGATACATGTATGATATTTTCAAATGGTGAAGACACTACAGATTCGTTTACCTTCCCCCATGTTTACAGAAGATACCCTTTTTAAACTTGGATAACAACGGTGCTCCTTATTCAAATTCATACTCGTACTTGTTATACTTATGAACAGCAAAATTAAACAAATTGTCATTACTTCACACGGATATAACAACATCAAATAGATGAGATCTTAAAGTGTGTAAACCCAACTTGAACTGAACCAAAACATTGTTGTATTACGCAAAAACACAAAAGTGGGCAAACCTCGAAGTTACAGCTGAACAACAATACTGAATGATTGTTTAACAGCAATTCCTAATTTACCAATGGCTCAAGTAGTCAAAACTGAAGGAAGAATGGTTGGAGATAAAATTTTGTGCAAAACAGAGGCACTGCAGTAAAAAAAATGAACATCATACGGTTTATCACAAATCGAAGAACATGCAGTACAAAACAGCGGATGTAAACATGAAATTGAACGCATTTTAACAAAATAATGAGTGAGAGTATGTACCAGCCCCAATCAGACAAAATACCATCTGCATGCGATGAGACAAAGGGAAGCGCATGTTGGAAAGTAAACCCAATTAATGTGGGTTTGTACTTTGTTGTGTCTATTTAAGTTAATGGTTGTGTCTTATGAGTCAAAACTCATGTTATTTAAAGGTGTGTTTGTTCGTTAAGTGTTATTCTATTAATGAAGGGGTACCCATTGAATTGTAAGGTCATGTAGACCAATATATAAATATAGGTAGTCATTTTGTATGGCTGAAAGGAAGTAAGAAGGTAAGAAAGTAAAAAAATTCAATATCCTCCTCTTCAATCCAACAAATTGGCAGAGCGTCAGGTTGAAGCTGTGGCTTTTCTATTCTTCTCACCGTTTGTTCTCACAAAAGAAAACTTCGAAGAGTGGAGTAATAAAAAGAAAGGAGAGCTGATCTCCAAAGGGCTTTGGGAGATCATTGAGAATGGCTATGATGTCATACGGACTCCGATTTTCGAAAACTCGGACTCTGTTTCGCGTATTTTTCCGAGACGAACGCAAGGGCACAGCCCGTTTCCCTTGATTCAGAATTTAACATTTAATTCCGCCTTGATTTATGTTATAACATGTTATTCAAAATACGGGATGTTACAAAGCTGTGGCTTTTCTATTCTTCTCACCGTTTGTTCTCACAAAAGAAAACTTCGAAGAGTGGAGTAATAAAAAGAAAGGAGAGTTGATCTCCAAAGGGCTTTGGGAAATCATTGAGAATGGCTATGAATGACCAAAAGACATTAAAAATATAATGGAGAAAGAGAGTGAGGCATTTACAAGATTGAGACGGAAAGATCATCAAGCTCATGTTGCTACGTGTGAGAACATTGATGAAGAAGCTTTTGACCATATTATTGGAGAAAAATCCGCAAAAGAATCGTGGGTTTTATTGAAGGAGATTTATGGTAAGGAGGATGAGAAGAAAAATAGTGAGGAGGAGAGAGATGTTGAAGTCGAAAAATTGGAAGACGAGACTGATTATATGGCTCTGAAAAGAGTCGAGCAGGAGAAAGCTGTTAACAATCAAGAACTCGTTGAGGAAGTCATTGGAAAAATGGATAATGTTGAGATTGCCAATGACGACGATACAAAAATTGATGATATGATGAACGTAGAAGAGGCTGCTGATGAGGAAGCAAAACAGAATGAAACTACTGACTTCGAAATTGAACAAATGGACATTAAAGGTCATAATGACGTGACTTCAGCAGAGAATGGAAAAGATGAAGAGGACGAAAACAAAGGAGTTGAAAATGAAGTGATTGAAAGTTATCTTCCTATTGCGGATGAAGAAGTGAAAAAGTAAATGAGAGTTGCTTCACCTAATGATAACTATGTTTTAGATGAAGACTATGTCAAAAATGAAAGGAGTAATTCAAAGTCTGGTGAAAAGTCAATGGAGATTGGTCACACTATCGAGGAAGATTAAACTGCTAAAGCTACTGTTAATGGGCCAAATTCAGTAGTAGAAGTACAACCACTCATGTTGGAAAAAGAGCATGATGGTTCCAAGATGCGAGTAGCTGGAAAATTTGATTGCAACGCTTCGGTTGTGGAAAAAGAAGGGACAGATAATGATATTTCAAAGATGGATATCGATGAAGATATAAATCATGGTGCGTCTAACTTACAGTCTCATTTTGTGGAAGTGGGAATTGTGCCTGGAGATAGTATTGCCTTGCAATATGCATCCAAAGAACTAGCAAACTTGCAGACGGCTAATTTTGACCAGAAAATTTGTGTTCAACTCATTCAGAATGCTTTGATGATGCCAACATATATTATTACTGCGAATGTAGGAGTAGAAGGTGCGGTTGTTGTTGACAAGCTTTTGGAGCAGGATCAAACTGACGCTGGATATGATGCTGCTAAAGGTGAATATGTTGATATGGTAAAGGCTAGTATTATCGATCCATTGAAAGTGATCAGAAATGCGTTAGTGGATGCTGCGAGTATTTCTTCACTAATGACAACCACAGAAGTCATGGTGGTAGAGCAACCCGAAGATAAGAAAGCGAGAAAAGAAGAGGAGCTGATGAGAAAGAAAGTTTGGACGATTACTATACTTCTCCAACAATCTCCCCCCCCCCCTTTTGATGTTGACACCCTTAGTTTATAAAATATCATACCTGTATATACCAGTTGATGATGATCCTTCTAATACTCCCCCTGTCTATGTGAATCCTATAAACTATGTACATATTTTATAATTTCTCCCCCTTTGGCATTATCAAAAAGGAATTCTGAAACTATTCCCCCTAAGTCTTATAATCTAACTAATTCCTATACTAAAGTAAAATACTCCCCCTGAATCCTAAATCTATGTGTACCTTATGAAATACTCCCCCTAAATTTATGCCTATACAATATCCTAATTCTATATATAACTTACCAAAATCTATAACTATACTAGTCTAATAGACTAAATAAAAGGATAATAAAATAAGCAAACCAATCAATTCAAACAAGCAAATTAATCAAAACAAGCAATTCAAGAAAATAATTCAAACAAACAATGCAAGCAAATAATTCAAGCAAACAAGCAATTCAAGCAAATAATTCAAGCAAACAAGCAATTCAAACAATTAATCTAAATAATTAAATCAACCAAAGTACTATAGAGCCTTCAACTAATCCTTAGAAACTCTAAAACTTCCCATTAATTTAATACAAGACTAAAGCTATTCTAAACTCTAATTCCCTTCAAACTATAATAAGACCTTAATCTAGTCTTAGAAATAACTCTGATAAGATATCCCTAAAATTATGATATAAGTAAAGCAATTCAATCCAATCAATCAATTTAAGTTTTGTTGTCACAAAACATCAATTCAAACATGAAACCAAACATTTTTTGTAACTTCTACTGATCCTGAAACCTAGAAATCTCCTATCAACTACAAATGCATAAGTATATTTCTAACAAACCTATCAACCACTAATGAAATTTAACCGTGTTAAGTAAGTCAATCAAGTTATTTAAGTCAAACAAATCAAACACACCAATTAAGTCAATCAATTCAATCAAGCTAGTCAATTCAATCAATTCAACCAAGCCAAACAAGTCAATCAAGTTAATCAAAGCAAAGTAAATATGTTACGTATTTGAGTAATAATCCTAGTTAAAAACTTTTCATACTATATACTTGTTATGTGTGGAGTTATGTAATGCAGTGTGTTGGTTAAAATGCAGTATGTCATATGCAAAACTATATGAAGTGATATATTGAATGAAGTGAAACTTGTGATGTGAATGATTTTAATTTGAGATGTACTGTAATTTATAATAATAACGTATGATATGAAATAAGATGTGTAATGATAGTATGTAAAATGATTTGGTAATTATATCTATTTAGGTAAATCATATCCAAAGTACTATCTAACTATTATGCATATACATATATACAAGGGTAATATATATTAATTTCTAGACTTAGGTTAATGATGCTTATGAAAGAGATTGAACGGATAGTAAAGATAAAAAATTTATGTATTGATATAAATAATAAAAAATTTAAAATAATTCTATGAGAAATTTGGAGTTAAATAATCTTAGTAGAATGCTTCTTTAATATAGTAAACATTGAAGATCTTTTTTAAAGAAAATATTTATAGAATTGTATCATATAAAGTAAACATATAGTCATAGTTATATATATAATATATATATATATATATATATATATATATATATATAAACTTATTTTTTAAAAAAGATTTAAAATTTAATTTATTATGAAACATAAACCAATCTTTTGATACAAATCAATTTTAAACTTAACTTTTAGAAATCGAAATATATTAATTTGTTAAGGAACCATTTACATGTTAAAACTTTAAAAAGAAATCTATAGTCATAATAAAATTATGAAATCTGAATATAAATTAAACTAGATTTGAACTCGTGCTTCGCACATGGGCAAATATGGAATTCATGGTGTGATGAGCAGGGAACGAGAAGGAAAGAGTAAGACTAAAGCATGAAGGATTGTAGGTTCAAGTGTTGTATGAACTAACATATATAGTGAGGTAGGTTTAATATTTCGCTGCTTAGCAGAAATGTTGGTTGTGATAGTCAAACTTCCATACTTCATTAACACTACAACATAATTGAATATTATATGTAATAATATCAAGTGACTTTTTTCTGTTCCAACATATTGTGATATCTTTCCTGCATGGTTCACTTGTTTTATTTATTATAATTGTTTTATTGATGTCAATTATGGAGAGAGAAAAAAAGGACTGTCCAAATAATTAATTATCATATTACCTATTTATTTTGTGTAGCGCATGCATTTTATCTCTTAATATAAATGTCTTATATTCAAACAGTACAGGCTATAAACGACAACTATGAATGACTAACACCACCTTCATAGTCTGTACAATCAGTGTACTGGGAGTAATGATTTTGTTTATGCATGTGATTGCAGAGAGCAAGTTTGTTGAAACTGCTTTGCAGTGTCACGGTAGACTCTCTCTGTTCAATGGTGGAAATCAAAGGGACTCGTATGAACCTACATGATTTGCACCAATAAGGTGGAGGGAGTCACGTTGACACTGCTGAAAACAGTGTCAACAAACTCCTGAATGTGATTACATGTGTATTTTGTTTAAGGGTTTTGACATAACACCGATGGTTACTGAACCGACATTTGTGAACGGTTTGATCAGATGCAAATATCCAATACAAGTCAGATCAAAGATTTGACGGAAGCAACCTCCCACTGCCATGCGTATGATTAGCCAGTTTTGTGCTTGCATTCCATTCAACATGAAAATAAAAGTGATTGCTCTACTTGAATGCAAGTCAAGTGTTTATAATGCTGATTCAGATTTGTATACATTGAGCACAATTCAACATAGGTAGATATTCGCTGTGAATAAAACGAATTATGTGTGCCCCCTGTCTATTGTAAATGCATTCACTGTTAAAAAATTTACTTCGGTAATTATCTAACTATAATCATCTGACTTATATTGTTTGGCAATTATCTGAATATAATCATCCTTAATTACTTACAATTAGCACTATCAGTGGATATCCGAAAAATCCGAAATTCGTCCTTATCGGTATCCGAAAAGCAGATAAATATATGATATCCGAAAACACGGACGTGGATACAGATAGATAGATATCAACATTCAAAAAATGACCATTCGATTTTTTTTTTAAATTATGCTTAAAATTATATGTATTTTAGTACAATGAATTAGATTTATTCATTGTTTTATTAAGTCGAAAGTTTATAATATATGCACTAAATGCATAATAGCTACGCAAATGGAAACCATGCTTGATCTTGCACTCTCCGTTGTAATGAATTCTTGTTAATCATGAATACATGCCCAAACCACAATTTAAAAAAGTTGTACAGCTCATGATACATAAGTTAAATTAAACCATCTATAATAGCTGACAAAAAAAGATTGAGCAGATAGACACTTCCCTAAAATATATCTTCACAAATAGAAAAAGAGATTGTCCCGACAAATCATGAGTGTCTAAAATTAATCATAATGAACTCTAGGATGAGGCATGGACATTGCTCTATACTTTTTTTTCACTTGCCTATCTTCTACTACTGCCCATAGGAGCAGTGCCTCTTCCCTACGCAAAAGCCATTGATCCTCCTACTTACCTCAGCATAATTTCTCAGATTACTGAATAGCCTACTGGGTTTGATAAGTTCTTGTTTGTATATATCCTCCCATCCCCAGAATATAAGTCCTTATAAAAACTGCCAAATCAAAATGGATCCATACTTATATTTAGCATATGTACTCAATACTCATTCTATCAACCTGATATCATGGTGTAAGTAAGATAAGTACCTTAGTTATCTTAACATTAATGTAAAACTGCAATATACAAAGAAGTTGACCCCAAAACAGATCCAGCCGGCAAATAAGGAGTGCTTTCTATCGCAAATCCAGGACAATTAAGGTTACAATTGCCTTAGTCCATTTTTCTGTTGCAAATGTATTGAAGTGCATGTTCGGATCAGCTGTTTGCCTTAAAAGGTTAAAGTTAAAAGGTCCAAACTCTCACTCAATTAAAATTTCTGAAGTTAAACTCTATATTAATTCCCCATTTTAATTTTCTGATTTGAGACACCCTTTTTCTTCTTAAACTTTTTTTCATTTGCTTGTAAGTGTCTCCAAAATCTGTTAAAATGTGTGAAGAGAAAAATAATTTGAGAAAATAGTGGCGTGACGCACTTGAATGGGTATTAGCAAAAAGAGGTGTACTTTGTTTTATTTACAGAAATGTGTTACCTATTTTAAACCTTTTAGGGTATACCCAAACTTCTCTAACGGCTAACTCATCCTAACGGTTATATCCGCCTCGATTTTGATTTCCAATGGTTAAAACTTTTCAAACGGCTATATTTTCAGTTATAAAAGCATTCCATTAGAATTCTTTTTTCATCACAACATATTCATAACTTCTTTCTACATCTCTTTACTCCACACAAACTCTTGCTATATAATGACTTCCCCATTCGGAGATTTTTCGCATCCGACGATTGATGGAAGCCAGTTCTCGCAAGGCAACACGAGCAATATATTTGAAACTCCATTGAGCAGGCAAGGAACCAGTCCCTGGACGGAGGAAGAAAACATTTGTCTATGCAACATATATTATCATTTCACACAAGATTCTGCAACGGGGAACGACCAAACAGTCGTTACGTTTTGGAAAAAAGTGGAAAAAGCCTTCGTTCAGAAGCATCCAGAATGCCAAAGGACGTTATCAGCGATCCAAGGCCGTTTTGGAAAAATAAGCCGTCAAACCCAATATTACGAATCACAAGTGGACAAATTAAAGATAGTGAATCCAAGCGGCATGGGAGGGGAACATAATCTGGTATGTTTGTATTTGTACGTATTTTATTTGTGGTTGTTAGCATGTTAATTGATACATTTTCTTTTGGTAAGTAGAAACGACTAGCAAACGGGGAGTTCAAGAAGCTTTTTCCTAGAAAAATGGGAACAAAAGGCCACACTATTACCAGTTTATGCATTGTTATGATCTGCTTACTAGTCAACCGAAGTGGAACTCAGGACTTGCCAAGAGCCTCCGCGATGTTCAAAGTGCTAGCAAGGGCAAGAAAAAAAATTCAAAATCGGGGTATTCTTCTAGTCCAAGCGGGTCAGCTGCCAATGATTCTCAATGTGTAGGGGAAAACCTATTAGACGAGTTCAATGCCACGATTGACGAAGATTTTAGACCTGAGGGAGCCAAAGCGGCAAAAAGAAGGGGCAAAACAACGGTTGAGCTTGAATTAAAAGTGAATGCACGACACGAAGAACACAGTCGTAGAGCGGAAAAAAGACTTGTAGAAGCTAGAGAAAGAACAGAAGTTTTGAAAAGGATTGCTGATCTGGAAGAGAAGAAACTTCAAATTCTTTCGGAGGACTTATCGTATAAGAAAAAGCACGATGCGTATAAGAAAGAACAAGAAGAGAACATCATCATCGACAAAGATCTGACTAGAATGTTTGATTTGGAAAAGGAATTTTGGATGGGTATGAAACGTCGTATTATAACGTCAAGGTTCCCGCAGTTGATGTAGTTACGTATTAGTAGTCGCTAGTATTAGTAGATGCTCGTATTAGTAGTTGTTCGTATTATGTTGTTCTAGTAACGTTTTATTTCCTACTCTAGCAACCGCTTTCTTATTAATGAAATGTGTGCTTTATATATTTTGTTATTGCGTAAACAATTACAAGAACTTCAGACTTTTTATCAAAGGATTATCTAATAAACGAAAGATACAACAAGAAGTAAACGAAAGATCATCGGGTTAGCCAAGTACAACGTAGTTCAAACGCCTCATGGCCAACAAAATCAGTTCCGTACTCTACAAGGTAACGAGAATCAAAAGTTTCCCTATTCGTTTTAAATGTGTTTCGTCTTCAACTTCCTGTATAATCATCTGGTATCGTTCACAAGCTTTAACGAACTGCCGATGAGCCATATGAATTTCAGCAGACGTTCGTGTAGTAGTGCATGAACGGTAGTTGTTATGTAATCTTGTTATCATGGACCAAAATTCTTCATGGGTAAGTCCTCCTCCACTTTGCTTTAGTAGCAAATCTCTTTTTTCACCTTCGATATAGGATTTCACGAGTATAAGTAAGTCCGTAGGAGAGAATTCGGTTGTAGCAGCACTGGAGCTAGCATTACTTGGATTGTGACGAGTACGGTTAACCCTTTGTCTAGCTGTGTGTTTTCGTGGACATGTTCCGGATTTATTAACTTCAGCTACCTGTGTATTTGGAACGAATCCACCCACTTTCTCCTTCTGGTTGTTCCGTTCGAACTCATCAAACATTTTATTCATAAGTTCATCACTGATTTCCCCATCGTCCATTAAAGCTACACGAAAACAAAAAAACGTGTACTCCGATACAAATAAGCTAGTACTAGAAACCGTAGGAAAAAAATTAGTGGTTTCTCACCTTAATGTCTTGATTGATGTAGAAAGCACAAATAATGGTCTTGGTTGGGAGATGGAGAATGAACTATTTAAACAAGTGGAGGTGATTATTGATAAAGCTCTGTCATCATTACTCGGGCTGTAGCATCGAGACATATGACATGACTACACCATGACCTCAATAGTTGAGTTGCTTTGACTCGGCCATACAACAGTACCACTTTTCTAGTAGTTCAACATGTCTGCTTGGGAATACGATGATGAAACCATGGTCCAAATGTACGAGCAGTACGAAAGAAATAAGGAACCAGTCGAGTTTGTTCCCGAAACGCAGTTGGATAATCAAGTGGAAGCTGGAGAAGTGGAGACCGAGCTCTTCAGTGCCACGCAACCGAACATTGCCATCCAATGCATTGGACCTCTTCAGAAAACCCATAATGCTCGGTTAAGGGAAGTAATTGCTCAGGAGAACCCAGATAGGTCAAGCTCCAGCATGACGGGTCGTTCAGTTCTCTGCTACTGCAGAGTAGAATGTAATGTGGTTGTTTCTAAAAGTCAAAGCAACGCAGGTCGGCGCTTTTATGGTTGCAAATCGTACATTACTGCACTTAATCGACACGGAGTGGAACATTGTAATTTTTTCTCATGGATCGATCCTCCACTGACGGAGAGGGGTGTCACGTACGCTCTAGAGATGCAAGCAGAGGTGGATCGCCTTGAAAGGGTGAATGTTGCAGCAAAGGCTGAAATGTTGTACGGGTTCCCCCGTAATTCCGGAAACTAGGGTCTAGCTGTATCGTAGTTGTATGTCTTATTTCCCTGTATTTTGTGTAACGTTATGTGGCACTATATCGTATGTTGTGTCGGATTTCCACAACATGAATGTATCTTTGTATTTTTCTATATTGAAAGCGGTTTGTATGCTAGTTAAAAGGTATTGTATATAGTTTTGACTGCAAAATAGGTACAGACTCGGGCCGGCTCGCCAAGTTTAAGTTTTCAGTACAAATAGGAGTTAAAGATTTGGGTCGTGCTCATCCACTATTATGGACCTCTTCAACACGGATTTCTGTCAGCTGTCACACAACTTAGCTCCCCTCAACACACAAAGGAGTTAATACTTATGGTCCTTATTGTAACTTGTGCATTAGTATTGCCTATTGCTTTAGAAACCACATCATGTAAAGCAAAGTAGAACCAGTGTCCGTTCACATCATGACAGTAGGAAAAAGAGATTCCCTACAGTATTAAGTCAGGCGAAACAGTGACTGGTCCCATCATGATTTTTTTTTATTGATTTGTACACTCCGTGGCTATATATCTCAATGCAATTTACTCACATAAAACCTCACTCAAACAACTTCGTTCTCATTCTACTACTTACTCACTCAAATACTCACTCGAAAATGCCTTCTTGGCCCTCAAATACTGACTCTGATGAACAGACGTACGAACAGATGAGACTTCAAGAGCTTGAAGACGAATTCGAGTTCCTAATCCAAATTACACCCCAGGATGAACCATCACATGAACAGGGGAACGCACATCATCCACAAGAAGTTCAAATGCCACATGTTCAACTAGCGAACGCAAAGACTCTCGCTCAACCACAACCAGAAGTAGAGTTCTACCGAGTACCGCCACATGAAGATGAACGTGAATCTTATCCTGTACTGTGCTACTGTGGTCATGCGGTTGAAGTTGTGGTTCGTGCAGAAGGCGACAATATTGGCCGGCGCATGCAGCAATGTCGATTATATCCTCATGGATGCAGTTATACGGAATGGATTGACGAGCCGTTGTGCCCAAGGGGAATAGTATATGCAAACGAACTCGAACGAGAGATTAGACGCCTCGAAAATCTTGTTCAAGAGTTGCGACTAAACGCAATGTGACTCCCTTAAAATTGAACGTATTGTTTTCATGTTTGCTTTGATGTTGTAGTAGGCATGTACTATTATTTGGTGTTGTATCTGTAACCGCCAGTTGTATCTGTATGGTTATTGTTATGCGAAAACCCACTAGTTGAATCATTTTAATCATAACCAGTTGTTAAACTAGTTTATATAAAAATTTCATGGGTAATATATTCAAAATATAATCTTCCTACTAATAACAAATTATAATTAGATAAAAATAAAAAATAAAACTTTAAGCAATTGACCCCCCCCCCCCAACACACCAACCAAACTCCCCGCGCCGTATGTGGGCGCGGGGACTCACGAGCCGATAAAATCGGCTCGCGCTTGCTGGGAGATATCCAAGATATCTCCCAACATGTTACGGGTCATAAAGTTACGACCTGTAACGCTGTTGGAGATGCTCTAACAGTGCATGCTACAAACAAACAATAGGTCAATGAAAATTTAACCTACATATGAATATATCATCATATAACCTGTGCCAATTTGGTTTAATATAAAAATAAATATAACCGAAAAATGCCAACTACAAAAGATGAAGAGTCGAACAAAACAAACAAAATAAACTCACATGATGTAAATATTATTCTTCGGCTAGCAGAGGTGATTTATTTGTAGTCTTCATTGCTAAGTTTGGATGATACTTTGTTATACTCTGTATAAGGGAGGAAAAATGATATTTCTCCTAATAAATATGATCAGAGCCATAACCATTTTACATATCAAAGCAAGGATGTTACGAACTATAATAATTTTCATGTACATTGGATATGAAGCATACGAAATCCCTTTCAATGACCAAATATTTTATGGATATCATCAAGGGTGGATCTAGCCCTGGACACAGCTGGGCTGTAGCCCAGGGTAAACCCAAAACAGAAAAATAATTCTAAAACCTAAGAGCATAGCTGGCCCACAGTAGGCACATTTGGGGAAGTACTCAAATATAGAGCTTTGTGAGAAAGAAGAATTCACTAAAGATAGAAAAACGAAAATTAAGAAATGGACACACTGATTAATTGGGGAATTGATGATTTTGATCCAGGATGAAGCAACCGCCATATATGCGTGAAATTAGGGTTCTTCCTTTTAATGAACTATGGCTTTTCTATTCTTCTCACCGTTTGTTCTCACAAAAGAAAACTTCGAAGAGTGTAGTAATAAAAAGAAATAAGAGTTGATTTCCAAAGGGTTTTGGGAGATCGTTGAGAATGGCTATGAATGGTCAAAAGACATTAAAAATATGATGGAGAAAGAGAGCGAGCCATTTACAAGCTTGAGACGGAAAGATCGTCAAGCTCATGTTGCTATGTGTGAGAACATTAATGAAGAAGCTTTCGACCATATTATTGGAGAAAAATCTACAAAAGAATCATGTATTTTATTGAAGGAGATTTCTGGTAAGGAGGATGAGAAGAAAAACAGTGAGGAGGAGAGAGATGTTGAAGTCGAAAAATTGGAAGACGAGGCTGATTATATGGCTCTGAAAAGAGTCGAGCAGGAGAAAGTTGTTGACGATCAAGAACTCGTTGAGGAAGTCATTGGATAAATGGATAATGATGAGATTGCTAATGACGATGATACAAAAATTGATGATATAATGAACGTAGAAGAGGTACCGATGAGGAAGTAAAACAAAATGAAACAACCGACTTCAAAACTGAAAAAATGGACACTACAGGTCATAATGAGGTGGCTTCAGCAGAGAACGGAAAAGATGAAGAGGACGAAAACAAAGGAGTTGAAAATGAAGTGATTGAAAGTTATCTTCCTATTACGGATGAATAAGTAAAAAAGAAAACGAGAGTTGCTTCAACTGCTGGTAACTATGTTTTAGTTGAAGACTATGTCAAAAATGAAAGGAGTGACTCAAAGTCTGGTGAAAAGTCAATGGAGATTGGTCACACTATCGAGGAAGATCAAATTGCTAAAACTACTGTTAATGGGCCAGATTCAGCTGTAGAAGTACAACCGCTGATGTTGAAAAAAGAGCATGATGGTTCTAAGATGCGAGTAGCTGGAAAATTGGATTGCAACACTTCGATTGTGGAAAAAGAAGAGACAGATAATGATATTTCAAAGATGGATGTCGATGAAGATACAAATCATGATGCGTCTAACTTACAGTCTCATTTTGTGGAAGTGGGAATTATGCATGGAGATAGTGTTGCCTTGCTATATGCATCCAAAGAACTAGTGAACTTGCAAACGGATAATTTTGACCAGAAAATTTGAGTTCAACTCATTCAAAATGCTTTGATGACGCCAGAATATATTATTATTGCGAATGCAGGAGTAGAAGGTGTGATTGTTGTTGGCAAGCTTTTGGAGCAGGATCAAGCTGATGTTGGGTATGATGCTGCTAAAAGTGAATATGTTGATATGGTAAAGGCTAGTATTATTGATCCGTTGAAAGTGATCAGAAATGCATTACTGGATGTTGCGAGTATTTCTTCACTAATGACAACTACAGAAGCCGTGGTGGTAGAGCAACCCGAAGATAAGAAAACGAGAAAAGAAGAGGAGCTGATGAGAAAGAAAGTTTGGACGATTACTATACTTCTCCCAAAACATATGAGATATAAATCAATCGAAGCCAATATGTTCTCAAAAGCTTTGAAGTTTGAAGAAAAGTTCAAAATGATTAAAGAATTGAATTTAAGGGGGGATGTTGGAAAGTAAACCCAGTTAATGTGGGTTCGTAATTTGTTGTGTCTATTTAAGTTAATGCTTGTGTCTTATGAGTTAAAAGTCATGGTAATTAATGGTATGTCTGTTCGTTAAGTGTTATGTCTATTAATGAAGGCATGTCTATTGAATTGTAAGGTCATGTAGACCACTGTATAAATATGGGTGGTCATTTTGTATAGTTGTAAGGAAGTAAGAAGGAAATTGAAAAAGTTTTTTTTTTCCTCCATTAAAGTTGAGTATGCTTCTCCTCTTCAATCCAACAGATGTTACCTTAACTTGCAGCCACCGCAGCAAAACACATCTTCAAACCATTGTGCTTTTCCTATGAAACCTACTCTCTCGGTAACCAAATAAGATGAGCAGAGTTCAATGCCAAATTGAGCAATCGTACTGCTTCCATGAACTGTTAGGTCTTAGGTCTTCTAATTGTTCTTAGACTATTCAGTTGGTGTAGTCACACATAATACCAAAATATGACTAAGCCGGTGTTGGGTCGTGCACCATTTGTCATTGGGGTCATCATTTGGGTCAGGCAGGCTACTGTTTGGTTTCAAAAATATGTGTAAGCTGGTGTCTGGCCTATTTGTTTGACGTTATTGTTAGGTTATACTATTAAATTTTAGAGAGTTTGGTTATTTGTACATGCTGCAATTTTTTACCTGTTAATAAATGAAGTTGAATTTTTGTTCATATAAAGCAAAGATTTTATTCAGATGACATATTATTGGCCTAAAAGATAATATCTTATGTTTAAATATTTGTATTTAACCAAACGTGTAGTTGATCAATAGGTTGGTGTCCACGTACACAAATTTTTAACTATAATAGATGTTTAATTTACTGTTATTTATCAATGTTAGATATTGTACCAATATGGCAAATGAAAATGTACATCACAACTTATGTTTAACATTGAGAATTAAGAAAGAATTCACTTATAAATGTAATTTAAAATAATTCTCGCCATAATGGAAAATAAGTTCTCCACTACTTTATCATGACTAAATAGATAATCAAACTGATATTAAATCTACAAGTAAAATGAAGGTTAAAATTGAATCTGCTTTCTTTAGCATAAACTTCATTAGGAGGCTTGAATAATTTTATTGCAACTTACTTCTATGCATCAATTGGGAACTGTGGCAATGGACCTTCACAGTGGAAACTGTCTCTAATCATGTACCATGGTTTATATATAATTTTTTTTTCGATACCGAAGCCATATTTACAGCACATTACGAAGTAGAACTGTTTTATCTCATTGATAATTAAACAAAAAAATGTTGAAAACAAAAGACATGAAAAGTCGTAAAATTGCATGGGGAATATTGTGTAAACTCGTTTTGTAATTATATATACATCTTGAGAATTATCCCTCCTTACCAGGTTTCATATAACCATTTAAGAAAAAAAACAGAAAGATGATAAGTACTTACCATAGATCCTTAAGATCAATTTTATAATCTTGGTTATTCATGCAAATTTACAAGTAGTACTTGCATGTGTCAAATAACCAAAAACTAATCCTTACTACAGCAGACCAAATTATCATGTTACATTACTTATGAATCAAATATGTTGTTAACATTTTTGTTCAAAATAAACATAGTAACACTGATACATGTATGCTATTTTCAAATGGTGAAGACACTGCAGATTCGTTTACCTCCCCCCATGTTTACAGTAGATAACCTTTTTAAACTTGGATAACAATGGTGCTTCTTATTCAAATTCATACTCGTACTTGTTATACTTATGAACAACAAAATTAAACAAATTGTCATTACTTCACACGAATACAACAACATCAAATAGATGGGATCTTAAAGTGTGTAAATCCAACTTGAACTGAACCAAAACGTTGTTGTATTATGTAAACACAAAAGTGGGCAAACCTCGAAGTTATAGTTTAACAACAATACTGAATGATGGTTTAACAGCAATTCATAATTTACCAATGGCTCAAGTAGTCAAAACTGAAGGAATAATGGTTGGAGATAAAATTTTGTGCAAAACCAAGGCACTGCAGAAAAAAAATGAACATCGTACAGTTTGTCACAAATCAAAGAACATGCAGTACAAAACAGCAGATGTAAACATGAAATTGAATGCATTTTACCAAAATAATGAGTAAGAGTATGTACAAGACCCGATCAGACAAAATACCATCTGCATGCGATATTAGACAATGGGAAGCGCATTTTGGAAAGCAAACCAAATTAATGTGGGTTCGTAATTTATTGTGTCTATTTAAGTTAATGGTTGTGTCTTATGAGTCAAAAGTCATGTTAATTAATGGTGTGTCTGTTCGTTAAGTGTTATGTCTATTAATGAAGGGGTGTCCATTGAATTGTAAGGTCATATAGACCACTATATAAATATGGGTGGTTATTTCGTATGGTTGTAAGGAAGTAAGAAGGAAAGAAAGCAAGAAAATTCAATATCCTCCTCCTCTTTAATCCAACAAATTGGTATCAAAGCGTCAAGCTGAAACAGATTCTTCTCACAAAAAAAAAAAACTTCGAAGAGTAGAATAATAAAAAGAATGGAGAGTTAACCTCTAAAGGGCTTTGGGAGACCGTTGAGAATGACTATGAATGTCCAAAAGACATTAGAAATATAACGGAGGAAGAGAGTGAGTCATTTACAAGATTGAGATGGAAAGATCATTAAGCTCATGTTGCTATGTGTGAGAATATTGATGAAGAAGCTTTCGATCGTATAATTGGAGAAAAACCTGCAAAAGAATCGTGAGTTTTATTGAAGGAGATTTATGGTAAGGAGGATGAGAAGAAAAATAGTGAGGAGGAGAGAGATGTTGAAGTCGAAAAATTGGAAGACAAAGCTGATTATATGGCTCTGAAAAGAGTCGAGCAGGAGGAAGCTGTTGACGATCAAGAAATCGTTGATGAAGTCATTGGGAAAATGGATAATGATGAGATTGCTAATGATGATGATACAAAAATTGATGATATAATGTATGTAGAAGAGGCTGCCAATGAGGAAGCAAAACAAAATGAAACAACTGACTTCAAAATTGAACAAATAGCCATTACAGGTCATAATGAGGTGACTTCAGCAGAGAACGGAAAAGATGAAGAGGACGAAAACAAAGGAGTTGAAAATGAAGTGACTCAAAATTATCTTCCTATTGCGGATGAAGAAGTAAAAAAGAAAACGAGAGTTGCTTCAACTGAGGATAACTATGTTTTAGATGAAGACTATGTCAAAAATGAAAGGAGTAATTCAAAGTCTGGTGAAAAGTCAATGGAGATTGGTCACATTATTGAGGAAGATCAAATTTCTAAAACTACTGTTAATGGGTAAGATTCAGCTGTAGAAGTACAACCGCTGATGTTGGAAAAAGAGCATGATGGTTCCAAGATGCGAGTAGCTGAAAATTTTGATTGCAATGCTTCGGTTGTGGAAAAAGAAGAGACATAATGATATTTCAAAGATGAATATTGATGAAAATACAAATCCTGGTGCGTCTAACTTATAGTCTCATTTTGTGGAAGTGGGAATTGTGCCTGGAGATAGTGTTGCCTTGTTGTATGCATCCAAAGAACTAGCGAACTTGCAGACGAATAATTTTGATCAGAAAATTTGTGTTTAACTCATTCAAAATGCTTT
Source organism: Allium sativum (assembly GCA_030737875.1). NCBI lineage: Eukaryota > Viridiplantae > Streptophyta > Magnoliopsida > Asparagales > Amaryllidaceae > Allium > Allium sativum. The sequence continues at coordinate 84,042,623 of CM060921.1, forward strand.
GATAATGTCGGTATATATTATCATTGCGAATGCAGGAGTAGAAAGTGCGGTTGTTGTTGGCAAGCTTTTGGAACAGGATCAAGCTGACGCTGGATATGATGTTGCTAAAGGTGAATATGTTGATATGGTAAAAGCTAATATTATTTGTAACACCCCGCCTCCGCTAGGGTCACTCGCAAAGGAATGCACTAGCTTTAGAGGGGCATTATTGGTAAACATGCACAGAAATATCACAAGACAGAACATATAAAATAGCGGAAGTAAAATCAAACTTTCATAACATGAATAAATAAGGTCTAAAGCCTTTTACATCAGAGTACATCAAAACCTGTCTTGCAATAGTAAAGAAGCATAAAGACATTTTCATAAATTATTCCCCAAGTAAAAACAGTAAAGTAGCCATTAGCCAAGAAAAGTCCAAGCCATCCATGATGACCTTCAAGCAGAAGAAGTCCGAACTAAACAACAGTATTTCCTCCCTGTAACCTGGGGGGAAACGGAAGAAAAGAGGCAAAACAAAACGGGTCAGTCAAAAAGACTGAGTAAGCCCTATCTACTATTAGCATAAAAACTAGTAAAGTTAACTGACATGAGAAACTGAGATGAACATAAGCATGATAACAAGATAGATAAGCTAAATCAAAATAACAGGATGAACTACTGAACTCAGATAAACTAAGGTGTCATGATAAATTACGATGTCAAGATAAAACAAGGTATCACATCGTCAGGTTTCTATCAAGTATAATATCCCCAAGATATCTGTCACGTATAACGCCCCGTGATATCTATCCTGTATTTTAGCTCTGCACCTACCGTACTAGTATCCCCACCGTGTCATGTGTTAACCAAGAATGACCCTCACTCAAAAGTCGTGTAATGGTCCATGTCAACCTAATATATCGCATATATAGGTTACTCAACTTGTATGTTTTATTCCATGTAAATGTTCAGTCCCTTGCCGTAGACCATACGGGCTTTCCCATGAGATTCTATATTACTTTAACATAGTTCCATGATCCTTAAGATCGGTTTGGACTGTTACCCTAAACCTAGCTAGGGTCTTCCAACATGAATTATTGTTTGTACAACTAGGACTTATGCTACCTAGGGCTGCTAGGGATTATGCTTACCTATTGCACGCTTTCGTATCTCGGTTTGGGTTCAACCACCTAGGGCCACTAGGGATTACGCTAACCGCCAACCGCGCCCTTTTTCCCACGCATTTATCGTGAATCGCTTTTCCACGACTGTATGCACATGTATCACATCGTGCCATCCGAGTCCTGTCACAGGGCAAATCAAGAAATACAGGACTCGGTCGGGAGCTTTCGATTTATCTGCCGATGCAGATGCTAAGGTCTGTTTTTCTTATACGTGGCTATGGTCCCACGAGACCACTCCCTCAACTAGTGAAAGACAAGACAGGATAAATCCTGTATGAGAACACAACACCGGCCAACCCACATCCAAGCCTTACCGCAACCATAATTAGATAGCAATTATGGTCTTTTGGGTGTTCTCTGCCTTTCCGTACGTACACGCTTGACCAAAGATGGTAGGTAGCCTGACGAAATGCTATCTAGGGTATGACCGTGTATCGTCGACTATCCCCTATCCATCCCCGTCTTTAGGTCGCTCGTATAGCAACCAAGGCATACTCTTGGTTCTTCTAACGCAGACCTTAACCTCTCATGAGCCTAGTATAATCACCTGGCAGCTCATAGAGGGATACCAAGAATATCCTCACATTCCCCGAAGCCGCTGCTTCGTTACCCAGTTCGCTGGAGCCTTTATCTAAATCAGATACTTGCTCCTACTCGTATACTTAAACGATGACCTACCGTATCAGGTTGCTCATCTATCTATGAACTGGTCTAAATTTCCTTGACTAAGAATCTTTACTTAGTTATTCTTCAACTAAGGTTTACCACTTAGCATTGTTCCCGTTATCCTTGTTAACTACGGTTATCCACCTAATCCTCAGAACTAGGGTTTACATAATGGATTAAGTGTCACTTAAGTTCATGACTTAACCCGTCTACAAATCCTGTCAAAATTGGCTAAGTATCCAAGTTCAAGGCTTAACCCTACAAACCATGCTCAAGTTGGTTAAGTATATTAAGCAATTCACGACTTAACCTCGTCCAATTATCATTCTAGATTGGTTAAGTATATATTAACTTGACCCTATCAATTTACTTAGTCAAATCGGTCAAGTGTATTCAAGCGATTCGTGACTTAGCCTTATCATGTTTTCACGTTATATTGGTTAAGTATTGGTTAACTTAACCACAATAAATTAACGAGTTAGATTGGATAGGTATAGGTCACTTAACCACATCAATTCATCATGTTTAGATTAGTTAAGTGTTTAACTTAACCCCATTAAACTACCAAGTGGGATTAATTAAGTCTAGGCTAACTTAACCCCATCCGATTTCCATGTTTAGACTAGTTGAGTCTAATCTTAACCCCATTCGTTAACCGTATTTTTCGGTTAAGCGTCATTAAGAAAACTTACTTAACCTTACCAAGTTATCGCGTTGGATTGATTAAGTGTTGGTTAACTTAACCCCATCCACTAGTCATATAAAAATGGTTAAGTGTCATTAGGAAAATCAAGTTACTTAACCTACCCAACCTTGTCATGTTTTGTTAAGTATCATTAGCCTAATCAAATTACTTAACCCATTTGTCCATGTCATATTTGGTTAAGAGTCATTAATCAAATTAACTTAACCCTATCATGTGGCATTAATTACTTAATGCACCTTCACCTCTCACATTAGACTTTGTTGTGGTTACTAGTTAAGCCGGTCGGTTCCGGGTAGCTTTACACCACTACTTGGTCTAACCTCGGGTTCAAGCACAACATGACCAACTTCTCACATTGGGTCCTATTGTTTGCAACTACTAGTTAGGCCGGTCGGTTCCGGGTAGTTTTACGTTGCAAACTCAACCCAACCTCGAGTTGGTCACACTTATATTATCTAAGTGTCATGTCCATCATGTTTCCCAAAACATGTTACAAGTTTTCAAGCATTTGGGTAGACCTAACTTAATAGGTAAATTCCCAAAGGGTAGACCTAACTTAATAGGTAAATTCCCAAGCTTATGTTTTTATGCATACTTACATGTCAACTTCCATGTTATATTTCAAGTCATGTTTTCAAGTTGTATTTTCATGTCATTAGAAATTACCCATAACATAACCCAACGCTTTTAAACTCGCATATACGTTCGCGACAACGTAATGGATTAAAAGAAGAGACTTGGCAAAGGCATGACAAAAATGGATATTAAGCCACAAGTTAATCATGGTGGCAAATGAGGCACAAATGTGTTCATTAACTTGCATGTTACATTCTTAAGCCTCAAAACATGCATAAACCCAAACTTGGCACATAAGCAAATCATGGTGACAAAAGATATGGAATGATGACTAGTAACTCGCATATATCATCATATAAGGGTTATGACTTCATATGCAAGTTGACATAAAGGTTATGAGGGTTCTCATGTTGCCTAATGCAACATTTCAACATAAAGGTTGTAGCTTTTAGCTCACAAGATCAAGATAATGACTTCATAAACTTGCATGACATGATAGCATGTATCATACTCAATGATCAAACCCAAACTTGCAACATGAACATTTAACTTCATAGTTAATATCTAAGAGTAGGGAAAGGGCTTACATTGCTATGAAGGCACAAAAGATATGACAAAGCCCTTATGCAATCAAATAGACCCAAAATGCAAGCTCTAACATAAAAACCCTTGAGCCAAAATGATCAAAACCCTTACTTTATGATGCAAAGACAGAAACTTGACTTGAATGCAAGCTAATGACACTCATACAAGCTTGAAAACACTTGTATGCATGGAAAATCTCTCATAGAAACCATTTAGAAATTTTATGAAGAGAGTGGAGGCCATGAGAGGTAAAATTTTGCCATAGTTTAGTTGCATGAATGAATAATGAGGATTTAGGATAGGTTAGGGTCTTATTTATAGATTAGGCAAGTGTTTTAGGCCATATGATTAAACCTAGATTCAATCCAAGCCATCAAAGCATGTCTTGGGGAAGAAGTCAAGTGTAGGAACCATCTAGGGCCTTTAGATTAAAGATGAACCATGAGAACCATCCAAATGCAAAATCTGCATTTGAGCGAATCGGCCCACGGGTTGACAGCCAAACACCCTGGATTAACCCCTAGTCGACCCAGCAGGCTCGGGTCGACCTCAAAAATCGGCCGGTTCGGTTATTCCCCTCTCCCAATTCGCTGTTTTGAACATTTTTGCATATTTATTTATTTAATTTTCAATTATATATATATCAATATATATATATTTCTCTGCGCAACCCATTTCACTTAATTAAGTATACTTTAATTTGGGAATTTTTCGTGAAACTTCGCGAGGCCATATCTTGGTCATACGGACTCCGATTTTCGAAAACTCGGACTCTATTTCGCGTATTTTTCCGAGACGAACGCAATGACATAGCCCTTTTCCCTTGATTCGGATTTTACAGTTTAATTCTGCCTCCATTTATGTTATAACAGGTTATTGAAAATACGGGTTGTTACATTCTCCCCACCTTTTAGGATTTCGTCCCCGAAATCTCCAAGTTAGGAAGAACATATCCTACCATCCATCATCCATCTACTCAAAACATCATCCACAAGCAACCATTGTCCTTATATGATTTCTAATGCTGTATGAATATATGCAAAACGTGTGTGTACGTGTTCCTTAGCTAATGCTAATGATCAGGCCTGAATAATCTTTCTAATGCAAAATATGTATAGTGCCATGAATCCAACATGTATGCAAATAGTCCTAGTCATATAGATACTATATGCGTGCACAATCATTCATTCATATGCAACAACCGCATGATAATACATTCGATTTCATCCATAAACAAGTATAAATACTCGTGCATATGCAATATGAAATGTGACCGAGTCGAGCTAGTATCTAATGTGTATTCGCGCATCCACGAGCAACCACTTGCAACCACTTGCAACCATATCAATCATAACATGTTTCAAATACATGTTTACATCCATAGGGTTCTACCTAGAATTCCCTGAAACAGGGTCGAGAAGATAAACAGGACAAACTCCTTACAGGGTTTGTAACGGAGAATAGGACCGAGAAGATGTCCACAAAAGATAGCCTACAAGTAAGCTCTACAGAAAACAGGGATCAAGGATATACTCCCAAAAAGAGATATCATGCGCGTATCTAGTCTTTGACCATCAAAGTCGTCTTTTAACTTCGCGATTTTGTAGCTTCTTATTCCTGTTTCCATAACATGAGCTGGAACTCATTTCTTCGTCGCCTCTCGTTCCACTTGCACTTATCCTTTTCCTAGAATACTTGACGCAAACATGACTGCGTACTCATGATCTCATGCAAGCTTTCCAAAATTCACTAGTGAATCTTGGATCTCGTTTATATACTATAAGGCATTCCATGTAGAAGAACTTTCTCTTGAAAGTAAACAGAAGTCAATCAGGTTATCATGCGCACTTACTAGGGTGATCTCTATAACCCATGCATAAATGAAGTAAACCATCCGTCTTATTGGCGAACACCACTCGATCGGGCTTCAAATTTCCAATAAAGGCATCAAGGGATTCTAAGTAACTAGTCATGACAGAACCTCAAAAAGGTTACCCGATACTTCGAGGGCATTACCAAGGCTAGTCAAAAGGTCTAACTACCCTCCTATCAAAACCGAGAGTGGCACCCCCTACTGGATAACCACTTCATCCCTAGAATCCATCCATAGCTTATAAACATAAGCATTGTTTCCAAACTCAACACTTGGCATAGACATTCCCAAATCCAAACAAGTCATGTATAAATGGACTGATTCTCCAATAGGACTTTGAGACAAAAATGGGATTCTCTATTACGCTAGTACTTAAGGTGCAGAGACTCAACTATCGAAGCAGACTTAAATGATACGAACAACGAAGTCCTAACGGGATGATAGAGAAGAAAAGCTAAACCTTTAACAAGATCGTTACCCTCCTTCCGAGGTACTCTAGAAATGAGAGCATACTACTGCCCTCCCGATGATCTTGTCCTTGTCCCATAATACTTAACTATCCGCCCCGTTTTACCATGCCAAAGGTACTCTCTCGTCATGGGTTTCATTGTTCATCTTTCTCCCTCCTTTGAGGACTAAGCCATACCAACAAGTTGCTCATCCTTAAGCTCGTATCCTTTATCCTTCTTTCTCACGATCCTTTCTTATAACGCGGCCACTGGTCTCTCGAGAACCACCTCCATCGTATGGAAAGCACTTTCGTAGGTAGAAAAGACTAGTCGCAGTTAAAACTACTGTGACTACAGATGGAGGAAAGAAAGGAAAAGAGACTCAATTAAGGAAACAAGGATAGTGCTAATGGCCTTTGGGGAATAGCCTTTTTCTTTTAAAAGAAAATTTTCTTGAAAAATGCTTCTTTGTAAATGGTTTTTTTTTCAGATAGTTTTCAGAAGGTCTTTAAAAACTTTTGCCCAGTCTGGTAACCTTCTGCTCTGATACCACGTGTAACACCCCGCCTCCGCTAGGGTCACTCGCAAAGGAATGCACTAGCTTTAGAGGGGCATTATTGGTAAACATGCACAGAAATATCACAAGACAGAACATATAAAATAGCGGAAGTAAAATCAAACTTTCATAACATGAATAAATAAGGTCTAAAGCCTTTTACATCAGAGTACATCAAAACCTGTCTTGCAATAGTAAAGAAGCATAAAGACATTTTCATAAATTATTCCCCAAGTAAAAACAGTAAAGTAGCCATTAGCCAAGAAAAGTCCAAGCCATCCATGATGACCTTCAAGCAGAAGAAGTCCGAACTAAACAACAGTATTTCCTCCCTGTAACCTAGGGGGGAAACGGAAGAAAAGAGGCGAAACAAAACGGGTCAGTCAAAAAGACTGAGTAAGCCCTATCTACTATTAGCATAAAAACTAGTAAAGTTAACTGACATGAGAAACTGAGATGAACATAAGCATGATAACAAGATAGATAAGCTAAATCAAAATAACAGGATGAACTACTGAACTCAGATAAACTAAGGTGTCATGATAAATTACGATGTCAAGATAAAACAAGGTATCACATCGTCAGGTTTCTATCAAGTATAATATCCCCAAGATATCTGTCACGTATAATGCCCCGTGATATCTATCCTGTATTTTAGCTCTGCACCTACCGTACTAGTATCCCCACCGTGTCATGTGTTAACCAAGAATGACCCTCACTCAAAAGTCGTGTAATGGTCCATGTCAACCTAATATATCGCATATATAGGTTACTCAACTTGTATGTTTTATTCCATGTAAATGTTCAGTCCCTTGCCGTAGACCATACGGGCTTTCCCATGAGATTCTATATTACTTTAACATAGTTCCATGATCCTTAAGATCGGTTTGGACTGTTACCCTAAACCTAGCTAGGGTCTTCCAACATGAATTATTGTTTGTACAACTAGGACTTATGCTACCTAGGGCTGCTAGGGATTATGCTTACCTATTGCACGCTTTCGTATCTCGGTTTGGGTCCAACCACCTAGGGCCACTAGGGATTACGCTAACCGCCAACCGCGCCCTTTTTCCCACGCATTCATCGTGAATCGCTTTTCCATGACTGTATGCACATGTATCACATCGTGCCATCCGAGTCCTGTCACAGGGCAAATCAAGAAATACAGGACTCGGTCGGGAGCTTTCGATTTATCTGCCGATGCAGATGCTAAGGTCTGTTTTTCTTATACGTGGCTATGGTCCCACGAGACCACTCCCTCAACTAGTGAAAGACAAGACAGGATAAATCCTGTATGAGAACACAACACTGGCCAACCCACATCCAAGCCTTACCGCAACCATAATTAGATAGCAATTATGGTCTTTTGGGTGTTCTCTTCCTTTTCGTACGTACACGCTTGACCAAAGATGGTAGGTAGCCTGACGAAATGCTATCTAGGGTACGACCGTGTATCGTCGACTATCCCCTATCCATCCCCGTCTTTAGGTCGCTCATATAGCAACCAAGGCATACTCTTGGTTCTTCTAACGCAGACCTTAACCTCTCATGAGCCTAGTATAATCACCTGGAAGCTCATAGAGGGATACCAAGAATATCCTCACGTTCCCCGAAGCCGCTGCTTCGTTACCCAGTTCGCTGGAGCCTTTATCTAAATCAGATACTTGCTCCTACTCGTATACTTAAACGATGACCTACCGTATCAGGTTGCTCATCTATCTATGAACTGGTCTAAATTTCCTTGACTAAGAATCTTTACTTAGTTATTCTTCAACTAAGGTTTACCACTTAGCATTGTTCCCGTTATCCTTGTTAACTACGGTTATCCACCTAATCCTCAGAACTAGGGTTTACATAATGGATTAAGTGTCACTTAAGTTCATGACTTAACCCGTCTACAAATCCTGTCAAAATTGGCTAAGTATCCAAGTTCAAGGCTTAACCCTACAAACCATGCTCAAGTTGGTTAAGTATATTAAGCAATTCACGACTTAACCTCGTCCAATTATCATTCTAGATTGGTTAAGTATATATTAACTTGACCCTATCAATTTACTTAGTCAAATCGGTCAAGTGTATTCAAGCGATTCGTGACTTAGCCTTATCATGTTTTCACGTTATATTGGTTAAGTATTGGTTAACTTAACCACAATAAATTAACGAGTTAGATTGGATAGGTATAGGTCACTTAACCACATCAATTCATCATGTTTAGATTAGTTAAGTGTTTAACTTAACCCCATTAAACTACCAAGTGGGATTAATTAAGTCTAGGCTAACTTAACCCCATCCGATTTCCATGTTTAGACTAGTTGAGTCTAATCTTAACCCCATTCGTTAACCGTATTTTTCGGTTAAGCGTCATTAAAAAAACTTACTTAACCTTACCAAGTTATCGCGTTGGATTGATTAAGTGTTGGTTAACTTAACCCCATCCACTAGTCATATAAAAATGGTTAAGTGTCATTAGGCAAATCAAGTTACTTAACCTACCCAACCTTGTCATGTTTTGTTAAGTATCATTAGCCTAATCAAATTACTTAACCCATTTGTCCATGTCATATTTGGTTAAGAGTCATTAATCAAATTAACTTAACCCTATCATGTGGCATTAATTACTTAATGCACCTTCACCTCTCACATTAGACTTTGTTGTGGTTACTAGTTAAGCCGGTCGGTTCCGGGTAGCTTTACACCACAACTTGGTCTAACCTCGGGTTCAAGCACAACATGACCAACTTCTCACATTGGGTCCTATTGTTTGCAACTACTAGTTAGGCCGGTCGGTTCCGGGTAGTTTTACGTTGCAAACTCAACCCAACCTCGAGTTGGCCACACTTATATTATCTAAGTGTCATGTCCATCATGTTTCCCAAAACATGTTACAAGTTTTCAAGCATTTGGGTAGACCTAACTTAATAGGTAAATTCCCAAAGGGTAGACCTAACTTAATAGGTAAATTCCCAAGCTTATGTTTTTATGCATACTTACATGTCAACTTCCATGTTATATTTCAAGTCATGTTTTCAAGTTGTATTTTCATGTTATTAGAAATTACCCATAACATAACCCAACGCTTTTAAACTCGCATATACGTTCGCGACAACGTAATGGATTAAAAGAAGAGACTTGGCAAAGGCATGACAAAAATGGATATTAAGCCACAAGTTAATCATGGTGGCAAATGAGGCACAAATGTGTTCATTAACTTGCATGTTACATTCTTAAGCCTCAAAACATGCATAAACCCAAACTTGGCACATAAGCGAATCATGGTGACAAAAGATATGGAATGATGACTAGTAACTCGCATATATCATCATATAAGGGTTATGACTTAATATGCAAGTTGACATAAAGGTTATGAGGGTTCTCATGTTGCCTAATGCAACATTTCAACATAAAGGTTGTAGCTTTTAGCTCACAAGATCAAGATAATGACTTCATAAACTTGCATGACATGATAGCATGTATCATACTCAATGATCAAACCCAAACTTGCAACATGAACATTTAACTTCATAGTTAATATCTAAGAGCAGGGAAAGGGCTTACATTGCTATGAAGGCACAAAAGATATGACAAAGCCCTTATGCAATCAAATAGACCCAAAATGCAAGCTCTAACATAAAAACCCTTGAGCCAAAATGATCAAAACCCTTGCTTTATGATGCAAATATAGAAACTTGACTTGAATGCAAGCTAATGACACTCATACAAGCTTGAAAACACTTGTATGCATGGAAAATCTCTCATAGAAACCATTTAGAAATGTTATGAAGAGAGTGGAGGCCATGAGAGGTAAAATTTTGCCATAGTTTAGTTGCATGAATGAATAATGAGGATTTAGGATAGGTTAGGGTCTTATTTATAGATTAGGCAAGTGTTTTAGGCCATAGGATTAAACCTAGATTCAATCCAAGCCATCAAAGCATGTCTTGGGGAAGAAGTCAAGTGTAGGAACCATCTAGGGCCTTTAGATTAAAGATGAACCATGAGAACCATCCAAATGAAAAATTTGCATTTGAGCGAATCGGCCCACGGGTTGACAGCCAAACACCCTGGATTAATCCCTAGTCGACCCAGCAGGCTCGGGTCGACCTCAAAAATCGGCCGGTTCGGTTATTCCCCTCTCCCAATTCGCTGTTTTGAACATTTTTGCATATTTATTTATTTAATTTTCAATTATATATATATATCAATATATATATATATATTTCTCTGCGCAACCCATTTCACTTAATTAAGTATACTTTAATTTGGGAATTTTTCGTGAAACTTCGCGAGGCCATATCTTGGTCATACGGACTCCGATATTCGAAAACTCGGACTCTATTTCGCGTATTTTTCCGAGACGAACGCAATGGCATAGCCCATTTCCCTTGATTCAGATTTTACAGTTTAATTCTGCCTCCATTTATGTTATAACAGGTTATTGAAAATACGGGTTGTTACATTATTGATCCGTTGAAAGTGATCCGAAATGCATTAGTGGATGTTGCGAGTATTTCTTCACTAATGACAACTACAGAAGCCGCGGTGGTAGAGCAACCCGAAGATAAGAAAGCGAGAAAAAAAGAGGAGCTGATGAGAAAGAAAGTTTGGACGTTTACTATACTTCTACCAAAACATGTGAGATATAAATCAATCGAAGCCGATATGTTCTCTAAAGCTTTGAAGTTTGAAGAAAAGTTCAAAATGATTAAAAAATTGGGTTTAAGAGGGGATGTTGGAAAGTAAACCCAATTAATGTGGGTTCGTAATTTGTTATGTCTATTTAAGTTAATGGTTGTGTCTTATGAGTCAAAATTCATGTTAATTAATGGCGTGTATGTTCGTTAAGTGTTATGTCTAATAATGAAGGAGTGTCTATTGAATTGTAAGGTCATATAGACCATATAAATATGGGTGGTCATTTTGTATGATTGCAAGGAAGTAAGAAGGAAATTAAAAAAAATGTTTTCTTCCCCCATTAAAATTGAATATCCTTCTCCTCTTCAATCCAATAGATGTTACCATAACTTGCAGCCACCGTAGCAAAACACATCTTCAAACCATTGTGCTTTTCCTATGAAATCTACTCTCTCGGCAACCAAATAAGATGAGCAGAGTTCAATGCCAAATTGAGCCGTCGTACTGCTTCCATGAACTATTAGGTCTTAGATCTTCTAATTGTTCTTAGACTATTCAGTTGGTGTAATCACACATAATACCAAAATATGATTAAGTCATTGTTGGGCCGTGCAACCATTTGTCATTGGGGTCATCATTTGGATCAGGCAGGCTACCTGTTTGGTTTCAAAAATATGAGTAAGATGGTGTTTGGCCTATTTGTTTGAAGTTATTGTTTGGTTATACTATTGAATTTTAGAGAGTTTGCTTATTTATACATGCTGCAATTTTTTACTTGTTAATAAGTGACGTTGAATTTTTATTCATATAAAACAAAGATTTTATTTAGATGACATATTATAGGCCTAAAAGATAATATATTGTGTTTAAATATTTGTATTTAACCTTACGTGTAGTTGATCAACGGGTTGGTGTCCACGTACACGAATTTGTAACTATAATAGATGTTTAATTTACTGCTATTTATCTATGTTAGGTATTGTACCAATATGTCAAACACAAATGTACATCACAACTTATGCTTAACATTGAGAATTAAGAAAGAATTCACTTATAAACATAATTTAAAATAATTCTCGCCATAATGGAAAGTAAGTTCTCCACTACTTTATCATGACTAAATAGATAATCAAGCTGATATTAAATCTACAAGTAAAACGAAGGTTAAAATTGAAACTGCTTTCTTTAGCATAAACTTCATTAGGAGGCTTGAATAATTTTTTTGCAACTTACTTCTATGCATCAATTGGGAATTGTGGCAACGGACCTTCACAGTGGCAACTCTCTCTAATCATGTATCATGGTTTGGATATAATTTTTTTTTGATACCGAAGCCATATTTACAGCACATTATGAAGTAGAACTATTTTATCTCACAGATAATTAAACAAAAAAATGTTGAAAACAAAAGACATGAAAAGTCGTAAAAATTGCATGGGGCATATAGTGTAAACTCGTTTTGTACTTATATATACATCTTGAGAATTATCCCTCCTTACCAAGTTTCATATAACCATTTAAGAAAAAAACAAAAAGATGATAAGTACTTACCATGGATCCTTAAGATCAATTTTATAATCTTGGTTATTCATGCAAATTTACAAGTAGTACTTGCATGTGTCAAATAACCAAAAACTAATCCTTACTACAGCGGACCAAATTATCATGTAACATTGCTTATGAAACAAATACGTTGTTAACATTTTTTTCAAAATAAACATAGTAACACTGATACATGTATGCTATTTTCAAATGGTGAAGACACTGCAGATTCGTTTACCTTCCCCCATGTTTATAGTATATACCCTTACTAAACTTGGATAACAATGGTGCTCCTTATTCAAATTCATACTCGTACGTGTTATACTTATGAAAAGAAAAATTAAACAAATTGTCATTAATTCACATGGATACAACAATATCAAATGTATGGGATCTTAAAGTGTGTAACCCAACTTAAACTGAACCAAAATGTTGTTGTATTACTTAAACACAAAAGTGGGCAAACCTCGAAGTTTTTTCCAGAGGAAGACGGGTGTGTAGCATGAAGCTACACAGCCGGTTACGCCTAGTCATAATAGATAATAATATAAGCTGGTTGACAGGCCCAACCAGTAGCAAAATAAGTCTAGACCCAGCTGGTCAATAAAAATAATACAAGTACTAGGCAGAATATGTACATCATAGAGGAAAAGAAAACATAATATATAGATACACAGCCAAAATAAAACATAGATAATAATCGCTAGCTACTTCTGGTTCAAAGAGGGAAGAGGGAGCTGATTTCTTGCGATCCTGGAGAATGTGGCATGGGGAGTGAATGCCTGGAGCAAGCATGCCTAGATGATCTTATCCATGATTCGAAGAGATACAGGATATGATAACAGGTACCCATCAAAAGTTTCAAGGGTCTGCCAAAGATGGCTGCTTTGCGTTCTAACCAAATACGCCATGAAAATAAAGCCACTAGAGAATCTATTAAGGGGTCAGGGGGGTTATGCTGCCAGTATTTAAAGAATGAGCTGATGGAGGGGATGAAGCCAAGGATGAAAGAGCTGATTGCAGCCCACACTGCGGAAGAGAAGTCGCATTCAAAGAATAGATGTGAAAGGGATCCATTGTTTTGATAACAGAGAACGCATATAGGATCAATATTGTTATTGAAGCGGTGAAGCCTGTCTCTTAAGTTGATGCGATTGTGGATAAGAAGCCACTGGAAGAAGATTATGCGAGGAGGTAAGTAACATTTCCAAATACGAGAGAAATAAAAGCTTCGGCCTGGATGGATCAATTACTTATAACAGGATGCAATGAGAAGGAATTGGATGGGCCTAAAGCCCAAAAGAATGAATCAGGTTCGGTTGACAATTGAGTAGTGTTGAAAGTATGCCCAATTGAATTGATCTCATTTAAGGAATCAATGCCCAGGATTGTTGGAGGAAAAAAAGCTCACTGAGCCAAGTTCATGGGCCAAGGCCACCATAAGCAGGCCATGTCGGTTGGCTGTTGTAAGGATAGGAAAAAGAGTGGATAATGGGATCTGTTCTTTCCAAATATCCAACCAAAAGAGACATGATTCACCATTACCAATTTTTACATGAAAAAGGGATTTAATTCTCGCTAAGGTGGATAAAATTCCTTTCCAGAATGGTGAGAGTCTAGCATCTAGTCTGAAGTGGAGGATGAGGCAAACCTTGAAGTTACAGTTGAACAACAATACTGAATGATTGTTTAACAGCAATTCCTAATTTACCAATGGCTCAAGTAGTCAAAACTGAAGGAAGAATGGTTGGAGATAAAATTTTGTGCAAAACAGAGGCACTGTAGTAAAAAAAAAATGAACGTCATACAGTTTGTCACAAATCGAAGAACATGTAGTACAAAAAAGCGGAGGTAAACATGAAATTGAATGCATTTTAACAAAATAATGAATAAGAGTTTGTACCAGACCCGATCAGAAAAAATACCATCTGCATGCAATGAGACAAAAGGAAGCACATGTTGGAAAGTAAACCCAATTAATGTGGGTTCGTAATTTGTTCTAATGGTTTTGTCTTATGACTCAAAAGTCATGTTAATTAATGGTGTGTCTGTTCGTTAAGTGTTATGTCTCTTAATGAAGGGGTGTCCATTGAATTGTAAGGTCATGTAGACCACTATATAAATATGGGTGTTCATTTTGTATGGTTGTAAGGAAGTAAGAAGGAATGAAAGTAAGAAAAATCAATATCCTCCTCCTCTTCAATCCAACAAATTGGTATCAGAGCGTCAGATTGAAACTGTGACTTTTCTATTCTTCTCACCATTTGTTCTCACAAAAGAAAACTTCGAACAATGGAGTAATAAAAAGAAAGGAGAGTTGATCTCCAATGGGCTTTGGGAGATCGTTGATAATGGCTATGAGTGGCCAAAAGACATTAAAAATATAACGGAGAAAGAGAGTGAGGCATTTACAAGATTAAGATGGAAAGATCATCAAGCTCATGTTGCAATGCGTGAGAACATTGATGAAGAAGCTTTCGACCATATAATTGGAGAAAAATCCGCAAAAGAATCGTGAGTTTTATTGAAGGAGATTTATGGTAAGGAGGATGAGAAGAAAAATAGTGAGGAGGAGAGAGATGTTGAAGTCGAAAAATTGGAAGACAAGGCTGATTATATGGCTCTGAAAAGAGTCGAGCAGGAGGAAGCTGTTGACGATCAAGAACTCGTTGAGGAAGTCATTGGGAAAATGGATAATGATGAGATTGCTAATGACGATGATACAAAAATTGATGATATAATGAACGTAGAAGGGGCTGCCGATGAGGAAGCAAAACAAAATGAAACAACTGACTTCAAAATTGAACAAATGGCCATTACAGGTTAAAATGAGGTGACTTCAGCAGAGAACGGAAAAGATGAAGAGGACGAAAACAAAGGAGTTGAAAATGAAGTGACTCAAAATTATATTCCTATTGCGGATGAAGAAGTAAAAAAGAAAACGAGAGTTGCTTCAACTGAGGATAACTATGTTTTAGATGAAGACCATGTCAAAAATGAAAGGAATAATTCAAAGTCTGGTGAAAAGTCAATGAAGATTGGTCACACTATCGAGGAAGATCAAATTGCTAAAACTACTGTTAATGGGCTAGATTCAACTTCATAAGTACAAACACTGATGTTGGAAAAAGAGCATGATGGTTCTAAGATGCGAGTAGCTGGAAAATTTGATTGTAACGCTTTGGTTGTGGAAAAAGAGACAGATAATGAAATTTCAATGATGGATATCGATGAAGATACAAATCATGATGCGTCTAACTTACAGTCTCATTTTGTGGAAGTGGGAATTGTGCTGGAGATAGTGTTGCCTTGCTATATGCACCCAAAGAACTAACGAACTTGCAAACGGCTAATTTTAACCAGAAAATTTGTGTTCAACTCATTCAAAATGCTTTGATGATGCCAGCATATGTCATTACTGCGAATGCATGAGTAGAAGGTGCGGTTGTTGTTGGCAAGCTTTTGGAGCAGGATCAAGCTGACGCTGGATATGATGTTGCTAAAGGTGAATATGTTGATATGGTAAAGGCTGGTATTATCGATCCGTTGAAAGTGATCAGAAATGCGTTAGTGGATGCTGCGAGTATTGTTAGAATTTGTGATACAATATTTCCATTTGTAGAAGATTTGGAATATATTATTGATTATGTTGATAGAATATTTCCAATTAGTGAAGATTTGGGAAATATTGTTAATTTGAGTAATATAATATTTCCAACTGCAAAAGATTTGGAAGATATCAGAAATTTATCGCATCTTTTGCAAAATTAGGCAAGGCAATAAATTACCTACATAAGTGGAAGGATTTGAAGAAGATTTATTTGTAGGATAGTGAAGTAAGGAATTAATTCCCTAATTGGTTGGTTAAACAAGGAAGCCTATCAGGAGAATTGGAGAATTAATTAGGCATTGATTTATATCATAAATCAATTATTTCAACCCCAAGCATTAATCCTTATATAAGGATAGGGATTAGGTAATGTATTAATCATCTCAAAAATGTGAGGTGTATCATCTCTAAAAGTTCTTCTTCTTCCCTAATATCAGTCTTGTAATTTTTCTTATTGAGAAAAGTAATAAAAATCTCCTCCCCATTGAAGTGGACGTACACTATCTCATGATAGTGGAACCACTATAAATTTGTGTGTTCTCTGTTTCCTTTATTTTTTTCTGTGATCTGAGATTGATATTCATTTCAAGCTGTTTGTTCTTTCACATCATTGCAAGATCCTATTGAGGTTTTTCTGCTGAAAGGGATTGAATACCCCTTACAACGGGCAATAAATTACCTACATAAGTGCAAGGATTTAAAATTTTTTTTTTATGGGATAGTGAAGTAAGAATTAATTCACTAATTGGTTGGATAAACAAGGAAGCCTATCAGGAGAATTGGAGAATTAATTAGGCATTGATTTATATCATAAATCAATTACTTCAACCCCAAGCATTAATCCTTATATAAGGATAGGGATTAGGTGAATGTATTATCATCTCAAAAATGTGAGGTGTATCATCTCTAAAAGTTCTTCTTCTTCCTTACTATCAGTCTTGTAATTTTTTTATTGAGAAAAGTAATAAAATCTCCTCTCCCCAAGTGGACATACACTAACAAGACGTTAGTGGAACCACTATAAACCTCTTGTGTTATTTCTTTTATTGCTAGATATGTGATTGCTTTGCCGGTGACTATCTATTATTTGTTTTTCCTTACCATCAATCCGTTCCTATTCATTTTTTTTCGCAACAAATGGTTTCAGAGCAACGAGGTTGATTGAAAAAGGGTGTTAGGAATTATGGCAGGAGATAAGGAGAATTCAGCAATTGTATCAAGGACATATGTCAAAGGGACATATATGGCAGCAGGATCTCGGTTAGCAATAGAAAGATGGAATTGGGATAAAGACTTCGAGAAGTGGCAATGGAGGATGAAAGCTGTTCTGATGAGAAACAATGTTCACCCTATGGTGTTTGCTCATGAGGAGTTGACGGATGATATTTCAGCCGTGGAAAGGAATGAGATGGAACAATAGGCATTTACTACTTTACAATTGGCAATGGGAGAAAATGTCATTTCAGAGATTAGCGGTGAGACCACTGCTAAGGACATTTAGACCAAGCTAGAAAAAATCTATTTAAAGAAGTGACTAACCAACCGTCTGATTTTGCTGAAGACATTTTTCACCATGCGGATGAGAGAGGGTACTTCGGTGAAGGCACATCTTGATGTGAAGGTAGGTCTTCTATCTGAGGACTTGAAGGATCAGATGAAGGGGTTGAGTGATTGTAACACCCCGTAGTTCTGTTAACACTAAAGTTGCTAATTAAATAATAAATGTGTAAAGGGGAGATGTATCTAATGTGCATACAAATAAATGTGTAAAGGGGAGATGTATCTAATGTGCATACAAATAAATGTGTAAAGGGGAGATGTATCTAATGTGTACGTATTTATATTTGATGGATTGACAAATAATAATAAATGTTGGTAATGTACATTAAGAAAGTAATTATGACATAATTTGAAATAGGAGTAATTTACAGCCCTTAAATTGTGAACATAATTGGCTTCACTTTAGAACGGATGGCTTTGATTAACCCTGGCTTCATCGACGGCTCAAATTAACTTGCAATTCTATATATACACCCTAGGTCTCTAGATTAAAATTCACATAAAAATAAGAACTGTAACCGCCATGCTGTCGGGAGAAAACTAAGGAGAGCCTCCACTTGAAGAGACGAACAACAAATCAATTCAAAGCTAATCTATTCAACTCATATCAAAGAACAAAGCTTCAACAATGGTTCAAACAATAAATCAGCAACGCCGCAACATTTCTACAACAAAACCAATTCTTAATTCATTAGCCGTGTTATGTAAATTCTAGTTATTTTCAGATCTAAATACTTAATTATAATATGGCGATGAAATAAAGTGAAATTGATATAAGTTTAGTTATATTTGTGGGATGCGAATTAAGATTTATGTCATGCCTTATATTGAAATGATAATAGAACGATGTTGGTTATGTTATATGTGAAATTTTATAATATTAATTTATGCCTGTGATTTGATTTATCATGATGAATTGGGAATTATGAATGAGCCTATTCATGTGTATAGCCTGTTATGACAAGTTGTAGTTTATTATGTTATGCAAGTATTAGGTTGTAAAACCATACCACTTATGTGACCAAATGCTAGATCTATATGTTTAACATGATTTGTATGTACTTGAGATCTCATGTATATATAATTATGTGCTAAAAACATCTATGCCTACTTGATTAAGTTTACACATATGTTCATATGTTCGCACAAATATTGCTAGTCATAAATTGGATCCATGTCACGATCCACTTTAATACATGCCTTATGTCATGATTTTAGATCTAGTTCATGTGATAAAAATTATACATGTCTCGTCATATGCTAGTTATGTCTAATTCATGAGACACTTATTTGGATTTCCCCTTTTTATGCAAGTTGAAACCCATGAATTATGCTAAATTGCAAGTTTACACCTCTGACATTATAGTATTCATGTTGGTCATTTTGCAAGTTCGCCACTATAATGTTCATGATGGCTATTTTGCAAGTTCACCCCTATTATATTCATGTTGACTATGTCATAAATGCCTAATTACACCTATGTCATGTTTATGTTTATTTATGCCAATTTGTGTACGCTAAATTAGGCTAAGTTTTTAGCCTAATAATTCATAAATCATGCGAACAGAAATTTAGGCTAAGATGGTTAGCCTAATATTTAGACGGGGTAACGATGGGTAAAATTGGTAATTCTTAGGAAAAATGCCATAAATTAGTCATTAATCACATAAGTGATTTATGGAACAAAATGGTATTAATTATATACCTAAATTAATAAGATTGATTGGAAATAAATTTGGCAATAATTTGAATTTGAATAATTTACATAATTAAAATGTAAATTAGAAAATACGAATATGCTTAGCACGAGGTTGGATTTAGTTGTGATGTAAACCTGCCCGGACCCGCCCGGCTGTCCAGTAATCACAATGATACCTATCCAATGTGAGTGGCTAAGCATTAGGCCCAATAAAGACCCAAGGTTAGACTGAGTTGTGGCGTAAGACTGCTCGGACCCAACCGACATACATGCAGCCACAACAATATCTGTCTAATCTGAGAGGTTGGTGCTCTAATAAGACAATTAGAGCTGAGTTAGGACTGATAGGGTTAAGTCAATTTAATAAATACTTAACCAAATTCAACATGTTAACTAAATTGGTGGGTAGGGTTCGGTTAATCTGGACACTTAACCAATTTAATATGTTGACTAGGGGAGTGGGTAAGGTTAAGCAAATGTTTAACCATTATAACATGATTAACTGGACTAGTGATTGAGGTTAAGTTAATTAGAACACTTAACCATAGAAACATGTTAGTTAGACAAGTGATTGAGTTAAGTAAGTTAGAAACACTTAACCAATATAACATGAATAACTAGGGTTAAGGCCGCTTAACCAGTATAACAAGATGGGTGACTGGGGTTAGGTTAACAGGAAACACTTAACCGTTGTAACAGGTAGTTAAATAGATGGTGAGGTTAAGTTAACACCAGGAGGCAATACTTAACCAGAGTAAAATGATAAGTAGGAGGGTTAAGTTAACTGGAATTTATTAATGACACTTAACCACAACAACCTGAGGAACACGTGGGGTTAAGTTAACAATTAAAAACACTTAACCAATATGATATGAGGAATGGGCGGGTTAAATTAACATGAATAAACAAACACTTAACCATAAAATAAATATGATTGAATCAGTGGAAGGGTTGAGTACATATCAGGGTTGGTGGGTAATATCAGTAAATATAGGCCCACAAACTTAACCGTTATTGAACATGCTTGAATCGGTGGGAGGGTTAAGTACATCACGGGTAGGTAGGTAATATCTGTATATATAGGCCTACAGACTTAACCAATAGGAAACCCTAGTAACGGGGACTCATTTCAGCAGTAACCCAATTAGGTATCAATGATACCCTGAACTAGGCAGGGTGGGGCACGATTACTGGGCTGATTGTAAGCGGTCAAAGCAACGGCGGTTGGTGTACAGTGTGGGTTCTAACGGAGTGCGGGCGTGCACACACTCCGGAGCAGACAAGTCAGGGTACTGGGGCATCAGTAGTATACCCTACACATTCTAGGAATTGTGTGTCGGGCCGCCACTATGGGACTTGATACACCCCATGGTGGGACCAGCATAGATATCTACAATCGAATAGGGACGTATGACACCCGCGACACAGGCGTACAGATAGGGAGCCGACCAATAGGGTAGTAAGGGTACATCTAACATCTTCATAGAAATTGGTCTGATTGAGGTGGAATCCTCATACTAGATGTATACCTAAAGGCTACCACAACTGCGGGGATTGGGATCGCGTTGCAATATTAGCATTTGATATAAATGACTAGTTAGGACACTAGTTAGGTGGTGCAGAGCAATTAGATATCATTTTAATGGTGTAGCCTAAGAAACCTTGCGATGTTATTCTTGATAGAAACCATGCGATGTAATACTTGATAGGAATTATGGGATGTTATACTTGATTTATCGTGCATGTAGCTTACCTTGCCATCATGCTTATGTTTACTTTCAGTTTATTCATGCCATGTTATCTTTACCTATTTTTATGCTGAAAGTCACTAGGACTTACTCAGTCTTTATGACTTACCCGTTTTGTTTCGCCTCTTTTTCTTCCGTCCCCCCCCCCCCAGGTTCACAGGGTGGGAATATAGCTTAGTTCGGATCTTACCAAGCCCCAAGGCTCTTTCATGTAAGGCTTGGATTCCTCTTGGCTATGGCTTGCTTTGCTTTATTGGGGAATACTACAGTTTATTTTTATGCTTCTTTGTTTTTTAGCAAGACAAATATTTTAGCTATGTATTTGGGTATTGGAAGTTGATGGGCTTTTATTGTAAACAATTCTACTTAATAAATGATTTGAAGTACTTCTACTTTACTTTCCGTTGTTTTATATATGTCTGTCTTGTAATAGTTCCAGTACCCATAATGCTCCATTGAAGTTAAGGCATTCCCTTTGTGAGTGACCTTAACGGATGTGGGGTGTTACAGTGATGGTAGAGGAGCTGGTATAGGGAGAGGGGAGAAGAAGAAGAAGAAAATAAAGTCAAGAGATGGGAAGCACGGTACTTTGATAGTCAAGGGTTGGAGCCTACAGTTCTCGTAGAAAGATGTCAAAGCTAGGCATATGAGAAGGGACTTTGAGTTTCTGCATAGGCAGAACATGATCAAAAGGGAAAGCTTCAACAAGGTAGGATTTTGCCAAGAGGATGTGCTTGATAAGAGGAAGAAGGGATCGTCTGAAGTTGGTCAGAGATCAAAGGAGAAAGCAGTGGATATGCATAAGTCTTTGCAAACTGCTAAATTCAGGCATTGCTCGAATGGAATCGCTTATCGAAATGCTAGGTGCCATGTGGTGGCATGGTGTGT
The DNA here is from genome assembly GCA_030737875.1 of Allium sativum. Taxonomy (NCBI): domain Eukaryota; kingdom Viridiplantae; phylum Streptophyta; class Magnoliopsida; order Asparagales; family Amaryllidaceae; genus Allium; species Allium sativum. Next base: position 84,064,879 of record CM060921.1, read on the forward strand.
GGAGAAGGTTGAGATGGTTCATGGAGACGTTTGTTTTCATGGTGAATATTGATAGGTCTTACTTGAAGGGGTTACTTTGTACACTTTGTTGGCAGACAGAGGCGTTGCCGGAGTTTGTTGACAAAGTGCAATGGGTGATGGTTATGCCGAAGCTCATTGGGGGAAGTAACCATGTGTCTTGTCTGAGAAGATGCTTAGAGTAAGAGGATATAGGTGAGTTGGTATGCTTTCAAGGAAATATAGTATCAAGGTGGAGATTGTTAGAATTTGTGATACAATATTTCCATTTGTAGAAGATTTGGAAGATACTATTGATTATGATGATAGAATATTTCCAATTAGAGAAGATTTGGGAAATATAGTTAATTTGAGTAATATAATATTTCCAACTGCAGAAGATTTGGAAGATATCAGAAATTTATTGCATCTTTTGCAAAATTAGGCAGGGCAATAAATTACCTACATAAATGGAAGGATTTGAAGAAGGTTTTTTTTGGGATAGTGAAGTAAGGAATTAATTCCCTAATTGGTTGGATAAACAAGGAAGCCTATCAGGAGAATTGGAGAATTAATTAGGCATTGATTTATATCATAAATCAATTACTACAACCCCAAGCATTAATCCCTATATAAGGATAGGGATTGGGTGAAGGCATTATCATCTCAAAAATGTGAGGTGTATCATCTCTAAAAGTTCTTCTTCTTCCCTACTATCAGTCTTGTAATTTTTCTTATTGAGAAAAGTAATAAAATCTCCTCTCCCCAAGTGGACGTACACTAACAAGACGTTAGTTGAACCACTGTAAACCTCTTGTGTTATTTCTTTTATTGCTAAATCTGTGATTGCTTTGCTGGTGACTATCTGTTGTTTGTTTTGCCTTACCATCAATCCATTCCTATTCGTTTTTTCCGCAACAAGTATTTCTTCACTAATGACCACTACATAAGCCATGGTGGTAGAGCAACCCGAAGATAAGAAAGCGAGAAAAGAAGAGGAGCTGATGAGAAAGAAAGTTTGGACGATTACTATACTTCTACCAAAACACGTGAGACATAAATCAATCGAAGCCGAGATATTCTCAGAAGGTTTGAAGTTTGAAGAAAAGTTCAAAATAATTAAAGAATTGGGTTTAAGGTGGTGTTGGAAAGTAAACCCAATTAATGTGGGTTCATAATTTGTTGTGTCTATTTAAGTTAATGGTTGTGTCTTATGAGTCAAAAGTCATGTTAATTAATGGTGTGTCTGTTCGTTAAGTGTTATATCTATTAATGAAAGGGTGTCTAATGAATTGTAAGGTCATGTAGACCACTATATAAATAAGGGTGGTAATTTTGTAGGGTTGTAAGGAAGTAAGAAGGAAAGAAAGTTAGAAAATTCAATATCCTCCTCCTCTTCAATCCAACGGCGCAATATTTTGGCGAACGTATGACTGGAGGAATCAAACCTAAAACTGGAGAACTACGGACGAAAGTTCGTCAGAGTGAACAAATAGTCGGAAAACATCAGAGCTATCAAATCGGTTGTCGAATTTTGTGGCCTAAGAGGTTACGTAAAAGAAGCGGTTAATTTAGGGATGGAGAAGCGAAGGAGAAGAATAGAGGAAGCTACGCTACTTTTTGTGGTAGTAAGAGTTATTTAGTGAACGGAATTCTTTTTTATAAACTTTTTTAATTGCGAAGCGGGAGGGGTCGTAAGAGAATGACACGTCAGATATGCAATAAAACCAACGTTCCAACTCCGCAAGTCTTCTACTTTACTTTCTTTCTAATATAGGTAATAGATTATAAAACTATAATTTCTAATATTTAAGGCATAAAATCATATATTTATATCAAAATATTAGATTAAATATTAAAGCTTTTATAAATCTTAATAAGAAATCAAAATAAGTATTAAGTTACAAATAGTATTTGTGATAATGTAACCCAAAATTGTTATGAAATCATATGAATAATATATAAGTTAAACTATGCTTGTTTAAACTATATTAAAGATGAATAAATTTATATTTTATAACAATATCAAAAAGTTATATTAACTTTCTACATTATATTAACATGTCTATATAATTTTATTAATTTATATACTTTTAATATATATATATATATTGACACAAGAAATAAGAAAATAAGTAGACAAATAAAGTTAATAACTAACTGACAACTGAAATGATGGAGGGAAGTTTGAAATTTTAAACTTTTGAAATTCAAAATTTTAATTTTATTATGTCGACATGACCATTTATGTATGTCGACATATATGTAGAAAATCAAAAGACATATTGTTTTGATTTCTTGGTTTTATATTATCGATTTATATTTTAGGTTTAATTATTTCCTAAAATAATATTAATCCAAACAAAAAGTCAAAATTTATGTTTATAGTTATTATAATAATATTATTTTGAACTTCTAAATTTCAAATTTGAATTTTAAATTTCAAGTTTGAATTTTAAAGTTTAATTTTCAAATTCAAAACTAGGCAAATAAAACATCCATTCAACCAAAAAGGAATATAAAAATTAATTAAGGCATACCCTATTTTTAGATCCATTTCTTTGATATTTTCTGAATTCTGAATTGTTGTGAAACAAATATTTGAATCTCCAGTTTCTGGCTCTCCGTCGCTTGATGACGAATCTGAATCATATTTACATCTTCCAAAATTTGATGATGAAATCAATGATTTAGTAGTTTAACCAACTTGGCTTTAAAATTTTGAATTTTGAATGAACGGACGCTTTAACTACTATAACCCCAAAATTCATTATATATATTTATAAACTCTTCTTTTTCTTAATTGATGTGTCTTTCGGCCAGTAATCATCAGCATAACTCTTTCCCTACAAAATAATATACCTTTTCAAAGAATCAAGTGACTTTTCAAAATAACAAATTGCAATTTGAAATTATAACATCATGATGATTATATACATATCTATTTAAACTTTTCAAGAAATCATATCATGATAACTTGAATTTTCAATCAAATTGAATGCAGACTCATTTAATACCGATGCAAGACAAGAATTTAAACTAGTGATCAAAATTTGCCATTTAAAATTTTCAAAAATCAGATTATGAACTTTTTGAAAACCTTGCTCTGATACCAATTGTTAGGGAATGCGGAATGGATCGTTAAGGCAAAACAGACACTAAAGGAGGGTAAATAGTGTTTGTGAGAATTTAAATAAAATCTAAAATTTGTGTAAATTACTAAATGAATCAAACACCACAAACATAATCACAGACACAGATTCAAACACAAACAAAAGAATAAACAGAAATAAAAATGCAGAAAAGGAAAGAACACAATAGATTTTATACTGGTTCAGATTACTCCTACATCCAGTCCGATGCAACGCTAAATTGCGCAGAGTTTTTTTACTATATTAAATTCCAATTACAACCTCTTTGATTTCACGGCTACAAGGGATACCACCGATTCCATCCTTGATTTCACGGCTACAAGGAATAAAACCATTTAACCCCAAATACCACCCAGACAATTACAATTAGCCCTGTAACTCTTTAAGAATACTTGATTCAGAGAGTAGAAAGTGTAAAGAGAAGAAGTTTGATCAAAACATAATTAAATTCAATAGAGTATAAGTGTAGAAATCACAAAAATGATTATGAATAATAGTATAAAGAAAGAGGATGAAGTTAGAGAAGAAGAGATAATTAAAATTTCGAATTCAAACCCTTTTTATAATGTGTGAAAGGTTGCAACGTTTCTGGAGCATTACAAATGGTGAAAAGACACTTCCTTGAAAATTTAAATTTCTGACAGTTATATGTCGACATACACTTTTTTGTATGTCGACATACTTATCATTTTTATGATTTTTAAAGTATTTAAATCAATATTTAAATTCTGGAAATTCCTGAAACAAAACTAGTTGCTAAAACATTATTTTTCAAGTGTAAAAACATAAGAAAAAATTAATTAAACATATTATTAAATACTTAATATATATATATATATATATGTGTGATATGAAAACTATATAAAATATAATTACAAACATATATAATATAATTGTAAACAGATATATAGGAATTTATAAAGGAATATTTATAAGTTATATATAAACAAAAGGTTATATGAAGAATCAAATATAAACTTAGTAAACTATATTTAATAAAACTATAAAAATAAGAATACTTAAAAATTAGGAAATATATTTGAAATCATAAGTTTGAAATTTTTTAATCAAAATTTTAATAATATAAATAAATATTCTAAAGTGTAAAACCATATACATATGTATAAAATTCTAAGGTTTAAAATTATAAAACTATATAAACTTATATATATTAAAACTTTAAACTTATATGTTTGAAATCATAAGTAAAATAATTTGAAATTAGAATTTTAATTTTGAAAATCAAATTTTGAAATTTGAAAATTTGAAAAAGAGAACTTGAAATTTGAAATTTGAAAACAAAATTTGAATTTGAATCTAGATTGCTATTCAGAGTCTTACATAATCTAGACTCTATTACTATATTTTTCTTGAACTCTTTAAATCTTCATATCTTGATAACTCATGATTCTTGAATCTATCTTGAATTCTAAATCGTTTGAAACTCTAAAACTATACAGTCTTCAGTACTTAAGTCCTGTATACCAATCCTGCATATATATATATATATATATATATATATATATATATATATATATATATATATATAGAAATATTAGTATATATTTTATAATCAATGATAATTGAAATAAGGTTGTTGTCATCAAAACTCAATTCTCCAAAATAACCCACTCCAGGTTTTTCTCTAACAACAGTTCATTGTATACCAAGTTTTTACCTCCCTTACATTTTCCTGATTTGAATTTCATTCTCCTCCTTTTAAGACTATTTAAAGAGCTTACTGACTCATCCATAGATGAATCCCTAACAGCAGCTTCATCACTAAAATGAGCTTCATTATAATCCTCTAAATTACTACCAGCATCCTGATTATCATCAAGATTACTTAAAACCATATCACTTACAATAATTTGCTCTTTTTCCTCTTGCATTTCCACATTATAAGGTTGAGATGCTTTTGTATGCCTGGAATTATCAACTTTATTTTTATTATCCAAACTCTTATCCCCCACAGAAATGTTATCAACTTTAGGAGTTTGGAAGTTTGCTATGATTAACTTCTGCATTCACATCTCCTATAACATCCACATTCTTCAGATTTAAGTTGAAGTCCTTAACTGAGCCATTCATTTGTTTATCTTTAACATTTAATGATTCATCTAAATCCATTCTAGTGTAAGAAGAAGAGTTATTCTTTGGAATCCATACTTTGTAGTTTAAACATGCATAAGGGGTCCATTCATAACAAACCCTTTGCCAGACTATATCACCATTATCATATTGAATTGGAACAACCTCGGGGAATTTAAAGTCTATATTTACTCTAACTAATATTCTAGCATAGGAGATTCGACAAGTGTTTTCTGTTATACTGTCCATTCGAAGAGGATGACCCAATAACGAAGCTATCCTAGTTAAAGCTTCTACAAACCAAAAATCAAGATCTAAGTTTGGTAATTTAACACAAATTGGAATGGTATGAATAAATTCCTTCGTAAGTTTCATTCCAACCATCCATTTTTTTCATAAAAATCAACCTTTTATTATAATAATATGGTCCTTCAACTAAGATCTTATCACAATCCTCTGGTAATTCACACTTAATTATGAAAAATCCGTTGTCTCTCGTATATAGTTGGTAACTGCCTTTCAATTTTCAATTCCTATCGATATAATCTTTTAAGAAATTATAATATGGTTAGCTGCCATAAACGTAAAAAACAATTGAATTTATCCATTTTTCCCTTGCTTTGTTCACTAAATTATCGCTAATGACAGCTACCTTAAGATTATCCCGATTCAATGGCTCATATTAACTAAGTTGGATAACATTTTGGTGCAAATTGTTCTCTATCACAGCTTCTATCTGCTTTTTAGATTGAAAAGCACTAAATAAAGTAGAACTTGCCTGAGAATTTGATGTTAGATCTCGAAAATCATTTTTAGAACCTAGATCTGGACTTTGCAAGCTTCCATGAACTACTAGTTGACCTCTTCTTGCATGTAACTAAGAAGTAGAAATATCGGGAGGAATAGTCGATCTATAGTCAGAATCTAAAAGGATGTTAACTTTAGACGGTGATTTAGAAGGTTGAAGAGAAGAATCCTCCATGACTCGCTGGGTTTTCTATTATATTTTCAGTTAGCCTAGTTTCTGAAACATACTTATAATGAAACATATGTTGCTAATATAATTTCGGAAGGCGTATGTGCAATTAGTATTTGATTATCAACTTATGTATACTTTGATGTCACTCCCATGCAAACAAACTTATCCTTTTCCCTCTTTTAAATTTCTGTTTCTTCTGCTAAATAAATCCAGAGGGTACATTTGTAACTTATTTCGGTTCACTTGAGTCAACAAATTTTAGATCTATGCACCGAAATTAACAGGTTTAACTTGTCATTTTTCAGTATTCATTATACTATATATTTGTTGTTTATACAGTATATTTCATAACTTTAATAGTGGAATTAGTGCAAGGAATGAAGTTCTGGGGTTCAGGAATAAAAAACTGCATCATGTATAAGTGTTGTGTTGAAAAAACTCTTGTTTGTCATTTTCTCGCAAGACGACATTATCTTTTGTCATTGAAATTAATTGATGTTAATCATTTTCTAAGAAATTGTGTGTATCACCGTAACACTAACATTCCTTTTAGCAAACTTCTGATAAATATAACATTCTAAATTACATATGGAAATACTCCTATGCATTGCTAACTTTCTATTTTTTTTCAACTTTAAAGCTGTTACTTTGATTCATATTACACTTTATTCTGCCAGGATTTTGAGTTACCAAAACTATGGTTATACTTCACAGTCTTGTCCATGTCGTATTTTAACTTACTATATGCTTGTAGCTTCTTTTATCATTTTATTATCGGTTTGCTTTTTTTTCCACTAGAAGACAGTATATTCTATCAGCAAATATATCATCTTCTACATTGCATAGCGAAGATATCATTTTCTTTTGACAAGTGAGTTGAGAAATTAAGTCATTTGATTGGGGATAATTAATCACGTAAGTGCTTTTAGCTTTGACATTAAATCATTTTTATTTGCTTTGCATTTTGCGAGAAAGCATGTTTCTTATTATTACTTAGTTATTTTCTGCTATGCGGGTTTAATTGGTTGATTGATTTTTTATGGGCTGACTACAAGATATTCAAATGGCATTCCATTAACTCCATTCATCTATAATGGGATATGGTAAGTAATGGTTGCAACTTCTGTCTTTCCCATTTCCTGTGTTAGGCATTGAAAATATCAACTAATATAGTTTTTTGTATGGAATTGTAACTTGCTCCACATCATGTGTTCATGTACATTGTAAACTTATTGTAAGATGATCAAATGATGTACGTGTGTGTGCGCATATCAGTCTATTTAGTGTGTTTGGTGTTTTCATGCAGACTTGGATATTTGAGTTGGACATGTGTGTTTGGTTGCGTATCAGTTCTCTTTATTATTGCACAGATATTTTGGTTTGTCGCTCTTACGCAGTTTCATTTCCCTAGTAAGTTAGGAATTTTTTTTCCTTTTCATCTCATTGCGGACATATGTAGAGGTGGTAATGGTGCACTGCACTACAGTAATGATGCACCTAAGCACCGTTGTAGTGGTGCAAATGCACCACACAGTGGTGCATCTGCACCACTGTAATGGTGCAGCAACACCACTAAGTAGTGTTGTTGCACCACTGCATTGGTGCAATTCACCACTGTGGTGCACTTGCACCACAACAGTGGTGCACATGTGCACCATTACTTTGGTGCAGTGCACCATTAGCACCATTGCATAATGTCCAACGATGACAACGATAATTCAAAGAAATCACATTATTTCACTAATAGATAATTAATAATGAGAATTAATTGAGCTTATACTATACCATCTTGCTTCCGTCCATGTTTCTTTCATTATATTGAGACTGCCCAATCCTGTAATGTTGAAGCTCAAGTGGAGTTAAAGCATTAAAGAGACAAACAATGGAACAATCTGCAGTGTGGACTAAAAGGAAGCAATAAACGACATTGCTTAAGCGGTATGTTCCAGAACCAAAGGTTGAAGGAATAAATATGTATGTTTTTAACATGCATCATAAATAGGTTTGTTTTCATAATTTTGTCTAATGTTGTATGACGTTTGTTTATGAATTTATGTAAATTTTGTCTACGAATATTGTATTCATATTACTTTATGAAAATGATGATTAGTAATTATATTTTCATATGGTAGTTTCTACTTTGATACGATGTTATGTATATTGTTTAGTTGAAATATGATGAAATGAGTGTAGATTATTGATATAAATATTGCAATGGAACGTGACAATGGTGGAGTTGAAATATCAGGAACTAACGACATCATTTATATAATGTTGTTAGTTCTATGAAAAGACAAGTATATTCACTACAATAACATTAAAAAACATTGTGAAATATTAGTAACAATATCTATAATCCGCTGTTGAAAACAGAAGCAACACACACTTGAAAACTATTAACAGCTCATTATAAACGCTGTGCATAAAGTATTAACAGCTCAGAAAAAACACTGTGTACAAGGTATTAACAGCTCATAAAAACGTTGTGAACCATTACCTTTAACAGCGTTTATATACAGTTGCTACAAACTTGGCACCTACGACTACATGTCGTTATACAGTGTTTATCAAAATGTTGTAGTATCCTACAACAACATTTTTAAAATGCTGTTAAAAGCGTTTTTTTGGTGTAGTGTGGTATACAAATATAACACTGAAAGTAAGAAAGAGAGTATGTATATACCCAGTATGGAACAAAATAAAGATTGAGCATTTGTAAAAGACTCAAAAAATAATAATCTTTGCACAGTACAATCAGGGCTTTGCCAAGCACCGTACAGTAATTCTGATAACTCGACCTAATTCATAAGCAACCACTCATAATGCCAATATCAGCCTTGACAACCCTTGATGCCAATACAAACCAAATTTGTGTTATTTGAATATCTATACAAAAAGAGTAATGACATCACGCGTGCAATGATTATTACTAGATTAAAAAAACATACAATTTTATAGTCCTTTAACCTTGTGTAATTCGGAGATAGAACTGATACCATCATCTTTGTTGATGACTACCAATGCTTGTCACCGAACATTTAGCATGTTTTTGAATGTCCTTTAGGCGTAGTCTTTTCAATAGTTAGTTAATTGAGCTGAAACAAAGTAAACAAAAAAAGAAGAAAAAAAGGTATGATGAAATATCAACAAGTGGTACTTAAATTCCTGTTCAGGATTTTAACTATTATAGTAAATCAGTACCCAAATACTCCTTCAAAAATGCCTACACCATAATCCTCAGGTTCACGGTAAGCACACACCTCTTCACACATGCAGAAAACACCCTCCACGCCTTCGGGTGCAGGTCCATAGAATAAATCTTCGAAAGCATTGCTCCTGTCACAACTCTACATCGCGCACTCCTATCCCTAAAATATTCATTAACCTAATTAGAGAACTAATTTTTCATTTTAGACGTTCTAGCTTATTGAACGTTCCATTTACTTGTGTGTCGTTGTAAATACCCTGATCACTTACCCATTGTCTTTTGGGTATCATGGATTTTCATTCCTTTCCATTTAGCCACCAAATATGAATATTTTCTTTAAATAATAAGATACCACTCATACATATCATCTTGTCAAATAATTCGCGTGTGATACCTAGAATTGAAACTTTTTTTCAAAATTAATACTTGCATCAATTTCAACTAAAACTAGAAATGCATGCCATAATCTAACTTGATTGGATGGTCAATAACGCAAGCGCCCTTGCCAATTGCAAGGATGGTATAGGTATGTTCATGTACTATCCTTAATGAGTTTCAAATTGATACGACCCAAACAAGACTTTAGCATGGAATTTCTTAAAATATGAACTATAAATAATTCATATAATAATTTATATGTATACAATGCCATACCATTTAGTCCTAACTCGTAACATAAATGGGAGGCGGATGAACAAAAATGAGATTTTTATAATTCGAATTGAGCTATAGTGGAGGTAGGGCTATCAGTTTCCTATACGACCCGAAACCCGCAGAGAATTTAGTAGGTCAACCCGACCCATTTAGTTAGCAAGTCATTTTTGGGTCAAACGAATTCAATCCATTTATAAACGGGTGGGTTTAGGGTTGATCCGCTAACCCGAAATTGACCCGCTTATGCAATTCTTTATAATATGAATCAGTATCCCGTACGTATACCTGTATGGCGTATAGCTACGTATAGGGATTCAACTTTCATGAGAGTCAATTCACTCACATTTTTCTTTAGTCGCTGTTTACCTAGGGTTACGTCTATTTACCTCTCGTCACTTTTGGTTGTCTCTCTCTCTCTCTCTCTCAGATTCACTTTTCTTTTGATCTTCATTTATCAATGGCACTCTCTTGGTCGCATTTCTCGTTTCGGCTGGCACTTTCCTCTTTCTAATTTGTTTTAATCTTCTTCATCGATCCGCAGCTCCGCATCACAATCGACAATCGTTGCCTGGAACATCTCGATTCTTGAAGCAATCATTCATTGTTCGAAATCGTAGCTGGAAATCCATCAATCTGCCTTATGTGAGTTAAAAAAAAAATTACTTTTTGTTTACCATTGAATATGTAAAAGTAGATTATTTATGTTTTAAGTTTTTTTTCTTACTTATTCTAAGTTGTTGTAGTATCTGTTGCAAAGGGAAATTATTTCAGTGATGCTATGCAACACTTTGCTTCTTGTTCGACAAATATGCACCATTTTTTGTGCTCTACAAGAGAAATGAATACCATTGTTTTCAATGCACGCAGGAAGTAGGATCGTAGATGTTGCAAAGTGCCAACGCATCGGGGAACCTTCTATCAAACTGCTCGCAAGTTGCTAGATTGTTTGTTGTCTTTTAAGGGTTTTGTATTTGTAATTTGTATGGTCCATTTGATGATGGTCTATTTATTTGTTGCTAGTTTGTATTGATGGTTGTATTTGTATGTTGCCTCTAAAATTTTAATTATTGTACAGTACTGAACTATTGATGCTTGATGACTTGATGTGGATGATTAGGGCTGTTTCCACTTGCCACTGTTTTAACTTTTAAGTATTGCATAGCGTGGGTAAAAAAAATGCTTCTGCAAAATGGAGGCCACAACATTAAAATGAACCGTGCTTGTGACACCCCACATCCATTAACGTCACTCACAAGAGAATGCATTAAGTTCTGTGATGTGCAATAGCTAATCATTACAGAATATTTCCAAGATAGATAAAATAAGCAATGGAAAATCTTAAACTTTGTTATAAAAGAAAAAAAACATAGTTTCAAAAATACATCATACCCAACTGCAACTAGCAAACTGTCTCAAATCTGTCTAAACACCTCATAGAATATAATATCAGAGCACATAAAGTCATATCCCTTGTCGTAATCCATACTAAAGTAGAGTGCAAGTCAAAACGATACATCTCAAGAAGTCCAAGTGAAATCCAAGCTGTAAGAGAAATCTTAGTCACTGTTGAGTGCTGTCACTCAAAAGACCTAGGGGGAAAGGAAGAAAGAGGCAAAAGAAAAAGGGTCAAACATAAAGTATGGCGAGTTCCCGTGGTTTACAAATATGCATAAAATATGAATGCCAAGACAGGTAAATAAGACTGGATGAGGAAGGTACATTGTCATAATAGAAAAACTAAACAGAATAGCATGATGGAAAGGAATAACACGAATAAACTATGATCGAGTAATGCTTCACATTTATATCCTATCAGGTAATGTCTTACGTCTGCACCAATACTAGTATAATAAGTTCAACATGATTACATAACAACAGGTTAACAACAGAATTACAAGCGGAAATAAATAGCAGGATTAGGCATACCCTAGTTACATAACAGGATTGAGTGTTAACCTATAATAGCAGGATTAGGTGTACCCAAATTACTACCCATGCATCGGCTCCCTACTACGTAAATACTATGTGTCATCCCCGACAGTATGGTGTATCACTCTCTAACCCAACAAGCATATGACACAGACCTATTTACTAGTGTTATAGCATCTTATCTTCCCTAGTCGGACCCATTTACGCTCATGACTCCACCGAAACGCGCCCGTTATCACCCCTCATGTGAACCTCTTACTATCCAGTTCAGTAAAGCGTACCCTGTCCCCTGCCTAGTGTATGGGACCCCATTAACAAGATACCTACAGGGATACTTATTGATATGGGTTCCAAACAGCAGATTGACACAAGCCAAACCCTTTAAGCTTGTGCCCCCAAATAACTAGGATTTAAGAGTCCCCAAAACCCAATACAACAGCAGAACAATTGACCTCTTAGCTTATTAATACTCATGTTAACCTAGCAAGTTTAGGTTTACTAATAAGCGTGGTTATAATATTACATGTCATTATGTGCGTACAACCCTATTCTTAACATGTCATTTACTTGATGTCTGTTTTAAGTCAAATTCAACATGTCCAACTACATTCCTAAGTTACAGATTTTTGCATAATGTTCAGTTACAACAAGTATATACACGTTGCTCCTTTTCTATCAGTTTACAACAAGTCTAAACATGTGCATGTTTATCTTCTTTCCCACATTATAATCAATTAGTCTAAGCAAATAACATGCCTAAATTCCTTTTTTATATTATTCATTATAGCCCTAAATATACGCACACTCTATTCAGGTATAGCCTACGCTTCCAAATGTTTAGGCTTGGCGTAAAATAAAAAGGGAAAATAGAGGAAGAAGAATAGAATCAATTCACTTAGGCATATAGGCAAGATTGGAAATAAACATAAAACATTGAAATGGGAAAAGGAAGATAGATACATTTGTTATTTATCTAATATCACAGGCAAATATACAACTTGTTATTTATCCAACATCACATGCATATACATATATAACTGATTCTAATGACATAGGTGATTAACAGTGAAAACATGTATAACGTTTATTTTACTAACACTGTTGATCCTAACCAGTTTCATTTAACTGTCATGTTCAAGGCCCAAGAAATCAGATCTGTAAATAATAGAAACTCATAGTGAGTCTTGGTGAAGATAATTATATAACACTATGTTGTAGGAAGTCAAAGTCCAATCCAAGTTGTATGTATGTAAGTCCTGATGTTGTTCCTGTTTGATCTAATCTTTAGCAGCATTCCCTCATTATATGTTTATAATTTTCAGAATAATTTCCTGGAGGTAGAAAAAGGAATGAAGAATTTGTGTGAATTGTGAATGAAGGAAGCCATCTACTTATAGAGTTACAGAGCCAACATCAACCCTTATATCTTAGGTTTTAAATCTGATCTGTACAATTCATGCTGAGTCAGCACAAATAGAGTCACAAAATAGTTCAGGTTCATCAGGTAGTATTCGACCGGATTAGGGGTGGATCGACCTACCAACCACCTGGGTCGACCCTAGGGTCAACCTAGCCACCTTTGGTCGACCTGTGGGTCGACCCGGGCTGGATGTGGGTCGTCCCATAACAGGACGTTTTTCCTGCTCGTTTTCCCTCCTTGTTCGTTTGATTTTCTGGAATTATTAATTTATATTAACATCTAAGGTCCTTATATGTATACAAACTTCTAAAGCCCCTAACTCCTTCATACATTGTCCGTTTTTACGCAAACTTTTTTACGCAAACTTAGGGTCTATCTGAACCAGAATTCCGAGACGAACGCAACGATAGTGTTGGTTTCACTTAATTCTTAATAAATAATAAAGTTATTTTATTATCTCTAAGTATTGTTATAGTGTATTATATTTTGGGGTGTTACATTCTCCCCTATTTAAAGGATTTCGTCCCGAATCTCCAAGTCTAGAAGAATGTTACTATCCTAACATCCATCTACGACCATCTACTCATTCATCATCCACAGTGTCCATTGTCCTTAAGAGATTTCTAATGTTTGTTTGAACTTATGCAAAGTGTTGTGTGTGTATGTCCTTACACTAATGCGAAAATCAGGCGATCGACTGATTTAGTTGACCACCTTAATGCAATATATGTTTGTGCCATGAATACAAAATGTATGAAAATAGTCCAAGTGTAACATGTAAAGTCTATATGTGTGCACAATCATTCATCCAAATGCAACATCCATATGATGATACATGCATTTCCATCCATAGAAAAGCTAAAATGCACACACATCCATATGCAATATGTAAGTGATTGAGCTGATCTAGTGCCTAGTGTATGTGTGTGTATGCATCCACGAGCAACCACTAGCAAAAACTTGCATCCACTTGCAACCATCAATCATAACATGTTACAAACACATGTTTTCAGCCATTGGATTTTACCTAAGGATCGAAAGGTGCGAACGATAGGATAAATAAACACAAATGATTGAAGTGAATGCAAAGTAAAAGCTTGGAAAAGAAGTCAAGAACGTGCTTTCAAAAAGAAAAGGATAAGAAGCGCGAATCCTATCTTCGGGTTCCCATATAGCATCTTCGCGGTCTTCCCTCCATTGCACTTTAACCAATCTAATTTCCTTATTTTGTAATTTCTTGATTTATCCAATGTTTTGAGTAGGAACTCGTTTCACTGATGCTTCATTCTCATCTTCTACATCCTCAAGAGAGCTCGGCTCTATTTTCTCTGTCATATCATAGAGACATTTCCTCAAATGGGAAATGTGAAATATATTGTGTATGCCAGCTAGCTTATTCGGTAACTTATTCCTATAAGCCATCTGTCCTATCCTCTCTACTATAGGGAATGACCCTATAAATCTCGGTGCCAACTTCCCTACTGAGCCAAAGCGAACTACATTCCTTAGCAGTGACACTTTAATGAAGACCATATCTCCCACTTCAAATTCCAAGTTGGTCCTCCTTTTATCGGCATTAGACTTTTGTCTATCTTGAGCAGCTTTCCTTCTTCGACGGATAAGATCAATCTTCCAAAAGTATCTCGAATCATTTTTGACCCAAGTAGAAGTCTATCTGTAGAGTCCCACCAACAAGTCTGCGATCTACAAGGTCGTCTGTATAATTCTTTGAAGGGTGCCATGCCTATGCTTGATTGGTAACTGTTGTTATAGGCGAACTCAACCAAAGGAAGGTGCTCCTCCCAAGTCCCTCCAAACTCTAGGATACACAATCTTAGAAGATCCTCAAGAACTCTATTCACTCTCTCAGCCTGTCCATCTCTCTGAGGGTGGTATGTTGTGCTCAGACGTAGTTGTGTACCAATACATCTTGCAAGCTTTTTCAAAACTCAGTAGTAAAGATGGGGTCGCGATCGTTCACTATACTGGAAGGTACCCTATGTAATCGAACTATTTCTTGAAGATAAACTGATGCCAGCCAATATGTCGTCCTCTCGCTCTGATACCAAATGTGACACCCCACGTCCGTTAATGTCACTCATAAGAGAATGCATTAAGTTCCGTTAAGCACAATAGGTAATCGTTATAGAATATTTCCAAGAAAGATAAAATAAGCAACGAAAAATCTTAAACTTTATTATAAAACAAATAAAGTATAGTTTCAGAGATACATCAAACCCAGTTACAACTAGCAAATTGTCTCAAATCTGTCACACAAAACTCCTCATAGAATAAAATATCAGAGTACATAAAGTCGTATCCCTTGCCGTAAGCCATATTAAAGTAGACTGCAAGTCAAAACGATACATCTTAAAAAGTCCAAGTCAAGTCCAAGCTGCAAGAGAAATCCTAGTCAATGTTGAGTGTTGTCACTCTGAGGACCTTGGGGGGAAGGAGTGTAACAGCCTGCATTTTACATATCAAAGGATCATAAAATATTTTTATTTTATTCCCTAAGGGTTGGATCATTCTCATATTTCAATATGTTGCTTATGGGGATGTGAGACATGCCCATAATTTTTACCAATTTTGTTTGTGACAATTTTGCCCTTTTCAGTCTTATACAAGACGTAACTTTTGACTCGGATCGAATCAGGTGTTGAGATCAGTTTCATTGGAAAGGAAATGATAATTGCCATTCCGTAAAGTGGTCATATTAAAGATTTGACTCAGCGGTTTAGGAGGAAAAGTTGTTTTAAGGTTTCACAGTTGGTTGTTTATGTTTTTAGAGCCTTAATGGCTGATTTGGGGAGGCCCATTAGTGGGCTGGTGGGAGGCTATAAACAGGGGTAAGAGGCATGGAGAATAGTTTACTTTCTCCATTCTCTCATTCTGGAAGAGCTTGTGATCCTCCATCACTCCATCTTCTTTAGCTTTCCACCATTAAATCTTAGAGAATCGAAGATCTACATCGTTTGAAGCTAGCTCTACGCCATTCCAAGAGACTGTTCATTGAATCGAAGAGTTTAAGCAAATTCTTCACTGTCCAGATCTAGATCTAAGTGTTTTTGGCTTGTTTTGGAGAATTGGTGAGTGATATGCATCTCTCACACGGATTCAATCAAGTATATGAGTACTTGATCTTTTTTTCATCACTTTAAGTCGATTTCTCCTAGATCTACATCATGTTAAGTCTATTTTCATATGAATCGCCGTAGGATCTAACTTAGCAACTTAAGACCGGTAATTTCTATGTAATTTCATATGTTTATGAAAGTTAGATCCATTGTTTTGTTCATGTGTTCGTTTATCATGTTTTTAGTGAAGTTTACATAATTATTGATGAGAATGTCATTTTCATGTTGTTATTAATTTCATAACATGTTAGTGGTCATAGTGGATGAGTTGGTTTCGTCGAATTCGTCAATTGGCGAAGTTTTTGTCGAATTTCAGGTTGAAATAGTGATGGATCGGATCTGGAGTAGTATGGGTTGGTCGGGCTCAAAATGATGGTCAGTCGGGCTGAAAATGATGGTTGGTCGATCTCAAAATGATGGGTCGAGTCAGGCTCAAAATGATGGTCGGTCGATCTCAAAATGATGGATCGGTCTCAGGATGAGGGGTCGGGTCAGTCTCAAGATGAGGCGTCAGGTCGGTCTCAAGATGAGGGTTCGGGTCGGTCTAAAAATGAGGAGTCGGGTCGGTCTCAGGATGAGGGGTCAGGTCGGTCTCAAGATGAGGGGTTGGGTCCGTCTCAAGATGAGGGTCGGGTCGATCTCAAGATGAGGGGTCGGGTCGGTCTCAAGATGAGGGGTCGGGTCGGTCTCAAGATGAGGGGTCAGGTCGGTCTCAAGATGAAGGGTCGGGTAGGTCTCAAGACGATTGGTCGGGTCGGGATCAAGGTGACGGGTCAGGGTCGGCCTCAATTCTTATATGGTTCGGTCGGTACCTTACGGTGGTGGATCGGCCAGTTGCTTCAGGAGATGGGTCGACATGCTTTTAAATGATGATTATGACTTCGAAGAGAGTTCGAGTAGGAATGTTTTGCCAACTGGTTCGACTGTCAGTGTGTTGACTGTCAGTTTCAGAGTCTGTAAAATCTTTAAAATCTGGGTTCAAGTCTGTAAATCTAGAAACTGACAGCCAACTGGTTGAACTCAGCAGGATTAGGCATACCCTAGATTTTACAGACTCTAGAAAACTGGTTCGACGGTTTTACAACTCAAATTAAAAGACAATACAAAAAATAGAAAATTAAAACAAGGAGAAACCCTAATTTAAAAATGAATAAAGGAGATTGAATTTAAAGGGGTCATCCCCTTTCTAATTAAAACATTGGCTTAGCCACTTTTCACATGGTCGGCCCATTTGATTTCTCTTTGGTCCGATCTCCCTTTTGTTCTGAAACTCAAAAATGGCGGCCTCGTTAGGAAATTCTAGGGTTTCTTTCGATTCTCCAAATCCCGATTGTGATTGCTGGAGAAAATTGATTCACTGATGCTCAAACTCGGTTGTCTCCTTGCTTGGTGATTTGGAGAGTTTGCAATCGAAAAATGTTGTGAGTAATTTCTGAATTTTTGCTCTTCGAATTTTTAGTTTTTGTGATTTCGATTTGAAAAACGTTGGGTTGTTTTTTTTTTAATTTCTCTACCTGTGATGATTTGGTGTGGATAAATATAGGGTATTACCGAAAATCCTAAACTCTGATTTCGATATATGTGTTTTGATCTAATGATGTGCTTTCCCCTTTTAAACCTCTTGATAAAATTACCTCGGTATTGAAAATGAAATTGAATTATTGCTTGTTGCCATGGTTTCCTCTTTTGATTTTGAAATGCCTCCGCTTTGATTGAGTTTATGAATCTGAAAAAAAAACTTTCCCTTTTTGAATTGTTGCCTTGATTCCTTGATGAATCTGAATTGCACACAGAACCAATTTGATAAAAACAAAGACCAGTAATTTGTTTCCTTGCAAGTCCACACTTGATTGACACTTGAATAAATTCATGCCGAATTTGCTTGATAAATTCCTTGCCAAGTTTGAGCCAGAATGCATAATTCTTGTGTGCTCTATCATTTTTGCCAATGTGTTGCCATCTTTAAAATCTGCTTAATTTAGTACATGCAAAAGAAAAATCTTTGCCAAAAATTGATGAAAAATTATCACTTATTTCTTTTAACCATTGTCAAAAATAATTGCTGTAAAACTGGAAATAATATTCCATTTTGCAAACTAATTTGTGTATGTATATGGATTCCCAAACCATGTTCAGATTTATCCCTGTTTATCCATTGCCATTTTGCAATTCTTACACAACTTGATCATCTGAACTTGCATGCTGAATTGACACTGGAAAAACTTGAATTAACTTCTTGCTAAAAAAATTTCTGGAATCACCATAAATGTTTTCATGCCTTGAATATTACTTGCTAAATTTCAAAACATTTACTTTGAGTATTTTCTGGAAACACTTGCATGAATTTCTGTCTTGTCGTGCTATGCACCATGTATATCACCTGAGCCTTGTTGTTTCATGGCTCGACTTGTTGTCACGCTTGATTCACATACTGTTTTGCCATGCATTCTTGTATCACCACTGCCAACTGATCATCTCCATTATCCAGTCTTGTATATGCATGAATATGTGCTCCATACTGATCTGTTCATGCATTGGATTTCCTGAAAACTGCTCCATTCCTTTGCATATGCTGTTCTGGTCAGTTGCACATGTACCATTTACACAATGCTACTGTATTGAGCCATGTATACTTATACATTTGCATTGTTGAGCTGTTGCATTTTATATATGCTGTTCTCAAGAATAGGTCGGACCCAACCGGCTGCACTTTATTTATTTGTGTTATTTATATACATTTTTTTTTAGAATAAGATAAATAGGAAAAAAGTGTACAATCTTGACGAATTCCTTCTGAATAAATTAATAAATCATATGTAAGAATTATAGTTGGCCATGCCGCCAAATTCGATCCAAAATAAAATGGATAAAAATAGTAGTCATATTCTATTTCTACTACTAACTCTTTTTTTATCTTGAATCCCGTTGTACTTAATCAATCCTCAAAAACACATTTTTTTTATCTGGTTTCTATTATTTTCTTCGATTTATTATATCTCAAACTTGAACTTCTCTTGCTGCCTTACACTGCTGCTTATACATTTGCCTCGACTTGTTTATGAACACACACAAGCACTGTGTTGATTTTGTATCCATGCATCATTTTTTTGTTGAACACATTTGTAGCTGCACTATGAATGCTTGTGTATATTATTGCTCCATGCTCTTTGCTTGCTGAAAACACTTGACATGTTTGAGCTTTGAAAGTTGTTTTTGCTGTCTCGACCATGTTGAATTTGCTGTTGAATTTGAAAGTTATTCCATGTTGATCATTTACATTGAATTGTTGTCATGTGTGTACTGAGTCGAGATGGTCCACGTGGCTACTCCTCAGTTGCACACTGATCGGCGAGGCAGTGCACACGTGTATATCTATACACGTGTGTATATGCAGTCGATCAGAAAAATTTCATGTCCCTGTACATATACAAACTGTCTGTCTAGACACAGATGAATCAGATCAAGTCATGAAAAATGATGAGAAACACACCAAAAAACAGAGGCAAATAAAAAAAATTAAAAATAAAAATTACATTCGCATGTGTTTAGTATTATTTCTATTGCAGTGTACTGTGTGTTTCTGTTTCATGTGACAGGTGATGATTACTGGACTGACTGTGAAGTGCTGTGAAGACAAAAGATAAAAGACAGAAGACAGTGAAAATAAGAAGAGTGTCAGTGTGTCTGTGTAAATATATATGAATCTGTGTAAATGGAATTGTATATATGAAATGAAAACTGAGTGAATGTATGAGTGTCATAGTGAGGAGCTAATGTATATGAAAAAGTGATTGTACTGATTATTTGTAATAAACAAAATCTTGTTTGAAATAAAAAATATTATTTCATTGTTGTCAAACAGATTTGTCTATTCTATTCTGTTTATTTGTAAGTACAAATATGTGAAGTGATTAAATAGTGGAGTTAAAATAGATGTACTGTTTGAATGTTAGAAATATAATATTTATATTTTAAATAAAATACAGTAAATATTTGAATTTCTGTATAGATGTATTTTATTTAAATATAAATATTACATTCTTGTCTGTGATGTAAATATATAACAGTACAGTAACAAACACATTTATAAAATATATTTGGTTGTTATCATCAAACAAAAATCATATAATTGTGTATACAACATCGTTATATACAACAGGAAGGTTGCTGGTCAAGTACCCTGGGTATCGTTGAAAGTCTTAGGTACGTATCGTTGAAAGGTGTATGGAGATTCTGCTAGAACCGGGGTTACCACTAGCCTTTGATATATGGCAAGGTTGGCCATCATATGATTAACAATGGTTTCAAAGCAAGATTGGTGGTGATAGTCAGAGTCAGTCATGTATGTTGGTTGTTTGTTTGTGTTGTCTCACGTTGATTGTCTTACGTAGAAAGAGATGTTGCTTGGGTGCTTGTCTGATATTGGTTTAGGCCTTTGGGGCTTCTGCTTGAGGGACAATGAATTCGATTAAGGTGGTTTACGTAAGATATATAATCTGATGTTATGAGTGTTATTATGGACTACTTCTAGTTGCCATGAGTGAATGGTTGATTTGGAATACCATGAGGGTATGGTTGAAATGCTTGTTGTAAAGGCTATCACTGTCCGATGTGGGGAAGACGGGGTTGAGTTCTTCTCTGGTGTTGGTAGATTCTATCTATTCTCATATACTTTATTATTGATGTTAGATAGTTGTTTTATTGCTCACCAAGACTGTTGTCTGCTCAAGGTTTAATGTTTCCCTCTTATTACCTTGGGCTTTCATCCGGTTGTGGAAGGGCGGACTAAGTACCGGGTGATAGGTGATAGCTTGGTGAGACGACGATGCTGATCGATGGCGAGCTGGAGGCTTACGTACCAGTTTTATTACTATCTAGTATTTCCGTTTCCACAGTTGTATTGCTCTATGAGTGATTGTAGTGAGGCCTCATGTACAAACTTTCATATTTTCTATGATGTATGGATGATCTTTCAGGATGTTGTGAAAGCTTTCAATATATTGTGAATGTTTCAGAAGTTTGTTATATGATGCTCCACTATTTCTGTCTATTGTATATGTTCTATTATATTTTATCCTTGCGTTGTCAGTTCTACGACAGGTTCCGTTTATGTCTACCTACTCTAATGATCGTCCATAGCGGTCATGAACACCTTTCAGTGCATTATTCCTCTTGTTTAGTCCAGGGGTTATGGTCGGTTGTCACATTTGGTATCAGAGCTCTGGCTATCAATTTTAGCTAAAGTTCGAAGACGTAATTACGTATGAGAGACGTACTTGTAGATTTAAGTTGGATGTATATTATTGTAGTATATAATATAGTAGTGTTTGAACTCTATTAGTAGTCTTTCTTATAAGTGGTTAATCATTCCAAGTTGCAGATTTAGAATGAGTCGATGTGCTTCAAGTCATACTACTAGGAAGGAGACTGTGCCTGGATGGAAAAATGGCGGTATAATAGATTACTCAGCCATGTTTGAAGCCATGATGGAGGCACTCATGAGAAGGGAACCCGGTCCAGTGGCAGCCATGGTAAATGTAGGTGTTCAGGTGCCTAGGGTTGTGGATTTTGTGAAGCTGTGCAAAGATTATACATCTCTAGAAGGAAAGCCATTCAAAGGGACTGAGCCAACTGAAGAGGTTTAGAGGTGGTTAGATGTTTATATTCGTATCTTTGAGGACTTGGGTATAGAAGATGCAACTAAGAGAAAACTTGTGTCAAGGCAGCTACAAGGCAGGGCCATGGAATGGTGGAATTTTGTTACTCTCACAACTCCATAGGAAGAAATAACTTAGGAACAGTTCCAAGTTAAGTTCGAGATGATGTTTATCTCAATTGCTCAGAAGTCCATTCTGTTCAAGAAATTTGTGGAGCTAAAACAGAATGATAGGCCAGTGCTTGATTATGTTTCTGACTTTGGGGCCTTGTCGAAGTATGCTCATTCGCACATTGATTCTCCTTATTAGAAGAACGAAAAGTTCGTTATGGGGCTGGATACCTATATTGGAAGGTCATTGGTGGATCATCTTTACGATCCATTTAAGACGATTGTGGAAAACATTGTTCGTCATGAAAGCTTGTTTCCTAAGGAAGCAAATGTTGTCATTGCAACCAAGGAAGTTCAGAAACCACAGCAAGGTGGTAATAATAAGAAGAGAAAGCAGCAACACCTGAAAGGAAAGGATGGCCAGAAGAAGCCAAAGAGTGAGGTGGTTTGCTTTAACTGCCAACAGAAAGGTCATTTTGCTAATGAGTGCAGGAATCCTAAAGCTGATAGGAAGTGCTTCAAGTGCGGAAAGCTTGGGCATGAGAAGAAGGATTGTCCAGAATCGACTAAGGGAAAGAAGGTTGTGAAGGCATATGCTTTGGAAGTCGTGCCATCTTCTTCAAGAGCTCCTACTACAGAGGAGAAGGGAAAGGGTGTTGTCGTCCAAGGTACTTTTTCTGTTCGAGGTTTTTCGGTTCGTGTGTTGTTTGATACTGGAGCATCGCATTCATTTATTTGTAATGAACTTGTGTGCTGCTTGGGTTTGAAACCCGAGATTTGTGATAGACCATTGATCGTGACTAATCTAGTTGGGGGTTCGTCCAGTTTGTGCATGATGTGTTGTGGTCTAGTGTTGTCGAGTCATGATTGCTCTTTTGTGTGTGATTGCTTTATGTTGAACTTCACTGGGTTTGGGATCATCTTGGGCATGGATTGGCTCAAGAGGTATGCAGGAAGAGTGAATTGCGAGAAGCTAGAGGTGAGGGCAAGGGATGTGGAAGGGCGAAAGGTGTTGATTAGATGTAAGCCTGAAGACGGGGTCAGCGTGAGCTATCTATATTCGCTTGGGATTCCACAGGAAGACTTATTATCTGTGCTAATCGCTAATGAGTTTGAGAATACCTTTGACGAGGTCGAAGGGTTCTTGTCGCATCGTGAGATCGAGTTTAGGATCGATTTGGTCGAGGGTGATAGACCAATCGTTATGCCTCTTTGGTGGATGGTGCCTAAGAAATAGCGAGAATTAGAGGTGCAAGTTCGTGACCTTTAGGGAAAAGGATTCATTTGGAGAAGTGTTTCCGAGTGGGGTGCGCCATTAGTGTTTGCAACCAAGGCAGATGGCTCATTAAGATTGTGTGTGGAATATCGTGAGATAAACAAGGTGACCAAGAAGAATAAGCATTCGTTGTCGAGGATCGATAACTTGTTCGAACAACTTCATAAGGCCAGAGTGTTTTCTCAGATGAATTTGGCAACAAGGTTTCACTAGTTAAAGGTGGCAAAGGATATAGTGTCGAAGACTGCTTTTAGAACACCATCTGATTTCTTCGAGTGGTTGGTGATGTCATTCAGGTTGACTAACGCGCTAGCGTATTTTGTGGATCTTATGAATAAATTTTTCAGAGATCAGTTGAACAGGTTCATGCTTGTGTTCATGGATGATATTCTGGTTTATCCCGAAATGAGGAAGACGCGCTTGAGAGTTGTGTTGGAAATCTTGCAAAAGCATTAGCTGGGAGCTAAGTTTTCGAAACGTCACTTCTGGAAGAGCGAAGTGAGATTCTTAAGCCATGTTGGTTCTAGTACTGGGATAACGGTTGACCCCGCTAAAGTGGCAGCAATGCAGGACTGGGATAGGCCTAAGAATACGACAGATGTGAGAAGTTTCCTTGGGTTAACTTCGAAAGCAAGGACAACTAGTTGTTCCTGATATCAACGGATTGAGAGATGAGGTTTCGAGGGAATGTCATCACTCGAAGTTGACGATTCACCCCGGTGGTAATAAGATGTATCTGGCCATGAAGAGAGTTTACTACTGGGAAGGGATGAAAAGAGATATTGGAAAGTTCATTTCCAAGTGCATGAACTGTCGGTTGGTGAAAGATGAACAGAATAAGAGAAGTGGATTGTTTCAGCCGTTGGAAGTTCCTACATGGAAGTAGGAACATATATCGATGGAGTACCTAGAACCAGGGCATGAAACGAAGGAATTTGGGTCATCGTGGATCGGTTGACCAAAAGTGCAAGATTCATTCCTGTTAGATCAACTAGGACAGCACTGAAGTAGGTTGTGCTTTATACAAAATGGATAGTTCGATTCCATGATATCCCAAAAATCATAGTGAGTGATTGAGATTCATTATTCACGAGTGGATTTTGGAAGAGTTTGCAAGAAACTTTGGGAACTGGGTTATGTTTAAGCACGGCTTATCATCCTCAAACCGATGGTCAAACCAAGAGGGTTAACCGAGTTTTAGAAGATCCCCTGAGGGCATGTGTGCCGGACTTCGGAGGATCAAGGGAAGACCATCTACATCTAGTGGAGTTTGTTTATAATAATTGTTGGAGAATGGAGTTTTGATGACAACAACCTTATTACAATATTAATTGATTATAAAATATATACTAACACTTTTGTCTAGAATATATATACACATATATATACACACACATACGCAGGATTTATATACAGGAATTATTAATGAAGACTACACAATTTAAAGATGTTAGAGATTCAGAATTCAAAGATGTTTCAAGACTCATGAGTATTCAAGATTTCAAGAGTTCAAGATAAATTAGTTATAGAGTCTAGATCATGCAAGACTCTGAATAACACTCCAGGTTCAAGTTCAAAATAATTTCAAATTCTGTTTTTTCAAATTTTGTTTTCAAATTATATCTTCAACCTCTTTCTTCTCTGTTTTACTTTCTATTTTTATTTGATTTTAAACTTAAGTTTTATAAGTTTATACTTTATATGTTTTATATATTTATACTTTATATTTATATAGTTTTAAACTCTATAATTTTATAAATATGTTTATATAGTTTATATTTATGTTTTCATATGATTTTCTACTTTATAATATTTACTTATAACACTATATATTAATTCAAGAATTTCTAGAATTATATATATATATATATATATCAAAACACTTGAAAAATGTTCAAATTCCTGTTTTGTGCATGTATATGTCAACGTGCATATATATACATGTGGACATATAACTGTCATTTTTTCAAAATTAAAAGGAAGCGTCTTTTCATTATTTGTGATGGTTATGAGACGTTGCAAGCTTTCACACACTATAAAAAGGGGTTGATTTCGAATTTTTCATTACTTCTTCTCCATCTTCACTCCCTTTCATTACATCATTATTCTTTATAATTTTTATGATTTCTACACCTATACTCTGCCAAATTCAATTCTGTTTTCACCAATCTTCTTCTCTCTACACTCTCTACTCATTACTTTGAATCAAGTGCTATTGAAGAGTTATAGGGCTTTTTGTAATTATTTGGGTTGTGTAATTAATCATTTGTATCCCTTGTAGCCGTAAAATCAAGGATAAGTAATCGCTGGTATCCCTTGTAGCCATGAAATCAAGGAGGTTGAAATCGGTGGTATCCCTTGTAGCCGTGAAATCAAGGAGGTTGTAATTGACTATTTATACAGTAATAAAACTCTGCGCAATCCAGCGTTGTGTGGGACTGGACGTAGGAGCAATCCGAACCAATATAAAATCCGGTTTGTTCTTTCCTTTTCTGCACTTTACTTTTGTTTATATTCGTGTTTGTGTTTGATTCTGTGTCTGTGATTGTCTCTGTGGTGTTTGATTCAAATAGTAGTTCACATAAACTTTAGATTTTGTTTAAATTTTCAAAAACAGTATTCACTCCCCTCTAGTGTTTGTTTTACCTTAACGATCCATTCTGCAATCCCTAACAACTGATATCGGAGCAAGGTCTTTCAAAAAGTTCATAATCTGATTTTTGAAAATTGTTAAATGGCAAATTTTGGAATTTCTGTTAACACTAGTGTCAATTCATGCATTGTATCAATGTTGAAAGAGTCTGCATATAATCATGTTGAAAAGGCATGTGATCTACTGAAATATTGTTCAATTTAGGAAAAGATGCGTTTTATGACTTTTGAAAATTCAAAAGTTGAAAACATAGGTAAAGTGGTTGTTGGCAATTCAAATTCTGAAATGGTGGCTTTTGAAAATTCAAATTCTGAAAAGGTGGCTTTTGGAAATTCAAATCCTGAACTGGTGTGTTACATGGCTGTTAAGAATTCAAACTCTGAAAAGTAATTGGTGAAAATGAAAAAGGACAAATGGATACTGGATAGTGGCTGTTCAAGATATATGATGGAAAATCCTGAATTACTCAATAATATGAAATATGAAGATGGTGGAATCGTGACTTCGGAGATAACTCTAAAGGATACATTATTGGAATCAGCAATGTCGGTAATTCTGAAACTCCTACTGTTTCTGATGTTTTATTAGTTAGGAATTTAAAACAAGACTTGCTAAGTATAAGTCAACTTTGCGAAAAGGGTTATAAAATATAATTTGAAAAGGATAAATGTTTTATAGAAGATAGGAATTCAAAAGTAATATTCGAAGGAGATAGAAAGAAAAATATCTATATATTGAATATTAAAATCTCCAGCGATAAACTATGTCTTATGGCCAATACAAGTGATCCCTGGATCTAGCATAAGGGATTTGGCCGTATAAATTTCAAACACATTTCTAGGATTTCTAAATTCACTACACTAGAAAATGCCTTTCGTAGCGTTGTAAAAACACTGCAACACGACATGCAACTAAAAGTGTGAAAGTTTTAGTTGCGTTATAGAAGACGCAACCAAAAATGAACATATTGTAGCGTTTTAGAAACCCTACCAAAATTTTTTTCGGTAGCGTCTTAAAAATGCAACAAAAGTGGTATTTGCATCCTCTTTTTTATTTTTCTATAACGTTTTTTCTATGCTGCTGTAATATTTTTTGTAGCGTTTCAGAAACCCTATCAAAGCCAATTAATGTTTTTGTTGCTATTTACTGTTAATGGCTTGTATCATTTCCAACAATCACTTGTATATAACAGCGATACTAAAATAAATAATCAATCATATAATTTTCGTTTTCGAGCCAACATCGATTATCTCCATATTCAAATAATTAAAAAAACACATTTATCGCAAAATCAAATACAATATCCATATCATTTCAATAGTAGTATTCCACAACCATTTATAAACAAGTCTACACGACTAGATACGAATAAAATATTATAACACATAGCAGTTAAAGTCTTCTTCATGGCTTAAATACCATAAGTTCTTTGATACGGCTATTCTTCACTTCAAAATACTAATTACTTGTACACAAGTATAACGGTCAACAATTAGAATTACATAT
Source organism: Allium sativum (assembly GCA_030737875.1). Lineage (NCBI taxonomy): Eukaryota > Viridiplantae > Streptophyta > Magnoliopsida > Asparagales > Amaryllidaceae > Allium > Allium sativum. The sequence goes on from CM060921.1 coordinate 84,092,648, forward strand.
AAGTATAACAGGTGGAAACATACAAGAAAAATATAATAAAATGTGTAGTTGTGAAACTAACAAAATAGAATTTGATCCTATATTCGATTAATTCAGAAAACACACTAGTATTGGATGCTAAGAAAGTGTAATTTCAACTTTGCTTGTTTCGCAGCACTCATATAAATCAACTAGAAAAAAATGCCTCTTCTTTTACTCGAAATACTATACTCGATTAACATGTTGACTGTAAATCAATTAAACTAAAAAAAGAACACACTTTCAATACTATACTCAAAATACTCCTTTCACATTCTCCGCATGCAGCACACAAACACATTGGACGACTATTCAACTTATGCGTTCAAGAGTGTCATTCACACCTTAATAATTCATGTGGCTTAAGTAATTCAATTTTTGGTAAAGCATGCGGCTTATATTTGCTATGATGGTTTTCAATGTATAAAACTACTATATCAATCGCTATCATTACTTTAGACGTCTTTTTATAGGCAAATTCTATTTCAACCCACCATTTTAGGTAGTAGCCCCCCAAATCATGAAATAATCAGTAAACCCACAAATTTAGTTAGTAGCCCCCCGTTCTTTTAAAAAAAACCAAAAATACCCTTCCACGTAGGGGGACTACGTGGTTTTTCACTGTACCTCGTAGTTGCCCTACGTGGTTCATCAAAGTACCACGTAGATGATCTCCGTGGTTCATTCATGGACCACGTAGACATACAACGAGGTATACCAAAAAACCACGTAATGCAACTACGAGGTGTTCAAAAAACTGGAAAAAAAAATATAACAGTACAAGGACAGTTTGGTCATCGTACTTTTTTTATAAAACGGGGGGCTACTACCTAATTTCATGGGTTGAAATAGAATTTGCCCTTTTTATATCATTGCTTTATTTTTGTTTCCTTTTGCATGCTTTTCCAGCCTTAATTATGCAATTTATTCTCATGGTCTAATCTAATGCATGGAGAAAGATTTGCATAACCAAAAAGGAAAAGGATCTTTCAACTATTTAACATCAATTATAAGCAACTTAATCCATCAAAAGAGCCTGACATCAAATTTATGAAGCATGTTTTCTAGTGCTTTATTAATCAACACCGTAATCATGTATTGGTAATGACGAATTGTAGTATAGTTAAACCACGAATTATTTCTATAAACCATTCAAGCGATGTGCCTAAACCAGAAAATAAATGGAATTTCTTTTCATTCCTCTGTGGACTATCATATTCTTCTTTTCAATTGTGTCTAGTACTCACTGAATTTAGTTGATTTTCTCCCAACAAAGGGAGTGTGAATCTGAGATCAGGGGACCTTCAACAACGTCCCAAGAGAAAGAAACAAAACAAGTACTCAAACAGAACATAAGGGATCAAATTACACAGCAAACTAAACCCTTACAAGCAGCTTGCATTATGTCCTACTTACATTATGTCCTACCAAATATTGCTAAGAAGGGATGTAAAATCCAATGCTGCAGTAGCTGGACTGAACAACTTGCACAATAGCTTTATCCTTTCCAGAAATCCTGGTCTATTTTTTTATTACCGTTTACTTGAATCTGTTCGTTCTAACTGAAAATCTTCTGACTGCTGTTATTTTCTTTTCTTAATCATTTGTTGAGATTGTAATAAGAGGAAAGCTTAGCACTAATCAGAAATTTAGTAAAACAATTACATACATCTAATTTATAACCTTACCCAGGCAGGCAAAACCCAAGGATAAAACAATGTACAATTATCATTTATTTGCAGTAAAATTTGAATTATACCTGTTTAACTATAAATGGAGGTCTTAAAAGAGCACATGTTTATGAACAAATTCTCATAACTTTCTCCGCCTTCAACTTCTCCATACACTAACGCTTCCGCTGCTATCCCGGCCAAAAGTACCATGCAATATCTGAATGTATATATATTTAAGAAAATAATGAACTTCAGCTTGATTGTATATATTTAAAGTTTATATTAAAGCATACACTTACCTATCAAATGTAGTGGTGCTAATGTAGCCTTCTGCAAGCTCAGTCTCCAACTTTTCATCCAAAATTGGGTTCCTACCTATAAGAATATCAAGTGAATCACACGTCCTTCCTCACTTGGTAATTGTAACATGTGTTGCATTTGACACTTACAGGATACTTATTAATTCAGTTACATCGCCCACCTCGTGTGCTATTTCAATTTTCTTTTTTGAATTATCAATCAATTCAATAGTGATATTGATGTATTATCCCTCTAGCCAACTTTAGGATTCTCTCCCAAACGTTTGGACTTGGATACTACTGTAGTTGACCATTATTGCCTCTTTAATAACTACACAGCTGAAAGGGAAAAAAAAACTTCAGCTAGAGATACCATCAAAATCATTGTATATAAATTCAGCATCTGCATATCACTAACTTTTCAAAAAATAAAAATAGAATCAGAGAATTGATTTATACCAGCCAACATGCAAGAGTTGGAAAATATTATCAAAAGAAGTGGTTTTGACGGTAACTATTTTTTTCATCTTTTTCTTTTAATATTGAAATATATGTGTTTTCTGTTAGAATGTCTGAAAATTACATAAAATGCTTAAACGCTTTAAAGAATAAACAAATGTCAAAATAAAAGATCACAACCAATGTTTCTAAAATACTCGTGACCTCGTTCTTGGTTCAAATAAGCGTTTAGATTAAAACTAGGTAGAGACAATTTTATTAGTCTCTTGCATAAATATAGGTACCACTTCAATGTTTCATATCGATTGTTAATATAGTTCTAGTTATAAATCAGTGTCATCACAAATCTATGGATACAATAATGGATATAAAAAAACGTGGTTACAGTTGCTACAGCCTGAATATACAAATGCAGACTTGCATTATCGCTTTTGTAATGAAGCACTAGATCACAAATCCAAACTAAACCCACCTGTGCATATATTCATATAGTTATCTGAAACTTAATAGCTTATATGCTTCTAATTCAGGATTCTAATATTATACAAACATGAACTATATTATACGGAATGTAAAGCACAAGTACATGTGCAGGCCCAGGTTTCTAATATTATATCTATTAAATATACATCTTAAGTACATGTGTAGGCCCAGGTTTCTAATATTATACGTATTAAATATATAGCATAAGTACATGTGTAGGCCCATTTTTCTAATATTACACAAATATGAGAACTAAATTTAATAGGAAACATCATAAGAATATGTGGGGGCTTTCAAGTGCAAGAAACGCAATAGGGTCTTAAGTTTTATAAATGTAATACTATATCTAGCGTAGGTAAGGGACGTTTTAGGCAAGAAAGCTTGGCCTTGTATCTAAAAAAATAAACAAGACATATTAAATAGTTTCTCTCAACAGCAGGTATATACTCCCTCTATTTCAAAATATAAGATGTTTTAAGAAGTTTGGTTTGTTTCAAAATATAAGATGTTTAAGGTTTTGATGGTCTCTTTATCCGTTATTCATAATAAATGATGTGACTTTTTATGCATTTATTCATGTTTCAACCAATAGATGCACACGAAAAGAAGCTAATTTAAGAAAGAGACTTATTTTGAGCATGAATTTAAACAATATTAGTTGATTCCTTAATTTTTGTGCAAACAAGTAAAACGAACCGGAGGTAGTATTCAACACAGGTATTAAAAAATCATGTATATAAATAAACTGGAACACATATAAAAAATTGGTTCCATAGCCACAAAATCAAGATAAAATAATATAAACGCTTCAAAGAATGAAAGAAACTAAGAAGAAGAAGGTGCAGAATTATGATATCTATGTATTACATAAAATGATATCATTTTTTCTTGTGATATCTATGTAGCTCTTGGACTAAATAGTCAAGACTATCATTTTGCATAACAATATTGTATATAAGCAAATAGCAGTGATATATATGCACCAGTAAATGCGCCTTATGTCAAAGTATATTGTTAATTGTTCAAATAATGCTGACTGGCTCAAATTTAGTAACAAAATCATGTTCATTGCTGCATATGTGAGAAATAGTATGGAATATTAATTAGTTGACATGATTTATAAATACGTGATCATGCCAATTGTTTTTATATGTATATATGTAGTTGATCCCTTCGTTCCTGCTAAATTCTCATTGTTTGCATTCTCCCTTAACTCGTATTCTCGGTTTACATATAGTTTACGCACTCTATTCACTTTTGTGCGGACGAATTGGTGCTTATATAGCAATGATTAGTCGATCAATTAATCAGTAATCATGATCTTGTGATTGTGTGTTATCATCAGCAATCATCTCTACTTTTTCCGTAAACCCAAGATTTTCAAATAATTGTATGTTGAATTAGTCGCGGTTCATTAATTTGTTAAAGAGTAGAAAAAATTCTAAACAATTAAGGTAAAAAATTACTATTAAAGTAAAAAAACTCTAAACAGTTAAAGAGCCAATACTTTACAATGCCCTAGGCTCCCTGCGCATAACAATTGAAACTATTAAAGTAAAAAAATTAGAGAGTATTAACCGCGATACTTAAAGTGGTTCACAGATATTACCTCGTAGAAAGCCTAGGATTCCTTCAATATGCGTCATTCCCTTCGAGTGGATTAATAATCTTTCAAATAATACTGTTTGTATTTGGGAAGAAGGTAGTCAACAGCAAATAACAGATAGATTGCATATTTCATAATATCTTCATATGGTTATGACTTTTATTTCGTATAAACATGTTGATGTATAGCATTTGAAACTTCTACAGGAAAACTATCAGAACATGGGTTTTTCTATTTCACTACTCTATTTGATCGCTCATTCCCCTTCAAAAGATCTACTGTTTTTCGAACATGGTTGGCCCCGTCTTTTTATACGATGGAATCCAGTGTTGCATTTTCACCAAATAAAGTAAAAAATATAGCTCCCTGGTTTGAAGGCCATCATGATACCAACGACGATTGTGGACCATCAGCCAAAAAATTCCTGTTAACAGTGAAGAGAACCAGAGAAGATTGGGTAAGTTTTTGTTCATTTTATAATTTGTATTTCCTGAGAAGTACAATTAGGCAGCTAGCAATTTGAAACTAGATTACACATTCCAAAATGTAGTGTGTATGCATGGAACAAACAGAAGAGTTTAAAAAATGGATGAGGCTGAAGAAGTCGAAAAATCAACACAATCTGAATCTACATTGAACATAGATGATAAAGAAAAAAATTTGCAGGAGGAAGAGGATGCTGTGTTGGTTATTACTGATCATTGTTATTATGGCGGTAAGTCGAGTCGACAAAGGTCCAGTTAGTTGAGTAGTCGATTAGTCAACAAATATATTGCTGCCACCAAAAAGTTGTCAATTATAATATATTGCTACAAACAAATATGTTTCTATTGAACAAAGAAAATAAACAAAGGATGCATAGAATTAAATAAATTGCAAGTTGCAAGATGGCAATGGAAAGACGGCGCTGCAGGTTCAGGGCATCGATCGACTTTCGATCGAAGCTTGAGTTCGAAGTTTTTTATGTTCAATAATCGATACTCGATCTTTTTCAATTTGAAAATTTTAAATTGACTTTCGATCGATTTTTTTTTTTTTTATTGATACTAGGTATCAATCCTTTTCTGCCATTTTTTTATTATTCGATACAAGTATCGATAACTTTCAGTTTTTTTCCTATTAGATGCATCGATAACTGTAAGGGGTTCAGATTTTTATTTTATTTTTCTTTTCTAAAATGGGCCAATATCAATAACAACCTAGTCGAGTTGACTAGTCTATTAGTCGACTAATTTCTACCCAGACTCCCGAAATTCATACAAAAAGCAAGTTGAGACTTCATGTCGATTAGTCGACTAGTCGCTGACTAGTCGTGACTAGTCGAGCGCCGTGATAATAGTGTTGCTGATATACTAGGCAATGGTAAGAATGTAAAATTTGATGTGTTTGAAATTGTAAATGCCATGGCTGATTTGAAGGGTTGCCAAACTCATTTAATTTTGCCAGCAGTTACGTGCACAAGTGTTATGACGATAATGCATTTAAGAAATGAGTGAATAAATGCAAAAGATGTGGACAGTATTGGTACAAGTTTTAACAGTGCAATGATTCCCTCATTTATGGGGAAGATTTTGATTAAATTACTCCTACAAGTAACTTTATGGATAAACAATGATTCTTGTTAATTTATGATTTACATGACAGACTAATAGATTGAGATCAACATGCTGTTTTTGTGTGTACATATGGTTAAATTCTAGACTGTAATATCATATATTTTTCAATTTTGGAGGTATAAATACATGATATACAACACACAGTTTGCTTTGGATATGTATGTTAATTTGAGCTTTATTATTGAACTCAGCGTTAGATTCAGACGCTTGATTTGATGGTAAAGCATTGGAAACAGACTCTTCAGTAAATGTTGTGCCACTGAATTTATTAATCAACCATAGATGCTGCTAAAGTGGGAACAATGTGCATTTGATGGACGACAATGATTGACTACATGTAAACTAGACAGGTAGACTCGCCACACGATCACATCACATGATGATACGACGTTTTCACCTGGGTTTGATTTGTAGAATGTTAGATATCTGATCATGTAAAATGCATCATGTTATTCGGGAAAGAATTGTCAGGAGAAATTAATTCATCCTTTAAGTTTGTTGCATCCATTCTTTATATTTTGAAAGAGCACGTCTTTAAGCCTGTTTTAATCTATCATTTAGACTAAATTACGGGCTGATATGGATAACAACCCAATACTCTTTACTCATCAAGACGTTCAACAATATTAATCTTACAATATAACTAGAATTGGATGGTCAACAACAGTCTGAATTCTTTTCCTTCCCGTTTACTTAGTAATTTCAACTAACACTAAACCTGCAAGAAAAACTAATTATTTTGCAAAAATACAATTACATTAATAGTTATGAATTATAGCTATGATACAGAGGTACCGCATAGAGGTAGACCTGTTAATTATAGCTTGTAAGACATGGTTATAATATTCATATAATAGAATTAATGAAAAAAATGTATTGTTTTTTAACTAATGTTTTCCATCTTTCACGTGAATGTTCATCTAATAATACATATGTTATTATATTTCTAATTATTTGTATACATATGTGTTTGACTTATATTACAACAAAATGGAAGAAGTCATGTAAATGTAAATAGGCAGGTGCAAATATGCGCATGTGCAAACATCGTAGGTGCAAACATGCAAGTACAGGGCAATAGCAAGGAAACAAACATGAACAAGTGAACAGAACAAAGGTCATAGTTCAAAATTGTTAGAAGTATTTGCAAAGGTTCACATGCACATGCACACCAACAAGTGATAGCCATATACGACTGATGCAGCAAGACCATGTACAAGCAGTTGAACAGCAAAAAAATGCCAAAAACCAGTAAATGATTGAGTATGGGATGAATTTCATCTACCTTTCTATGTTATTATGAATTTTTTATCACGTAAAGAGTAGCTTTCAGTAACTTTTAGCTTTCACAGTGCAATACACCGTTTACAGTGATTTTTTTTATTAGTATAAATCTTCTTTTCTATAAGAATAAGTTTATTTCTATCAAAAAAAAAAAAAAAAAAGGTTATCTTAGACAGGCCCAGCTCCAAATCCAATGTATGCATTAAATCCCTTGCCAAGGTCAAACCCAAATAGTCCTCTCAACTTGCCCCTACCTCCAAGGTCAAAGCTTTTATGTTTGTTTTATGAATTGTATCATAGTTATGAATTGTAAAGTGTAATAGTTCCCATTTACACAGCTGAATTGCCAGGTAAATACTATTAGTGACTGTTACTAATGCAATGAATAATTATAAATTGGACCAGAATACACAAGGTTATTGTACTTCTGAAACTACTGCAAATTGACTATTGAATTTGAGTATATTTGCATGCACACAATATTAAATAATATATCATGATTAAGTCTAAGTGTATGAACACGCATGCAAAATTACAATGTAGATAACAATAAAAAAAGCTTGAGGCGAGACATTTGAAATAAATTCAATGTTCGGATGATGATAGAAAAATATCTTATAAATACATGAAAATTACTTACCATGTGTAGGATATTTGGAAAATATTGACAAAGCAGTGCCTGCATCATTGCCAAGCTAGTGGCCCCTACCGATCCAACTCAACATTGAATATCTTTAAGCTTTCTAATTCAAGCATCACTTGAATAAGAGAAAACATATAGAACATTAAGCAAATTTGAGAAAGAAACACTTCATGTAGATAGGAAACAGTTCCATTAAACAGTTGTTGCTAAAATTGATGGGTCAAGAAGGAGTAAACCAACAAAATGTCAAACCTAACAACATTTAGAAAATGATCAAAGAATATATTACCGCAAATATAAATGACTAAAACTATGAATGTAAGAACCGAAAAAATGGAAGTTAATTATATGATGGGTCAATCGGTATTGTGTTGAGAAATGTAGCAGCCAAGCATATAATACGAAGTTGGTAGATTCCTTTGATTTCTAAAATTTTCATGAAATTGACCAATTTTGTCATGCATGGAGCAGTAATTTTTGTAAAATATATATTTTTATAATATACAAAATTTCAAATATTTCAATAGTTCTATCTTCCTAACAATATATAAATGATAATTACCAAACATATTTTATATCCCCTACCTAGAAACATCTGCTTTAGTCCACTAGTTTCTGGTTGAAGACTTGAAGTTATCAACAATTCATACAAAATGTTAGCTATGACAACTGCTGCATGTGAACATATTCTATATGATTTAACTAACCAGCGGTTTAATATGATTAACAGTGTATTATGTTATGTGAATTTATTCTGGAAAGGAAGTCACATGTTGACTGTTTTGGTCAAAACATCACTTGTTAAATTTTCTGCATGGCATGTTTCTTCGCTGATTGAGAGTTCTTTGAACCAGGCCCTAGCCATCATGGTCATTGATTTTGATTGTACACAAGGATACTGATTGTTGACTTCCATCCGCCCACATCTCTCCATGGTTTAATCTTCGAGAATCAACAGAAGGTGAAATACAACTATTTAGCAAAATTAATTTATGGTATTGCAATTCAATTTTATAAGATAATTGAAAAATTAGACAAAATTAGTCATCAATTAAAAATTATGTCATAATTTTTGTACTCAATCTTCTATTAATTACAAAATTATAAACATGTAAAAAACAGCAAACATTGGTGGTTACTTACAATAGCTTAATCATTACTAGTTCTATCTTCGTTCAACCATATGAACCTAGAATCAAATATACAATCAACATACATATGAAACCCAAAAGTCCAATTATTAAGTAAAACTGAACGAAAAATCAGTCAAATCTCAAACGGTGTTATGCCCCATTTTCATCATCTTTGATCTGGGTAACAAGAACTTGAAATATTGGTTAATGGATAGGTAAGAAGTAGTGAAGTTGGGTTTCAGTAAGGGTTGGCAGTGGATTCATGGTGTAGGGTGATGATAGTGCAAAACCAAAATCAGTGAACAAATAAGAAATAACAATGAAATAGAAAACAGAGGATAAGACAGAGAACAAGAATGAAGAAAGTTTGAATTGCCTGGAAATCTAACTGGAAGACTGTTGACAGGAATAGATAGTTTATGAGATAACTTCTCATCCAAATTCAACACACTCTCAAATGAAGGTACACCACACATATTTATACTGACTCAACCTTGTACAAACATGGGCCTGCGACATAAGCCCAATTAACAAAGAAAACAACCCAATATTTACTGCATAGAACAATACTGTGCACATGCACAGCTAATTTTCCTTCAAGTTTGGGTTCTGGTTGTCTTGGCTGAGATCAGCGGATCTTTAACATCCTTCTCGACTGGGTGGCTGACCGTTGATGATGTGGAATCTCTTTTCGTGGCATGTTGACATTGCAGGTAGGTGTTTGCTGAAATAACTCTTCTTCTCTCCATGCTGCAAACACTTGTTTATTCATCTCTTTCTTCCCCAGGTAGTGAAGCATAGTTTCATTGCCTAACACTCCCCTCCCCTTCAAAACGACCTTGTCCTCAAAGTTGAGTCGAAGCATTCCTGGCAACCTAAGCATCTTCATATTGATCATTGAAGAGAAAAGGCAGAAGTCACACTGAACATGTGGTATTCCTTCCCATGGATGAATGAGGATGCAAAGTTTCCACATGATGACACCCAGACTAAAGATGTTACATTTTTCAGTGAAATATTCATTGCACCTGAGTTCAAGGACCATCCATTCAAGAGTGCCAGCAGATATATTATCTTTCATGTGTTCATCCATCATTACACGTGATAGCCTAAGTTCACATATTTTCACCAGCCGATGCTTATTCACTACGCAGTTTGCGCTCTTCAAATTATGATGAACTGTTTTCGTCCGATGCATGCACATGAGCCCTCTGCATATACCACAAAGCATTTTCAACCTTTGACGCCAACTAATCTTATTTTTCTGGCCACGCATATGTACTAGGTAATACCAGGATCCCATCTCTATATACTTAGTTATCATGAACAGGTGTGGAAGCTTCATGCAAGCACCAAGGAACAAAATAACATTAGGATGGTGATGGCGGCTCATTAAATATACTTCATTGCAGAAATCAACCATGTTTTCAACAGTCAAATCTTGCTCAAGGAAAACATTGATGGCAACATCTGTCCTGAGTATCTCTTGCATAATCTTTTCTATCTCATTTTTGATATAATGGGAGTTTCGGTAAGGTATGAGACATACAGGTTGGGAGCCAGGTTGTAGGGAAATTCTTTTGGGTTGCAGGAGGCTTGTAGGGTTGGTTACCTCAGAAAATTTACGAAGTAATAGTCCAGCAATAGCGGGTATGGGTAGTTTCTCTTGCTTGGAAGTAAGTACCTCTCTGGCGCATAACATCAGTGTCATATTTCTTTTAGAACTTTCTTTATCGAACTTCTTTTTATTAATCAACTGGATGTTCTCAAGTTGGATTCCCCTACACACATATGTTTTCATCCAATGAGCACCCAGTACATCCTGACATCCATCCAGGGGTAGAAACAAGAGATCAATAGACATACAACAACCCTGGTACTTGAGCATGACTCGTTTACAAATGCTAGCTCCCTGCAGTTTCTCTTCATTGGCAACCACTACATCATATTTTTTCAATTCATCAATTTTAGGGCAAGAACTAAGGGGTGAATTCTTTTCATTCTCGGCTCCACCGGGATCAAACACAAACAATGTTCTTTCGCTGCCAATCATGCCTATCTGGTCCTCAAAGATTTCAAAATTACATGTTAGTTTCAGCCCAGATGTCATAGCCAGCTCTTGGAACACACAAAAAAATTTCATTATAATGCCAAAGGATAATGTCATCATGACGTCGACTGGCTCAAATATGGGTGCAACAATTAGAACATTGTCGATGTATCTAGATTTAACAATAGCAGTCTTCAGTAGTTGTGGTCCCTCCTCGTTCTCCAACATCTTTGCTTCATTGAGAAATTCCTCCTGTTGAGGTTCAGCGCTGAAATCATACTGCAACTCACCCAAAGTAATTGTCGGAAAGTTGTTGTCCTTGGATTCGATAATGTGGTTTGAATGTTGAGGCTTTGGTTGAAAGGACTCCTGAATTTTCCTGGAATGATTTCTGGGTTGAAAGGATCTGCAGACTTCTTGAATTTTTGAAAAACTCCGAACTTGTGGTAAGCCTTCCCGGCAAATAGTTTTTTCTTTCAGCGATCCCTGCTTGAGCTTCGTCGAAGAATCTTCCTCGAGTGATGTTGGCACTTCCATGGATATTGAGTCTTTTTCATAGTCTTCACTATCAATTTCTCGTATCTTGTTGAACGAACTTAGAAGATGTTGTCTGTCGTCGGATAGCGAGTCAATATATTGTTGAGTTGCTGCCTTCTGAAGACTTTTTGTTGAAGACCTCCGATGTGCTGGTATGTACGGATCTCTCTTGATTACCAACTCTTCTGGGGTTTTAAAATGCTTCTTTAGCACCTGTGGATCAGGAACTTTTTTGGAATCTTTCTTCTCAACAATGCTAGCCACAGAAACCTGATAATTGTTAGTAGGTGCATTGCTTCCAACAAATACAATTTCCTTTTCCAATTCTTGCTTTTCCCCAGATTGGTTTCCGGGCTGAAACCGCTTGCAAATTTGGTGAACTTCTGATAATCTACAAACTCCAACTTTATCCTCGTTGCCCTTTTTATTTTCTGATAGAGGAAGCATTACAAGATCCACTAAATCTTCTTGTTCGCCTTCTGCCTTAATTGTCTTTATACCGCCAGTGTTCTTGAATGTTTTGCTAAATTTAATCTTCCTTTTATTTGTTCTTCTAAATTCGAAAACCTTGGCCAAGCTTACAGCATGCTTGAAATCAACGGGGTGCAACGCTAATACATCGGATTTGATTTCTTTCTTGAGGCCATCTACAAAATTTTCTAACAAGAACTGGTCTGGTAAAGCATCGTACATGCCTTGTAGATGTTCATATTGGGATAAATAAGCCGCTACGGTTGTTGTCTGTTTGAGAATGGACATGGCGCTGTAGGGCTTTCTTGGATGTGGCTGTTGTATTCTCATTTCTTTCAATCCCTTAGCGATGTCGTTTAATATTTCTTGCATCTGATCGACTCTGATATTGATTTCTTGATGAGATTCTTGCAATTTCCTAATATGCACTGAAGTTTGAATGTTGATCCAATCTTGTCTGGACCTTTTAGGCTCTGATACCAATGTGTTATGCCCCATTTTCATCATCTTTGATCTGGGTAACAAGAACTTGAAATATTGGTTAATGGATAGGTAAGAAGTAGTGAAGTTGGGTTTCAGTAAGGGTTGGCAGTGGATTCATGGTGTAGGGTGATGATAGTGCAAAACCAAAATCAGTGAACAAATAAGAAATAACAATGAAATAGAAAACAGAGGATAAGACAGAGAACAAGAATGAAGAAAGTTTGAATTGCCTGGAAATCTAACTGGAAGACTGTTGACAGGAATAGATAGTTTATGAGATAACTTCTCATCCAAATTCAACACACTCTCAAATGAAGGTACACCACACATATTTATACTGACTCAACCTTGTACAAACATGGGCCTGCGACATAAGCCCAATTAACAAAGAAAACAACCCAATATTTACTGCATAGAACAATACTGTGCACATGCACAGCTAATTTTCCTTCAAGTTTGGGTTCTGGTTGTCTTGGCTGAGATCAGCGGATCTTTAACATCCTTCTCGACTGGGTGGCTGACCGTTGATGATGTGGAATCTCTTTTCGTGGCATGTTGACATTGCAGGTAGGTGTTTGCTGAAATAACTCTTCTTCTCTCCATGCTGCAAACACTTGTTTATTTATCTCTTTCTTCCCCAGGTAGTGAAGCATAGTTTCATTGCCTAACAAACGGATGCAAAACAAAAGGAGAAAGTTGTTATACCTGATATCCTAACCTGGATCGAAAACATCACACACTGAAATAAGGGTTTTCCGTCGAAGCTTCGAGTATGATTATCAGATTGGAGGTACATCTTACGATCAATTTTAGTGGCCAAAAATTTGTTGCGGTTATGTTTTAATTGATTTGATGAAGACGAATTATGTAGTGGGGATGGGTCGGGTGTTGTATCTTTGAATCATTATTGTTTCAATCTGAAAGAAAATAAATTTAGGGTTTTTGGGTGAAGGGGAATCGTTACAGTTTCGTTTTGAAGGAAGACAAGCTTAGAGTTTTTAGGTGATGAGAAGATGAGCTTACAAAAAGACTGAAAAGGGAAAGTGGACGAAGGAAAAATTCACCTAAATGTTCGCGGGAGATGTATACTCGCGTTGTATTTTTTATTTTGTACTTGAATGGTTGCAATCGGTTATCAAACATGTTGTAACTAAAAGAAAATTTTCTCGTAGTGATTAGATTCGATCAGAGGATTACCCAAAATGAGATTTAAAGTTAATAACTTATGCGACGCTTGTTAGTTCGGAAAATTAAAGAAAGTTCATTTAGATCAAAAGAGGAAATTACAACCTTAAAACCATTAAAGTTAATTCACATGGATTTATTTGGTCCATCCCAAGTTCAATCGAAAAATCATAACAGATATGTTTAATAATCGACGATTTTTCTAGATTTACTTGGACTTTGTTTCTTAAAAATAAAAGTGATGCTTTTGATCAATTTAAAGCTTTTTCTAAAAGAATTCAAAATTTATTATCACTAAAAATCAAAACAATACGAAGTGATCATGGCGGAGAATTCGAAAATGAAAGTTTTGAAAAATATTGTAATAAAAGGGAATAACTCATAATTTTTCAATTTCGAGGGTCCCTAAAAAAAATGGAGTAGTTGAACATAAAAATAGGACAATACAAGAGTGTGCGAGAACTATGTTATCTGATAGTAATTTACCAAGGAATTTTTGGGCTGAGGTAGTTGCGACAGCTTGCTGTATTATAAATAGAATCTCAATTAGACATTTAACTCATAAAACCACATATGAACTTTTGTATAATAAGAAACCAAAAGTATCATATTTTAAAATATTTGGAAGTAAATATTTTATACTTAATACTAAAGATAATTTAGACAAGTTTGAATCGAAATCCGATAAAGGAATATTTATTGGATATTCAGAAAGAAGTAAAGCATACAGAGTTTTCAATACACGAACCAATACCATAAAAGAAACATTAAACGTATCTTTCGAAGAAAATTATAAAATTATAACTCAAAACAATGAAGATGAATGTGAAAATGAAATTAATGAAATAAATCATGAAGATAATCAACCAAATAATGAATTAGGTTACTTAGAGATCATCCAGTAGAAAATATCTTAGGAGATATTGAATCTGTTGTTAAAACCCGAAATCAATTAAATAATATGAGTAATACTGCATTTATTTCAACTATTGAAACTAAAAATCCAAAGGAAGCATCTTCTGATGATTCATGGATACTTGCTATGCAAGAAGAACTGAATCAGTTTACTAGAAATGATGTATGGAAATTTGTTCCTGGACCAGATGATAAGACTATAATAGGAACCAAATGGGTTTATAAAAATAAAATGAATGAACACGGTGAGGTCGTAAGAAATAAGGCATAACTAATAGTACAAGGATACACTCAAGAAGAAGGAATAGATTATGATGAAACTTTTTCCCCCGTAGCAAGACTAGAAGCTATTAGGATTTTACTAGCCTTTGCAAATCATAATAATTTCAAATTATATCAAACGGATGTCAACAGTGCTTTCCTAAATGGATTTGTTAAAGAAGACGTATATGTAGAGAAACCACCCCTATTTGAAGACGAAAAATTATCAGATCACGTATATAAGTTAAAGAAAGCGTTACATGGATTAAAACAGGCTCCTAGGGCTTGGTATGATAGATTAAGAAATTATTTGTTACAATCAAATTTTGAAATAGGAAAAATAGATAATACTTTGTTCATTAAGAAAAACAAAAAAGATATTCAATTAGTACAAATATATGTTGACGATATAATTTTCGGATCAACAAACAATAATGTAACAACCCAGAAAATCAGAACCAATTTAAAAAAAATTAAGGAAATTTTGTTAGAAAATGTGCCAGAATTTAAAAATTCCATTTTTAAATTAAATTATTGAATTAAAAAAATGGATTCTAAATAAAATTATGCTGTTATTAATGAATAATTTAAAATTTTATTTGTGATAAACAACAATTTATAATTTGTTAAATTGTGATTGATAATAATGGAAATTATTAAATTGTTTACACTTGGACTAGCTAACTTAAAACTATTGTTGAAAAGTAATATGGTTATCCTAATTTGTATGTATGCATCATTGCCTTGTTCAAATTGATGACTGCTAATGAAGATGACGTTGTTTGTTGAATAGCTGATTGTTTTGTTTATTTGATGAATCAAATAATTGAATTTTTGTTGTGCTTTAAAATGTTCAAATAAAGTTTTGATTCTAAATATTCAATATAAATGTAATTATTGGATCTAATAGCTTTCTTATTCAAGTAACATATTGTTTCCTTCATTTTGTTAAATAAAAAAACTAAATCTATATAAGTTCTAGTACAATGACTCATTTTAGATCATTGGTTTATAAATTTAATTTGGAGTCTAACTTTTAGATCTAAAATTCTATGTTCATGTTAATGGATTAAATTATATCTTAAAGGTTTATTTGAACTTTATACTCAATTAGTTGAATGTTAGATTGTTAGTCCATGTTTTATCTTTCATAACTAAGTGTAACATTAGACTTGAAAGTTTATATATATACATAATATTTTCAATTAGATATTTGGATTTTATAAAAGGGAGTTTTGATTGAATTTAACTCATACATATATATAGTTAAATCTACATTCATGTTTTCATATAAAATTTATTATTTATTTCAATCTTGATAATACGAAATAATTTCTTTTCTTTAAAAGTTAAAAGAGGCGTTTGATGTGTTTTTATAACACTTGATTTTTGATTATAAAATACGCGAGTTATTCGGGAAGACCGGGTTTAACCCAATTTGAAAAGCTCACGGCCTTTTCTTAATAAAAAGTAAGAAGGGTATTCCCTTATTATTTTATTAATTTAATTTACTTTAAACATTCTCGATCTAAAATAAATCATAACTCATCCATACTGACTCAGAATTTAACAATTTTCGAAGCGTTGCGATTGTAGACACGAGATCTACGTTTCTAGTCTGACTGGATCAGATTCTGAGCTGATTGAATTTTGGCCAAAAATTGCAGATCTGAACCACTCAGTTTCAAACGACTGTGAGAAATCCTATTTTATTTTCATTATTATTTATTTTAAAATAATTAGAATAAATCGTAATTGTATTCTCATTGATTCGCTGTATATTTTGACATGTTATGCTACGTGATTTGATCTGTATGTGATATATTAATATAGATCTGTAATTTGGGTGATGTTGTGTTATTATTAAATTTGCTATAAAAAATAAATCAAATATTTTGTTGTTATTTTGTTGAATATTTATTTTGTTGAATCAAAATATTCAACAAAAATAGAGTATCACTTTTATTATATTCGGTTGGAATTATAATTGCCATAAAAATGAATCAAACATTTTGGTTGTTATTTTGTTGAATCAAATATATTCAACAGGAATGAAATATCACCTTTGTTTATTTATTGGATTGAATTAGAATTTTCAATTCAATAAAAATACCACATTTGTTTATTTATTGGATTGAATTAGAATTTTCAATTCAATAAAAATATCACCTTTGTTTATTTATTGGAATGAATTAGAATTTTCAATTCAATAAAAATTTCACATTTGTTTATTTATTGGATTGAATTAGAATTTTCAATTCAATAAAAATTTCACCTTTGCTTATTTATTGGATTGAATTAGAATTTTCAGTTCAATAAAAATTTCACCTTTGTTTATTTATTGGACTGAATTAGAATTTTCAATTCAATAAAAATATCACCTTTGTTTGTTTGTTTGATTGAACTAGAATTTTCAATCAAAATAAAAATATCACTCTTGTTATGGTTTGATTGAATTAGAATTTTCAATCAAAACAAAATATCACTTTTGTTTGTTATTTGATTGAGTTAGAATTTTCAATCAAAAAGGAAATATCAAATCTTGTCATTTTGTTGAATAAGAATATTCAACAAAAATGAAATGTAAATTTCTATCATTTTATGGAATTACTATAAAAATAGGAATGTTCATGTTTTAGAAAAATAATAAGAACATTACATATAAAATATACATTTTAATGTAATGATTGAAAGTAGAGAAAATGTTCAAGTTTTTAATCAAAACATGAATTCATTAAAAATATACATTTTTAATGGAATGTTAAAAATAGAGAAAATGTACATTTTAGAAATGAAAACATGTAGTCATTAAAAAAACCATATTTTAATGTCATTCATGAAATTAGAAAAAGGTACATGGTTAGAAATAAAAGCATGTAGTCATTGCAAGCCATATTTTAATGTCACCGAGGAAATTAGCAAAATGTTCATAGTTTGAACAGAAACATGATTCCATTAAAATATACATTTTTAATGTTAAGAATATAAGTAGTGAAAAATGTTCATGTTTTTTTTTAATCAAAACATGATTTCATATAAAATATACATCTTAATGTAATGGTTGAAAAATGGAGAAATGTTCATGTTTTTAACCAAAACATGAATTCATTAAAAATATGCATTTTTAATGTAAAGTTAAAAATAAGAAAAGTGTTTATGTTTTTAAGGTCAAAACATTATTAAACTAAAAATATACTTTTTAATGTAATAGTAGGTAATAAGAGGAATGTTCATGTTTTTAATCAAAACATGATTTCATTAAAAATATACATTTTTAATGAAATATTGAAAATAGGAAAAAATGAACATGTTTTCAATCCAACATGATTCCATGTAAAAAGTTCACATTTTTAATATAATGTTAAATAAAATAGGAAATGCACATGTTTTAAAAAGAAAACATGATTTCATTAAAATATACATTTTTAATGTAATGTCAAAATAAAGAAAATGTAATGTTTTAAAATGCAAAACATGTTATACATTAAAATTTCACTTTTAATGTAATGTTAGAAAACTAGACAAGATTCATGTTTTAAAATGCAAAACATGTTATACATTAAAATTTCACTTTTTATTATAATTATAGAAATGCAGAAAAGAAACATGTTTTAAAATGAAAATAGGTTTTACATTAAAAATTCACTTTTAATGTAATAATAGAAATGTTAAAAATATGACAGTTGTTCATGTTTTAAATAAAAACATGATTTCATTAAAAGTATGCATTTTTAATGTAATGTAAAAAGACAAACATGCAAGTTTTCAAAATAAATCATGTTTACACTGGAAATTTTGTTTTTAATGAAATGGTTAAAATCATATTTATAATTACATCGCATATATTAGAATTTACATGCGTTGTTAAAATTACATTTTTAATTACACCGCATATATTAGAAATTATATGCGTTGTTAAAATCATATTTATAATTACATCGCATATATTAGAATTTATATGCACTGTTAAAATAACATTTATAATTACATTGTATATATTAGAATTATATGCACTATCAAAATTACATTTATATTTACTGCATATGTTAGGATTCATATGCAAGGTAGACTCGTCATTGAACAAATTTTTATGTAAATGATATATATTCTGTTTGACGGTACATAAATATGATTTTCCAATAAAAATATTCTTTTATTTGGCATGTTAAATACGTTAGAGAAATCGTCGAAGAGTTTATATATATATAATTATATATATATATAAATTAAAAATAAACGAATCACGCGCGATAGTTCGCGTTTCGGAATCGTAACTTTAAACGATTATACCGAAAGATCCAACCGTCGGATTTTCCCAAAACTGGAACTGTTAGGACCGCTTTGGGAAGATCTTTCCAACGGTAATATTTCGAGATAAGTGTAAATCAAATTTTGATAAAAACAGCGCCAGGGCCGCCCATTGACCCGAAGAGTCGTTAAATAAATTTGGCTATTTTTATATAAATAAAAATAGCGATAAATCGTTATTAAATACTATTAACGATATGAAATGATTTAAACTATATATATGCGAGAATCATTTGAAAAGACCGAGTTAAATCTCATTTCAAATAATTATACGACGATCTGAATTGAAGATCTTAAAGACGGCGATTAAAGACTGGCGATCTTCACATCGAAAGGATAACTACTGATGCCTGGCATTGGCTAGCTACCAGTAAAGGGTTAAAGTGGTAGTTGTCCGGACATACTTGTTGATTGTTCGAATATGCGAGCACCTCTCTTCCGTATTGGACATACGGGACGAGGAATAAGGTGACTCCGGTTTCGTTCAGACCCAGAACGGACTTGTAAATGGATGTGTGTTCGACATTGAATTTCATTCTGTGTAATTAAATTGATTTCTATTAATATATATCTGGGGTGGCGGAGAATTTATTCTCTTACTTAACACCCTTCTTTGAGACGCACAAGCTCAGAGGTTATATATTGGTAGTTATCGATCGCATGGCTTGAATTGTCAATGTGACATGCCAAGATGCAATTGATCGAGGCTTTTGTTGAAAAGCAGAGCCTTGTGGATGATGATCAAAGCATAGCCTATTTTCGGCATAGCTTTGTGTATAACATTACCTCGCGAGCCTCACACCCCGGTAGAGTCAGAAACGGGACAAGGGAACGCAGGGAGTGCACACGTTTCTTTCTAGCTAGAAGTGGTGTCAGCGTTTACAAGCCCTGACATTTTTACTTATGTGGTTGATGGAATGAGGCACCTCGGGTTTATTGGTCGATTTAGCGATCGATTAGGTCCGAGCAAAATCCAAATCGTTACAGATAAGATGAATAAAGAATTTTCAGACATTATGACCCAAGAATTCAAAATGAGTCATATGGGAGAACTAGCAATTTTTTTAGGATTACAAACTCGTCAATTAAAGAATGGAATATTTATTAATCAAGAAAAATACGCAAGAGAACTAATTAATAAATATAATCTAACAACAACAAATGGGAGACCAACACCTAGGGCTGTCAACGGATACTTTCAGATGCGGATAATGCCATATCCGCATCCGCATCCGAAACCATTTTCGGATATCGGATATTCGCATCCGCGGATACGGACGGATATCGGATAATTATCCGCTCTGCCAACGGTCGATAAATCATTGAACATAAATGAATTTTTTTTGCTTAATATTAAGTTTTTTCAATCCAAATTGATTACTAAAGTGCTAAAAATAGATAAATACGTTGACAATATATAATTTTGAGCAACTAACATGCATTTAGTAAAATTCCAATTTTGCAAAATAGCAAATTAGTATATTTAATTATGTTAAAATACACATAATTTAAGCTATAACCGTAAAAAAAAGCGGACGGATAATTTTCGGATGCGGATATGCCTATATCCGCATCCACATCCGCTTTTCCGGATATCGGATATTTATCCTCTTTTCGGATGCGGACGGATTTCGGATTTTTCGGGTATTCATTGACAGCCCTACCAACACCTATGGAAACAAATATAGCATTAAGCAAAGATGATACATCTAAAGAAGTTGATCAAAAACTATATATAGGAACGATAGAATCGTTATTATATATAACTGCTAGTAGGCCAGATATAATGCACAGTGCATATCTCTATGCAAGATATCAATCGCAACCTAAAGAAACACATTTAAACGCCGTAAAACGTATTCTAAGGTATGTGAAGCATACATCAGACTTTGGATTATTTTACCCTAAGGATGATTCATTTGACTTTGTCTCTTTCTGTGACGCTGACTACGCAAGGTGTAAATCCGATCGTAAAATTTCTAGTGGAACATGTCACTTCTTAGGACATTCACTAGTCTCGTGGTTCAGAAAAAAGCAAAATACTGTATCTTTGTCAACAACTGAAGCAGAATATATCTCTACTGCTTTGGCTTGTTCACAAGTAATATATATGCAACAAACTCTAAATGATTTTGAATTAAAAATAAATAAATCCCCAGTATACTGCGATAATACGAGTGCTATATATATTTCTAAAAATCCAACTCATCATTCAAGAACTATACATATCGATATTAGACAGCATTTTCTAAGAGATAACATAAGTAAAGAGAAATTTTCACTCGAATTTATAGAAACAGATAAACAAATAGTGGATATATTAACAAAACCATTAAATGCAGCAACATTTACTAAATTTAGAAGAGAATTAGGCATACGTTTGTTAAGCGAGTTAGAATAATTAAATATACTACTATATATAAAATTAACATAAAAAATTAGAAAAATAGAATTTAAAACACAAGTATGTCGACATACATTTATGCATATGTCAACATATAACTGCCAGAATTTTAAATTTAATTCCCACTGTTGCTACCAAAACGATCTTAGCACGAGACAACAGTGAAGGGGTGTCAAAAGAATATAAGGAAGGAATAAAGAATTCGAGAGCAACTCAGGCCGATAAGGAACCCGAAACCCAACAGCAGCAACAAAGGTTCATCCGATAGGGTCTATACGCCAAGAATCAACCAATGGACACCAACACATTAAAGAAAAGGAAGAGTATCAGATCGAAGCATAAAGGTGGTCTGTAACCAACCCCTAAAGAACGGCTCTATAAGAGATGAAAGGGGTTACCTTTGTAAGTAACATGGGTATCACCGAAAGTCATCTTCCAGAAAGCCAATCCGGAAGGCTAAAATGAGACTCAAGCAAGGATACAGGCTACTGGTACTAAACCGCCTAGTACCTGAACCATCAACGGTTCTAAATCGGCAGACATACACATACATAATGAGGGCGAGCCCCTCCAAATACCCATGATAAAGCCGAAAGCCTACAACCAAGGACTGACACTTGGAGGCATCCACTGAGAAACTCGAAATGCATCCGCAATCCGTCCCGACAACAAACTCCATTCCATCAAGGGAAGGCCCTGATTCACCTGGAACCCTCGCTTCGAAGACTGTAACTAGTACCATGAGGAGGACCGACAGTCAGATGCCCGAGACCAAGAGAAATAGCGGCCGACAGGAATCATTCAGGCCCAACACCCTACTGATAGGAAGACCCTGGATTCTCTATAAATAGGACCCCAAAAACTCCGTAAAGGGGACGAACTTTTTATTTCTCAATTTAGTTCCTTCCTTCTCAAGGGGAGCCAATCATCAATTCTTGTAATATATCTACAATATATGAATGGAGAATTCCGAGTCTCATACATCTTGCAATTTGATAATCTTGTAGTATCATAATAATGAAACAAGGAGTTAACACTAAACTTTCTGAGGAGGAGATCAACTAGGGCAACCTGGCGATGGAGGAAAAGGGCTTTGCGGAAATGCAAAGTCCCTTTCTCCTCACCTTAAGGGGTTGGCATGATTGATCCACACTCTCATGCTGAGCCTAACGCTTCCCAAACATTGATGTGACGAAATCACATACGAATTCCTAACTCGATCCCTGTCATAATCCATACCCCTCTCTTGGGAAGATCTAACACGAGAGGATCATCAGAGTTAATGAATGTTGCAACGCCCTCGTCCATGAACTTAAGGAAAACGTTAGCCTGTTTTCTTCTTAATGGAATACACAGTGTCGCTGTCATAGCTTAGAGGCTTACCAATTCCATATCTAGGATTATATCCTGAGGACTCTGAGTCATGATCACGACAAATTTTATGAACGCATACATTACATCCCATACTCTGGGTGTTGACGAAAAATGTCATTAACATTTTGGCGCTAGAAGGAGGGCCTGAACCTCCGACCCTATGGTTAATTTGTTTAAGCTTACCGGGTGAATTTATCGTTCCATGGCAGGAAACAATGAAGTTGAAGAAACTGAAAGAACAAAACAAAGGGCTAAATCCCAACGTCACCCTCAAAGGAAATGAGGCCCAACACTCAACCCGAATAATAACGAGGAAGGAGCCGCGCCTAATCCACAACAACCACCAGGCTCAAATGCCATGGAAGATAATGTCGCAAGAATCTCGGTCTTGGAAAAGCAACTTCAAGAAATGCAAGCTCAAGTCAACGCTATCCAGGCACAAAAATCCTCAAGGCTCACTAGATCTAGTCAGAGACAGACGAATGAATCTCCAAAAAGGAAGGCTTCTGTTAGTAGATCATCAAGGGAATCAGTGCAAGCAAGAACAGTCTGGGAGCTCCACCTCCAAGGGCTATGATCCCAAAAGGGAAAACTATGACAACACGGAAGCTTACATCCGAGATGTCAGTTAGAAGACCGTCAAGGACCTGCTGGGAAGCAAGGGGAAGAGAACCCAGGATGGCAAAGTTAATGACAAAAAAAGAGTGGCACCGTTCATCGATGAGATTATGAATACCATAATACCGTCAAGAGTCAAAGTTCCCACCATAAAATATCTGGGAACAACTGACCCCAACGATCATCTGATGGATTTCGACAGCAAGATGGATCTTTACAATGCTTCCGGAGCAGTCAGGTGCCGCCTCTTTTCGGTGAGCTTCCAAGGGGCTGCGGTGAAGTGGTATTGCTGGTATAGAGAAAACACTATTTACTCATGGAAACAATTCTCCTACGAATTCTCCACGTAGTTCTGCATTTGCAAAGATCCAACCGTAGACTATACGGTCATCGCCAACATCAAATAGAGACAAGGGGATTCTCTAGGGGACTATCTGAAAAGATTCAACATCGAAGCCTTAAAGGCTAAGGATATGAATGATCGCGACAAGCTAATCACTGTATACTCAGGGTTGATTGAGAACACCCCCTTCTGGAAGGAGTTATATATCCACGGCTGTAAAGACTTGCAAGATTTCCACTTCCAAGCCTACAAGTTTATCCGCATGGATGAGCTGTACTTCACGAAGAGGAAGTTCGGGCCTTAAGGGGAAGGAGGAAGGCCGAACTTCGGAGAAAGCTCCCGGAAGGGAATCAGAGGAGGTCGAGGTGGGAAGACCCTAACACCAACTCGGTTGCCTTGAACATGCCCATCTCGTATGTGTATGCTGCTGCAAAAGAAAGGGTCAATAACTTCCCCGTCTCATTCGAAGCCAAAAATTGCCCCGAACCTCATGCCATCGGTAAGTACTGCGAGTTCCATAAAACCAGCGGGCACAAGACAGACAAGTGCAAGGTATTGGACGAGATTATCCAGAAATTAATCCAAGAAGGACACATGAAGGAGTTTGATTCAAACAAAGCAGCACCAACTCAACATGCAGGAGGACAGCAGAAGGCTTCGGTAAACACGATAGGAGTCGCTACGGGGGAGAATAGCTTGGATTTGGGGCCTCCCGTAAATCGAATCAATGTGATCCATAGGGGACCGCACCCTGCCGGAAGCTGTCCGAAGGCCAGGAACTAATACGTGAAGGAAGCCTTGGAAGGAATCTTGTGACGACCCCCAAACCCTATACTGACGATGGCAATGGTAATCTTTGGAATATAACACATAAACAAATAATAGCAGAACAGAAATAAATAAATACACCAGATAATGTACAATAGAATACACTGGATAAATATAAACATCAGAGTTACACAGTATACAGGATCATACTTAGTACAAATACAGTTCAGCTATACATAAATGTCTACAGCGGAAAACAAACATAATATGTACAATAGGAGCTGAACAGCATAAAAAGAGATAAATGGTAGAATCCATCTTCAGCTCCAGTTATCCAGAATCAGCCTGCTAAAACCTGAATACAAGGCTGCCCGTGTAGAAATAAGGGCACCCGAGTTTGCAAGTGAAACAAACTACGAGTCAGTCATGGGACTGGTATGAGAAATCTACTTAACACATTTTATAATATGGCCAATCACTGGACCATGCCACTTTCGCGGAACGGGTTTACTCCATTGGATTGCCAGTGCTTTAAAACAAGTAAATCTTTTAAACATCGCAATGCTTTTTTATAAAAATGAAGCCATTATAAGACTCAGTTCCCATCACACAATGCAACGCAAACCGGAGGATAGAGTTTTTACCTTATAATGGCCAAATATGCTTGATACGAATAAATCAAAGGCATTTGATATTATTACTAGTGTTTATATGTTTCAAAAAATATTTCAAATCATAAGTATTAATCATAGACGACATTAATGCCCCATACCACTATGTCGCCATATATAGGTATACAATCAAAACCGCAAAGTCACGTATTTGGAAATTAGATTTCCGTCATGAACCAAGGCAAAAGATAGTCCTTACCGAATTCGAGACTGTCTAGCCTGCCCGAATCTCAGGACCCAGACTCAGGTGGGCCCTTGGATCGTCTGGGCCGGTCCACCGATGTGGATTAAAATGCCTGAACACTGCGTTTCCCCACCCTTTGGGGCGTAAATGAGCCCAATGACTCCATCGGCTCCACATAGTCACCGATATATCTGAGGCGCCTCGCAACAACAACAGCAACACAGGTGAAAATAATATAAATGTCAGCCAGTTTAAGCACTGACACCACCTCTGGCTAGAAAGAAACGCATGTCCTCCCTGAGGTCCTCTCCCGTTTCTGGTCCATACCGGGGTGTGAGGCTCGCGAATCAACGTTATACACAAAGCTATGCCACACAGGCCGTACTTTGATCATCAACCACAAGACTTTTCTTTTCAACAGAAGCCTTGATCATCTGCCACTTAGGCGTGCCACACAGGCAATTCACTCTATGCGACTGATTTCTATCGATATATAACCTCTGAGCTCGTACGTCTCAGAGAAGGGCATTAAGCAAGAGAATAAATTCTCCGCCGCCAAATAGATATATATTTAATAGAGATCAATCAGCACAGAACAAAATCCAATGTCAGACACACAGTCCATTTACAAGTTCGTTCTGGGTCTGAACGAAACCGGAGGCACTATATACCTCGCATATCCATCGATCTCCACGTACGTCGGGACGATCACCACTCATTATCCATATTTCGGGATGCCTCCCAATCAGGACATCAGTTATCATCCAACCGAGGTGAAGATCTCCGGTCTTCAACCACCGTCTTCATCATCGACTTCTTATCGCCGATCAACTATTTGAAATGAGATTTAACTCGGCCTTTTCAAATAATTCACGTATATTTAGAATTTAAATCAATTCATTTCAATGGTTAAATTATTCGACATCAATAATTCTATTTTTAAATGTAGTTTTCACGCCAAACACATTCAACCATCAAATATCCAATAAACCGGGTAAATTCGGTTTATTTCCATTCCATATCGTTTATAATATTTTATAACGATTTATCGCTATTTTTATTCACTTAAAAATAGCCAATTCACTCAAACGACGCTTCAGGCCATAACGCGGCCGTGACGCTGTTTTTCTTCAGATTTGATTTACACATATCTGAAAATCTAACTGTTGGATCTTTACAAAGTTGGTGCCGTTGGAAAGATATTTCCAAGGCGAACCCAATAGTTGCGGTTTCGGGAAAATCCGATGGTCGGATCTCCCGCACTAATCGTTTGAAATCACGGTTTCAAAACACGAACTACAGCTTCGTTATTCGATTTATTTTATTTATTTATATATATATATATAAATATAATTCATTCTTTGATTTCAAAACCTTATTCACTTCATATATTTGATAAAAAAGATATTTTTATCCAACGGATATTTATTTCAACACATCACCATTTTTAACACTTCATATTCACAATAAAAAAATGTAGATTTTATTGTTCATTCTATATATTCAACATGTGAATGTTTTCGACTTTACACCTACGATAAAAATATGATTTTTATCGTTCTAGTCCTTTACTCAACACATGAATTTTTCTAGAGTTCATATATATAATAAAAATGTAATTTTTATTTTAAAACAATTTATTTCAAAACATGATTATTTTATATAGTTTATATATATCATAAAAATGTGATTTTTAATGTAAAACAATTTATTTCAAAACACGATTATTTTATATAGTTTATAGATAAGGTAAAAATGTTATTTTTGGTGTTAAAACAATTTATTTAAAACACTAATATTTTATATAATCTATATATATATGATAAAAATGTTATTTTTATTTTTCAAAGAATTTATTCAACACATGAACTGCATTCAACACATGAATTTCTATTTCAACACATGAATCTTCTATTCAACACATGAATTTTATTTCAACACATGAATTTTAATTCAACAAATGAATTTAAATCAAATACATAAATATTTCAGAAAATTTCGGCAGCATAACGGCAGGGTTGTTAGACCGTCCCTAGTACGGCTCCTCGCTCTACCTTAAAGCCTCGCAGCTTTTGACAATTGGGATTTTCAATATCTAGTTCGTACGCAGACGAATTTTCCCATATACTAATCCTATTAGGATTTCAACCACAATCAATCATTTCAAATCAATCATTCATGATATTCACCAAATTTTCACATCAACCAATAATCCAAACAATATCACAACCAATATATATCGTCCATGGTCTATGGACGAGGGGAGTGTGTGTATATATATATATATATACACGTATATAACTATATTTCGATTTCATTCCAATATCATTTCAATTTGCCGGGGCTACATACTGATTCTAAAAATTCACGAAAAATAAATCTAGCTATGTTTTGACGATATGGTCCCAACAAAACTAGTTTCGTCGAATTCTGAGACCATTTAAGAAATGGCCCTTTTCTGGTCGATCCAATTTAATAGAAATCAACCAAATTCATTTTCCTTTGCCACGCTCACATATTAACTTCAGAAATTATGAAATTTGAAACCTAGCAACAATTTGACATCCCAGATCCAACAAAAGTGGTTTCTTCGAATTCTGAGGTCGTTTGCAAAATGTCTATTTTCACGGCTATATAAATTCTATAGCGACCTTTCTGAAAATTCGTTTGGCCATAACTTTTGATTCCCGCTATGAAACTTCGATTTTTCAGATTCATTAGAAAGATATTCTCTAACGGATTTAAATATTTTTGGTTTCACTAAAATCCGTTTTATTTTGCACCCGGTACAGTCATTCAAAGTTCGAATTCAAATTTTGAAACCACCGCGCCATTTCAGGCCTTGTTTATAATTAAAAATAATTATATTTACTTTCAAACGTCGATTCAAACATACTTTTCGTTTCTCTTATTTAAAATAATTATTTTAAATAATTAAAATATACTAAAATAGTCAATTTAAAAATTTTAAACTGGTTCAGATTTTCCGGGTTGTTACAAATCTTTTCATCCAAGAAGAACCATCATTGAAGAGTGCGCGTTGTGCCCTCAAAATGCATAACCTCGTGGTCTCTCCAGAAGAAATGAAGAAAGGGGTCTGTCACCCCCATAACGACCCCCTCATGATAACGGCGCAGATAAGGCTTTCAGTCATTTCTAAAATAATGGTGGATGCCGGAAGCGCTGTCAATGTCATTTTCAAGCACGCCTTCGATCAGATGGGAATTTCTGAAAAGAAGCCGGAGCCTAGCAACGAACCAATTTTCGGATTCAACAATAAAAGGTCAACCCCAATGTCGGGTAGGTCTTAAGATGATCGGTCGGGTAGGTCTCAAGATAATGGGTTAGGGTCGGCCTGAATTCTTATATGGTTCGGTCGGTACCTTACGGTGATGGATCGACCAATTGCTTCAGGAGATGGGTCAGCATGCTTTTAAATGATGATTGTGACTTCGAAAAGAGTTCAAGTAGGAATGTTTGAAGTGTTGAGGTGTGTTCGTTGATCGGTGCAAAGCCACGAATGTGGAGACAACTCAAAGGTCGTGACTTAGTGGATAATGGTTGCTCGAGAAGGTCGCTTAAGCAGTAATAGCCGTCAAGGTTGGCCGATTAGATATATTGAAGGCTGAGAGATTATCATTGTCTTAGGTCCTAGCAGACTCAAAATAGGAGTATAATAGATACATCTAAAAGACCAGAAGGTTGCTGGTCGAGTACCCTGGTTATCGTTGAAAGGCCTAGGTTCGTATCCTTGAAAGGTGTATGGACATTTTGCTAGAACCGGGGTTACAATTAGCCCTTGATATATGGCAAGGTTAGTCATCATACGATTGATGATGGTTTCAAAGCAAGATTGGCGGTGATAGTCAGAGTCAGTCATGTATGTTGGTTGTTTGTTTGTGTCGTCTTACGTAGATTGTCTGACGTCGAAAGAGATGTTTATTGGGTAATTGTCTGATATTGGTTTAGGCCTCTAGGGCTTGTGCTTGAGGGATGTTGGATTCGATTAAGGTGGTTTACGTGAGATATATAATCTGGATGTTATGAGTGTTATTATGGGCTACTTCTGATATTGTTGATGTTAGATAGTTGTTTTATCGCTCACTAAGACTGTTGTCTAACTCAAGGTTTTATGTTTCTCTCTTGTTACCTTGGGTTGTTCATCCGGTTGACTGAGTAGCAGGTGACAGGTGATAGCTTTGTAAGACGACGATGTTGATCGATGGTAAGCTGGAGTCTTACGTACCAGTTTTATCACTATCTAGTATTTCTGTTTCCACTGTTGTGTTGCTCTATGAGTGACTGTAGTGAGGCTTCATGTACAAACTTTCATATGTCCTATGATGTATGGATGATCTTTCAGGATGTTGTGAAAATTTCAGAAGTTTATTATTTGTTGCTTCACTATTTCTGCCTGTTGTATATGTTCTATTATATTTTATCATTGCGTTGTGAGTTCTACAGCTAGCTCTGTTTGTGTCTAGCTACTCTGGTGATCGTCCGTAGCTACCGTGCACACCTTTCAGTGCATTATTCTTCTTGTTTAGTGCAGAGGTTATTGGAGGTCGTCAAAGGAAGAAAGAGGCGAAATAAAAAGGGTTAGACATAAAGTCCGGTGAGTTCCAATGATTTACAAATATGCATAAAATAGGAATGCCAAGACAGGTAAATAAGACTGGATGAGAAAGGTACAATGTCCTAACTGATAAACTAAACAGAATAACATGATGGGCATGACTAACAGGAATAAACTATGATCGTGTACTTCTTCACATTTATATCCTAAACAGGTAATGTCTTACGTCTTCACCAATACTAGTATAATAAGTTAAAAATGATTACATAACAACAAGATTAACAACAGAATTACCAGCAGAAATAAATAGCAAGATTAAACAGCAGGATTAGGCGTACCCTAATTACATAACAGGATTAGGTGTTGACCTGTAACCGCAGGATTAGGTGTACCCTAATTACTAGCCAGCAACTATATGACACGGACCTATTTGTTGGTGTTATAACATCTTATCTTCCCTAGTCGGACCCATGCACGCTCATGACTCCGCCGGAACGCTCTCGTAACCACCCCCATGTGAACCTCTTACTATGTAGTTCAGTAAAGCATTCCCTGACCCCTACCTAGTGTGTGGGAGCCCATTAACAAGATACATACAGGGATACTGACTGATATTGGTTCCAAACAGCAGATTGACACAAGCCAAACCTCCTAAGCTTGTGCCCCCAAATAACTAGGATTTAAGAGTCCCTAAAACCCAATACAACAGTAGATGAGAGACCTTTTAGCGTATTAATACTTATATTTAACCTTGCAGGTTTAGATTTACTAATAAGTGTGGTTGTAATATTATGTGTCATTATGTGTGCACAACCCTATTCTTAACATGTCATTTACATAATGTCTGTTTTAAGTCAAATTCAATATGTCCAACTACATTCATTTACAACAAGTATATACACATTACCCCTTTTCTATCAGTTTATAGCAAGTCTAAACATGTGTATATTTATCCTTTTTCCCAGATTATAATCAATCAGTCCGAACAAATAACATGCCTAAATTCCTCTTTTATATTATTCATTATAGCCCCAAATATACACACACTCTATTCGGTATAGCCTAGGCTTCCAAAGGTCTAGGCTTGGCGTAAAATAAAAAGGGAAAACAGAGGAAGAAGAATAGAATCAACTCACTTAGGCATATAGGCAAGATTGGAAATAAACATAAAAAATAAAAAATGGGAAAAGGAAGACAAATACATTTAACTTGTTATTTATCCAATATCACAGGCATATGAACAACTTGTTATATATCCAACATCACAGGCATATACATATATAACTGATTCTAATGACATAGGTGATTAACAATGAAAACAAGTATAATGTTTGTTTTACTAACACTATAGATCCTAACCAGTTTCATTTAACTGTCATGTTTAAGGCCAAAAATTCAAATTTGTAAATAACGGAAACTCACAATGAGCCTTAGTGAAGATAATTATATAACACTATGCCATAGGAAGTCCACTCCAAGTTGAATGTGTGCACATCCTAATGTTGTCTCTGTTTGATCCAATCTTTAGCAGCATTCCCCTATTATATGTTTATAATTTTCAGAATAATTTCATGGAGGCGAAAGAAGATATGAAGAATTTGTTTGAATTGTGAATGAGGGAAGCCATATATTTATAGAGTTACAGAGCGAACATCAACCT
The DNA here is from genome assembly GCA_030737875.1 of Allium sativum. NCBI lineage: Eukaryota > Viridiplantae > Streptophyta > Magnoliopsida > Asparagales > Amaryllidaceae > Allium > Allium sativum. The sequence goes on from CM060921.1 coordinate 84,124,670, forward strand.
TTAGATCTTTGGTTTTAAATCTGAACTGTACAAGTCATGCTGAGTCAGTATGAATAGAGTCACAAAATAGTCCAGGTTCATCAGGCAGTATTCGGCCGGATCTGGGGTGGGACGACCCACCTACCACCTGGTAACCCGGGCTTGACGTGGGTCGTCCCATAATGGGATGTTTTCCCGCCCGTTTCCCGCCTTGTTTGTTTGATTTTCTGGAATTTTTAATTTATTATATTAACATATAAGCTCCTTATATGTATACAAACTTTTAAAACCCATAACTCCTTCACACGTTGTCCGTTTTATGCAAAATTGGGTTCTATCTGAACCAAAATTCCGAGACGAAGGCAATGGTGATTTTGTTTTCACTTAATTCTGAATATGTAATTAAGTTATTTTATTATCTCCAAGTATGGTTATAGTGTATTATATTTTGGGATGTTACAGTGCTGCTTTAAATGAACCGAGTTGAAGGGGAGGTGCTAATAAGTTAGGGCACAACAAAATTGATAAACTTTCATCAAATAGTGTATGCCATGATAAATTTCCACAACTCCCGGTTTATAATTTTTAACTTCACTGCTATATAGAAAAATAACTCTTTTTAGATACAATTCTTGGCAATTTAAGAAGGGCTATCATGATTGTATTCACTCTACTTGGAGTGTCGTGGGTAGGGGAAATCCTCTGTTTCAGTTTATTTCAAAACTAATAAAATAAAATAAAGGAGGATCTTTGACTCTATAGTAAATAACTTACCATACTAGAACAAAATCATGAGAACCTTAGATTGGAATCAGAAGCATCTTACTTTAACCTTATCAACCAGCCATTTGGCACACCAATTTTGCCATCCGATCAGAAGTATCTTCCTGCGTTCACACACATTTTTGAACACTTTTCATATTTTCTACATGGATAAGCCGTAGGAACGTACAATGTTCAAAGATAAAATGGCTCACAAAAGGAGATCTAACATCTTAATTTTTCCACTGCAATGTTGCCGAAATTAGATCAAAAATGGATAAATCGTTCAAAAGTTGAACTCAAATGAATTCCACACTGCTTTAAATGTTTACATCATAGGAAAAATAATTCATTCCATTTTACTTGCAAGTCTAAAACATAATTAAACTTAGAAATTTTGTTACATTTCACGAGAAAATTGCTTTCTGGTTACTTAGCTTTCTAGCAATTAAATATCATTGAAATCAAATCACTGGACAAAGAACTATTGTTGAAAATAATCATTGCCTGGGCTTTATCTACACCAAGGTCTTGCTCCATTTTTTAAGGAGCAATTTAGAAAATTCAAATGAAAAAGAATAAACGTAGCTTATTCGTAGTTACCTGATGTCCAAGACAGAGTTACTTCTCCTTATTATTTAATCATTGCAAATATTAAATATTTGTTAAAAACTAATGCTTTACTAATCTTGATAAATAAATATAAGTGTAGTCCAAGCCAAATATTCAAAACGTATGCAAGATCTCTGTATAAAAATGATACCTTAAATGCGTTCAATACTATTAGAAAAAACAAAACAGCAAAACTGGTAAGCATGGAAAAACGCATGGATGTTAGAATTTTTCAAACTCTTTAGAAGCACTAATACATGATACAGGTAGGTTGTCAAGTCTGAAGGCTGATAGTAGTTATAGATCAGTAAAATAAGGTAGGTTGCACATGTGAAGAAAGAAGCAACAAGCAGCTAAATGATGTACATAAGGCATGACATATAAATATATCTTGAAGCCTATAAATATGGCTAGTTGTTGTGTATTGATATTATGTAAGAAAAGAAAACGAGAAGTTAAAAGAAAGAGACAAAGCTCTTGTAAGATAAGCTGTAATCTTGTTTCGCATTTGTCTAAGAAATAAAAAGAGTGTGTTTGTTTTAAAATCACACAGCTTATAAATATTGTGTGTTTAAATCAAACGAAGTTTAAATACTTGCGAGGTCCATTTTGTTTCCCAACAAGTGGTATCAGAGCGAAGTGTAAAAAGATTGCCCAAGATTGATTTCCTACCATCTCTATCCCCAACATAATTTGAATCACAATAACCCATTAGAGTTATGTCACTACATACAAAAAACAATCCAATATCAGAAGTTCCTCTCAAATATCTTAGAATCCACTTTATTACTTGCCAATGAGTCTTCCCTGGGTTAGACATGTATCTGCAAACAACACCAACTGCATGAGCTAAATTAGGCCTTGTGCATACCATAGCATACATAAGGCTTCCAACCGCACTAGAGTAAGGAATATTACACATATCCCTTTTGTCTTCATCCGATGTGGGACACATATCTCTGGATAGCGAGAACTGAGAGCCTAATGGAGTAGCCACCAGTTTAGCATTCTCCATACCGAATCGAGATAGGACTTTCTCGATATATTGAGTTTGAGTGAGCCTCATAACTCTTTGCTTTCTATCCCTTTGAATCTTCATCCCCAAAATTCTCTGTGTTTTTCTCAAATCTTTCATCCCAAACTCCTTGCTGAGCTCCATCTTCAATTTTAAAATTCTAGTCATGCTCTTAGAAGCTATCTACATATCATCAATATAAAGTAACAAATAAATGATATCATCATTACATTTCTTAAAATAGACACATTGGTCCTTAAAGCTTCTAGAGTAACCATGTGAAATTATAAACTTATCAAATTTCTTATACCACTGTCTAGGAGACTGTTTTAAACCATAAAAAGATTTGTTAAGTTTACAAACATGACTAGGCCTGCTACTATCGATGAACCCCTCTAGCTGCTGTAGGTAAATGTCTTCCTCAAGGTCACCGTGCAAGAATGATATCTTAACATCTAGGTGTTCCAACTCCATGTCGAAGTGAGTAACCAATGCCAAAAGAATGCGAATGGAAGTGTGTTTAACAACTGGAGAGTAAATATCATGGAACTCCACACCTTTCTTTTGAACATAACCCTTCGCCACTAGTCTTGCCTTGTAACTTAAGTCACCATTGCCGCCGTCTTTCACTTTATAGATCGATTTACATCCAATAGCTCTCTTGCTGGAAGGAAGTGGCACTAAATCCCAAGTATGATTTTTGTGCAAAATCTCCTCCTCCATTGCTACTAACCCACTGGAGCTTTCAACGGAATTAATGGCATCCTTATAGTCCCTAGGCTCATCATGAAATATGTTTAATGCATAAGTTTCCATGTCATCAAAGTCAATATCTTCAATGCTTAATCCCACAAAATCATCAAGCTATGCAGGTCTTTTCTTCTCTCTGGTTGGTCGAGTTTGAATTTCAGCTCTTCCTTGAGATTGATCTTCTTTCTCTTCCCTATCAACCACGGTGTCATCGAAATCAACATTTTTACTCGTATGAAAGTCTGATGATCTACCTTGTGTTTGGTATTCTGAATTTGTCCTCTCAACATCATCATTAACTGAAAAAGAAGGCCCCGTCTTCAACATAGCCTTCTCATCAAATGTAACATGCCTGCTAGTAACAATATCTGGGTAGTAGGACACCACAACCTATAACCCTTAGTTCCTTTCTTATAGCAAAGAAAAATACACTTGCGCGATCTTGGATCCAACTTCCCTTTGCTCTCATGCACATAAGCTGGACAACCAAACACTCTGAGAAAAGAATATGATACAGGCTCTCCCTTCCATACTTCTTCAAGAATCTTCATATCTATGGCGGTAGAAGGTGTGCGGTTGATAAGAAAAACCGCCGTAGATAATGCTTCTGCCCAAAATCTCTTATTTAATCCCACAATCTACCGTAAGCAATGGGTTCTTTCCAACAAAGTCCGATTCATTCTCTCTGCAACCCCATTTGACTGAGGGTCTCCTAGCGTGGTGTAGTGTCTTTTGATTCTGTTGGACTCACAAAATTTGATGAATTTTTGAGAAGTGAATTCACCACCATTATCTGAACGAAGAACCTTCACTTTCTTTCCAGACTGCTTCTCAACAAGAGATTTCCAACTTTGAAACTTATCAAAAGTTTCATCTTTGGACTTCATAAAGTAAACCCATACTTTTCTAGAAAATTCATCAATAAATGAAACAAAATACCTGGCTCCTCCAAATGATAGGCAAGGTGCAGGGCCCCAAACATCAGTGTGAACATACTCTAAAATATCTTTAGACTTATGTTGTGCATTGCCAAAAGAAACCTTTGTCTGCTTTCCAATTACACATCCTTCACAGAAGTCAAGTTTTGAATGATGAACACCGTCGGTCAAGCCTCTCTTTATCAATACTTCTAAACTGTGCTCTCTAATGTGGCCCATACGAAAATGCCTCAATCTGGTAGAATCGGAATCAACAGAATCAATAACTGCAGCAGACTCCGGAACAGTAGTTGTACCCTTCAGCAAATATAGATTTCTAGCTTTTACCCCTTTCATTACTATCAATGATCCATTTGTAATTTTTAATGAATCTTTTTCTATTACACATTTTAAGCCAAAATTGCATAGTGCTCCAATGGAGATCAAACGGCGCCTTAAATCAAGCACATGCCTAACATCACATAAAGTAAGAACAACACCAGCAAACATCCTGATTTTTATTGTTCCAATACCAACCATGCGACAAGAAGCATTATTTCCCATGAGAACCTTTCCTTCATCAAACTAACGATAAGTGGAAAAAGAGTGCCTATCGGGTGTCATGTGATAGGATGCTCTTGAGTCAATAATCCACATAGTACTCTTCATAGAAGAGGCAGAAGCTATAAAAATGCCAGGATCGCTTTCTGAATTTGATGTCTCCACAGTAGAAGCTGAAGCCTTTTGAGGAACAACTTTGTTTTTATTCTCCAACTTGGGGCAACTTGCAACATAATGTCCAGGTTTTCTACAATAATAACAAACTCCCTTCCGTGCTCTCCTTGATTGAGATCTGGACTTAGCTCTATCCCCACCATTTTTGGGTCTACTCTTACTTCTTCCCCTTTATGTAATAAGGCCTTCGGAATCATTCTCCTTGCTCATGCTTGCTAACTTTCTCCTCAACATCTCGTTATGTAAATTTGTCTTCACATGCTCCAAGCAAATGGATGAACACCCATAAATAATAGAGTTAACAAAAGTGTTATACTCTGCAGGCAAAGAACATAATAGAATAACAGCTTGCGCTTCATCCTTAATCTTTACATCAGCTGCTCGAAGATTCATGACAAGCGTGTTAAGGGCATCCACGTGAGCAAATACATCGGTTCCAGGCTTCATCTTGAATGAATAAATTTGTTATTGTAGGATGATGCAGTTGGTGAGAGACTTGTCGTAGAACTTTCTCTGAAGAGCATCCCACAATTCCTTAGCAGTTTTCACACGAGAGAACTCTCTAAGTACTTCATCGGAAAGACTAAGTTGGATGGTGGTAAGAGCATCCTCTTCCAATTCTTCTATCTCTTCAAGTGCTAAATCCCCCAATTTCTCCGGATCTGAGACAACCTTAAATGTCCTCTCTTTCTTTAGCACTGCTTCCATCTCCATCTTCCATGTGCCAAAATCCCCCTTTCCATCTAATCTAGCGACTCCATAATTTGTAGCGCTTCTACCACCGTTATTTTTAGTGGAATTAGACATAGCTGAAATAGTCTTCAAACAAAACAACAAGCTCTGATACCAATCTGTTGTGCAAAAACAGTGGTTTGGGCAGCGGAAGCAGAACAGCCAATGATCTAGTCTGTTGACAATCTCAATAATGCCAAAAAAATGCCTCAAATTATAGAGAAAAAAAATAGAAAAGGGAAAGAACACACCAATATAACGAGGTTCGGCTATGCCTACGTCCTCGGACCCAAAAACTTTTCTTTATTGCTTCGCTTTAAGAGAAGGTAAAATACGAGAAGAATTACAACTCAATACAACTTTCTCTCCCTATTATAATTACATAAAATAGGGATCTTTTTAAGATAAGATATAGATGGAGCTTTCTTCTTCTATGTGTCAAAAATATGAGCAATGCCTGTGTATATATAGGGGAATGATGAAGAGTGCTTAATGGATAAGGAAGAAACTTTTCCTGATTTATTCCACCGCAAATCTGGCACACCTTTATTTTATTTCCACCTATACCATAATTTGATTGATTTAAATCAAATAATATAACTTCTCATTTTATCCAAATTTGTTGCCACATATAACAAGATTTGGTTGATTTATCAAATCCACTAATCTCTCCCATATCTTTTCAGTTTGTCTCCCATAATTAATTGATTATAAGAATCAATTAAAATTTTCTCCATGATTGGCATAGATTTAATTCTCCCAATTTTAACACAAACTTGAATAATATGATGTATATATACATGTATCATTTCAGAAAATGGAAGTAAAATTTGACTGTGAACTGCATTAATCCTGGTATATTTCGCATAGTGCTGACAAGAGAATATAAAGCATATCTTAAGGGTCACTAATATGTTGGATCATGAATCCAATCTCAATATTTTTTCTTTATTGAATGTTTATTACATAATATGATATGAAGAAAAATTAATATTATTTGCAGATTCTGGAATCAGGGTTCTGAACAAAACATGGAGGAGGATTTTAATGGAATGGATATCATGGATTTGCATGTTGCTCTTGATAAATTCAATATTTGAGATTCTGTGTTTGACGCTTGTGTGATGCTTTATGAACTTATGCTACTATTGATCTATGTACTTGAGCTATCTATATGATTTATAAATTCAGCGTATTATGTAAAAAACTGATGAGAGTTTGAAAAAACTAATATATTTTTTTGGTTCATGTTTTAAGTTTGTTTGATATCTTCAATTTTATAGATAATATGTTTTGTAATGAATTCTTTTATTAGTAATATGAATATAATTTATGCATATATTATAATTGTAAAATAATAATTGTAATAAAATATATTAAAATGGTTTAAATAGTCGAAAAAAAATTAACAATGGTGGAGCATAACAGTTGTAATTTTGTTTATTACAACGTTGTAAAACAATTGTAAAATAGACATTTCACAACTAAGCAAAACAATTGTAAAAGATTTTAGTCTATTACAACTTCTTAACACACGACGGTGACGCCGCTGTTGTAAAAAGTATATTACAACAGTTTTCCACCGTTGTAATATGGTCAATTTCTTGTAGTGTATATTAGGCGAGTTAAATCTTGCAAAGGATGATGTGATTACTATTTACGTGGATGATAAATCCGCTATTTCTTTCGTGAAGAATCTAGTGTCACATAGTCGAAGCAAGCACAATAACATAAAATATCATTTTATTTGAGAATAGGTGAAAGATAAAATCGTGGAGCTGGTTGATTGCAAGACCGAAGAAAATTTAGCAGATATCTTTACGAAGCCATTGAAGCCGGAGATATTCCATAAAATGAAAAAGAAGCTCGGGATGGGGAGTCGAGTTTGAGGGGGAGTGTTAGAATTTTTTCAAACTCTCTAGAAACACTAATAATGGGTTGTCAAGTCCGAAGGCTGATAGTAATTACAGATAAGTAAAATAAGGTAGAATGCACATATGAAGAAAGAAGCAACAACCAGCTAAATGATGTACATAAGGCATGACATATAGATATATTTTGAAGCCTATAAATATGGATACTTTACTGTATATTGATATTATGTAAGAAAAATAAAAAGAAATGTTAAAAGAAAGAGTCGAAGCTCTTGTAAAAAAGTTGTAATCTTGTTTTGTGTTTGTTTAAGAAATATAAAGAGTGTGTTTGTTTTAAAATCACACAGCTTATAAATATTGTGTGCGTAAATCAAATCTTGTTTAAATACTTGTAAGGTCCATTTCGTTTTTCAACAATGTCATCAAACAACATTCATGCAAAAAAAAAAGTGCTTCCAAGCAATTCAAAGAAAAGCATTCGTAAGTGAAAAGCAAGCATACAAAGTGATATAGATTTTGATTCTAGGAGTTCAATAATCATACCATTATTTGTTGGACTAACACATTGCAATGAACCGTTGCCAACAAAGCTACAGGCCCTTGCTAGGCTGATGGTAAAGCCTCTTTTTTCAAATTTCTCTTTTTCCAAAAGTGGATATTTTTGCTACGTACTGCCTATGACACTAATTTATATAAGGCTTACGTAAAACAGGGGTCATTACATAATATTATGTAGTAGTTCAGGGTATGGGATTACAATACATTCAACTAAGTTTATTAAAACCAATACAGAACACCAAAGTGTAAACTCCTACTGTGAATATTCACAGATGCGGCCATTTGAAAGACGGTAGGCTTTATTTGCTATGAAGTTAGCCTCTTGACTGTGTTTTTTATGTATGTGTACACATATTTATGCATATGTACATATATAAATACATACATATATGTATTGAGTAGTCTGTCGAATTTTTGGATATATCGCTTAGTATGGGAGAAATAACATGTTTTTTCTAGTTTTATACACCATGCCAAGTTGTTGATGTAATAAAATGGGTTTTTCCCCTTTAAAACATATATATTTAGAATCAATTTTCCACTAACTACCTAATTAGTCAATAATATACTATTTGCTAAGCGAACAAATGTGTGTGCATGTGTTGTCATTGTCAATTAATCACTTGTTGGCCTATCGGGATCCGAGCTAGTAAGTATCAGTAAAAAGAATTAATTGCACATGGTAATAAAAAGTATGAACTATCCTTTTGATGAGAGACAAATCAAGTCTGTAATACACTATTTGCCAACTAGGTTATCTATAATTGTCACTATCGGTTAATCACTTGTGCAACCTCTCAAGATCTAAAAATAATTATCATAAAAGAAATTAGTTGCACTTTCTAATCATGCATATGTGGTAGCATTACTGCTATACAAAGGAGGAAACTCACCAAACAATTTGTTTAAAATAGCTGGAAACTTGATTGAGCTTCACTTAATCAAGAAACACTAAGTGCATAACACAAGGGATAAGAACTGGTAAAAGAAGCTTTTTTGATCTTTATTTCAGTAAATTACAAATATTTAAATGACAGTAATGGTTGCAAGGACCCGTGACCATTTTATAGTTATAATTTGTTCCAAAAAGGCTACCTATTTAGAGGCATGATAAATAAAGGCAACTGGAAGAAAGTTTTAAGAAAATGTCAAAAACCAAGGATAACTGGCATGTTAATAGGTCTGGTCCAGTTCAAATAGCAAAACATACATGTTGATATACAAGCTACTAGTAATGATGCTGACATAATAGACTTGGAAAGCCTACTGAAATTTTCAACTAAAACAAACCCAACAATTGCATGATAAAGGACAATCTTTCGTAGGACTCAACGGAATTTGATCAAAAAGCGAACTCTCATTCAACAACAAACAAATTACACATGAATATGCACGCAAAGTAAACATAACAGACAATAATAAGCATTCATGAACTTCATTACGTAGAAAAAAATATGACTATGAACAGGAGAAAATAGTAAATATTAAAATCAACTTAAAAGGAGAGTTACTTTTAGCTACCTGAAGAAAACGTTCTAATTGAGCACTACAATGCTCAGGTCTTTGACCATCATAACCATGAGGAAGCAATATAACAAGACCAGCCGAATGAAGCCATTTTGACTCTCCATTGCTCAAGAACTGATCCAACATTACATGTGCACCATTTGAAAAGTCACCAAATTATGCATCATAAATGACTAATTAATTTGGATTTTCTATGGAGTAGCCCAGTTTGAGTCCAAGTACAAACGAATTCCGAAAGTGATCTGTTAAATAAAACTCGCATGCATTTTTGCAAAAATAGAAAACATTACATACAATGGTTAACTCTACTGACTTTTGCTACAATTCATAAGCTATACGAAAGATGTCAGTGCAAAAATAGAAGACATTAGTAGCAACATTTAAACTGTTAATTTTAGGTTTCCACCATTAGAATAAATTGGGGAAGAAAAAGTATTCGATTTATTAATGAAGAACGGTCAGCTTACAAACCAAGATGCAAAATACACATTTATATACTGCTCACATATCAGCAGTGACATATCAACAAAGCAACGCTAATAACACTAATAACACTTAACACCCCCCTCAAGATGGTGGTTGGTACAAACCCAGTGTAACAACCCCCACCTCCGTTCATGCAAGATATTGTCCCCAACTTGGCCACCATATAGGTGTGGAGTTTTGTTCCTCAAAAGGCCTCGATGTTAGTAAGAGATGGGCTCTACTATATAAGTACCCACTTCACACAGGCTTCCACGATGTGGGACTTAGGGGTGTTACATTCTCCCTTCCTACAGAGCCCAACGTCCCCGTTGGCTCACAAAAACCTCACCCAGGCGCTGTGATCCACACAGGAGCCACAATTCCGGCTGGGTATTGGCTCTGATACCACTGTAACAACCCCCACCTCCGTTCACGTAAGATATTGTCCCCAACTTAGCCACCATATAGGTGTGGGGTTTTGTTCCTCAAAAGGCCTCGATGTTAGTAAGAGATGGGCTCTACTATATAAGTACCCACTTCACACAAGCTTCCACGATGTGAGACTTAGGGGTGTTACACCCAGCTTGGACAGAATGTAGTTTTGTTGATAATATGGCAGAATCTTAGTGAGCACGTCAGCTAATTGCTCTGACGAAGGAACATAAGAAAGTTTTAATAATCCTTCCATAACCTTGTCTCTAGTGAAATGACAGTCTACTTCTATGTGCTTAGTCCTCTCATGAAAGACTGGGTTCTTAGCAATGTGCATGGCAGAATTGTTGTCACAAAACAGGGTAATTGGTTTGATTGAATCAACTTCTAATTCTTGTAATAGTCTTACTAGCCATGTCACTTCAGTGGCATCCTATGCCATGGCCCTATATTCTGCTTCAGAGGAGCTTTGAGACATTACTGCTTGCTTCTTGGATTTCCAAGAAATAGGGGAAGAACCAAGAAGAATGACATATCCAGTAACCGATCTTCTAGACATTGGACATGCTTCCCAATCTGAATCAGAGAAAGCTTGTAACACTGGTTTATCACGACTAATAAGAAGAATGTCATTGCCTGATGTTCCTTTGACATAAGAGAGTGTGTGCTTTAGAGCATCAAGACGAGAAATTCTGGGCTGTTGCATGAACTGGCTCAATATTTGAACTGAAAGCTTAAATCTGGTCTAGTATGTGTTAGATAATTCAATTTACCAACAAGAATTCTATATTGAGTGGGATCATGCAATAGAGCACCATCTGTTGCATTTAACTTTAAATGAAGAGGTAAAGGTGTCAAAGAGCATTTAGACCGTTGCTAAATCATGTAGTAATTCAATGGTGAATTTATGCTACATTACAGCAATTCCTGAATTGGTATGATTGATTTCCAGACCTAGAAAATAATGAAGTGAACCTAGATCTTTGATGCTAAATGTAGTATGTAAAAATGTCTTCAAGTTGTTAATTTCAGTAGAATCAGAATCTGTTAAAAGAAGATCATCTACATAGACTGCCAATATGGTTATCAATCCAGATTTCTTCTTTGTAAAGAGAGAATACTCATTTCTTGATTGAGAATATCCACGAGAATATAAAGCTGAAGTAAGCTTGTGGAACCGTTGTCGTGATGCCTGTTTCAAACCATAAATGGATTTCTTAAGTCTGCAAACAAGATAATTGGGATTTGGAATTCCTTCAGGCATTAACATATAAACTTCTTCATATAAATCCACATGAAGAAAAGTGTTGTTGACATCAAGTTGATGAATATGCCATTTCTTTGAAGCTGCAATTGCTAGGACAGTTCTAATAGTTGTCATCTTGACAACCGGAGAAAATGTTACATGATAATCAACCCCCTCTTTTTGTATGAAACCCTTAGCTACTAATCTAGCTTTGTATCTCTCTAAAGAACCATCAGCTTTAAGCTTGACTTTAAAAATCCATTTGCAACCAATTGGTGATTTTCTTGTAGGAAGAATAACCAAATCGCATGTGCCATTTGCCTAAGAGCATCTACTTCATTTTTCATAGATAAAACCCAATTTGGATCATTGGAATCATCAAGATATGAAGAAGGTTTAAGATAAGAGGCAATAGTTGATAAAAAAAAAGCAAAGTTAGATGAAGGTAAAGAAGAGGAACAAATCAATGAGGCATGTGTTTGTTCAACAGAACAATTATTACAGATGTAGTCTTGGAGATAATTTGGTTTTCTGTGTTCGCTAAAAGACTTTCATAAAATTGGTTCCGCGAAGACAATAGGTGAAATTTGATTAGCATTAGTAGTGACTGGACTTGAACTGTTAGAGGGTGATGTATCATGTTACATATCATTTTGATTAGCAAACGAAATGTCATGTGAATCATTGGTTTGAATTGGTGTAAAGATAAAGTCTGAATAATCATTATTGATTGTAGGTAAAGTGATAGGAGGAGATGGTTTAATATGAAAAGGAAAATTGTGTTCATGAAAAATAATATCTTTTGATTAGAAAATTTTATGTGTGGCAAGATCTAGTGCTTTGCTACTTTTCTTACCAAAAGAATAGCCAATGAACACACATGGCTTTGCTCGAGGTTGGAATTTATCTCTTCCCTGAGATGCAGTAGAGATAATACAAAGGCAACCAAATGTTCTTAAGAAAGAATAATCTGGTGTTTTATTGAAAAGTTGAAAATAAGGAGAATTAAATTGAAGTGATGGCAATGGAGTGCGGTTTATTAGATAAGTGGCAGTTAAAATACGTTCTCCCCAAAATTGTATGGGTAAGTTGGACTGCAATAATAAGGATCTAGCAACTTCAAGTAGATGTTTGTGTTTTCTCTTTACTATTCCATTTTGTTGAGGAGTGTAAGTACATGAAGTTTGATGAATTATGCCATTTGTAGAATAAAATTTCAAAGCACTAGAGCCACAAAATTCAGCTGCATTATCTGATCTAACGATTTTAATTTTGGATTGAAATTGTGTAAGAATGAGGCAATGAAAATTTTGAAGAATAAACTGTGAATTACCTTTACAAGACATGAGAAATGTCCATGTACATCTAGTGTTATCGTCCACAATGGTTAGGAAACATCTAAAACCATTGTGAGTAGCATGTTTATAGGAGCCCCATGTATCAATGTGTATGAGATCAAAAGGTTTTGCAGCTTTTGAAATAGAAGTTGGAAATGAATTTCTATGTTGTTTGGCTTGTGGGAAAATTTTACACAAATGAGTGGGTTCGATAGGAGAATCCAGAACATTAATATGTTTGAGTTTATCAAAAGGTATATGACCAAGTTGACAATGCCACAATTCAGAACTGTTATTTTCAGGAATAATAGAAGAAGCAAATGGTAAAGCAATATAATTCATGGAAGAGCTTACAACTGATTTTGGCAATGACAAATCATTAGTAAAACTATTGTCAAATGACTTATTCAAGACTGAAGGAAACAAAGAAGTATGCTTATAGTTAACATCAAAATTTACAATGAAAAGCCCTTTAATCTCATTGCCAATCAACATTGGCTTCTTCATCAAAGGGTCCTGAAGGAAACAAAATTGAGGAGTGAAAAGAATATTAATATCCTTGTTTGTCATGAGTTTTCGGACAGAAACAAGGTTGAAACAAAATTCTAGTACATGCAGAACATTGTGTAAGATTAAAGAAGAAGAAAGGACAACTATACCAGAATGTAAAACAAAACATGCCTTGCCATTTGGCACGGTAATAAGTATTGGTTTAGGTAGAGATGAATTATGTGTAAAAAAAAAATAAGATGAGAAGTCATATGATCTGTAGCTCCACTATCAATGACCAAACAGGTTTAGTTTCAGAAGAAAGAAAGCAAAAATTCTTACCAGCCAAAAAGGCAATTGAATCAGATGAAGCAGCATTATTATTCCTCAGCAGGGCCAAAAGTTGATTGTATTGTTCATTAGTGAATCCAGATGGAGTCGACAACGCAGGAAAATCTTTTGATGATGCAAATGCTGCTGTGGGAGGACCTTTACCTGCTGGATATCCATGTTTTTTCCAACATTTATCTGCAGTGTGACCTCCAAGTGAGCAATGATTGCAGAACATGGTATGACCATGCAATTTCCAGCAATTATCAGTTGTATGTCCACCAATCTTTCAGTGATCACAAAACAAAGATCCTCTACCATTTTTAGTAGTGCCACCACGACCTCGAGAAGAATTATTGCCTCCATTCGTATTCTTGGAATCAACAAAACATTGAGAAACTAATGTAGAGGTAAGGTTTGTCAATGAAGGTCTGGAAAAGATTTGTTTATTACTTAGTTCACATTGCTCTTCTTCTTGCAACAAAAGTTTATAAATTTCATTTGGAGATGGAGGTGGCTGGATAATTAAAATTTGTGCATGAGCAGAATTATAGGAAGAATTTAAACTAGCTAGAAACTGAACTACTTGCTGATCTTGAAGAATTTCATGAATTAAAGCTCCAGGACCACATACACATACACGATCTTCAAGTAATAGAGTATATTCATCCCATAGAGCCTTAGATTTGGTATAATGAGATGAAATTGAAGACGTATCTTGCGAGAGCGTGGAAAAAGATCGTTGAATCTGGAAAAGGCGAGTTCGATTAGATCGAGCAAAACGGACAGCAAAATCTGAACAAATAGCAGAAGCAGATCGATGATAGATGATGGATTGAGCGATGTTCTTTCAATAGAATGAAGTAACCACGAAATCACCATATTGTTACAGCGATCCCTTTGAGATGCAATAATTGGATTATCAACTGGACGAAGACAAAGACCAGTAACGAACCCTAATTTGTTTTTCGCCATGAGAGATACTTCAACCGATCGTCGCCAGTAGCTATAATTCCGATCTGATAGCGGAACGGTGGAGAGGACATAATTGGTATGGTCAAAATGATGTACGAAAAGCTCATCGTTGGATGTGAGCAAAGATAGATTTGAGGTTGCAGAAAATGGTAAAGTTTGATTCGGTAGTGGAGGAGGAGGAGTCGGTGTATGCTCAGATACCATGTTAATTTTAGGTTTCCACCATTAGAAAAAATTGGGGAAGAAAAATATTTCGATTTATTAATGAAGAATGGTCAGTTTACAAACCAAGATGCAAAATACACATTTATATATTGCTCACACATCAGCAGTGACACATTAGCAAAAGCAACGCTAATAACACTCAACATAAATATGCATGCAAAATCTCTCAAGTGGTTAAAAAACATTAGTGAAGAAAGAGAATTCTCATGGCTAAATATCACTCACTATCATAATGTTAAAACTATTATGGTATGAGAACCTATAAAATACCACTAAAAATATTCAAGATTGACTGATCTGAGAACTCATATATCTTCGAAACGCTTACTAGCATCTCCATATCACGAGGATTGATAGTTTTCAAGCAAAGGCAGGTATATTTTTAAGTGATGTACTTTTGAAAGATCTATGAACAAAATAGCTTAATTCCCATACTTGTAGTTCCATCATAAGATAGTCCTAAGTGCATGTGTGTATATGTCTATATACGTACATACACAACCACTATTTTGAAATCGTACCCAGTATGTAAATAATGTAAATTTAAAAATGAAAGTTGTTCAAGCATGTATATCGCAGCCCGTTCAAACAATAGTACTATATAAAAACTAGCATGTAAATTCAATAAGCTTTCAACCACATTACTTCTTACTAGTAGCTAGTAAAGGTCAAAGCTGAAATATAGAACAACTTTGCTAAATTTTAGAATAGTATATAATAACTGTGACAATTGATATTATATAAAGATTAAGAATAGTATAAGAAAAAGGTTAAAAATTAGGATTTTTTTTCGATTTGGCCACCTTTAGAAAACTAATCACTGAATTAGCCTAGTTTTAAACTTATTACGGTCATAGCCTAGTTTTGGCTTCGGTGGAAAAAACAATTATTTTTACTTGATCCATTTGAGATGGCGCATAAAATAAAAATTTTGTGCGCTATTTCAGATAGCGCAGCCGAGCGTTATTTCAAATAACGCAAAGTTGTATTGCGGTATCTCGAATGATGTCAGTAAAAAATAACTGTTTTTGCCTCCAAGGCCAAAACCAGGCTATGACCGTAATAAGTTTTAAAACTGGGTTAATTCAGTGATTAGTTTTCTAAAGTTGGCCAAATCGAAAAAAATCCTGAAAATTATAAGCAAGAGCAGTGAAAATATATGATAAATGTTGCATTGCCTCTCATGCCCATTCAAATTGGAGAAGCACAATTTTAGGGTTCTAGGTGGTTGAAATAGTGGTCGTGTTTATGAGTTGGTATTCGCTACTTGAGTGAGATTACAGAACCAGTTTGGGATCGAAATTAGCGAAGGGGTGACTTGTTGACTTAGAATCGTGTGGCTTAGGGATTTTCCAATTTAGGACTAGGTTGGTTTCTGGAAGTGTAAAGTGAAAAGGAGTTGGTTTATGGAGGAGTTACTAAAGCATTAGGAGCTTTTGCTTAATTTACTGCCCATAATAATTCATTTGCCGCCATGTTTATTATATAGCATTCAATACTGGAATTACTTCTGGAATAGCGCTAGTAGCCCTTAGTTTCAGAGCGTTTGTGAAACACCCCACCTCCATTAAGGTCACTCACAAAGGGAATGCCTTAACTTTGGTGGAGGTTTATAAGTAAAAGTCACAGATAAACTCAAGATATATAAACACATATATATAAGCAGCGGAAAACCAACAGACTTTTATTTCATAAATACGTGTTCATACAAAACATTTCCATAATTGTCTCATAACAACTTCCAAAACATTACATCATCATTTCTGTCTTGATTATTAAATAAAGAAGCATAAAACATAATAAAAGTTGCATAAATCCCCATAGATGTGCCCAAAAGCCATAGCCAATGAAAGAGAGTCCAAACCATACATCTACTGTCTTGAAGCTTGCAAAGAGTCTGACTAAGCTGAGTTGTTTCCTCCCTGTGGACCTAGGGGGAACGGAAGAAAAGAAGACGAAAGAAAACAGGGTCAGACATAAAGCCTGGAAAGTCTAGTGACTCTTCAGTATGAGAATAAGAAAAAGAGCATGGCAGAAATAAACTGGAAATGGGAAAATACCATAAACTAAGATAAAGTAGTTTAGAACCGAATATACTATCGCACCCACACTATATCTCTTCACCTACTTGCATTTATTCCAACTGGCACCCCATGCTGAGGGTGAAGTGATCCCCTTTTTCTAAAGATCGGCTCCTACTCGCATAATCATATGTGTCATACGGCCCCCAATGATTGTAGATACCTATGATGGTCCCACCATGGGGTGTATCAAGACCCATGGTGGCGGCCCGACACAATCCTTAGAATACATATGTTATACTACTGGTGCCCCCAATGCCCTGTTTGTCTGCTCCAAAGTGTGTGCACGCCCGCACTCCGTTAGAACCCACACTGTTGCACCCACCGCCGTCGCTTTGAGCGCTTACAATCAGCCCAGTAATCGTGCCCCACCTTGCCTAGTTTCAGGGTACCATGATACCTAATTTGGGTTACTGCTGAAAGGGGTCCCTCGTTACTAGGGTTTTCTAGTCAAACATGTTAAGTGGTTAAGTGTCTGTATTTACCTAACCCCACCCATTAGTTTATTAGCATGTTGAATTGGTTAAGTGTTTTAGTTAACTTAACCCTACCATCCTGATTTGTCTGTCCTTAGCCTTTTAAAGCAACGACCACTCACATTAGACAGATAATGTTACGGTTACTGGATGTGCCGGTCGGTTCTGGGAAGATTTACACCGTAACTCAGTCTAACCTCGGGTCCTTATTGGGCTCCATGCTTAACCACTCACATTGGATAGGTATTGTTGTGACTACTGGACAACCGGGCGGGTCCGGGCAGGTTTACATCATAACTCAATCCAACCTCGTGTTAAGCATACTCGTATTTTCTAAATTTACATATTTGTCTTTATTACTTGTTATATGTAAATTTGTCAATAATTAAATGTTATGGCCCACATTTCAAGTTTAACCTTTTTGGTATAAGAATTTATACTGTTTAAATGCCACCAATTTTGGCATGTGACAAACATGCCAATTTCATATATTTTTATGTCAAGTTTTTCCTACAATTACCAATTTTATCCCAATGTTTCCCCATCTAAGTATTAGGCTAACCAACTTAGCCTAACATTCGTTCGCGTGGTTTTTAACATATAATATTAGGCTAAAAACTTAGCCTAATTTAGCGTACACAAAATTGGCATAAGAGATTCATAATCACAAACATGACATAGGTGTAAACTTGGCATTTTTGGCATAGTAAATATGAACATCATAGGTGTGAACTTGCAAAATAGTCCACATGAATGTCATAGGTGTGAACTTGCAAAATAGACTAAATCAACATACATGTGAATTTGCAACATAGCCTAAATCAACTTTTATATATGTGAACTTGCATTGAAATAGGGATCTAACCAAATAAGTGTCACATAAATTAGCATATGATTTAGAAAACATAAGCCTAAACATGTTTAGATTTAAGCATAACATCGAACATAACTAGGATATGACATGTCCATAACTTATGTATAATTTCATCGCAAGGGTGTAAACTAGATCTAATAATATGTTTAATTACAACATGAAACATGTATTAAAGTGGATCTTGGCATGGATCCAATTAGGAACTTGCAACTCAATCACAAACATGTGAATATATGAACATATATATAAACTTAATCATGTAGGAATAGAGGTTTTAGCATAAAAATACATACATGAATCTTAACTTGGACATAACACATACAACCTATATTAATCTCATAAACATATAGGTGTAGATTGTAACATGAACTACACAACTTGCATTTCATTTGAATAGATCCAACATCAACTAAACTAATCCACAAACATTCCGATGAAATCACCGCAACATACATATATAAATTTACATTATTAACATTATACAACATAGCGTAATTCCAATTTCCAGTCCATATCAAATCATGTTCTATTTCCATTCACATCTCAAACGTAACTAGACTTACAACGATCGATGAACTTGAATTCTGGATTCTGAGTTCTGAAATTGAGATGCGTTCCTTTGGGTAGACTAACATTGTTTTGATTTTGAATATGAATTAGATTCGTTCGTCTCTTAGCTTTTCTACAAGTGGAGGCTCCTCTTAGTTTCCTCCCGACAGCATGGTGGCTCCGTCTCTAATTTTTATGTGAATTTAGGTTGGTGACTTGAGTTGTTTATATAGAATTTCAAATTGATTTGAGCCGTCAGATGATCACAGACGAATCTGGACCATTCACTTCGAAAGGAGCCAACCAAAATGTGACAAGTCAGCCCTAGTGACACACCAGAGCTCAGAAATTCGACCAAAACCCGACCAGGCCAGCCAAGGCCAAACAAGGTCGACTGGGCAGGTCGACCCCCAGGTCGACCCTATGGTCGACCTTGTCACCCAGGTCGACCCCCTGGTCACCCAGGTCGACCCCCTGGTCGACCTGGTGCCTAGGCGGGAATTTTCCCGCCCAGCCCAGTTTGGGTCTGATTTTGAATTTTGAATCGAATTTGAACTGTTTGAATTTTTAGTTTGAATTCTGAAACTTCCGGAGGTCATAACTCCTTCATACGGATTCCGATTTATACAAACTCGGACTCAATCTCAAGCAGAATTCCGAGATGATTGCAACGGTGAAACCCGTTTCTCTTAATTCTTTCATTTAGAATTAATTATACTTTATTTTGTTAATATGCGGTTAACAGAAAATTCGGGGTGTTACATTCTCCCCTCCTTAAAGGATTTCGTCCCCGAAATCTTCAAGTCTGGGAGAACGTACATCCTAACATCCAATCGTCCATCTACTCAACCAACAAACACAGGCGTCCATTGTCCTTAAAAGACTTCTAATGCTTCATGATCATATGCATAGTGTGTGCACATGTCCTTATCTAGTGCAAAATCAGGCGGTCTACTGATTCAGCTGACCTCCTTAATGCAAATCATGTAAGTGTCATGAATCCATTATGTATGCAAAATTTTCCCTATTCATAATTCTACATGAGTGCGCAACCATTCATATAAATGCGACATCCATATGACAACATATCAAGTTTCAACCACATACAAATATGAATACACATATGCATATGCAATATGAAGTGACTGAGCCGATCTAAAACCTAGGTTGTGTGTGTATATGCATCCACGAGCAACCACTAGCAACCACTTGCAGCCATCGATCATAACATGTTTCAAATTCATGTTTACATCCATTAGTTTCTACCTAAGGATAAAGGATAACATCGAGGAGATATTCCTAGAAAGATAGATACAAGCACACAAAAAAGAGAGATCAAAGATGTACCCTCAAAAAGAAAAGGGTAGGCCGCGCGTATTTTGTCCTCAGTTTCCCGAGTCGCGTCTTCCTCGGCATCGCTCCACTGAACTTTGACGAGCTTGACTTCGCGGTTGCGTAGGTTTTTTATTTCGGTTCCTACGATTCGAGTTGGAAATATCCTCACAGTTGCTTCGCGTTCCACTTCGGCTTGTTCTAAAATGCTTGGCTCCACCACTTCCGCAGATTTATGTAGACATTTTCGGAGATGAGAAACGTGAAAGACGTTGTGAATCCCAGCCAACCTTTCAGGAAGCTCTACTCTATAAGTCATTTTCCCAATCTTCTCGATGATAGGGAATGGTCCTACAAATCTTGGTGCTAGCTTTCCTGCGGATCCAAAGCGAACGACGTTCCTTAAAGGAGATACCTTAAGGAAAACACTGTCCCCAACCTCAAACTCAAGGTTGATCCTTCTTTTGTCGGCGTAGTATTTTTGCCTATCTTGGGCAGTCTTCATTCTCCTTCGTATCAAGTCCACTTTTTCTGAAGTCTCTCGAATCATGTCTGGCCCAAGTATAAGTTTGTCAGTAGACTCCCACCAACAAGTTGGTAATCGGCACGGTCTTCTATACAAAGCTTCGAAGGGCGCCATACCGATGGTGGCTTGGTAGCTGTTGTTGTAGGCGAATTCCATCAAAGGAAGATGATCCTCCCATGTCCCTCCGAAGTCAAGGATGCACGGTCTCAAAAGATCTTCTAATATTCTATTCACCCTTTCTGTCTGACCATCAGTTTGGGGGTGATAGGCCGTTCTCAAACATAACTGTGTGCCTACAGCTTCTTGCAGACTCCGCCAAAACTTGCTTGTAAAGATAGGGTCTCGGTCACTAACAATGCTAGAGGGTATTCCATGGAGTCGAACTATCTCTTTAAGATAAAGAGACGCTAGAGATGAGGCAGTCCTTCTACTCTTGACAGGTAAAAAGTGAGCGCTTTTTGTGAGCCTATCCACTATTAACCAAATGCTAGTATTGCCCCTTCTTGACCTAGGCAGTCCATCAATGAAGTCCATTGAAATGCTATCCCACTTCCATTATGGGACCTCTAGAGGATGAACTAGTCCTCCAGGTTTCTTTTGTTCCGCCTTGACCTGTTAGCAGGTCATGCACTTAGAAACAAAATATGTCACGTCCTTCTTCATGCCACTCCAACATAAAGTTTTTTTTATATCCTTGTACATCTTATCTCCTCCAGGGAGTATAGTCATCTTGGAATGATGCGCTTCCTCGAGGACCTTCTTTATCAACTCCCTTGCTTGTGGGACGCATAGTCTTCCATCCCGCCTTAGCCAACCATTATTATCGATGGTGTATCTACTGAGGTGATTAGAAGTTTCACCTCTAATAAGTTTATCAATCACATCAACGAGCTGAGGGTCTTCACGTTGTGCAGTCCCTATTGAGTCCAAGAGAGTAGGGCGTACTTCAAGAGATGCTAACAAACCCGGTACAAAATCAGAGGAGGGCCTAAAGTTAAAACTGGCTATATACTCCAAGTTTTTCCTTTCCACAAAGAGAGGGCTTAAGGTCAGTTTCTTTCTGCTCATCGCGTCTGCTACTACGTTGCCTTTGCCGGGAGTATAGGAAATTTCAAAATCATATGAGGCAAGGAACTCCATCCACCTTTGTTGCCTCAAGTTAAGATCTTTCTACGAGAAAAGATACTTCAAAGATTTATGGTCAGTATACAATTCAATCATCTCACCTAGGAGATAATGGCGCCAAGACTTGAGTGCAAAGATGATGGCGGCCAACTCAAGATCGCGGGTTGGGTATCTTATGAACTTTCAATTGTCTTCCACCATTTTCTACTACCCTTCCTTCTTGCATTAGAACAGCGCCTAGTCCCGTTCCACATGCATCCGTATATACTGTGAACATCTTGCTTCCATTAAGCAAAGTTAGAACTGGGGCTGTTGTAAGACCCCTTTTTAGGCGTTGGAAAGCAATATCACAGTCCAAATCCCAAGCGATTGCTAGGTTCTTCTTTGTTAGCCTTGTGAGTGGAGCTGATATTTTCGTGAAATCCCTAATGAACTTTCGGTAAAAGCCTGCTAGCCCGAGAAAGCTTCGGACTTCAGTTGCATTTCTTGGTGTCTTCCAATCTTGCACCGCCACTACCTTCGCGGGGTCCACGGCCAACCCCTCTTTGGACACTATATACCCAAGAAACCTTACCTCTTCTCTCCAAATATGGCAATTGGAGAATTTGGCTTTTAACTGATGTGCACGGAGAGTATCCATGATTTCTTTCAGATGCTGGGCATGTTCTTCCTCATTCTTTGAGAAGATCAAAATATCGTCTACGAAGACCACCACGAACTTATTGAGGAATCCTCTGAATACCCTGCTCATTAGGTCTACGAAATAAGCGGGTGCGTTTGTCAAGCCGAAAGGCATGACAAGCCACTCGAAGAAACCGTCTGGGGTTTTGAACGCCGTTTTATCAATGCTATCTTCAGCCACTCTGAGCTGACGGAACCCAGTAGCTAGATCAAGTTGGGAGAAGACTGACGCATCTACAAGCTGATCAAACAAATCGTCGATTCTGGGAAGAGGGTGTCTATTCTTTTTAGTCAGCTTGTTTAGCTCCCTATAGTCCACACAAAGACGTAGTGAACCATCTGCTTTGGTGGCGAACACCATTGGGGCACCCCATTCCGAGATACTCCTTCTTATAAACCCCTTCTCGAGAAGCTCCTTAACTTGCTTACTGAGCTCCTTTCTCTCCTTTGGAGCCATGTGTCTAACAGGCAGACCTACGGGCTTTGCATTATCAACAAGATATATGAGGAAGTCTATTTCCCGCTTCGGAGGTAAGCCCTTTATCTCCTCAAAGATATCCGGATATTCCCGGACCACTCTAACCGACTGCAAATTCTCAACAGAAGCATCTAGCGACTATAGATAACTAAGCATAACAACATTCAAGGGATTACAAGAAATTTCTAGAGTGTTACCGAGCCGAGTCAAGAGCCTAACCATTCTCTTCTCACAATCAAGAATGGCACCGTTACTGGATAACCAGTCCATGCCTAAGATCAATCCATATCCCGAGAAACCCAAAACAAAGGCACTACATCTAAATTCAACACTTAGAATAGAGATTTTCAAATCCAAGCAAACCATCGACAAATAAGCCGAGCCCCCAATTGGATTTGAAACAACCAAGGGATCTTCTAGCATACTAGTGTCTAGGTGCAGGGATTCTACTAAAGCGGATGAAATAAAGGAGTGTGATGCACCAGAATCAAAGAGAGTGAGAACTGGATGATCATAAAGATAGACTACACTTTCTACAGAAATATTACTACCTTGTTCCTGTGGAGGTGCCACCAGTGCGTGAACCTGACTCCCTGAAGTGGATCCAGCCCTCTGTCCCTGCCCTCGCTTCTTTGGGCAGTCCTTAGCCAAGTGTCTAGTCTCTCCGCAATGAAAGCAACCACCACTCATCTTCGCTTTCTTCTTTCTGCAGTCTTTCACTATATGTCCAACAATGCCACATAAATTGCACTTTCTCTTTTCATGGGACTTATTGTTCTTCCCGCCTTTCTTGAAGTCTGTTTTCTTAGCTTGTAAACCCTCTTTCTTTTCTTCCACCTTTGTCTCTTTCTTGCCCTTGTCTTCCTCGTGTAGCAATGCCATGTCCACCAAGCTTTCATAAGTCGCTCCCGTGGATACATGGGTCATAGCAAGGCTGTGTAGAGGCTCATTCAGACCTTTGACGAAGCGAAGAGCCTTCTTGTGTTGGGTGTTTACTAAGTCCAGCCCAAATCTGGCCAGCTAATTAAACTGATTGACGTACTCCCTGATCGTCATACTTCCTTGCTTAAGAGTTAGGAACTTTTCCATCTGCAGGCTTCTTTCAGCTTGGGAGAGGAATTTCATCTCAAATCTCGTCCTGAAATCTTCCCATGTTTCCACTGGCCTCTCAGCATTGGTAATCTCCCACCAATAAGATGCTTCATCTTTAAGCAACCATACTGCTAGCTGTATTTTTTGATTGTCGTCAACTTCGAAGATGATAAACAGATCCTCGGTCTCCTTTAGCCAGTTTCTTGCTACTACAAAGGATTCAGTTCCATAGAAGTCCTTCCCACCCATAGCCTTGAAATATCTACATGTCTTTTGCAAAAGCATTTCCATGAGGAGGAGGAAGAGGAGGAGGAACCGCTGCCACTGGAGGAGGAATGTCTGATGGGCCCATGCCATTGGCCCTAGCCTCTAGGTACCTCCTGAACCAGCCGAGTATCGGTACCCCTTCTGGAAGGTTAAGATCTCCAGACATGCTGAAACAAAAAGGAAAGATTCAAAACGAAGGATAGAGAGATAGTGCCTATGGCTTTGGGGGATTATGCCTTTTAAAATATCAAAACTTTTTCTTGAAAAATGCTTCTTTAAACTTCTCTTTTGAAAAAAAATTCAAAAACTTTTATCTTATCTGGTAAACCTATGCTCTGATACCAAGTGAAACACCCCACCTCCATTAAGGTCACTCACAAAGGGAATGCCTTAACTTTGGTGGAGGTTTATAAGTAAAAGTCACAGATAAACTCAAGACAGATATATAAACACACATATATATATAAGCAGCGGAAAACCAACAGACTTTTATTTCATAAATATGTGTTCATACAAAACATTTCCATAATTGTCTCATAACAACTTCCAAAACATTACATCATCATTTCTGTCTTGATTATTAAACAAAGAAGCATAAATGCATAAATCCCCATAGATGTGTCCAAAAGCCATAGCCAACGAAAGAGAGTCCAAACCATACATCCACTGTCTTGAAGCTTGCAAAGAGTCTGACTAAGCTGAGTTGTTTCCTCCCCGTGGACCTGGGGGAGGGGGGAACGGAAGAAAAGAAGACGAAAGAAAACAGGGTCGGACATAAAGCCTGGTAAGTCTAGTGACTCTTCAGTATGAGAATAAGAAAAAGAGCATGGCAGAAATAAACTGGAAATGGGAAATACCATAAACTAAGATAAAGTAGTTTAGAACCGAATATACTATCGCACCCCACACTATATCTCTGCACCTACTTGCATTTATTCCAACTGGCACCCCATGCTGAGGGTGAAGTGATCCCCTTTTTCTAAAGATCGGCTCCAACTCGCATAATCATATGTGTCATACGACCCCCAATGATTGTAGATACCTATGCTGGTCCCACCATGGGGTGTATCAAGACCCATGGTGGCGGCTCGACACAATCCTTAGAATACATAGGTTATACTACTGGTGCCCCCAGCGCCCTGTTTGTCTGCTCCGAAGTGTGTGCACGCCCGCACTCCGTTAGAACGCACACTGTTGCACCCACCGTCGTCGCTCTGACCGCTTACAATCAGCCCAGTAATCGTGCCCCACCCTGCCTAGTTTCAGGGTACCATGATACCTAATTTGGGTTACTGCTGAAAGGGGTCCCTCGTTACTAGGGTTTTCTAGTCAAACATGTTAAGTGGTTAAGTGTCTGTATTTACCTAACCCCAACCATTAGTTTATTAACATGTTGAATTGGATAAGTGTTTTAGTTAACTTAACCCTACCATCCTGACTTGTCTGTCCTTAGCCTTTTAAAGCAACGACCACTCACATTAGACAGATATTGTTACGATTACTGGATGTGCCAGTCGGTTCCGGGCAGATTTACACCGTAACTCAGTCTAACCTCGGGTCCTTATTGGGCTCCATGGTTAACCACCCACATTGGATAGGTATTGTTGTGATTACTGGACAGCCGGGCAGGTCCGGGAAGGTTTACATCACAACTCAATCCAACCTCGTGTTAAGCATACTCGTATTTTCTAAATTTACATATTTGTCTTTATTACTTGTTATATGTAAATTTGTCAACAATTAAATGTTATGGCCCACATTCCAAGTTTAACCTTTTTGGTATAAGAATTTAAACCGTTTAAATGCCACCAATTTTGGCATGTGACAAACATGCCAATTTCATATATTTTTATGTCAAGTTTTTCCTATAATTACCAATTTTATCCCAACGTTGCCCCGCCTAAGTATTAGGCTTACCATCTTAGCCTAACTTTCGTTCGCGTGGTTTTTAACATATAATATTAGGCTAAAAACTTAGCCTAATTTAGCTACGCAAAATTGGCATAAGAGATTCATAATCACAAACATGACGTAGGTGTAAACTTGGCATTTTTGGCATTGTAAATATGAAAATCATAAGTGTGAACTTGCAAAATAGTCAACATGAATGTCTTAGGTGTGAACTTGCAACATAGACTAAATCAACATACATGTGAATTTGCAACATAGCCTAAATCAACTTTCATATATGTGAATTTCCATTGAAATAGGGATCTAACCAAATAAGTGTCACATAAATTAGCATATGATTTAGACAACATAAGCCTAAACATGTTTAGATTTAAGCATAACATTGAACATAACTAGCATATGACATGTCCATAACTTATGTATAATTTCATCGCAAGGGTGTAAACTAGATCTAATCATATGTCTAATTACAACATGAAACATGTATTAAAGTGGATCTTGGCATGGATCCAATTAGGAACTTGCAACTCAATCACAAACATGTGAATATATGAACATGTATATAAACTTAATCATGTAGGCATAAAGGTTTTAGCATAAAAATACATACATGAATCTTAACTTGGACATAACACATACAACCTATATTAATCTCATAAACATATAGGTGTAGATTGTAACATGAACTACACAACTTGCATTTCATTTGAATAAATCCAACATTAACTAAATTAATCCACAAACATTCCAATGAAATCACCGCAACATACGTATATAAATTTACATTATTAACATTATACAACATAGCGTAATTCCAATTTCCAATCCATATCAAATCACGTTCTATTTCCATTCACATCTCAAACGTAACTAGACTTACAATGATCGATGAACTTGAATTCTGGATTCTGAGTTCTGAAATTGAGATGCGTTCCTTTGGGTAGACTAACATTGTTTTGATTTTGAATATGAATTAGATTCATTCGTCTCTTAGCTTTTCTACAAGTGGAGGCTCCTCTTAGTTTCCTCCCGACAGCATGGCGGCTCCGTCTCTAATTTTTATGTGAATTTAGGTTGGTGACTTGAGTTGTTTATATAGAATTTCAAATTGATTTGAGCCGTTAGATGATCACAGACGAATCTGGACCATTCACTTCGAGAGGAGCCAACCAAAATGTGACAAGTCAGCCCTAGTGACACACCAGAGCTCAGAAATTCGACCAAAACCTGACCAGGCCAGCCAGGGCCAAACCAGGTCGATTGGGCAGGTCGACCCCTAGGTTGACTGGGCTGGTCGACCCCCAGGTCGACCCTATGGTTGACCTGGTCACCCAGGTCGACCCCCAGGTCGACCTGGTGCTGGGCGGGAGTTTTCCCGCCCAGCCCAGTTTGGGTCTGATTTTGAATTTTGAATCGAATTTGAACTGTTTGAATTTTTAATTTGAATTCTGAAACTTCCGGAGGTCATTACTCCTTCATACGGAGTCCGATTTGTGCAAACTCGGACTTTATCTCAAGTAGAATTCCGAGACGATCGCAATGGTGAAACTCGTTTCCCTTAATTCTTTCATTTAGAATTAATTATACTTTAATTTGTTAATATACAGTTAACAGAAAATTCGGGGTATTACAGTTTGAAAGTGGATAGGCGGAAACATTATATATTATTGCTATGAAAAGTCGATATTCTTGTAGTGATATCTTGTTGGAATAGATTTTGATGAAGGTCGTGTCGTTTTGGAGGTAAAGATTGAGCTGTATTTGGATGGTTTTATGTGGAGGATTTTGATGAGATTTTTAGATGCATCCATATTTTTCGTGTACTTGAACAATCTTTGGTTTGGCCGGCTTCGACGATTTTGCAGCAGATCCTTTTTTTCTTAAATGTCGGTTTTGGAGTTTGATAATCTATGTTCGAATTCCCAAGTAAAAGTGTAACTCATGTAGCGCATTATTTTGAAGATGAGAAATTACGACTAGATATGTCTCATGATGCGGAAATCAATCTTTTTTTGCATTGGTGGCGTAACCATCATTTAGTACACATCATCTATGATTCAGCTTGTCGTTCTTATATGTTGTTTCGCAGAGTTAGTTTATGTATTTTCACCTATCCAATTTTGTTTTTAGGAAATGTTAGGTGAATCTCCGTGAAAGCCAGCATTAGGGTAGGTATCTTTTGTCATCACAAACTCTTTCTTAGAAAAGATGGTGATGTGGGAACTTCAAACAACACTAAAAATGTCTGCAATACGAGATTGATCATTTTGCTATCATGATATGACTAATCAAGAGTCATGAAAATGGTTCGAACTCCAACTGCTAAGCAAGACGTCTAGTGTTTACAAGCGATGTTTTGAAATTTTGGTGTTGTTGTATAGTTGTTATCTTTGTTCTTTTTCTCTTTCCAGCAGTTTTCTCTTGGCTTAGTGGTAGTTCGTGCTTGTAATTGTTAGTGTGTTGTCGTTTCTATAAATTGCATGACGATGTAATATGATTTCATTTATGTTTGTCTTTCACACTCGGTATATTTGAATTAGAAATGAAAACTATTTTTTTTTAATCTACCTACAGTTGTTTTAGAGCTGGAAAGTATAAAATCCTGTGATGAATAAATTTTAGTAAAGGACAGGTTTTTGCGTTGTGTCGTCATGGGTTCATTTATTATTTGTCTCCTGTACCTTTTAAGCTAAATTTTATTTTTGAATTTGGACCGTGGTTTCAGTTTTCACAATTTTTTGTGTGAGCAACTTCTTTCCACGCCAATATGCGACTTGAATCGTTTAAGTTTTTACAAAATATATTTTGAAACTTTTTGCAAATGTTGCTTGAAAAAAAATCTTTTTAAATTTTTATATATTTTGTTTAATTTACTTTCTTTTAATCTGTTTTGTACAAATAAAAACATGGATCTAAATACGGTGGTTAACGTATGTTTAAACATATGTTTTATATAAAAATAAATGGCTTAAATATAGCAAAGTGCACGTTACCAAAATTTTGTTTTTGTGCAAACCTAATAAGGAAAATAAAGCAATACCAAAAAGGAATTTCAAGTTTTACATAAGAATTTTTAAAGCGGAAATTTATTTTTGTGGAAAACTTCGATTTTCATAGTCACATGTAAAGCATAAGGAAGATTTTTGATGATTTGCTCGTGCATTTTAGTGGTGCATTAGGGACGACGATGCGTAACGGCGTTAACGATATTAAGGGAAAGACTGTTTTAGCTGTGAAAGCGTTGTTTTCATACATTGTCGATGATGCGCGCGAGTTATTAATTAACTCATTTTACACTTTAGAACTTGTTTTAAGCCTTCTTTGCAGTCTACAAATTAAAATTTTTGAGTATTTTATGGCAACTAAAGTAAAATTCCACTATAGGATGAGGATTGGAGCATTTGTAAGCAGAAAGAACTATGAATTTCTCAGCATTGATTTCCTTTTTTCTGGCTTAGGAAAAAATAATAGGAAATCTCTTAGATGCGTTGACGTGTTGGATGGTAGGGTATGAATGTAAAATTGATTGCTTCACACTACTATTCGTAGTCATGTGAGGGTTAAGGTTGAAAAATGTTTTCATAATTTTGCATTCATATAGAACTGTCAGTATATTTTAGGATGTTTGCATCATATTTACAAAAGTGTTTTCAAATTGAAATGTATACATATAGGAGGATCATATTTAGAATCAATATGCATGCATATTATGTGGTTGCAATTCATTATGTACACTATGCACATACGTACGTCGGTTGCAAAAATTGGAGTTACACTATTAGGTTGTGTAGTTAGGATAATTAGGCGTTGGCACCTTGACTTAGTCATTGGTAATTTCAGAACGAAATTTCTTTCAAGGAGAGGAGAATGTAACAACCCGGAATTTTGAAAATAATTAATTTAGTTAGATTCCCATTAACTAAATTTTCGCAAATGATGGAATTTGACTATGAAACTTACACCTTAGCATTTATGATAGAATTCTTGTTAACTTTCATATTTGGAACTTCATGAACGGAGTCCGTATAAAAATGTTACGGATGAAATACAAAAACGAACGAAAAAAATTAAAACAGAACATGTGTGTGTGTATGTATATATATATGTATGTATGTATGTATACCACCCCCACTGCTAGATCAATCCAAGCGGTCGACCGGACGATCGACCGCTAGATCGGCCCTTGTCGATCCTGATAGTGGTGGTTATGGTTTTTGTTTTATAAAAATTAATATAAAAAGTCGGATCTTTATAAAATTAAATATGATGCTTCATGGTCTTTTCTACGTCTATAAATAAAGGGCTAGACCCCCACTCTTTTGCTCATATTTTCTAGAGGTAGCAGCGAAGCTCTACCATTCCCAATTCTCCAATCTCTTCTAAAATTCTAAATTCTAAATATATTCAAATCAAATAAATAAGGATTGGAGATATTGAATCCAAATGTAACACCCGTACTTTTAACGACACTTAAAGAGGATAAATTAAATTATAATTAATTTAATATTAGGAATTAAGGGAAACGGACTGCGCCATTGCGCCCATCTCGAAATTCTGGTCAAGATAGACATTTGGTTTGCGTAAAACGGACACCGTATGAAGAAGTTATGAGTGTTTTTAGTTTTTATACGCGCAGAAGAAATATATATATTCACATATGAGTCAGTACCTATCCAGAAAGCGTTCAAAACTCAAATTTTCGTTTGGTAGCAAAATTCCCGCTTTAGGGGGTCGACCCCCCTATAGGGGTGTCGACACCGGGGTCGACCCCCTTAAGGGGTGTCGACACCAGGGTCGACCTACCTATAGGGGTGTCGACACCCCTAGGACTGACGTGGCAGTCGGATTCAGGGTGGCTGGCAGCTATAAATACGTGTCCATTTCTCTTATTTTCTTCATTGAGAATCCATGGGGACTAAACTCTGTCGGCGTCTGAACTGAATTGGATCCGTTATTCTCCTACAACTATCAACCTAAGCAAATCAGTTAGAATTCAAGATCCATTCCTTCTCTATTTTGTAATCCAAACTCTGTGAGTTCCTAGTTGCTTTTAGATTTAAATATATAAAAGTAAAGGTGATATGACAATAGTTTGGATTTGTTCACGTGCCTATATATACTAGATCCATTGTGAATTGTGAACATATGACAATCTAAATTGAGTATAATTTGGATGTAAATCTCTATCTTGTTGGATCTGTTGTAACTTTTGTGGCATTCTATAATGTGGATCTTGACCTTATTTGTGCTAGATCTAATTTTAATTATTGATCTAAATCTCTATCTTATTGGATCCATTATGACATTCTATAATATAAACCTTGACCTTATTTGTGTTAGATCTAGTTTTAACCATTAGATATGAATCATGTGGACATCTAAATTTCTAATCAGATCTAGTTTATCACCTTGTGCTTATCATATTAGATATAAACCAGTTGGACATCTAAATTGTCAATTTAGATCTTATTATACTTATTATGACATCATAGTAATGTTAGAATCAATTAACTGCCACAAGTTCAACAGATTTATGCTTATATTTCCACCTTATCACCATGCTAGTTTATGTTTATCATCTTTATCATATTCCCATCACTTTTCCCTTTTTGTTGTGTATGACTAGGCTACTTTCTAGCTAGATGCCGCCAAATATATGCGAATGCGTTAGTTAGAGAACAGGGGAAAAAGGGTTAGAATTGGCATAATTTAAATAATATTTATATGAATTGGGCATATAATTCAAATTGGGGAAGTGGGGACATAATCACCTATAAAGACATAGGTAAGAATTGGATAAGAATGGAATGTCTAGTAATTACAATTAATTGTAATTGCACTTATGACACGAGGTTAGGTTGCCTTAGTGGTGGAAGTCTGCCCGAACCCGACCGACATATCCAGCAGCCACTAAAGTTGAACCTAATGTGAGAGGTCTAAATGTGCAAATACGAGATGTTCTATGACACGAGGTTAGGCCCAACTCGTGGAATAAGACTGCCCGGACCCGACCGGCATATCCAGCATCCACAAGTTGTAGGCCTAATGTGGGAGATCTAGCCCATTACAAACCATAAATGGACATGGTAATAAATTGGACTTCTTAACCAAATCTAATCCATAGGTATTGTAAGATTGTGAACTAAAGTTAGGGTTAAGTAAAATTGATTGGATAGTGGATGGGTTAAGAAAATCTGGAGAGGGTGGGTAATATTTACATATAGGCCCACAAACATAACCCGATAAGGTAATGTAATTAAAGACACCTAGTGGTATACATGACCGGTTGGAATAATAAAGTTATGTAATTAAAAACACCTTTAAGGTTAAACATTATTAGTGGAAATAATAGGGTTATGTAATTAAAGACACCAAGTGGTATACATAGCCAATGAAAACCTAGTGGGGGATACAAGACAAAGGGGAGAGCTTGTATCATATTGTGTGGGGGCCGTTTCATCCAGTAACCTGGAGTAGGTATCAAAACATGTACTCCGTACTAGGTCAGAGAAGGGGCATGCTTACTGGACTGATTGTAAGAGATCCAAACGTGAAGGATGGTGTGGGCGGCGCAAACCGACAGGGCCATGTGCTTGCATGAGCCGGGCAGAAGGAGATAAGTGACACCTACAGATATGGGGTTGTGCATATCAGCGAGGGGTTGCCACTTTAGGACGTGTTGCATCCTACTATGGGGCCTACACATGGTATCTACAGAGTAGAGAGCCGATCGATTAGGGTAGTAGTTAGGGTACATTTGGACGTATGCCTAAGTCTACCACCTTATAGTGGAAGGGATCATCTCATTCTAGTTATACTAGTAATAGTGCAGACTAATCATTAGAGAAGCGTATACACCTTATCCTGTCTACCTTGTCACACCTGCCATTTATGTAGTGATCTCTCTTATCCACTTTATATGCCTGTCATGCTACTTTTATTTACTTACTTTCTAAAAGTAACTAAACTCGCCAGACTTTATGTCTGACCCTTTTGTTTCCTCTTCTTTCTTCCGTTTCCCCCCTCCCCCCAAGGTTCTCAGGGAGGAAACACTCAGGCTTAGCCAGGACTCAGATATCATCTTGCTAGAGCTGCTTTCGAAGTATGGCTCAAGTTCTTTTCTCTACTATGGCTTTGTCTCTTTTATTTGGGGAATTATGTTTTCTTTTAAGTATTTATGTACTCTGATGGTAAAAGACAGAAGTTATATTGTTGTAATGGTTTTTGTGACTTATGGTATTTTGGACCACGATGTATGATTTGTGTTTGAAATAAAAATTTGAATTTCTGCTGCTATCTTAATTATATATGTCTTGTAATATTTTGTGATCGTTTACCTATAACGCTTCACGAAACTTAATGCGTTCCCTTTGTGAGTGACATTAACGGATGTGGGTCGTCACACTTGGTATCAGAGCTGAAGGTTACCAGATCGGATAAAGGTTTTGAAAATTATTTTCAAAAAGGTTTTAAAAGAAAGCATTTTCAAAAAGGGAAGTCTGTTTTGAAAGACATTCCCCAAGAAGCCATACGTAATATCCTTCGGTCCTTTGTCTAAATCTCTTCCCTTTTTCTTTTCAGCATGTTTGGGGAACCAAACATTCCTAATATCCCGCAAGGCATTACAATACCCGGATGGTTTCGTAGGTATCTGGAAGCCACGACACCTGCCGAGGGCCAAGGAAACGTTCCTTCCCCAGATGCACCAGTCATTCCTCCTCCTCTCCCTCCAAGAGCAGATAATTTCTCTAAGATCTGTAAAGACTTCCGTGCTATGGGTGGGAAGCCATTCCATGGGAACGAGACATTCGTAGAAGCGCGGAATTGGCTCAAGGAGACCGAGGACTTGTTTGTAATCTTTGAAGTAGAGGACAGAAGGATGGTTCAGTTAGCCGCCTAGCTACTGAAAGACGAAGCCTCATTTTGGTGGGAAGTTACCCAAGCTGGACATCCGGTGGAAACATGGGAAGATTTTAGACAAAGATTTGAAATAAAGTTTCTTTCCTAAGCCGAGAAAAGCATGCAGATGAAGAGGTTCTTGGCACTCAGACAAGGGAACTTGACGGTGAAAGAATATGTAAACAAATTCAACCAGCTAGCAAGGTTCGGGTTAGAATTGGTGGATACTCCGCACAAGAAGGCGTTGCAGTTTGCTAAAGGGCTAAATGAACCCCTTCATGGGTTAGCTTTGTCCCATATTCCAATGGGAGCCACTTTTGAAAAGCTTGTCGATATGGCCCTAATGCATGAGGAAGACAAGGGAGAAAATAAGGAAGTAATGGCTGAGGAAACATCGCAAAATAAGAAGGTGTGGCCCAAGAAGGGGAAATAACAACAACAACAGCAACAAAAGAAAGGTGGAAAGAATGACAAGGGTAAGGATAAGAGGAAATGTCATAATTGTGGGAAAGAGGGTCACTTGGTCAAAGACTGTAAGCGAAGGAAGAACTCTTGCTACCATTGTGGAGAGGTTGAACACTTTGCTAGGGAGTGCCGAAGAAACAGGGATCGCAGGGACAAGGTCAAAGGGAAGGAACTTCTGGAGGCCAGGTGCATGCTCTTATGATCAGTGCTCCTGATAGTGGTAGAAAAATTTCTGTTGAAGGTTTAATTTCTCTTTCAAACCATCCTATTAGAACACTTTTTGATTCTGGCGCTTCACATTCATTTATATCTAGTTCTGTGGTTGAATCTCTGCACTTAATTACTAGAATGGTAGTGGATCCCGTAGTTATCTCAAACCCCATTGGTGGTTCGACTCATTTGTCTATGATTTGTTGGAGTTTGAGGATATTTGTGTTAGGCGTCGAGTTTGAATGCGACGCGTATGTGCTCGGGTTTATGGGCTATGGGTTGACTATAGGAATGGATTGTATTACCACGTATAGTGCCATTCTGGATTGTGGGAATAGGGTTGTTAGGCTTCTGACTTGTCATGGGAGGACCCCCGAGATTTCTTATGACCCACAAGGGTCGTTTATGCTTAGTTTCCTAGATTCTCTTGATGAATCTATCAATGACTTGCAATCTGTTCCAGTAGTCCAAGATTATTCCGATGTTTTTGATGAGGTACGGGGTTTACCTCCGAGGCGCAAGATCGATTTTCGTATATATCTGGTGGACAATGCAAAACCAGTTGCATTACCGGTGCACCATATGGCTCCAAAGGAAAGAAGGGAGCTGAGTAACCAGGTAGGGGAGCTACTTGAGAAAGGATTTATCAGATGAAGCATATTTGAATGTGGTGCTCCAGTTGTATTCGCAACTAAGGCGGACGGTTCGCTTCGTTTGTGTGTTGACTATAGAGAGTTGAATAAACTCACTAAGAAGAATAGGCACCCGCTCTCGAGGATTGATGATTTATTTGATCAACTTGTTGGTGCCTCGGTATTTTCCCAGTTAGACTTGGCCACGGGGTTTCATCAGTTGAGCGAGGCTGAGGACAGCATAGATAAGACTGCTTTTAGGACTCCGGATGGTTTCTTTGAATAGCTAGTTATGCCTTTTGGGCTGACGAATGCACCCGCCTATTTTGTTGATCTAATGAATAGGGTGTTTCAGGAGTACCTAAATAAATTTGTCGTAGTCTTTGTTAACGATATTTTGATCTTCTCCAAGAGCGAAGGAGAGCATGCCCAGCATTTGAGAGAAGTTTTGAAAACTCTTTGTGCGCATCAGCTTAAGGAAAAGTTCTCCAAATGCCATTTTTAGAGAAAAGAGGTGAGATTCTTAGGGCATGTGGTATCCAAAGAAGGGATAGTTGTAGATCTCGCAAAGGTGGTTGCAATGCAAGATTGTCAGATTCCTAAAAATGCAACCGAGGTGAGAAGCTTTCTTGGGTTAGCAGGTTATTATAGGAAGTTCATTAAGGACTTCGCAAAGATATCAGCCCCACTCACCAGGCCGACGAAGAAGAACTTGGCATTTTTATGGGATATAGATTGTGATGTTGCTTTCCAACGACTGAAGAGGGCTCTGACAACAACCCCAGTCTTGACCTTGCCTGATGGGAGTAAAGTGTTTACCGTTTACACTGATGCATGTGGTACAGAGCTTGGGGCGGTTCTGATGCAAGAAGGGAAAGTGGTGTGTTATGGGGGTAGACAGTTGAGAGTTCATGAGAAGAACTACCCCACCCATGATCTAGAGCTAGCTACCATAGTATTCGCGCTTAAGACGTGTTGCCATTATTTACTTGGAGAGAAGTTCGAGTTATACACCGATCATAAATCTCTCAAGTATCTGTTCTCGCAAAAGGATCTCAATTTAAGGCAACAACAGTGGATGGAGTTCCTAGCTTCTTATGATTTTGAGATTGCTTATACCCCTAGCAAGGGTAATGTGGTGGCAGACGCACTAAGTAGGCAGAGGATGGCCTTGAGTCCTCTGTTTGTGGAGAGGGAGAGCTTGGAGTTCATATCAGCTTTTGATTTTATACCCTCCATTGAGATTTTGCCAGATTTGTTTGCATCCTTGGAGATACGACAAAATCTTATGGATTAGATAGGAGCTTCGCAACAAGGTGACCCACGGATTTTAGACATCATGGAAAAGATCAGAAAAGGGGAGACTTCTAGTCACCTTAGTAGATATGCCATAAATGAAAAGGGGTGGTTGCAACGAGATGGAAGGCTTTGTGTTCCTCAAACTGGAAGCTTGATAAAGGAAGTCCTAGAAGAAGCCCACCATTCTAAGATGACTATTCATCCAGGGGGTGATAAGATGTACAGAGACATGAAAAGGGTTTTCTTTTGGGCTGGGATGAAGAAAGTGTGGCCATATTTGTTTCCCAATGTCTAGTTTGCCAGCAAGTTAAAGCTGAGCAAAAGAAGCCCGGTGGTTTACTTCATCCTTTGGAGATTCCTCAGTGGAAAAGGGAGAGCGTCTCTATAGATTTCATAGATGGTTTTCCTAGATCAAAGAAAGGCAACACCAGTATTTGGGTAGTAGTGGACAGATTGACTAAGAGCACTCATTTCATTCCAGTGAAGAGTAAGAGGACGGCATGATGGTTGGCAGCAATTTATGTTCGTGAGATAGTTCGTCTTCATGGATTACATTCCAGCATCATGAGCGATCGTGACCCTATCTTCACCAGTGAATATTGGAGGAGCTTGCAAGAAGCGTTAGGTACACAGTTGTGTTTGAGCACCGCTGTAACAACCTGGAAAATCTGAACCAATTTAAAAAAATTATTTTGGCTATTTTAGTAAATTTTGAATAGTTAAAATAATTTATTTTAAATAATAATGATTAAAAATTTATTTTAATCGAAGTTAGAGCGAATATATTTATTTTGATTTCAAAAGGAATTAGAAATAGTACGGTAGTTTGAAAAGTCAAACCTGAACTTTGACTGAATGTACTGGATTCAAAATCTAACGGATTTTAGTGAAACCAAAATTATCTAAATCTATTTGAAAATATCTTTCCAACGAATCCGAAAAATTGAAATTTCATAGCGGAAATCAAAAGTTATGGCCAGTTGAATATTCAGAATGGTCGCTATAGTATAATTTATAGCCCGTATAAAAGGCCATTTTTCAAATGACCTCCGTTTTCGACGAAACTACTTTTGTTGGATCCGGAATGTCAAATTATTGCTAAGTTTAATTTTCCAGAATTTTTGGAATTATTATGTGAGCGTGGCAAAAGAAAATGTGTTTTATCAATTTTAGTCAAATCTGATCGACTTGAAAATGACCATTTTTCAAACGGTCTCGGAATTCAACGAAATTAATTTTGTTAGGACCATATCGTCAAAACAAAGCCAGAAATATTTTTTCTGGAATTTTCTGAGTCCGTATGTGGCCCCGGTGAATTTAAATATGCGATCGAATTAATTTATTAAAGGATTTAAATATTAAATTAAAGAATTCAGACCACAGACAGTCATTTGGACTGACGAGACCTAACCCATTAAATCCGAAACGGGGGCTATTGGGTGTGGTCAACTCCTGTTGGACTGAAACCGGATTTGTTTTGAACTTAGGGATTTATTTGTAAAATTAGCATTAAAATAATATAAAAAGTCGTACTTGCTTCTTCCTCAAACCCTAATCTACAGTGTAGTCGCCGCCCCTTATCCCATGGCCGATGCTCCTCCTTTCTTCCTCCACTAAAATCTTGCAATCCTCTCAACTAAAACTCTTACTCCTTTAGACTTTTTTGTAGAGATTCCTACACTCTACAATCCTGTACTGTCAGATCTCACCTAGTGCACCACAGCTCGTGTTACAGACCCCTAAAACCCGATGCTTAAAGGTCTCCGCCCACCCCCATAGCTCGATCGAGCTCCGCCATTTTGGGGCCCCCAGGCGCGCCGTCTCCCCCTCTTCCACGTGGCAGACTCTGATCGGCACCTCGTGGCTCCAGTCACGAGTAAGAGCGAACCCTAGGTTCGAAGGAGTAGCACAAAGGCTCGACCTTTGTCTGTGTTGAGGAACAAGGTTAAATCCTTTTAAATATTTTAATAATTTATATTTAAGATTATTATCTATCTTATTTAGATCATAACTAATTCGTACGACTTCGAAAATTAACGATTTCATATCCTGTGCGATCGTAGAGACGAGATCTATGACTCTAGATTGAAAAGGAGCGATTCTGAGCTGGTTGAATTTTGAGTCAAACTTTCGGATCCAAACTATTCAGATTCACGACTGTGAGATTTCTGATTTTAAATAATTAATCAATTTAATTATTTTTCTCGCTGTGTAATGATTGTATGTATATGATTTAGATCTGCTATATTCTGAAATTTTGGATGATTGATCTGTTGATTAGTGATGTATAAATATAGATCTGTTAATTAAATTATAGATCTGTATGTGTTGGGTAAATTAAAATACATCATGTTTGCCAATATTTTGTTGAATAATATATATTAAACAAAAATGGAGTATCATTTTGTTATATTATTGAATTGAATTAGAGTTGTCAATTCAATTAAAAATATCATTTTGTTATATTATTGAATTGAATTAGAATTGTCAATTCAATAAAAATATCATTTTTCTTATATTATTGAATTGAATTAGAATTGTCAATTCAATAAAAACATCACTTTGTTTATGTTATTGAATTGAATTAGAACTTTCAATTCAATAGAAAATATATCACTTTGCATGTTGATTGATCACCTTTGTTGTTGTTTGATTGAATTAGAGCTTTCAATCAAATAAACTATTGTTTTTTTGTTGTTATAATTAAACATGAAACAAAATGGAAATTTGTGTAAATAGAAAATTTGTTCTTGTTTTTGATCAAAACATGAATTCATTCAAATATACAATTTTAATGCTAAGGAAAAGAGTAAGATAAAAAGTTACATTTTTTATTTGCAAATTTAGATGCAAATAAACATCGTATAAAAAGTTACATTTTTTATTTGCAAATTTAGATGCAAATAAACATCGTATAAAAAGTTACATTTTTTTATTTGCAAATTTAGATGCAAATAAACATCATATAAAAAGTTCATTTTTTATTTGCAAATTTAGATACAAATAAACATCGTATAAAAAGTTACATTTTTTATTTGCAAGTTTAGATGCAAATAAACATTGTATAAAATGTTAAATTTTTTATTTGCAAATTTAGATGCAAATAAACATCGCATAAAAAGTTACATTTTTTATTTGCAAATTTAGATGCAAATAAACATCGTATAAAAAGTTACATTTTTTTTATTTGCAAATTTAGATGCAAATAAACATCATATAAAAAGTTACATTTTTTATTTGCAAATTTAGATGCAAATAAACATTGTATAAAAAGTTACATTTTTTATTTGCAAATTTTGATGCAAATAAACATCATATAAAAAGTTACATTTTTGTTTGCATTTTAGATGCAAATAAACATAGAATAAAGAAAGTTGTTATAAATAATATACAATAAGAAAGCCATTAAAAAAGGAGAAAAAGGATACTTTTTTATTCAATAATCAATTAGTACACTATTTACAATACATGAGCTCCTTATATAAAGGCTTGGAAGCTTGGAGTAAAATTTATCCCACAATGTGGGACTAAATAGAATATGACAAAAGCATATTCACTCATATATATAACAACACCCCCCCTTGAATAAGCGTCTTCAAAATCTTGAATGCTCTGCTAACTTGAAGTTGTCCCTTTTAAAACATATATGATGATTGCTCCACCTTATAATTATCCGTTCAGTCAATACAACTATTGTCTGTTGCCTTCAAAACTCTATCAGGAAAACCCAATGAGAAAAACCTTGAACGAGAAAAAGAGTACAATATCTGACATTATGAATATCATATTAAAATGATATTCCTTAAAAGAGTTTGATTCTTCGGGATCAAAACAATGCCTCATTAAAAACTTTTTTATGAAAAACCCTGTGGGAAAAATCATAAACAAGGAAAAGAGTGCAAATTCATTTCATCTTTTGGTAACATGTTTTACAATGTTACAGTAAGGGTTGATACTTCAGGATCAAGATAATGCCTCATTAAAAACCTTACTAACAAAAACCCAATGGGAAAAATATTAGTGAAGGAATAGAGTACATTATAGCATAATTTTATATGCACTCCCTTATTTATAACTCATTATTCAATTAGTCTATTGATGTAATCGACGCATGCCAATTTTGTACATCATCTTCTGTAATGTTGATTTTGAGATCGCCTTTGAGAACAGATCTAATCGCTTTTCTTGAACTGAATTTGTTTCTCCTCATTCTTGTTATCCTTTCATTTATGTGTGAAGAGAAATTTAGAAGAAATTTGCTCCATCCTATCAGCCTTGATATAATTCACTTGAATTTGAGCCATGCAATTTGCTTTGTCCTCATAAGTAATAGTTTACTGCATCAAAAGATGTTTGATACTTCTGGATCAAAATGTTGCCTCATTAAAATCTTACTAAGAAAAACCCAGTGGGAAAAATCTTAAATAAGGAAAAAGAGTACATTATAACTTATTTTTGTATGTTACTTTTGGGTTGATACTTCTGGATCATGACCTATGCCTCATTAAAACCTTACTAAGAAAACCTCGTGGGGAAAAACATAGTTAAGGAAAAAGAGTGCATTATATCATACTTATGGATGCTCCCCCTGATTTAATAATTTCCTCTGAATTCGTATTCTTCTTTCAATAACTCAAATTTTTTGCAAATACTTCTTAATGAAGTTTTTCTTTTAAAACTTCATGTGTGTTTCCATGCTTCAGGCATACTTTCTTATTTAAAACGCCTCCCTTTTGTGATTTGTATGATACTAATATTCATTTATGAATACACTTCAGGTGCTTATAATTTTCTGTTTCAATCAGGCTTGAATATTGCAATTCACATTTGATGAATGAGACAACTTTCATTACAGCAACACTAAGCAGGAAGTAATCTACTCATCTTGAAGTATATCAAGATTTTCATTACAACAATACTTAGAAGAATGCTGCAATCTATCGAACATGTTCTTTGTATTCTTTATAATAACAAATGTTATTTATGTTCTTTAGGAACTTATATATTATAATAATTTTTGCATATCGCAACTACCACTTCAATGGATATTAAGAGTTTCATTACAACAATTCTTGAAAGCAGGAAGTGATCTACTCATCATGAATTATTTCAAGATTTTCATCACAACAATACTTAAAAGAATGTTGTAATCTACACTTCTTGCTCTTTATCACTATCAAAGTTATTCAAATTCTTCTGGAATTTGTATACTTTCATCGTTTATATCTTCAGGGTATTGTAAGCGTTTTAAACACTTTCACCACTTTAATCAATTCAATTATCTCTGAAAAATACAATGCTCATGGCACTTAACATGTTGTTGACACTCTATGGTGCTTCAGTAACTTCCGTGTGATTTTGTCATTATATATATTTCTACTTTTATCTTATGAACTACAGGTTCATATCTTATGGACTACAGGTCCATATATCTTGTTTAGGAGAATTTCATGATGGCCAATCATGTTTCTCTCTAATATGAGATTTTTAATCCATTTATAAATATAAGCGCTTTATTATTTATTAATTTATCATCGAAGATTATTTCTTGTCGGTTCTATACATAATTTATTGAGATCTCAAAACTTATCATGCTTTAGGTACCTAAACCACTTCTGGGGTTATTTTGACAATCATGTCATGGGTTTCTTTCAAAGTACCCTTAAATGTTTCTTCAAGAACACTCACCTCCTTTATTTTGCATCTTTATGACTTACTCCAAAGATATTTTGAACTAACTTTTATACCACATTTTCAGCTGTGATTTACACATTTTGATCCTTCGGGGATTCAAATGTATATTGGAGAAAGTCTATTAGGGACATAATAGATAATTTATGCAAGTTACTTAATACTTTGCAAAATTCTATATGTTAGCAAATATTTAACATCGATGATTCCTTTATACTCCCCCTCAATGTTGACAAACATTGTCACTTTAAATAATAAACCTACTTTGGATTCATTTTTGATCCATTATAGCATCATAGCTAGTAAATGCATTAGATGTATTTCGATTGTAGGAGGATAATGCTCTTATTAGTTGATAAGATGCATTCATATTGTATTGTTTATTCCCTTTCAATGATCTAATGACTTGGAGGAATTTTCTACCAATTGAATATGCACATGACTTCAGGTCATTCAATATTGATGTCAATCGACTGCATAAATTATAATATGAGTTCATAACAACTTCAGGTTGTTAATTAAATATCGCATATATGTGTATATACGTGCGTCCACGTATTACATATGTAATTGATTTGCATAATCTTTCTCATTCAAGTTATAGATTTTAAAACAATTTTTTTTTATAATGTTCCAATCATTAATTTTTGCTTATCAAGCAATGTCAATGTGAATCTTAAAGATCGTTTCATAATATCCAAAATATCTGATTTGGAACTGTATTGAATTCTGGTTCAAATGAAATATATGAACAACTTCAAGTTGTTAATCCATATTGAACTTCTGGTTCAAATAATATATAAACAATTTCAAGTTTGTTAAACTGTATTGAACTTCTGGTTCAACTGTATTGAACTTATGATTCCACTGTATTGAACTTCTGGTTTCACTGTATTGAACTTCTGGTTCCACTGTGTTGAACTTCTGGTTCAAATAAAATATATAACAACTTCGAGTTGTTAACATTTATCCTTCAATACAATATGTAAATATAAATATATAAGCAAGATACAGCTCATTTTTAAGATTGTGCAATCTTTGGATGCATTATTATTGTCGCATATGATTTAACTTCCATAAGAAGTGTAATGTTATTATTTCATAAGGTTTGAATAAAGCTTCAGGCTTTTAAATTATAAAGTATTTCAAATTC
This sequence comes from Allium sativum, assembly GCA_030737875.1. Taxonomy (NCBI): domain Eukaryota; kingdom Viridiplantae; phylum Streptophyta; class Magnoliopsida; order Asparagales; family Amaryllidaceae; genus Allium; species Allium sativum. Next base: position 84,168,371 of record CM060921.1, read on the forward strand.
ATTGACTGAGGAACTTCGAGTTCCTATGCATATATATACACATACATATGTATATCAATTTTATAAATTTATGATGAACTTCTGTTTCTCAATCTTTTAACATACTTTTAATTTAGAGGCTTTTACATTCTTGCTAATTGTCAAGATTTCAGACTGTAAATTTCATCAAAAAAATTCTTTTTTCATAATCCAAGACTTCAGGTCTCAGATCTGAGCTATACAACTTTTTCCATTACATTAGATATTAGTTGCCAAATACATTGACTAATAATACATATGTCTATTCTTATTCCAAACACAAACATACATCATTTAACTTACAATAGCCAATGCTTTTAACACATTTATAATAATATGGTAATACAATATATATTACCATAACGATGCATATAATGCATTTATTATAAAAATAACAGAAATAACCATTGTACGGTCTAAATATATGAATCAAATAAATAAATTTTACTTAAATCAACAGAATAAAATTTTGATCTAGCTACATAATTGGTCAACGACAAAACTGAAATAAACAACTTATAGTTGTACTACATTTCTCAATAATCAAATTTTCTAAAATATCGTATATATACATAATAACTAATCAAGGATTGAGTAGAAATGCATAATTATAGGACCGAGATTTTACATTCTTTAATATGAATGATTCGAAAAACTTGCAGACCTATACAAAAAATTCACAACATAAAAATTACATGTTTCAAATTATACTATCCATCTATAGATATTTCTTTTTATATCAAAATTAATTCTTACCATCATAGAATCTGCATGTTCTAAGTTTTCCATTTTTATAACAAAAAAATACTTTTGCATTCATTTCCGATGTGCAAAATTAAGATCAATATTTAGATCTTAACTTAATATGATCTTCGAGATGCATATTATCTTTAGTCATTAAATTTATATCATCATCTTTGATATTTGAAAATATTTCAATGAAAATTCTTTTATAGACATATCAGAATATAATATCGCTATTGGGATATTCCATAAACACCATTTATGGAGTTTTAATACATATTTTCCTTTTTTTTAGGAAAAATTTATGAACTTTTTCTACAAATATTTTATCACCTTTAATTGTACAAATCTCTTCTAGAGATATTTTACCATTTTCAATGGTACAAATATCCTCTAAAGATATTTTGTTATCACCGCTTCTGGGATGAACTTATCTCCTCCAGATATAAATATATACAAACTATTGATATGTCATATCAATATACAAAAATACATTCAAACCTTAAATGCATTAACAAAATTAGGTGCATTAAATATAAATAAGATTCAAGAGAGAAAAGAAATCACTACTTCTGGAGTGTATGATATTCCTTCAGGGAACATATCTTTTACTTATGCAATTGCAATGCAAAATAATAATAATCTAATATCTCTTCTAGGATGTTGGATTTGCTATATAAAATTAAATCTCTAAAACATCTCTTCAAGAGATTAATATGTATACTATATCTCCAGGATATTCAGTTAATATAAACTGTACATGAAAGATGTCAGTTAAATGAATCATGTTTAGAAATTTTTTATTGAATCTAATGTTTTTGTCACATATTATAATGTGTTTGTCTCTTTTAACTTCTTCTGGAAGTACAATCTTTTTATGTCACAACTTTAAGAAAGCTTCAGGCTTTTGTTTAATCTTTCTCATTTGCATATGAACTTCAAGTTCTTCATTTGCATATGAACTTCAGGTTCCTCATATGCATATGAACTTCAGGTTCCTCATTTGCATATGAACTTCAGGTTCCTTATTTAAAAAAAATTGTATATGAACTTCATGTCATTTACATATGAACTTCAGGTTCCTAATTGGTTTACATCATGAGTTTTCAATCTCACTTCCAGTGTTAAATAAATATTGCTATTGAATTTAAATGCTATATCATTATATTTTATACCCATAATTCTGTTGGATATACATAAAAAAATCATTTTTTAAGAGATATTTTGTCTTTAGTCTATCCAATAGAATCACATACGAAGAATAATAGTAGACCAGAAAGGATAAAACTAGATCTACCTCTACATCATCGATAATGTAAACAATACATATATAATCAAATCTCCATTTGGATTTGGAAACTCAAAATTAGATCCGCAAAGAATTGAAAGAATATATCTACACATATTTAGGATCAGAATAGATAATTAGATCTAAAAAGTTATATCCACTAAAATAGAATCTAGATCTACAAAAACTGAAAAAGAAAAGAGATCTAGAAGTATGGATCACATCTAAGCAGAAGATACAACAAGTTCATATATGTAGATCTATATGATTTCAAAACATAAAAAAAAATAACTTACATGATAGATCCGTGAATATAGATCTAGAATATTTCAAACAATAGCTCTAAATGAGCTTCGTGCTGAAAACGTGTTGTAAATAATATACAATAAGAAAGCCATTAAAAGAGGAGAAAGAAGATACTTTTTATTCATTCATCAATTAGTACACTATTTACAATACATGAGCTCCTTATATAAAGGCTTGGAGTAAAATTTATCCCATAATGTGGGACTAAATAGAATATAACAAAAGCATATTCACTCATATATATTACAACAAAAGTTACATTTTTGTTTGCATTTTAGATGCAAATAAAAACATTAATTTAAAAGTTGCATTTTTGTTTGCATTTTAGATGCAAATAAACATAGAATAAAGAAAGTTACATTTTTGTTTGCATTTTAGATGCAAATAAAAACATTGATTTAAAAGTTGCATTTTTGTTTGCATTTTAGATGCAAATAAACATAGAATAAAGAAAGTTACATTTTTGTTTGCATTTTAGATGCAAATAAAAACATTGATTTAAAAGTTGCATTTTTGTTTGCATTTTAGATGCAAATAAAAACATGAAATGAGAGGTTACATTTTTATTTGCATTTTAGGTGTAAATAAAACATGAACTAAAAAGTTGCATATTTATTTGCAATTTAGATGTGAATAAAAACATTGAATTAAAGATTGCATTTTTATTTGCATTTTAGATGCAAATAAAAACATATATAAAAATGACATGTTAGTTGAAATAAAAAGAATAAATCAAAAATGACATTTTTGTTGACATGTTAGTTGTAAGTAAAAGAATAGATTTTAAAATTACATTTTTATTGTCATTTTAGAGATAATAAAAAGAACAGAATTGAAAATTACATTTTTATTGTCATGTTAAATGAAATAAAAAGAAAAGAAATAAAAATTACATTTTTATTGCCACTTTAGAGACAATGAAAAGAGTAGATTAAAATGTCATAATTTTAATGTCATTATTAGTTGAAATAAAAAGAATAAGATCAAAGGTTGCATTTGATTGACATTTTATATACAATAAAAGAATAGATTTAAATGTCACATTTTTATCATCATTTTAGATAAAATAAAAATAGTAGGATTAAAAGTCATGCTTTTATTGTCGTTTGGTTTCAACATAAAGAGTGAACATTAGGAATATATATTTTAAATGTAATTTAGTTACCATTGGAAATAATTAGCCATCAAAAACATGATTTATTTCAAATCATCATTTTTATCATGTTAGTAGGATTATAAAAATCATATATAAAATCTCTAACATGAATATAGACTGTATTTGGCTTGCATGTGATTGTTTGAAAGTAGTTGAAATCGCCAAACGATATATATATATATAAATTAAAATTAAAACGAATCATGCGCGGTAGTTCACGTTACGACAATCGTAACTTCAAACGATTATACCGTAAGATCCGACTGTCGGATTTTCTCAAAACCGGAACCGTTAGGACCACTTTGAGAAGATCTTTCCATCGATATGAATTTTTTTTAAAATCCAACGGTTAGATTTCAAGATAAGTGTAAAACAAATTTTGGTAAAAATAGCGTCAGGGCCGCCCATCGACCCGAAGCATCGTTAAATAAATTTGGCTATTTTTATATAAATAAAAATAGCGATTAATCGTTACTAAATACCACTAACGATATGAAATGATTTTTAATTATATATATGCGAGATCATTTGAAAAGTCCGAGTTAAAACTCATTTCAAATGATCATACGACGATCTAAATTGAAGATCTTAAAGACGGCGATTGAAGACCGGCGATCTTTACATCGAAAGGATAACTACTGGTGCCTGGCATTGGCTAGCTACCAATAAAGGGTTAAAGTGGTAGCTGTCCGGACGTACTTGTTGATTTTCCAGATATGCAAGCACCTCACTTCCGTATTGGACATACGGGACGAGGAATAAGGTGACTCCGGTTTCGTTCAGACCCAGTACGGACTTGTAAATTGATGTATGTACGACATTGAATTTCATTTTGTGTAATTAAATTGATATCTATTAATATATATCTGTGGTGGCGAAGAATTTATTCTCTTGCTTAACACACTTCTTTAACACGTATGAGCTCAGAGGTTATATATTGGTAGTTATCGATCGCATGACGTGAATTGTCAATGTGGCATGCCAAGATGTAATTGATCGAGGCTTTTGTTGAAAAGCAGAGCCTTGTGGATGATGATCAAAGCATAGCCTATTTCGACATAGCTTTGTGTATTACGTTACCTCGCGAGCCTCACACCCCGGTAGAGTCAAAAACGGGATAAGGGAACGCAGGGAGTGCACACGTTTCTTTCTAGCTAGAAGTGGTGTTTGGGTTTTTACAAGGCCTGACATTTTTACTTATGTGGTTGATGGAATGAGGCGCCTCAGATATTTTTTATTGGTCGCCAATGGCCAATTTATAGGTCCAATAGGATCGGGGAGCGTGTGTTCAAGCATAACTAATCCACTAACGATATTTATGGACCGGTCCTGCTGTATCCAAGGGTTCACCGCGGGGAATCCTGAGACATTGCTAGAGTGTCTCGAATCGGTTAGGAGATCGTCCCTAGCCTTGACTCATGATGGAAAACCAATCTCCAATACGACATTACGGTTTTGATTGTATACCTATATATGGCGATATAGTAGGATGGGGTACTATGCCGTCTAGGATTGATACATTTACTTTGAAGTATTTTTGAAACATATTAGACACTAATAATAATATTAAAAATATTATTTTCTACGTATCAAGCAATTTTATCATTATAAGGTAAAACTCTATCCTCCTGTCTGCATTGCATTGTTTGTTGGGACATGAGTCTTATAATGATTTCATTTTCGAAAAAGCATTGCGTTGTTTTATTATAAAACTTATGCATTGGCAATCCAATGGAGTCAAACCCGTTCCGCGTTAGCGGCATGGTCCAGTGATTTGCCATATTGTTAGTTTAGTAAGATTTCTCATACCAGTCCCATGACTGACTAGTAGTTTGTTTCACCTTGCAAACTCAGGTGCCTTCTTTCTACACGGGCAGCCAATTGACAGGTTTCAGGTGGGGATATTTTTTGGACTAGAGCTTGCTGATGAAGATGATGAAGGATCCTTTCTTTTTCTTTTTATTTACTTCTTGAGACATTGAGGAAGTATTGAGTATTGATGTATTTTGGGAGATTGAGATTTTATTTCTTTCCCTGTTTTAGACATCTATTTTGCTAAGTGTATCCTGTACTACGTACTCTGATGTTCTGTGATAATGTTTGTGATGACATTTCCATTTCCGATGCAATGATTTATATGTTCTACTATTATCTGAGATCTGTTATTGTTTTAGTTATGTTATGCTCCTATGATTATCCTTACTTTCGTACCATAAAAGTTTGGGTCGTCACATTTGGTATCAGAGCTAAAGGTTAACCTTAGCTACGGAGTATAACATTTTTAGAAAATTCGTCTAGATAGAATCAGTAGTATTCTAAGACGAGTAGCTCATTAGATATAGGATTGGCAATGCCCTAGAATGAGCACAGCAGAATAGCACATATTAATCAGTCATTACTTCATTATCATCTTATCATATGTCTCTATTTTTAATCTTTCCTTTGAAAAAAAATTATCATTTCTGTTAGTCTGACTCTTTCCTTGATGGTACAGAACTAACTTAAGAATGAGTACCAGAGCACGTACGAGAGCCAGTGGTAGAGGTGGGGCAAGAAGACCCGCCAGAAATGAGACTCCTACGGCCCGGGAACAGGAACAGGCCACTCCAGACGTTGAGACACCACCACCTCCACGTGCTTTTGATCTAGATAAGGTGGCGAAGAAAATCAAGAATCTAGGAGGCATGCATTTCACAGGCCAAGAGACGGTGACGAAGGCACAAGCATGGCTTAAGATAATTGAGAAAATCTTGGGAGGATTAGAGCTCGAAGATCATAGGAAGCGATTTATGGCGACATGGTTCCTGAAGGACCAGACCCAAATTTGGTGGGAAACAACTATGGTTGGGGGTAATGAAGCTGATGTAATTTGGGAGAAATTCAAAGAGCTATTCAATGAGAAGTTAATTCCACCTCACGAAGTCGAACGCCTTCACGATGAGTTTTCCCACCTCCAATAGGGAAGTATGACTATTGCTGAGTATGTAAAGAATTTCGACGAGCTTTCCCGATATGCCCCTGAGTTATTCCAAGACCCGGTTTAGAAAAATAAGAGGTTTATCAATGGTCTGGCGAGGAGATATCATAATAGGGTGACGACACACATTGAGCGTCCATTTGCTAAAGTGATCGAGATGGCCTGCAGATATGAGGAGATTTACCAGAAAGGCTCTTAGCAAGATAGAGAAAAGAATCAAGCCAACAACAAGAAAAAGGAGTCGGACAAGAAACCTGAGGCGGGCAGCTCTTCTACCACCAAACCCCAGGGTAAAAAGAAAAGAGACAGGTCTAACGTGAAGTGCTTCAACTGCCAGAAGATAGGGCATTTCGACTATGAATGCCGAGCTCCCAAGAGACAAAAGAGGAGTGAGTCCGGGCCTAGCCAAGGTTCTCAGGATAAGAGGGAGTGCTATAATTGTCACCAGAAAGGGCACATCAAGCCAAACTGCCCGCTGCTGAAGTGTTCTCAGGTGGAACAAGTCTATGACGGAGCGGCTGCATCGGCTTTTTTCGAAGTAGGTAAACCTGATGTTTTAGGAGGTACTCTTAATATTAAGAATATTCCCGTTACAGTTTTGTTTGACACTGGTCCATCTAGAAGTTTCATATCGGTTGACACAATTAAAAAGCTTAAGTTGAAACCCAGAAAACTTAAAGAACCGATTAGAGCCCATAGCCCAATAGGAGGTTCGCTTATTCTCGATCAGTATTGTAGAGTGCCTGTTTCTTACTCTCACTTCCAATTTCCTTTTAATCTGATCATCATGAATTTCTCTGGGTATGATATCATACTTGGAATGGACTGGCTAACGAAGTATGTGGTTGAGTTACTATGCGCTGAAGGAGTAGTCAGAATTAAAACCAAATTCGGAAATATGATGACTATACCATGCCACGGCTCAGCCACAGATAGGAAAGAATTCTGGTCTTCTCTAGAAATCACTCCTGCTTCTATTGAGGATATTCCTATCGTCAGAGACTATGCAGATGTGTTTGAAGAAGTAGACAACTTACCTCCGTGTTGAGAAATCGATTTCAGAATTGACTTAGTTCCGAATGCAAGGCCCGTTGTACACTTCATTTGGAGAATGTCACTGAAAGAAAAAGAGGAACTGAGCAATCAAACCAAGCAACTTTTGTGGAAGGGTCTGATCAGGCCTAGCTTCTCGAGCTGGGGTGCAGCAATAGTTTTCATCCCAAAGTCAGACGGTACCCTCAGGCTATGTGTGGACTACCGTGATCTAAATAAGCAGACTATGAAAAATAAATACCCACTGCCACACATTGATGATCTGCTAGACCGCTTGAATGGGGAAAGAGTATTCTCTAGGATGGACCTAGCTATATGTTTCCACCAACTACGCATTGCCGAGGAATGTGTACCTTCGACAGCCTTTAGAGGACCCGACTTATTTTATGAATGGCTAGTGATGGCCTTTAGTTTATGCAATGCTCCAACATACTTCGTAGATCTGATGAATAGAGTCTTCCACGATGTTTTAAATAAATTCGTGCTGGTGTTCATCGATGATATTCTAATCTGTTCTAAATCCACTGCTGAACACGAAAAGCATCTGAAAGAAGTCTTGGAGATTTTGCGTAGAAATGTGCTGAAAGCCAAATTCTCCAAATGCATATTCTGGCAAGAAGAGGTGAAATTCCTCGGCCATGTTGTATCTAAGGAAGGCATCTCAGTAGATCCAGGAAAGATCTCGGCTATCAAAGGTTGGAAGCAGCCTACCACGCCTACTGAAGTCAGAAGTTTCTTAGGTCTGGCTAGCTATTATCGGAAATTCGTTAAGGATTTCTCGAAATTATCTTGTCCATTGACGAAGCTGACTAAGAAGCATACAAAGTTCATGTAACAACCCGAATTTTAATAACATGTTGAAACTAGAAATCAGGGTATAATTAAATTTTATAATGAGAATCATGGGAAATGGGTTGCGCCATTGCGTTCGTCTCGAAATTCTACATGAAATAGAGTCTGAGTTTTCGAAAATCGGAGTCCGGATGAAGAAGCTATGGCGTGTGGAAGATTCAGCAAATTTTAGGCAGCACAGGACCAGGCAGGTCGATCTAGGGGCCAGGTCGACCATATGGTCGACCTTAGGGTCGACCTACCCCTCAGGTCGACTATATGGTCGACCTCCCCCCCTTACAGGTCGACCTGGTCGGCCTGTTTTGACCCAGAACCCATTTTTGAAGCCTGAGACGTGTTTTGATGGTCCGGATTGATTCTAGGGTTAATCTAAGGGCCTAAACTAGTTGCTACCCCTAAAAATACATCCTAAGACCTAGCCTAATTCATACAAATCATTCTTACACTACTATGCTGCTAATTCACCTCTTGAACCATGGCCGCCGCCTCCAAATTAAAGCTTAAGCATTCAAACTCGATTCAAATCAAAGATCAACGCTTCTATAACAATTCAAGAGAATAGATCAGCGACACCGTAACGTTCTACGACAAATTTCTATATTTGACTTCTGCATCTAAATTTCTTAGACCACGATCTATAAGTTCCAGTTACTTTTAGATAAAAACTATAAATCTAATATGGGCATGTTATAAATTGGAATTGATTTATGTATGATTCATATCTATTCTTGTTTTCTTCTTGGATCTTGACTATTGGGAATATTGCCTACGACGTTGAAACTATTGTTAATGGCCTAAGACTAAGACGGTGAACATAAGATTATGCCTATGCCTATGACTATGAACATAAGACTACGCCTATGACTGTGAACATAAGACTATGCCTATGACGGTGAACATAAGACTATTGCCTATGACTATGACAAGGACAATTATGAGTAATCACCTATGATTCATGACCATGAGGTTATTACCTAGAACTATGACTATGAAATTGGATCTAAGCTTGATTTTCTATTCAGACCTATTTTCTTTATTTGTCTTGATTTTGGGGATTTTTCTATTTAAATTAGATATATCTGTGTTCTTGAATCTAGATTATTATTCAAACCTTTTCATGTTCATAATGTTATGCCTGCGATGTTTTAATCAATTTATTCAGTTAGGTCATGCCTTGGAAATAAATTGATAATAGAGCAATGTTTATTATGGTGATCTATGCCTGTGGTTCTATTCTATCACCATGTTGAATTGGGAATTAATGAATAAGTCTATTCATATGTATATGAACTTGGAGTATAACCCGTTATGACAAGTTGTGTAGTTTATCATGTTATGCAAGTTTTAGGTTGTGAAATCATATCACATATGTGACCAAATGTTAGATCTACGTGTTTATGTATATATGTTAAACCTATGTCGTATTTCAAGTTCACACTTATTCATATGTTCGTGATTGATTTGCAAGTTCACATATATGTAAGTTGATTTAGTCTATGTTGCAAATTCACATACATGTATGTTGGTTCAGTCTACGCTGCAAGATCACACCTATGATATTCATGTTGATTATTTTGCAAGTTCACACCTATGATGTTCATATTGACTATGCCGATGATGCCAAGTTTACGCCTATGTCATGCTTATGTTAATGAATTGCTTTATGCCAATTTTGTGTACGTTAAATTAGGCTAAGTTTTTAGCCTAATATTATATGTCAAAAACTATGCAGACGGAAAATTAGGCTAAGATTGTTAGCCTAATATTTAGACGGGGTAACGTTGGGAAAAATTGGTAATTATAGGAAACTTGACATGAAATCTGCCTTGAAAACTTAACACGAACTTGACATGAATCTTGAACATGGACATGACACTAGAAGGAACATGAAAATGGCCAACTCAAGGTTGGGTTGAGTTTGCAGTGTAATTCTGCCCGGAACCGCTCGACAAATCCAGTTACTGCAAACAACAGGATCCAATGTGGGTAGTTGGTCATATCGCACTTGAAACCCGAGGTCAGACTGAGTTGTGGTGTAATTCTGCCCGAAACCGCCCAGCATATCCAGTGACTACAACAACAGATCTGATGTGGGAGGTTTGGGTGCATTAATGAATTAATGCCACATGATAGGGTTAAGTCATGAACATAAAAGAAAATACTTAACCAACTTGACACGTGAACTTGAACGGTGACACTTGGTCAAATTTGACATGACATGTAGGCGGGTTAAGTCACGAACTTGAATGACAACACTTAACCAACTTGACATGCTAGATTGATAGGGCTTAAGTCATGAATTTAAACGACAACACTTAACCTGCTGGACGGAAACCCTAGTTACGCGGTCCATTTCAGCAGTAACCCACTAGATGTATCATGGTACCCTGGAACTAGGCAGGGTGGGGCACGATTACTGGGCTGATTGTAAGCGACCAGAACGTCAGCTGTGTTGGTGCGCCAGTGTAGGTTCAGGCGGGCTATGGTCGTGCACGTGGTCCAGAGTTGAAAAAGCAGGCATTGGGCATCAGTAGGTTTATCTGTGCATTCTTGATTCGTGTCGGTGGTTGGCACCATAGGGCTTGATACACCCTACGGTGGACCTAGCACAGGTGACTACATTTGTGATAAGGCCGTATGACACAGACACATGACGAGCTAGAACTTGTAGGGAGCCGATCGACTAGTGGATCGTTTCGTTGGACCTAGAAATGGGTCATTTCATGATATTGGGCCAAGAAATCATTTCATGATTAATATAAGACATGGGTTTGGGATCCTAGTACAGTTGATGCAGCGAACCTTGAATACGTGATGCTATACTTGATTTATACTTGATTTATCATGTTATCTTAGTCTATCTTGCCAATCTTGACAGCATCCTTATGGTTACTTTCAGTTTATACATGTCATGTTACCTTTATCTGGTTTTATGCTGAAAGTCACTTGGAATTACCAGTCTTTATGACTGACCCGTTTTCTTTCGCCTCTTTTCCTTTCGTTCCCCCCAGGTTCTCAGGGAGGAAACTCTAGCACTTAGCTTGGATTTCGCTTGCTTTCAGTTCAGCTCATGTACGGTTTGATCTTGAGCTATGCTATGGCTGCATTTCCGTTATCTTTGGGGAATTAAGCTACTTTTGATGTTTTAAGTTTATACTTCTTTATTTATGCAAGACAGAATTTTTTGTAATGGAAAATAATGATCTTGGCTATTTTTGATGTAAAAGGTTTTGACTCTTTTTGAAAGTAATGAAATTTATCTTTTGATTCTTCCGCTGTTTTATCTAAGTTCTGTCTTGTGATATTTCCATGTTTGTTTACCTTGATAACGCTCCTCCAACACTAGTGCATTCCCTTTGTGAGTGACCCTAGCGGAGGTGGGGTGTTACAGTTCATTTGGACACCCGAATGTGAGGCAGCTTTCCAAGAGCTAAAACAGAGGTTGATCACAGCTCCTGTGTTGACCATTATTGATGGCAATCAGAATCTGAAAGTCTGGACATACGCTTCTAGAGAAGGTTATCCTTTTCATACAAATAAACATGTCAGAAATGACATTTTTCTAATGTCAAATCTTATTTTAACATGTTATCCTTTTATCTATTTAAGGTATTGGTGCGGTGCTAATGCAAAGAGACAAAGTAGTCGCATATGCTAGCCGCCAATTAAAACCGCATGAGAAGAATTACGCCACTCATGATCTGGAGCTAATGGCCATTGTATTTGCTCTAAAGATATGGAGGCACTATCTCTTGGGCGAGAAGTTCGAGCTATATACTAACCACAAATCCTTAAATTATCTATTCACCCAAAGAGATTTGAACTTGATGCAGCAGCGTTGGGTGGAATTCCTTGCACCCTATGACCTGGATATCTTATATACTCCAGGGAAAGCCAATGTAGTGGCAGATGCTCTCAGCGGGAAGAATACGGCCAGCACCAATCTTATCCTTGCCAATCTCATTATTACTCCTACCTTGATCGATAAGATTTCTGCTCTCTTGAAAGGTGATAAATTTATTCAGATGATTAGTAAGCGAGTTCGAAAGGGCGAAGCGTCAAGCTTCCAAATAGACAGCAAGGGAACCCTCAGACTGCAAGGGCGGATATGTGTGCCAGATATCCCCGAGCTAAAAAGAGAAGTTATGGATGAATGTCACAAGTCTAAGCTCAGCATCCATCCTAGAGTAAGCAAGATGTACCATGATCTTAAGCATACTTTTTGGTGGAAGGCGATGAAGAGAGACATTTCTATATATGTTGCTAGATGTCCCACCTGCCAGTAAGTCAAAAGCGATCAGAAAAAGCTAGCAGGTCTGTTGCAACCGCTAGGGGTTCCAAGTTGGAAATGGGACGAAATTTCTATGGACTTTATTGATGGCTTGCCCCGGACTAGGAAAGGCAATGACAGTATATGGGTGATTGTAGATCGCTTCACAAAGACTACCCATTTCATCCTTGTCAAATCCAATAGAACAGCTCGAAGTTTGCTACAGCTTTATTTCAGAGAGATTGTCAGAGTACATGGAGTTCCCAGTAGCATTGTCAGTGACCGCGATCCGATATTTGCTAGCAAATTCTGGGAAGCTTTCCAAGAGGAGCTAGGGACTAAGCTGAATATGAGCACATCTTATCACCCTCAGATAGATGGCCAGACTGAGAGGGTGAACCGCATATTGGAAGACTTGTTGCAAACATGCATTCTAGATTTTGGTGGGTCATGGGAAGATCATTTGCACTTGGTTGAATTCTCTTATAATAACAGCTACCAAGCAAGCTTGCAGATGTCGCCATTTGATGCTTTATATGGCAGGCCATGCAGATCTCCCGCATGTTGGGTGGAACCCGGCAATCGATTGGTACTGGGCCCCGACATGATTCGCGAAGCATCAAATAAAGTTGATTTTATTAAGAAGAGGTTACTGGCTGCCCAAAGACGACAGAAGAGCTATGTAGACGATCGAAGAAGGGATTTAGAATTCTCTGTCGGTGATCTTGTATATTTGAAGGTTTCCCCACAGAGCGGTGTAATTCAGTTTGGAATGACTCGGAAGTTGACACCGAGATTCATTGGCCCGTTCCTTATTCTAGAAAGGATTGGAACTCTCACTTATAGAGTGCAGCTGCCCGACTGGTTGCCAGGGGTCCATGATGTATTTCATGTATTCCAACTCCGGAAGCATGTTCATGATCCAGATTTAGTTGTGGAGGAAGCAGCACAACGAGATTTGGAGATTACCCCGGCCCTAGCAGTGAGGAGGGAACCAGTGAAAATCGTTAGTTAGGAAACCCGAGTTCTGAGGAACAAGAGGATCCACTTAGTCAAGGTACAGTCGAGCGGGGATCCTAGAGACTGTACGTAGGAGACTGGGGATAGCATCAAACAGGCCTATTATAAGTGCAGAGTGGACATCTCAAGGTACAATGGAGTGGGGGAGATTCTAATAACCTGGAAAATTTGAACCAATTTAAAAATTTTATTTTGGCTATTGCAGTAAATTTTGAATAGTTAAAATAATTTATTTTAAATAATAAGGATTAAAAATTTATTTTAATCGAAGTTAGAGCGAATATATTTATTTTGATTTCAAAAGGAATTAGAAATAGTTCGGTAGTTTGAAAAGTCAAACCTGAACTTTGACTGAATGTACCGGATTCAAAATCTAACGGATTTTAGTGAAACAAAAAATATCTAAATCTGTTTGAAAATATCTTTCCAACGAATTCAAAAAATTGAAATTTCATAGCGGGAATCAAAAGTTATGGCCAGTTGAATATTTAGAATGATCGCTATAGTATAATTTATAGCCCGTACAAAAGGCCATTTTTCAAACGACCTCCAATTTCGACGAAACCACTTTTGTTGGATCCGGAATGTCAAATTATTGCTAAGTTTAATTTTCCAGAATTTTTGGAATTAATATGTGAGCGTGGAAAAAGAAAATGTGTTTTGTCAATTTCAGTCAAATATGATCGACTTGAAAATGGCCATTTTTCAAACGGTCTCGGAATTCGACAAAATTAATTTTTTCAGGACCGTATCGTCAAAACAAAACCAAAAATAATTTTTCTGGAATTTTCTAAGTCCGTATGTGGCCCCAGTGAATTTAAATATGCGATCGAATTAATTTACTAAAGGATTTAAAAATTAAATTAATGAATTCAGGCCACAGACTGTCATTTGGACTGATGAGACCTAGCCCATTAAATCCGGAACGGGGGCTATTGGGTGCGGTCAACTCCTGTTGGACTGAAACTTGATTTGTTTAGAACTTAGGGATTTATTTGTAAAATTAGCATTAAAATAATATAAAAATCCGTACATGCTTCTTCCTCAAACCCTAATCTACAGTGTAGCCGCCGCCCCTTATCCCATGGCCGATGCTCTTCCTTTCTTCCTCCACTAAAATCTTGCAATCCTCTCAACGAAAACTCCTACTCCTTCAGACTATTTTGTAGAGATTCCTACACTCTACAATCCTGTATGGTCAGATCTCACCTAGTGCACCACAGCCGTGTTACAGACCCCTAAAACCCGACACTTTAAGGCCCCCGCCCACCCCCATAGCTCGATTGAGCCCGGCCATTTTAGGGCCCCTAGGCGCGTCGTTTCCTCCTCTTCCACGTGGCAGACTCTGATCGGCACCTCGTGCCTCCAGTCGCGAGTTAGAGCGAACCCTAGGTTCGAAGGAGTAGCAAACACTACAAGAAAAACAACATATAGCAGCGGCAATATCCGCTTCTAATCCGTCGCTAAATTGTCCTTTGCGATGGATTTCCTGCATAACTCTGTGGTCGGTAAAAACCATGATGGTAATTGTGTCAGAATTTGCGACGGAATTTAGCATGAGTTTTCCGACAGTTTTCCATCATTTTACTAATTTTATAATAAAAATAAAATTTTATTTATTATTTTTATTTTTATTTATATATCGACCATTTACCGACGGATAATTAATTTATAATAAAATATTATTTACAAAAGAAGTGGGTAACCCCTTACTAATTGCCAAGGGATTAGCAACAAAATATTTTTTAGATCAAACATTTTATGTAGGTGATCCGTCGCTATTCCCTTTCTATTGTGCCAATAAACATCCTTTCATGTTTTCTGCTTACAGCTTTACCAAATACTATCATCTAACTGTCAATGGTAAAATAAATAACATAACCCAACAAAAAAATAAACAAATATATAAATTACTATATATTATTTCATACATATCATTCAAACAACTTAGCATTTCATACATATTGTTTTATCGACTTTTCCATGTCCACGCATAATACGACATACATTTTTACATCAATAAATTTACTTACAAATTAGAAAAATGATAGATTTAGTCTTTTCTTTGCTTATGATATTTTCCCCTTAACATCAACAACGATGGTCCTGTTAATGGCAAATAAACAATCAAAACGTTAGTAATTGTTATATTGTATATTGACAAATTTCTAAAAAAAATGGCAATTTTCCATCACATATACGTGCACAGTCCAAATTGATGTAATGTAATATCAATACCAAAGTCATACGTGAATAGAATACTAACAAAAACAAACAAACGTTCTTGTCAAATTTACGGTTCACTACAAGAAAAACCGCATATATATATATATGTATATGTATATGTATATATATATATATATATATATATATATATATATATATATATGAACTAATTCTGCAAATAACACATGCAGAACTAACTTGATTGTGATGAAAAAATATGAATAACGTGCTCAAATATGAGGACTAATATGAAGACATTTTACATGCAAGGATCCATGTTCACCCATAAAAAATTGAACTGTCCTTGTTTTAGCTTAGTTGCCTACAACAAAGGTCAAATCTGTATGGAGATAAACACATATATCTTCAATGGCTCATGTTAAAATAGACTAATTTCAATAGCAGACTCGTTTTGAACTTCACATTCTATGTGTTTACCTATAACCTCAAAAGCTGCAAACCATAGTTCATAGGAGATTGTATTATGCAGCTCTTCTTATCTTCCAGTCCGATAGTAGTTCCCTAAGCTTTCGAGCCTCTGTATTGCAACCTGAAATTACTTTCTTAGTTAACCTACTTGCTATGATTTAAAATCCGGAGTAATATCATAGATAACTGGTTGTTTTATTTTTTCTTTTACCTGAGGATTCGTCATTTTTTCCCCTTTCAAATGTACCAAACTGTTGTAGTCCAAATCCTCTTGTAGTAAATAGATTATAGATTAAAACATGCAACTGACATATAAAAAAACACTTACCCTACTGTACCATTTTGTTCACAAGTTATCAATTTGTTATCAACATAAAACATGGAAGAAGCACATATAATTTATTGTACTGTGTATATCCCTTTCAGTTGCTGAAGCAAATACGTCTTTCACCATGTCTACTACCTCTGTTTCATATAGGGGTGTTACAACATCCTGCTCAAGTACATAAATACATTATTATGTATATGCACATACATACAAGGTTCTGAAATAATGACTGGTGTTAAGAACAATCATACTTTGTTAACATCAGAGCCACAACAAATCAAAATACTAGAAAAAGGTAACTATTGGACCGTTACAACTTTATAACTTATCAGAATTCTATACTGGAAGGTTTGCCAGAATGACAACATCAGTGATCAACTTGTTAACAAAAATAATAGGAAAGTTTACAATAATACATATGGCGGGACTGAGATTATCCTGTCAGTATTTTGAAGCATTCGCCGAAGGAGTATAAAAGCCAAAGTGGGTGAGAGGATAAGGAGGAGGTCCATATTTCTTTTGAAAATCTACTTTATATATATACCAATAAGGAAAGATATACAAACGTAGGTATTTTCGGAAACAAAAAAAGGGTAGACTGTTACACATTTCCAATAGACAAAAACAAATTTTGCTCTTCAGAATTATATTTTAACGATATTTGTTTGATAGTTAGCTTTAATTTTAAAAAAACTTTAGATCAACGTGGCTTGAAAAGCAGTAACATGGACAACTGTGAATTATTAAAAGGTAATGACATCACTTCAGGAAGTATGACTAAAAGATCCATTAATTGTTGAATTTCAGGCACCGCAGTTCATAAAGGTTTTTTCAAATAATTAATAGATTACAGCCAAAAAATTATCATAAACTAAGACATACCTTTGTTAACATCAGAGACTAAAGCACGTTTGTCGAATTGCATTAAAATTTTGATGCGCATGCTAGTGTCCTGGTGTTACTCAGTATACAGCGTACCTTCAATCAATATTTGGAACTATCAAAAATCAAATCAATGTACGAATGCTTCGTGGATACTTATCGCTCTTTGCATTACTGGTACACTTTAATTTACAGTTCAGCCAAAGTTTTGATTGTTAAACCAGGCTGACTTCACATGATACTTGATAGTATAATTTACATTTCTCCAAGTACAATAGTCCAATTAGTCCAATGACAACAACAACAATCGATTTAAACTCACAAAGAAAACAAACAAACAACAAATTAAAGCGTACCTGATGTTTTGTAAGCTTCATCCGAATGGCTTTAGTATTCTTAGGCCTCAAATCCAACGGCAGCAGTTTCTTCTTCTTGTACACTTCTCTTAATGCCTGCTTTTGCTTCTGAGAAATCACAGTGAATACCTGAGCTATTCCCTTCTTCAAGACTTTAATCTTGGAGAGTTTGTTAGGGGCACCGCCTGTAACTTTAGCGGCACGAAGCAAAGCCGGTTCAGATTTCTACTCGTTGAGCTGGGTCAGAAGATCGGCCTCTGACTTGGTACGTAACTCGTGGACTTTGATTCTGGCCATTGCGGAAGCTGAACGATGAAGGTTTAGAAATGGCTACGTAATTACATACAATAATAAGATCACAAACAGGAAAGAAAGAGAAACTTAGTCGAAAGCCTGAAAGCAGTCCTTGACAGAGGTGAAGTCGCCATCGACTATCAGATTGAGAGCGCTGACGTAGTTGGAGTCATAGCTGGCAAGGAGGAGCACGGACTAGGCAATGTCATCGGGGAGCAAAGGGATAGCAGGAGACGAAATTGACGACCCATGTGTATATTATTTTGGGTAAGAGAATGAACTCGTATGTGTATACATACCCGTTGGTATATAATTGCACTGGAAATCCAATATAAATTCATGCATAAATGTGCATGTAGGGGAGAATGGAGTTGAACTTGGAGGGTAATATTGGATAGCCTGATATACACTTATAAAATGAAACTATATTCACAAAGTCTTGGGGCACTAAAACCAGATTTACTCTTTAAAATTGAACTGCATATTTGAGTGAATATAATTATATTCTGGTATGACCAAGAGAGAGATTAAGTAGACGCTAAATGCAATTGTCTTCCACTTTAATCAACACTGAACCTCTATAGAGTAGAGATGAAACCTGAGTAAATGCTGGAGTATTATAAGCAGGCTATATATCATGATTGGGTAATGAAATGATGCCAGCGTATAAAAGATTTAAAAGAAAAGGGAAAGGGGTGCACTAGAATGAACTAAAACAGTTTGACACAATTCTGGCTTAAAGCAAAAATGTTATAATCTCGTATCATTTAATAATCTGTGTATTTGGCAGTGTGGTGATTAACAATTCTCTAGTTGATCAAAATATCTTTTGCTATTTAAACAACTCTGATTTAAGCAAAAGAAGACTTGTAAATCATCTTATATACAAGTTAAAAACATGTTTGAATAATACTAATATAAATATATTGGTAGAAGGGATCCTGAATTTGTTAAAGAAAAGGGGATTGAGAAAATGACCAGGGATTTAATTAAGTAAAAAAATTTAGAGGTCATTTTATATTGTGAATGGAAAAGCAGCTAAATTACAACTAAAACAAGCTCAGAATAAAAAATACTTTGTTATTTTAATAAACTTGGTATATTTTAAAAACATAGTAAAATTTTATAAATTAAAATATAGATACCGCAAACCAAAAGGCATAGACATGGAAGGAAAGCATGCATGTATTTATCTAAGGACAAATAATATGCAGCTTAATACATGATGATTACATATAACACAATTTAACTGACAAATAGATGTTATTTTAGAAATATAAATGTTCGGATATTTATGTGTGACACACATACCTGAAATAAATGAATAAATTAAAATGTTTACATCACAAAATAGTATTACCGAAACCTCCGGAAGTCAATGATAGATAATGCTCAACACTTGCTATGACATTAATTGGAACTATAAGTCCAGCACTGCTGCACTTGTATCATCCAATGAAAATGGAGCATATCACTGTGCATTCACCTGTATAAAATTAAATAAATCAAGATCATTAACAAATTTTTTATTAACTTATGCCAAAATTTATTAGCTTCAATGAGTAACGTTGTTTGCTATCTCTTTTCAAACTACTAAATTTTAAGGTGAAAACATAGTAATCCGATATAATTCTTCATCCCCAACACAGGCAAATTTCCTTTAATCTATTATGGAAGCATAGTCATTTTGTTTTAAATAGTAATTTAATTTAATTTTGTTGTCTAGATATACTTGATTGATGTTGTTTATTCAACAAAAATAAGTGGATGGGTAATATCTTCATATAAACACAGATATCTATGGTCATAGTCCAAGGCAAAGATCATAAAGGGTATCTTATCTTACATAATAAAAAAAAATTAAAATAAAGAACTTTGCTTTATTAAATAAAGCTGAAAAATAATCAATAATAATTACAAAAAACTACCATCTAAATAGAATGATATCTGACTTTTGGAACATGATGGTAGTGTTATCAGATTCATCCAGAGATTTGGTCCCAATAGGATATAGAGTGTGAATTTATAGAATCTTTACTGATCGTAATTGGATAAATAAGTTTCCTTAATCAAATCGTAAGGCCATTGGTTCATTATCTAGTAATCATTCTCTTCTAATCTAAGTCTAACTGGTAAGGTGAGCTGTCTTAGTCAGGATCTTTCAAGTATTGTAGTGACTGATGGTTGCATGAAGATTACATGCCCACTGTAAATGATCATTTGATAGCATCTCCTCAAGGTAGAAATTTATATAATCTTCATCAAACTCAGAAGCAAGTCAAAGATATTCTAAAAGAATGGAGTCGCAACAAATCTAACCTGCATCGTGAAGTTAAAAGGTGCAAAGATCTTTGCAATACCTTACAAATGTGCCTTGACTTAGATTTTACTGAAGAGAACTCCAATGAGCTTTATGAGATGAAGGACTATCAATAGAAGCTTCATATGCAAAATATCTCGCTGCAGTAAGAATACAAATATGATTGGTTGACTCAAACTGATGATGCTACCAAATTCTTCTACATAAAAATGTCCAGAAAGGCTCACTCCAACTATTTTATTAACCTGGTCAATTTTCATAGAAACACTTTATTGTCTGAGGCTGAAATAATTAACGAAGCCATAAAAAATATCACTGGTTGAAACAAAAAAACTGAGTATGTGAATGAATTTCCTGACATCATCTACAAGGCAAAAATTACAAATTTTTGTAAAAACTTCCGCAATGTTTTATTTAGAGTTGAAGAACTAAAATATGTTGTATTTTCTACTCACAATGACAATACTCTGAAAGAAGTTTGTACCTTGATAGTAAAACAGTTTAATATCATATCCTTAATAAAGATTTTACTCCGCAAAACAAGACACAGATAATGAATTACTCAGAAATATGTTGTATGATCGATATGGAAATTTAAGAGAAAAATAATCATGAACATATCTCTAAACTTACATAAGGGTAAGGACATTAATCTCACCGTTGCTACTCTTACAAATTGAATCTTCCAAAGTCAAAGTATACAAAATAAAAAATTGTAATGGGCACTGAAAGCGGTAAAAAAGGCAAGCGTGTCCTTGATGAAAATCATTTTTAATTGACTAATTATAATCCCAAATTACTCTAAAACCAACGAAGTTGATAAACAATTATGCAGGTAATGGTAAATTAATCAACAATTAATCACAACTTACTTTGAAACGACGAAGAGTACTGGTTCGCTTCTACTGATAGGCCAAACGATTGCAATGGGGAGAAGGGCAAACGACGATGAAGGCTATTAGTGACGTAATTCTTGTTCGAGGAGGAATAATTTGCAGTTAGGGTTATGAATGTTGGTTCGCTTCTACTGATAGGCCAAACGTTTGCTGGTAGGATTTTAAAATTTTAGGAAATTTTTTTGATCTAGGTTTAAGATTGACGAAGAAGAGAAAAGGGGAAGGTGTGATTTGATCTGCAGGGAGAATTAAAATTTCGTGTTTTACCATCGTTGTATTTGTTTTTCCAATTTGAAGGTCTTCAATGCACACGGATGACCAATTACAACCGTTAGATAGTTCGATCTTAATGGCTCAAATTAACAGTGGTGTGAGGATGTGGATTGCCCTCTTAATATCTTACCAAAAAAATATAAACATCTCTTACAAATCTGTTGGAATTCTGCTGCAAAATAGCTTCTATAAATATTCGTCGGTGTTCTGCCTGGATTTTGTAACAACCCGTATTTTTAATAACCTGTTATAACGGAAATCGAGGCAGAATTTAATTCTAAAATCTGAATCAAGGGAAACGGGCAATGCCATTGCGTTCGTCTCGGAAAAATACGCGAAATAGAGTCCGAGTTTTCGAAAATCGGAGTCCGTATGACCCGATTAAGGCCCAACGAAGTTTTCAGAAAATTTCAAAGTAAAAACAGATTTCAAATTCAAGTTTGAATTTGAAAAATTAGGTCAGATTGGGCTAGGCGGGAAAGTTCCCGCCAGAGCACCCAGGTCGACAGCCCTGTCGACTTGGGAGTCGACTTGGTTGGACCCAAGCCGACAGCCCTGTCGACTTGGCTGTCGACTTGGTCCAGCCGGGCTGTTTAGCCTGGTGCACCATTTTGAGATTAAGTTGAGCTTGGGGGCCAGATTCGGTTTTAAGTGCTGAGATTGCAACTAGGGTTTAATCCTATGGCCTAAAACACTTGCCTAATCTATAAATAAGGCCCTAACCTAACCCTAAATCATCATTATTCATTCATACAACTAAACTATGGCAAAATTTTACTTCTCATGGCCTCCACTCTCTTCATAAAACTCTAAAATTATTTCTAAGAGAGATTTTCCATGCATACAAGTGTTTTCAAACTTGTATGAGCATCATTAGCTTGCATTCAAGTCAAGTTTCCATATTTACATCATAAAGCAAGGGTTTTGATCATTTTGGCTCAAGGGTTTTTATGTTAGAGCTTGCATTTTGGGTCTAATTGGTTGCATAAGGGCTTTGTCATAGTTTTGTGTGCCTTCATAAGTATTGTAAGCCCTATTCTACTTTCATACTTAAACTCTAAAGTTAAATGTATAATATGCAAGTTTGTCATGATATGCAAGTTTACTATGATGTGTTATGCAAGTTTACTATGATGTGTTATGCAAGTTCATCAAGTTATGTTATGCAAGTTTGATATGCAAGTTATGTTATGCAAGTATGCCATGTTATGATATGCAAGTTTATCATGTTGTGATATGCAAGTTTATATGCAAGTTTGCTATGCTATGATATGCAAGTTTATCATGTTGTGATATGCAAGTTTATATGCAAGTTTGCTATGCTATGATATGCAAGTTTATCATGTTGTGATATGCAAGTTTATATGCAAGTATGCCATGTTATGATGTGCAAGTTCATCATGTTATGTTATGCAAGTATGACATGTCATGATATGCAAGTTTATCGTGTTATGTTATGCAAGTTTGATATGCAAGTTTGTCATATGATATGCAAGTTATGTTATGCAAGTTTGGGTTGAACATTTTGTTCATGCTATCATGTTATGCAAGCTTATCTTGGGTTTATGAACATAAAGCTTCAAGCTTTATGCCAAAGGTTGCATTTTGGCAACTTGTAAGTTATCATATCTCTTATGATAACTTGCATGTGAGGCTAGATGCGAACTTATGGCCATTTCTACATGTCATTTAGCACCATGTATCACCAATATGCCAAGTTTGGTTTTATGCATGCTTTTGAGGCCTAAAAATGTAATATGCAAGTATATGAACATATGTCCATTTCATATGCCACCATGTTGAACTTGTGGCTTCAACACCTTTATGTCGTGATTATGCCAAGTTCCCTCTTTCTATCCTTTATGTGCTATGGCGATATGTAAGCGATGGGATTGCGTTTGGGGTTGGGTAAACTTAAAAGACATAAAACATAAGCTTGGGAATTTACCTATTAAGTTAGGTCTACCCATTGGGAATTTACCTATTAAGTTAGGTCTACCCAATTGCTTGAAAATTTGTAACATGTTTTGGAAACATGATGGACATGACACTTAGAATAGATAAGTGTGACCAACTCGAGGTTGGGTTGAGTTTGTAGCATAAACCTACCCGAAACCGACCGGCTTAACTAGTTGCTACAAACAATAGGACCCAATGTGAGAAGTTGGCCATGTTGTACCTTGAACCCGAGGTTAGACCAAGTTGTGGTGTAAAGCTACCCGGAACCGACCGGCTTAACTAGTAACCACAACAAGGTCTAATGGGAGAGGTTAAGGCGCAGTAAATTAACTAATGCCTCGTGATTAGGGTTAAGTCATGGTCCACTTAATACTTAACCAATTTGGGCTTGGTAGATTAGTCAGGGTTAAGTCGTGAACTCATCGTTACACTTAACCAAGTTAATCCATGATTATCAAGAGGGTTAAACCGTACTTAACCCACTAGAAAATCCTAGCAATGGGGGCCCACTCCGGCAATAATCCCCAAAATTGGTATCATTAAGGCCCTAGGGACTAGGCTAGGGAGGGGGCACGATTACTGGGCTGGAGGTAAGCGACCAAATAAACGACGGCCGGGTGGTACGCCGATGTAGTTCCGGACGGACTATGGTCGTGCACGTAGTCCGTATTTGGAGAAGTCACCCATGGGTACCAGTAGATCGAGACTGTGCACTCATGTTTATGGTGTCCAGGGGTTGGCACCCTAGGGCTTGATACACCCGAAGGGTGGACCCGGCACAGTTCGACTACAATTATGTTATTGGGCCGTATTGACACCAACACGTGACGAGTTAGGCTTAGGGAGCCGATCGACTAGACCGTTTGGTTGGACCTTGTATTAGGGTCATTTCATGTTATTGGGCCAAAGCTTGGGCCAGGGGATCAATACTTGTATATTCAAGTCATGTTAGTTTGCTAGTACACCTGTGGTGCAAAACCTTAAACCTGATTATGCGATGACACCTTCATCTACCTTGTTAGTTAATCATCATGCTAGTATATTGTTATCCTTATGTTCATCCCTGCTGCTCATGACAGTTAACTTTATCAGTTTACATTGATTGTAGTAGGGCTTACTCAGTCTTTTTGACTGACCTGTTTTCTTTCGCCTCTTTTCTTCCGTTCCCCCCCCCCACCCAGGTTCTCAGGGAGGGAATATTGGAGCTTAGCTTGGATTTCTGATCGCTTGCTTGTGGGATTTTAGCTCATGTACGGTCTTGACATGAAGCTAGCTATGGTTATCACTTATTTGGGGATAGTACTTATGTATTTCAGTTTTTCAGCAATGTTGTTTTTATCTAGACTTGTGTATTTGGAAAGTTGACATTATGTTGTACCAGACTTGTTTTGAAATGGTTTGAAAATCTTCCGCTGTTTTATCTATGTTATTTACTCTGTTTACATATATACATATGTTCTTGTTCTGCCTTGATATATCATTATGCATGTTTACCTGATTCAAACGCCCCTCCAAAGTCAGAGTGCTTGCAAGAGTCACCCTGGCGGAGGTGGGGTGTTACATTTGGTATCAGAGCATATGGTTTACGAGAAGGAACAAAAAGGTTTTTAGAAAACTTTTGGAAAAACTATTTTCAAAACCAAGTATAAAGTATTTTCCAAAGAAAAGTCTAGTTTATTTTAAAGGCTATTCCCCAAAATTCCTTCGTTTTTCTCCATTCTGAATCTGTCTTTTTCTTCGTTTTCAGTATGGCCGATAACTTTGCTATTCCGGAGGGAGTGCACGTACCTGTTTGGTACAGGAGACTTTTGGAGGCTAGGGCGACCGAAGCCGGCCCCGTAGATGTTCCTCCTCCTCCTCCTCCGGTTGTTAATGTTCCTCCTCCTCCGGTAGTTAATGTTCCTCCTCCTCCGGTAGTTAATGTTCCTCCTCCTCCTGTCGCTGAGGTTCCTCTTCCTCCTCCCCCTCAGCATCCTCAAGCTGACTTCGCAAAGACTTGCAAAGATTTCAAAGCAATGGGTGGCAAGAACTTTCAAGGCACTGAGACTTTTGTAGAGGCCAGAAATTGGTTGAAAGAGACCGAGGATTTGTTTGCTATCTTTGGGTTAGACGATCAGAGGAAGATCTTGTTGGCGGTTTGGCTTATGAAGGATGAAGCCGCTTATTGGTGGGAAGTCACCAATGGTACTAGGCCTGTTGAGACTTGGGCCGATTTCAGGGCAAGGTTCATGCTTAAGTTTCTATCTTCTGCTGAGGAGAATCTGCAAATGGAGAGGTCCATAACTTTGAAACAAGGAGATATGTCTGTCAAAGAATATGTGAACAAGTTCAATCAGTTAGCTCGTTTTGGCCTGGATATGGTGAGTACTCCTCAGAAGAAGGCTCTTCGTTTTGCTAGAGGATTGAATGAGCCGTTGCAGGGATTGGCTATGTCACATATTCCCCATGGGGCCACGTTTGAGAGCTTGGTTGATATGGCGTTACTTCAGGGAGATGTTAAGAAGGTGGTCAAGATGAATGATAATCAAGCCAAGAAGACTGATTCCCAGGGAAAAGGAAATCAGGGTAATCCAAGTGGTCAAAGCAGTCAAGGCAATCAGAACAAGAACAAGAGTCAAGGCAACAAGGGGAACAACAACAAGGGCAAGAACAACAAGGAGAAGTGCCATTATTGCGGTTCAGTTGGGCATCTTATTAAGGAGTGTAAGAAGAGGAAAAGGAATAATGGTGAATGCTTTTTCTGCGGTGAGACTGGACATTTCAGTAAGGATTGCCCGAAGAAGCAAGGGCAAGGCCAGGGTCAGATTCAACGTGCTGGACCTTCAGAAGGGCAAGTTCATGCTCTCAATGCCGCTCCAGTTCCCGATCGAGGTAGTATTTCTGTTGAAAGTCTTGTTTACATTTCTGATTTTCCTGTTCGTACCTTGTTTGATTTTGGTGCATCGCATAGTTTATCTCGTCTGATCTAGTTGAAAGTTTGCACCTAAGTACTAGTCTAGTTAATGATCCCGTGCGTGTTTCAAATCCAATTGGGGGTTCCGCCCATTTGTCTATTATCTACGTGGATTTGAAAATCTCTATCTTAGTGTAGAGTTCTCGTGTGATGCTTATATTCTCGGTTTCATGGGGTATGGGTTGATTTTGGGCATGGATTGGTTGTCCAGTTTTGGAGCCATTCTTGATTTTTGAGCATAGGGTTGAGAGGCTATGACTCGCCTCGGTAATACCCTAAAAATTTCTAGTAACCCTATGAGTCCCGTCATGTTGTGTTATCTTGAACCCCTCGACTCGTCTATCGATAGTTTGCAATCGGTGAGGGTGGTCCGAGAATATCCTGATATCTTGGGTGAAGTGAAGGGGGTTACCCCTAAACGAGAGATTGATTTCCGCATTTATCTGGTGGATAATGCAAAGCCGGTTTCTTTGCCCGTTCGGCACATGGCTCCGCGTGAAAGGCGGGAGCTAAGTAAACAAGTAAAGGAGTTGCTTGAAAAGAACTTCATTAGACGAAGTATATCTGAATGGGGAGCGCCTGTGGTATTTGCTACCAAGGCAGATGGTTCTCTCCGACTTTGTGTTGACTGTCGAGAGTTGAATAAGCTGACTAAGAAGAACAGACACCCATTACCGAGGATTGATGATCTCTTTGACCAGCTTGTCGGTGCTTCTGTTTTCTCTCAACTTGATCTTGCCACTGGATTCCATCAGCTTAGGGTAGCTGAAGATAGTATAGACAAGACTGCGTTTAGAACTCCAGATGGATTCTTCGAATGGCTTGTCATGCCGTTCGGCTTGACTAATGCACCCGCATATTTCGTGGACTTGATGAGTAGGGTGTTCAGGGAGTTCTTGAACAAGTTTGTCGTGGTCTTCGTAGATGATATTCTGATCTTCTCTAAGGATGAGGAAGAACACGCAAGGCATCTCATGGAAGTGATGGATACGCTTAGAGCGCATCAGTTGAAGGCCAAGTTCTCCAAGTGTCACTTTTGGAGAAGGGAAGTTAGATTCCTTGGGCACATAGTTTCTAAGCAAGGCTTAGCGGTGGATCCCGCTAAAGTAGTTGCAGTTCAGGATTGGAAGACTCCAAGGAATGCAACCGAAGTAAGAAGTTCTCTCAGTTTAGTTAGTTAGTAAGCGTCCCTTGAGTTTAGACCTACCCTTCTGGATCAAGTAGGGACTTCACAGGAAGAAGACCCGCAGTTAGTCGAGATCATGGACAAGTTGACTCGAGGCGAGATGGTAAGTCACCTCGCTATAGATGACAAGGGATGGCTAAGACGCGATGAGAGAAAGAAGGTTCTTGAAGATGCACATCACCCGAGGAGGTGGCCGAGTTTGTCCCAAGGTGCATGTTGTGCCAACAGGTTAAAGGCCAAGTCATAAAAGCCCGGTGGGCTATTATATCCGTTGGAGGTCCCCGCAATGGAAGAGGGAAAAGCATCACGAAGGATTTCGTGGATGGACTGCCTAGGTCAAGGAAAGAGAATACGAGCATGTGGGTCATAGTAGGTAGACTCACGAAGAGCGCTCATTTCACTCCGGTAAAGAGCGGAAGGACTGCATCATAGCTAGCGACAGTTTACTTTCAAGAAATAAAGCAGTTGCACGAGGTTCCCTAAAGTATAGTTAGTAACCATGACTTAATCTTCACTAGCCAGTTTTGGGATAGTCTACGAGAAGTCATGGGCAAGCAACTGAATCTAAGCACGGCCTATCATTCGCAGGCGGATGGCTCATTGGCAACGTGGATTGGTATTTTCGAGAAAAGTTCTGCTGCGTGGAATACTTTATAGTAAGTAAACAAGATCCAGGATTCACTAGTGAATTTTGGAGAGCTTGCATGAAACCATGAGGTCATATTTATCTTTAAGCCAAGAATGATAGAAGAGTAAGTGAAAGAGGAAGACGAGAGGCGACAATGAAATGGGTTCCAACTCATATTTGGAAATAAGAGTTAAGAAGCTAAGAAATCATGAGGTAAAAGACGGTCAAAGCACAGTGGAGTTAAACTCAAGGAAACGTGACTTAGAAGACTGAAGGCTAGATACGCGCATCATATCTCTTTTTAAGAGCATATCCTTGATCCTTGTTTTCCTGTGGAACTTACTCGTATGTTATCTTTTTACGTATATCCTCTCGGTCCCATGCTCGGTCCTATTTCTGTCAGGAGGCATGACTTATTGGCTAGTAATACATGTCAGGGTTTGAAGGGGTCCGTTAGGTTGACTAAACCTTTTGGGCTTTTATAGAATATGGATTGGGTTAGGAAGGGATTTCTTGTAATCCGAAAGGGGTATATCCTGCTTATCTTCTCGATCTCTTTGTAGCATATCTTTTGCTATCCATGTTTGTCTTGATTATCTAGTATATCGTGTTAATCTTGTCATGAGAACCTTAGGTAGAAACCCTTTGGTTGAAACATGTGTTTGAAACATGTTATGCTTGATGGTTGCAAGTGGTTGCAAGTGTTTGCAAGTGGTTACTCGTGGATGCATTATACACGTTAGGCACTAGATCGGCTCACACACTCCTCATATTGCATACGCATGAGTGTTTATGCTTATTCATGGATGAAAATTTTTGTGTTATCACATGGATGTTGCATATGGATGTATGTGATGTGCACACATATAGATGTTATACATTATGTTAGGAATTGCATACATATGGATTCATTTCACTAACATAATTTGCATTGAGGATATTTGCATTAGATAAGGACATATACACACACCTTTGCATATGTTCATACAACATTTAGAATCTTGTAAGGACAATGACTGCTCGTGGATGATGTTTTGAGTATATGGATGATTGGATGGTAGGATACGTTCTTCCTAACTTGAAGATTTCGGGGACGAAATCCTTTAAGGAGGGAAGAATGTAACAACCCGTATTTTCAATAACCTGTTATAACGGAAATCGAGGCAGAATTTAATTCTAAATTCTGAATCAAGGGAAATGGGCTATGCCATTGCGTTCGTCTTGGAAAAATACGCGAAATAGAGTCCAAATTTTCGAAAATCGGAGCCCGTATGACCCGATTAAGGCCCAACGAAGTTTTCAGAAAATTTCAAAGTAAAAACAGATTTCAAATTCAAGTTTGAATTTGAAAAATTAAGTCAGATTGGGCTAGGCGGGAAAGTTCCCGCCAGAGCACCCAAGTCGACAGCCCTGTCGACTTGGGAGTCGACTTGGTTGGACCCAAGTCGACAGCCCTGTCGACTTGGTTGTCGACTTGGTCCAGCCGGGCTGTTTAGCCTGGTGCACCATTTTGAGATTGTGTTGAGCTTGGGGGCCAGATTCGGTTTTAAGGGCTGAGATTGCAACTAGGGTTTAATCCTATGGCCTAAAACACTTGCCTAATCTATAAATAAGGCCCTAACCTAACCCTAAATCATCATTATTCATTCATACAACTAAACTATGGCAAAATTTTACCTCTCATGGCCTCCACTCTCTTCATAAAACTCTAAAATTATTTCTAAGAGAGATTTTCCATGCATACAAGTGTTTTCAAACTTGTATGAGCATCATTAGCTTGCATTCAAGTCAAGTTTCCATATTTACATCATAAAGCAAGGGTTTTGATCATTTTGGCTCAAGGGTTTTTATGTTAGAGCTTGCATTTTGGGTCTAATTGGTTGCATAAGGGCTTTGTCATAGTTTTGTGTGCCTTCATAAGTATTGTAAGCCCTATTCTACTTTCATACTTAAACTCTAAAGTTAAATGTATGATATGCAAGTTTGCCATGATATGCAAGTTTACTATGATGTGTTATGCAAGTTTATTATGATGTGTTATGCAAGTTCATCAAGTTATGTTATGCAAGTTTGATATGCAAGTTATGTTATGCAAGTATGCCATGTTATGATATGCAAGTTTATCATGTTGTGATATGCAAGTTTATATGCAAGTTTGCTATGCTATGATATGCAAGTTTATCATGTTGTGATATGCAAGTTTATATGCAAGTTTGCTATGCTATGATATGCAAGTTTATCATGTTGTGATATGCAAGTTTATATGCAAGTATGCCATGTTATGATATGCAAGTTCATCATGTTATGTTATGCAAGTATGCCATGTCATGATATGCAAGTTTATCGTGTTATGTTATGCAAGTTTGATATGCAAGTTTGTCATATGATATGCAAGTTATGTTATACAAGTTTGGGTTGAACATTTTGTTCATGCTATCATGTTATGCAAGCTTATCTTGGGTTTATGAACATAAAGCTTCAAGCTTTATGCCAAAGGTTGCATTTTGGCAACATGTAAGTTATCATATCTCTTATGATAACTTGCATGTGAGGCTAGATGCGAACTTATGGCCATTTCTACATGTCATTTAGCACCATGTATCACCAATATGCCAAGTTTGGTTTTATGCATGCTTTTGAGGCCTAAAAATGTAATATGCAAGTATATGAACATATGTCCATTTCATATGCCACCATGTTGAACTTGTGGCTTCAACACCTTTATGTCGTGATTATGCCAAGTTCCCTCTTTCTATCCTTTATGTGCTATGGCGATATGTAAGCGATGGGATTGCGTTTGGGGTTGGGTAAACTTAAAAGACATAAAACATAAGCTTGGGAATTTACCTATTAAGTTAGGTCTACCCATTGGGAATTTACCTATTAAGTTAGGTCTACCCAATTGCTTGAAAATTTGTAACATGTTTTGGAAACATGATGGACATGACACTTAGAATAGATAAGTGTGACCAACTCGAGGTTGGGTTGAGTTTGTAGCATAAACCTACCCGGAACCGACCGGCTTAACTAGTTGCTACAAACAATAGGACCCAATGTGAGAAGTTGGCCATGTTGTACCTTGAACCCGAGGTTAGACCAAGTTGTGGTGTAAAGCTACCCGGAACCGACCGGCTTAACTAGTAACCACAACAAGGTCTAATGTGAGAGGTTAAGGCGCAGTAAATTAACTAATGCCTCGTGATTAGGGTTAAGTCATGGTCCACTTAATACTTAACCAATTTGGGCTTGGTAGATTAGTCAGGGTTAAGTCGTGAACTCATCGTTACACTTAACCAAGTTAATCCATGATTATCAAGAGGGTTAAACCGTACTTAACCCACTAGAAAATCCTAGCAATGGGGGCCCACTCCGGCAGTAATCCCCAAAATTGGTATCATTAAGGCCCTAGGGACTAGGCTAGGGAGGGGGCACGATTACTGGGCTGGAGGTAAGCGACCAAATAAACGACGGCCGGGTGGTACGCCGATATAGTTCCGGACGGACTATGGTCGTGCACGTAGTCCGTATTTGGAGAAGTCACCCATGGGTACCAGTAGATCGAGACTGTGCACTCATGTTTATGGTGTCCAGGGGTTGGCACCCTAGGGCTTGATACACCCGAAGGGTGGACCCGGCACAGTTCGACTACAATTATGTTATTGGGCCGTATTGACACCAACACGTGACGAGTTAGGCTTAGGGAGCCGATCGACTAGACCGTTTTGTTGGACCTTGTATTAGGGTCATTTCATGTTATTGGGCCAAAGCTTGGGCCAGGGGATCAATACTTGTATATTCAAGTCATGTTAGTTTGCTAGTACACCTGTGGTGCAAAACCTTAAACCTGATTATGCGATGACACCTTCATCTACCTTGTTAGTTAATCATCATGCTAGTATATTGTTATCCTTATGTTCATCCCTGCTGCTCATGACAGTTAACTTTATCAGTTTACATTGATTGTAGTAGGGCTTACTCAGTCTTTTTGACTGACCTGTTTTCTTTCGCCTCTTTTCTTCCGTTCCCCCCCCCCCAGGTTCTCAGGGAGGGAATATTGGAGCTTAGCTTGGATTTCTGATCGCTTGCCTGTGGGATTTTAGCTCATGTACGGTCTTGACATGAAGCTAGCTATGGTTATCACTTATTTGGGGATAGTACTTATGTATTTCAGTTTTTCAACAATGTTGTTTTTATCTAGACTTGTGTATTTGGAAAGTTGACATTATGTTGTACCAGACTTGTTTTGAAATGGTTTGAAAATCTTCCGCTGTTTTATCTATGTTATTTACTCTGTTTACATATATACATATGTTCTTGTTCTGCATTGATATATCATTATGCATGTTTACCTGATTCAAACGCCCCTCCAAAGTCAGAGTGCTTGCAAGAGTCACCCTGGCGGAGGTGGGGTGTTACAGATTTGCAGCGAAAAATAGCGGCAGAAATTTTCCGTCGACGATTTGACGCAATTTGCAACGGCTTAGTGAGGGATGACAGAAGACGACGGTGATAAATAAAAAAAAAGTTGAAAAAACAAAAAACTATCCCTTGCAGATCGGATGGAAATCCATTGCTAATTAACGACGGAAATTTGCACTTCTAAATTTTTGACGCTAAATCAGTGTTTTCTTGTAGTGAAAGGCTCGGCCTTTGTCTGTGTTGAGGAAGAAGGTTAAATCCTTTTAAATATTTTAATAATTTAAATTTAAAATTATTATCTATCTTATTTAGATCATAACTAATTCATACGACTTCGAAAATTAACGATTTCAGATCCAGTGTGATCATAGAGACGAGATCTACGACTCTAGACTGAAAAGGAGCGATTCTGAGCTAGTTGAATTTTGAGTCAAAAATTTCGGATCCAAACAATTCAGATTCACGACTGTGAGAATTTTAATTTTAAATAATTAATCAATTTAATTATTTTTCTCGCTATGTAATGATTGTATGTATATGATTTAGATCTGCTATATTCTAAAATTTTGGATGATTGATCTGTTGATTGGTGATGTATAAATATAGATATGTTAATTAAATTATAGATCTGTATGTGTTGGGTAAATTAAAATACATCATGTTTGTCAATATTTTGTTGAATAATATATATTAAACAAAAATGGAGTATCATTTTGTTATATTATTGAATTGAATTAGAGTTGTCAATTAAATTAAAAATATCATTTTGTTATATTATTGAATTGAATTAGAATTGTCAATTCAATAAAAATATCATTTTGCTTATATTATTGAATTGAATTAGAATTGTCAATTCAATAAAAACATCACTTTGTTTATGTTATTGAATTTAATTAGAACCTTCAGTTCAATATAAAATATATCACTTTGTGTGTTGATTGATCACCTTTGTTGTTGTTTGATTGAATTAAAGCTTTCAATCAAATAAACTATTGTTTTTTTGTTGTTATAATTAAACTTGAAACAAAATGGAAATTTGTGTAAACAGAAAAATTGTTCATGTTTTTGATCAAGACATGAATTCATTCAAATATACAATTTTAATGCTAAGGAAAAGAGTAAGATAAAAAGTTACATTTTTTATTTGCAAATTTAGATGCAAATAAACATCGTATAAAAAGTTACATTTTTTTATTTGCAAATTTAGATGCAAATAAACATCGTATAAAAAGTTACATTTTTTATTTGCAAATTTAGATGCAAATAAACATCGTATAAAAAATTACATATTTTATTTGCAAATTTAAATGCAAATAAACATCGTATAAAAAGTTACATTTTTTATTTGCAAATTTTGATGCAAATAAACATCGTATAAAAAGTTACATTTTTTTATTTGCAAATTTAGATGTAAATAAACATCGTATAAAAAGTTATATTTTTTTATTTGCAAATTTAGATGCAAATAAACATCGTATAAAAAGTTACATTTTTTATTTGCAAATTTAGATGCAAATAAACATCGTATAAAAAGTTGCATTTTTGTTTGCATTTTATATGCAAATAAACATAGAATAAAGAAAGTTACATTTTTGTTTGCATTTTAGATGCAAATAAAAACATTGATTTAAAAGTTGCATTTTTGTTTGCATTTTAGATGCAAATAAACATAGAATAAAGAAAGTTACATTTTTGTTTGCATTTTAGATGCAAATAAAAACAATGATTTAAAAGTTGCATTTTTGTTTGCATTTTAGATGCAAATAAACATAGAATAAAGAAAGTTACATTTTTTTTTTGCATTTTAGATGCAAATAAAAATATTGATTTAAAAGTTGCATTTTTGTTTGCATTTTAGATGCAAATAAAAACATGAAATGAGAGATTACATTTTTATTTGCATTTTAGGTGTAAATAAAACATGAACTAAAAAGTTGCATATTTATTTGCAATTTAGACGTGAATAAAACATTGAATTAAAGATTGCATTTTTATTTGCATTTTAGATGCAAATAAAAACATATATAAAAATGACATGTTAGTTAAAATAAAAAGAATAAATCAAAAATGACATTTTTGTTGACATGTTAGTTATAAATAAAAGAGTAGATTTTAAAATTACATTTTTATTGTCATTTGAGAGACAATAAGAAGAACAGAATTGAAAATTATATTTTTATTTTCATGTTAAATGAAATAAAAAGAAAAGAAATAAAAATTACATTTTTATTGCCACTTTAGAGACAATGAAAAGAGTAGATTAAAATGTCATAATTTTAATGTCATTATTAGTTGAAATAAAAAGAATAAGATCAAAGGTTGCATTTGATTGACATTTTATATACAATTAAAGAATAGATTTAAATGTCACATTTTTATCATCATTTTAGATGAAATAAAAATAGTAGGATTAAAAGTCATGCTTTTATTGTTGTTTGGTTTCAACATAAAGAGTGAACATTAGGAATATATATTTTTAATGTAATTTAGTTACCACTGGAAATAATTAGCCATTAAAAATATGATTTATTTCAAATCATCATTTTTATCATGTTAGTAGGATTATGGAAATCATATATAAAATTTCTAACATGAATATAGACTGTATTTGGCTTGCATGTGATTGTTTGAAAGTAGTTGAAACCGCAAATGGTTTATATATATATATATATATATATATATATATATATATATAAATTAAAATTAAAACGAATCGCGCACCGTAGTTCGCGTTTCGCAATCGTAACTTCAAACGATTATACCGTAAGACCCGACCGTCGGATTTTCCCAAAATCGGAACCATTAGGACCGCTTTGGGAAGATCTTTCCATCGATATGAATTTTGTTAAAATCCAACGGTTAGATTTCAAGATAAGTGTAAAACAAATTTTGGTAAAAATAGCGCCAGGACCGCCCATCGACCCGAAGCGTTGTTAAACAAATTTGGCTATTTTTATACAAATAAAAATAGCGATTAATCATTATTAAATACCACTAACGATATGAAATGATTTTTAATTATATATATGCAAGGATCATTTGAAACGTCCGAGTTAAAACTCATTTCAAATGGTCATACGACGATCTAAATTGAAGATCTTAAAGACGGCGACTGAAGACCGGCGATCTTCACATCGAGAGGATAACTACTGATGTCTAGCATTGGCTAGCTACCAATAAAGGGTTAAAGTGGTAGTTGTCCGGATGTACTTGTTGATTTTCCGAATATGCGAGCACCTTACTTCCGTATTGGACATACGGGACGAGGAATAAGGTGACTCCGATTTCGTTCAGACCCAGAATGGAATTGTAAATGGATGTATGTCCGACATTGAATTTCATTCTGTGTAATTAAATTGATATCTATTAATATATATCTGTGGTGGCGGAGAATTTATTCTCTTGCTTAACACCCTTTTTTGAGACGTATGAGCTCAGAGGTTATATATTGGTAGTTATCGATCGCATGGCGTGAATTGTCAATGTGGCATGCCAAGATGCAATTGATCGAGGCTTTTGTTGAAAAGCAGAGCCTTGTGGATGATGATCAAATCATAGCCTATTTCGGCATAGCTTTGTGTATTACGTTACCTCGCGAGTCTCACACCCCGGTAGAGTCAAAAACGGGACAAGGGAACGCAGGGAGTGCACACGTTTCTTTCTAGCTAGAAGTGGTGTTTGGGTTTTTATAAGGCTTGACATTTTTACTTATGTGGTTGATGGAATGAGGCGCCTCGGATATTTTTTTATTGGCCGCCAATGGCCAATTTATAGGTCTAATAGGATCGGGAGCATGTGTTTAGGCATTACTAATCCACTAACGATATTTGTGGACCGGCCCTGCTGTATCTAAGGGTTCACTATGGGGAATCCTGAGACATTGCTCGATTGTCTCGAATCGGTTAGGTGATCGTCCCTAGCCTTGACTCATGAAGGAAAACCAACCTCCAATACGACATTACGGTTTTGATTGTATACATATATATGGCGACATAGTAGGACGAGGTATTATGCCGTCTAGGATTGATACATTTACTTTGAAGTATTTTTGAAACATATTAGACACTAATAATAATATTAAAAATATTATTTTCTACGTATCAAGCATTTTTTATCATTATAAGGTAAAATTCTATCCTCCAGTCTGCGTTGCATTGTGTGATAGGACATGAGTCTTATAATGATTTCATTTTCTAAAAAGCATTGCGTTGTTTTTGACTTAAAATTTATAAAACTTATGGACTGGCAATCCAATGGTGTTAAACCCATTCCGCGTTAGCGGCGTGGTCCAGTGATTTGCCATATTATTGGTTTAGTAAGATTTCTCATACCAGTCCCATGACTGACTCGTAGTTTGTTTTACCTTGCAAACTCGGGTGCCCTCTTTCCACACGGGCAGCCAATTGACAGGTTTCAGGTAGGGATATTTTCTGGACTAGAGCTTGCTGATGAAGATGATGAAGGATCTTTTCTTTTTATCTTTTTATTTACTTCTTTAGACATTGAGGCAGTATTGAGTATTGATGTATTTTGGGAGATTGAGACTTTATTTCTTTCCCTGTTTTAGACATCTATTTTGCTAAGTGTATCCTGTACTGCGTACTCTGATGTTCTGTGATGATGTTTGTGATGACATTTCCATTTCCGCTGCAATGGTTTATATGTTCTGCTATTATCTGAGATCTGTTATTGTTTTAATTATGTTATGCTCCTATGATTATCCTTACTTTCGTACCACGAAAGTTTGGGTCGTCACATTCGCTTATCATCCTCAGACCGATGGGAAAACGGAGAGGGTGAACAGAATTCTAGAGGATCTTTTGAGGCTGTGTATCCTAGACTTCGGAGGAACTTGGTAAGAGTACCTTCCTTTAGTAGAGTTTGCCTATAACAACAGCTACCAATCCAGCATCGACATGGCACCCATCGAAGCATTCTATGGACGACCTTGTAGATCACCAACTTGTTGGTAGGAATCTACAGAAAGATTATTATTTGGACCAGATATGGTTAGAGAAACATCCGAAAAGATTGACTTTATTTGATGGCGGATGAAGACAACTCAAGATAGGCAGAAGTCCTATGAATTCAAGAGAAAGACTGACATTGAATTTGAAGTGGGAGACTTAGTTCTTATCAAAGTATCATCTTTGAGGAATGTCGTTCGCTTCGGATCGGTGGGGAAGTTGTCAGCTAGGTTTATGGGACCATTTCCCATAACCGAGAGGATTGGCCAAATGGCCTATAAGTAATGCTCTCAGAAAATCTATCCGGCGTTCATGAAGTTTTCCACGTTTCTCATCTGCGGATGTGCCTGCATGACACCGCAGATGTTGTTGAACCGAGTGTATTGGAAGAGGTAGAAGTGGAACGGGAGGCGACAGTCAGACGAGTTTCTTCCCGTATTCTCGGATCAAAAGGTAAGAAGCTACGCAACAAAGAGGTCAAATAGACAAAGGTTCAATGGGGAGATAACCCAGAGGATGCAACTTTGGAGATCGAAGCCAAGATTCGTGCTTCATACCCTTTTCTTTTCGAGGGTATGTCCTTAACTCCTTTTCCTAAGTTTTATCTGTGCTTGTTTCTATCAATCGAATATATCATATCCATAGTATTTTCGCCTTTAGATAGGAATCCTATGGATATAAACATGTGTTTGAGTCATGTTATGTTCGATGGATGCAAGTGGATGCAAGTGTTTGCTAGTGGCTGCCTGTGGATGCATATACACACACATTAGGCACTAGATCGGCTCAATCACTCTCATACTGCATATGGATGTGTGTGCATTTTCTTTTCTTTTGTGGATGAAAATGAATGTATTAGCATATGGATGTTGCATTTGGACGAATGAGTGTGCACACATATAGAACTCGCATGTTATAATAGGATTATTTGCATACATATTGGATTCATGGCACTAACATATATTGCATTAAGGAGGTCAACTGAATCAGTAAACCGCCTGATTTTAGCATTAGTGTTAGGACATATACACACACCCTTGCATATATTCATATAAGCATTAGAAGTCTTTAAGGACAATGGATGCCAATGATTGATGGATGAGTAGATGGATGATGGATGGTAGGATATGCATTCTTCCGAACTTAGAGATTACGGGGACGAAATCATTTGAGTAGGGAGAATGTAATACCCTGTATTTTTAAGGACACTAAAAGCGGATAAATTAAATTATAGTTAATTTAATATTTGGAATTAAGGGAAACGGACTACGCCATTGCGTCCGTCTCGAAATTCTGGTCAAGATAGACATTTTTTTTTGCGTAAAATGGACAACGGTATGAAGAAGTTATGAGGGTTTTTTGTTTGTATACGCGTAGAAGAAATATATATTCACATATGATACACATGTGAGTCAGATATGATTCAGCACCTATCCAGAAAGCGTTCAAAACTCAAAATTTCGTATGACGGCAAAATTCCTACTCTAGAGGGTCGACCCCCCTAGAGGGGTGTCGACACCGGGGTCGACCCCCCTTAAGGGGTGTTGACACTCGGGTCGACCTACCTATAGGGGCATCAACACTCCTAGGGCTGACATGGCAGTCGGTTTCAGGCTGGCTGGCAGCTATAAATACATGTCCATTTCTCCTATTTTCTTCATTGAGAATCCATGGGGGCTAAACTCTGCCGGTGTCTGAACTGAATTGGATCCGTTATTCTCCTACAACTATCAACCTAAGCAAATCAGTTAGAGATTCAAGATCCATTCTTTCTATATTTTCTAATCCAAACTCTATGAGTTCCTAGTTGCTTTTAGATTTAAATATATAAAAGTAAACGTAATATGACAATAGTTTGGATTTGTTCATGTGACAGCCCGCCCCGCACCAACCGACATTTACCCCAAGAGTGCGCTGTACACATGTCCAATTAGCACGGAACGGGTCGCCAGAAGGGGAAAAGGAAGAAGGAAATGAACATACAAAGAACCTGTAGAATGTCTCACAGCGCATAGAACAAAATATAATAATAACATACTTGACATAAAACAGGAGAGACAGTGCATAAGCTGAAAATCAAAACTAAACATCAAAGCAGCGGAAATCCAAAGTACAGCTTATTACAACTTTCAAACTGTCTCAAAGCAAAAGTAAGATAAATGAGGTACACTACTAATGCCCAAGTAGCGACCCCCAACGACACAGGGAGAATGTGTGTGTGTGTGTATATATATATATATAATACGTGGAAGCCTCATGCCCGCCTCCGAATCAGCTACTCGCGCATATCCAGCTAACCTGTCTCTAGTCTGCTCGTGTGAGCACCCAGAGTAATAAGAGGAGACATAAAACTCTGGGTCAGACATAAAGCCTGGTATGAGCGATAAGCATCTAAAGTGAACAATAACAGGTAGACTAAAACATACCTGAATCTGGACCTGCAACCAAAGAGTTAGCACTACATACTATACAACACTCTAAGGCATCATATCAAACAGTGTAAAGATACGGAGGTGGGGGAGATGTATATGTCATAATGATGGTAAACAATCAAGCATAGCATCCATCCTCACATCTCTCACTCAGTGCGTAAAGCATACGATATTCACCACTTCGATCACCCAACATTCCTTGCTACGATCACTTTGCCCCATGAAGTCATAAATGGCTTCACTGCACTGATAACGTAGCCACTAATTCCTCGCTATGTCCACTTGCCCCATGGAGTTATTCACCCCATCTGCGCTGGCTTATAGCCTTACTAATCCTTACTATGTCCACTTGCCCCATGGAGTTATTCACCCCATCTGCGCTGGCTCATAGTCTTACTAATCCTTACTATGTCCACTTGCCCCATGGAGTTATTCACCCCATCTGCGCTGGCTCATAGTCTTACTAATCCTTACTATGTCCACTTGCCCCATGGAGTTATTCACCCCATCTGCGCTGGCTCATAGTCTCACTACGCATCACCTTGCCCCTCAGGTCATAATGACCCTACTGCACTGATAACGTAGTCTTGCTACCATCACCTTGCCCCTCAGGTCGCAATGACCCTACTGCACTGATAAGTAGCCCATCATTCCTTTTTAGTGGTGGATCGAAGTTATGAACGTCGACAACTCCTTAGCACATGTCCCGCAGCAAAGTCCAACCATGAAGTGAACTCATTGGTTCCCAACTGGTTCCGGGATCCTGAGCTCTAACTTCCATTTGGACTACCTTTGCATCTCGGGTTATTGGTCATCACAATCGAATCGGATCGGATCAGCCTTTACATTTCTTTGTCGGATCGGATCGGCCTCTGCGTTCGGATCGGATCGCGCCTCTTGCATCGGATCGGGTCGTGGTCCTCCAGCTCGTGGCTCCTCTTCCTGATTTGGATCGGTGTCACCACTTCGGATCGGATCGGGTTGCTTCACCCGGGTCGGGTCGTGTCTTCTGATCGGGTCGGATCGTCTCGCCTAGTACACATCGACTCGTGAGCTCTCCACCCTCTTCTGGTTCGGATCGGGAATACTTGTTGGTTCGGATCGTACTTCCACTACCGGATCGTGCCACCCAACTTAAGTCGTGACCGACTCCTTCAAACGGATCGTGACGCCCATGCTAGAACGGTTCGGGTCGCGCTCCCCTCCACCGATCCGATCCGGATTTCCTGCATGTCTCCTGCGACTGTTTTTACGCCATTCGACGGCGTTTTTGACCAATCTAACACTTCTAAACAACCAAAAAGCATACCATACAGTCATAGCAACATGTAGTGTTGATCCCAAACATCAAAACATAAATCATAGCACATAAAATGGATCAAACATACCCAAAATCCCAAATTTCCCCTTAAGCATACTTAGGTGAAACTAATGATAGGATTATCAAAACTTAACCAAATTAACCCAAATTCATATCAGAGGTCTAAAACATCATTCCGAATTTTATAAATATTTTTCCAGAATTTTATCATGTTTAAATTCGCTAATTAACACTAATCAACCCTAATTAGCCATAATTAGTGCAAAACTAAGCAAATCACTCACCTTTGCCACAAAATAAACTAAGATCTGAAATGATTCTCTGATTTGATGCGAATTTCAATACCAAACAGCAGCTCCTTTGTTGATTTGGTGAAGATCCTTCTTGATTAGGGGTTGCTAAGCCAAATCCTTAACCTAAAGGGGATTTGGAGGTGATTTAGAGGTTGGAGGCCATTTTTAGGGTTCCTTGGTGATAAGTGGAGGCTAGAAAACTGAAATGGAATGATTTTCCATCTCATTTCAGCCCTCCCATAACCCTAATCCTGAAATGGGTTATGGGCCTACTCACTAATCACCCGATTTGGCCCGGTTAAGCAGTTTTTCACACTCCAAACCTTGTTTCAGCCATATCTCCCAAACGGTAAGTCCGTTTGGCTAATGTGACCACTCTACGGAAAGAGAAACCATCAAACGAATCAAATGGAAGTGGTTTCAGGTCAAAATTCCTTTCCAATCAAAAGTTATGGCCAAGACAGTACCAACTAGGGGCAAAATGGTCATTTAAAAATCGACAAAAATCATAAGCATGGGAAATGACTCTAATAAATGTTTCCCAAAGTTACATGACCATACGACTTCACATGGGAAAGAAATAAACATTCTACGATCTTATGATGTGTAGAATACGGGTCATTACAGTTCATGTGCCTACATATACTGGATCCATTGTGAATTGCGAACATATGAAATTCTAAATTGAGTATAACTTGGATCTAAATCTCTATCTTGTTGGATCTGTTGTAACTTTTGTGGCATTCTGTGATGTCGATCTTGGCCTTATTTGTGCTAGATCTAATTTCAATTATTGATCTAAATCTCTATCTTGTTGGATCCATTATGACATTCTATAATGTGGATCTTAACCTTATTAATGTTAGATCTAGTTTTAACCATTGGATCTGAATCATGTTGACATCAAAATTGCTAATCAGATCTAGTTTATCACCTTGTACTTATCATATTAGATCTAAACCAGATGGACATCTAAATTGTTAATTTAGATCTTATTATGCTTATTATGGCATCATAGTTATGTTAGAATAAATAAATGCCAAAAGTTCGTCAGATTTATGCTTATATGTCCACCTTATCACCATGCTAGTTTATGTTTATGCCAAAACAATCACCTTTATCATATTCGCATCACTTTTCCCTTTTTATTGTGTATGACTAGGCTACTTTCTAGCCTAGATGCCGCCAAATATATGCGAATGCGTTAGTTAGGGAATGGGGGAAAAAGGGTTAGCATTGGCATGATTTAAATAATATTTATATGAATTGGGCATATAATTCAAATTGGGGAAGTGGGGACATAATCAACTATAAAGACATAGGTAAGAATTGGATAAGAATGGAATGTCTAGTAATTAT
The DNA here is from genome assembly GCA_030737875.1 of Allium sativum. NCBI lineage: Eukaryota > Viridiplantae > Streptophyta > Magnoliopsida > Asparagales > Amaryllidaceae > Allium > Allium sativum. The sequence goes on from CM060921.1 coordinate 84,211,576, forward strand.
AATTGCACTTACGACACGAGGCTAGGTTGCCTTAGTGGTGGAAGTCTGCCTGGACCCGACCGGCATATCCAGCAACCACTAATGTTGAACCTAATGTGAGAGGTCCTACAACAAAAATACCCTATTACAACGTCCATTTTACAATGGGCATAGGTTGCCCGTTGTAATAGAATGATATTACAACAGTCACATTCTGGACCGTTGTAATAGATGCCTGTTAAACACCCTTTTACAAGGGGCATAGACTGCCCCTTGTAATAGAATGCTATTACAACGGTCGTTTCTGGACAGTTGTTATAGATATCCTTTACAGCACTCTTTTTACAACGGGTAAAAACTGCAGGTTGTAATAGAGTGATATTACAACGGTCATTTCATGCCCGTTGTAATAAACACCAATATTACATTAATAATTACTAATCATTATAGTATATTATTTATTAATATTTAATAATTAATCATTTATAACTTGTAATAATTAATTAATTCACATTTTCACTAATTAACATTTGATAATTTATTATTTACTACTTAATAATTATAATTGATAACTACGTTTAATTCTTAACAAAATTTAACAATCTTAAATTATCTAACAATAATTTTAAAATATTTATAAAATTCATTTTAAATAAATTCAAACAACAAACAATAAACAAGTTTAAACTATAAAAATAAATGGATATAACGGTATATCAAATAATATATCTCTAAAAACAAACAACAACTAACAAACTAATTCACTTTATAAATGATATATCTTATTTATTGTTTGAATTTGAGTTCAAACTACAAACAGACAAAACGGTTGAGACTATTTGCTTGTATTTAAATGGTTTTCGAATGACAGACAAACTCAGACTCTAAAAGTAAAAAAGTTAATAATGTTTTAACTTTAGATAATATTCAAAATTTATGTTTTGAAAGTGCTAAAAAGAAATCTGGATTTGTAAAGTACAAACGTCAAGTTTTAAAATGTCATTTTTATATTTATTTAAAAAATTTGTTTTGTTACGTGTACCATAAATAATTTTCTGCTAACATCTCGTTTGCAAATTTACTTCTCTCGAATCTTCTTCCCGCTTTGATTTTTTTTTTCTCGCTCACCGCTAAAACATTTCAGAGCCCGCGTTAAAGTAAATAACCATTTATTCTAACGTAACAGGTCCAAAGCTGAATTCTCAACTCATACGCTGGTCCTCCTTCAAAACCCTAATCCCTAAATTTCCTAAACTTCTACGCAGGTCCTCTTAATCTCTACTTCCTCCCTCTCTTTCTTACATCAGATTCTCTAAACCATAGTCGGCCCCCTCGTCCTCCCTTCCGTTCCCCTGTCCTCCCACTCCTCCATCAACATCTACCACATCGCGCAATCGGAAACCCTACTCGCCGCCTACAACTGTCCCGTTCTGCCCTGTCAATCCAAAGAGGTTGCCAAACTAGTTCGAAAGAGTTCGACCCCGAAATCGCGATCATATTCGATGTGATTAAGGCGGAGAACTATAGGGGAAATTTGGGAACGAGGAGGAGGTATTCAAGTTGCAAAAAAAGAGGGAAAGAGAGGAAGGGTTGGTTGTGGAAATTAGGAGTTTTCAAGTGAGCTTGCTCCTGTAATTTTGCTGACGTAGAGGTATGATACTAATTTTAAAATACTGATTTTTTACTCTCTTTTAAATTTTGAAAGACTGATTTATGTTCACGGACTTTTCAAGTGAGCTTCACATTCGCTTTCATGGGCTTGTTCTCTTATATGCTACTTAATCCACAAGATTTGATAATTGATCTTAAGCACTCCACTTTTTCCTCATATGCTGGTGCTGGCTTCTATTTTGTTTATTCAACCTTGGCTGCTACTTTCGTTTTTTGACAGTCATTTTCATCTGAGTCTACTTCTGATGGTTGTACATACTATTCAAATTTTGATTTGTGCGTTCAGATCTCTGAACGAGATTTCCTCTGGTCGCTCAGATCTTTCGATCGAAAAAATCAATGCTGAAAACGCATAAAGGAAGTTGTCTTCTTCAAAATTTCTGTCTATCTCTAGAATCATGTTTATGAATAGTTGAATACTGATAAGAGAAATCCAAACTCTACATCATCTAAACAGCCCTTTCCCTTGTGTTCGAGATAACCAGATCTGAATTCATGCTTTTGCCTTAATCTCGTTTGCGATTCCAGATATCACACCATTCTGAATGGATAACTTAATTTAGATGATTGAAGATCCGAAAACCCTTGTTGTGTTTTTAGTTTCAAGAGTTAAGTCGATGCAAACTTGGTTATGTTTGTATGGCATACACAATAAATAAGACTGTGCAGTTCTTATGTACAAACTGAGTGATGGCTGAAGAAGAACCAATAGCAATGAAAATAAAAATCAAACCAATTTCCTAAGTGCCACTGGTCCGATTGAATTGCTAACATAACTTTGTACCCATATTGCGTTAGGATTTTACTGTTCATGCGTGTTAAGCTTTTTGACAAAAATGAAAACATAACTTTGTACCCATATTGCGTTTTATGTAAAAAAAAAAAGTTGGTATAAATGTTATGTTGAATATCATAGTTATTTCCTGCACTTTCTATTGCAATTTACATTTTAGTTTGATCTATTGAGCCTAGTTATATAGCTGTCCTTGTTTGATTTTAATATTGGTATCATCCCATCATTCTTGCATTGCATTTGATCATGTTTCAGGTAGCATTTCAATTATATTTGTTTCACCCATTTCAGTTTCAATCTGTTACAAAATTAATCCTAACTTCTATATACAAATCATCTCAGTTGTATCTTGAACTCAGTATACCCTTGTTGAACCTATTTCTCCATTTTCTCGCATAATCAGTGATTTCTCTTTTTACTTGTTTTCCTAAGTTTGTAGTTAGCATGCATGAATATTTAACATGTCAGTTTTTAGCTTACCTGCTCCATCATGCTATACATGGTTTGTTCAGTCCACTGGAGAAAAAAAGAAGTTATTTGTCCCCTTTCAACTTGCAACCAAGCAATTCAGCTGCAGCCATTTTTGTTTGTTCCTAAAGTAAATGAGTTATTGCAATATAAACGTGCTTCTCCATCCCCTACTAGTTTTTTGTCACATTTAGGAATAGAAAAAGAGCACTGTAACCTGTAGGTTATACTTGTTCAGAAGCATGCGATGTTTTTATTCGTAACATGGCTAACTAGTCACCATCTTGTTTTACAATGCAGAGCAGTTACCAGAAGTATCTAAAGTTAAAAGCTAGAGTTGAGCATATGCAGCGTTCCCGGAGGTAAATCAGTAATGAACCTTAAAGTTGATAATACGATGTTTTTTTTTACTTTAACGGGATTTTTAATATTAGAAATCTACTTGGTGAGGACCTCGGCCAACTCAACACTAATGAACTCGATCAAATCGAGAATCAACTAGAAGAGTCAATGAATCAGATAAGATCCTCAAAGGCAACATACTTTGCATTTATATATTTTCTTATTGACATATCATTGTAGACTTCTCAAATATTCCTATACAAAATATCAAAGTATATGTTCTGATTCTATGTGCTTGCAGACAAAGATTTTGCTTGATCAGCTTTGTGATCTAAAGAGAAAGGTGGATTATACATAAAATTTATCAAATGTATTATAAGTATACTATTTCATAACAATAGAATTTGAATCGATCATTTCTTTGAAGCACTATGTTTTGGTTAATGCAGGAGCAAATGTTATAAGACGCTAATAGAACACTGAGTCGGAAGGTATGGTACTAGTTTCTTTAGCGATTTTTTGTGTAATTTTCTAGTATAACTTGTGTGTTTAGGGAAGTATTTAAACACAAAATATAAACAGAATTGATGACATAATTAATTTCCATCTTAAATTTTCACCTTTCATATAAGAACAAAAAATTCTAACAGTTTAGATGAACATGGATGGACAGTGTAATCACCCATCTCAATCCGAAGATTTCTTCCAGCTTGTTCAAGGATGCAACTCACGTTTACAGATTGGGTAATTGCCAGCTTAGTTTTGTTCAATTGACATGCTATTTCATAATGCAATTGTAAGTGTATACCTATATCATTTGCCTGATATATGCATTTATTATGCAGATTTAGTCCGATGTCAATGGATAACCTGAATGATGAAGTGCTGAACCATAATGAGACTGGGTATGCCTCTGAATGGATGTGATGTTATCACAGCTGTGTTAGCCTTTGATACATATATCTCCTAGTGTGTATGGTACTGCAAAATTTTCTACCAGAAGCTGATGTTTGGAAGATATGTGTGAATGTAGCGCTGGAACCAGAAGCTTTTTTGTTTAGGCCAAATTCGGAGATGTCCATTATCAAACATGCCGTTGGATCTACCATCACGTAGAACAAAGATTATGTTTCCTTGGTCTAGTGTAGGTACTTATGAAACTAGTTATGTAATTTATGTTAGAACTATGTCGACGTAACTTATCTAACCTTTTGTAATGTAAACTTATCTATTCTTTTGGAGTGTAAACTTATCGAACTTTTAGAAATGTGTTGGAATTATATGACTTGCTTTCGTCTTTTAGTATGTGTTATTATGTGATTTCGATTGTTGCATTACAGTATTTATTGCATGTTAAAATATTCATTATTATTATGGATGTATATCACAATAATTATATTTAAATCTGCATTTATTTCGCAACGGGCAAAAACCGTTGTTATATACTGTATTACAACGGGCAGAAGCCACTTGTAATTAATCAGCTATTACAATGGGTTTATAGCCATTGTCATAGAGCCCGTGCACGTGATAGAGGCACGTTATTACAACGGTCTTTTACAACAGTCTGTGACCGTTGTAAATTAGAAAGGACCTATTACGACAGTTCATATTAAGACGGGCTTTTGCCCGTTGTAAAAAGCATATAACAACGGTTTTTTCCCGTTGTAAAAGGAGTGTTTTGTTATAGTGTCTAAGTGTGCAAATACGAGATGGGCTATGACACAAGGTTAGGCCCAACTTGTGGAATAAGACTGCCCGGACCCGACCAGCATATCCACATCCACAAGTTGTAGGCCTAATGTGGGAGGTCTAACCCATTACAAACCATAAATAGACATGGTAATAAATTGGACTACTTAACCAAATATAATCCATAGGGATTGTATGATTGTGAACTAAAGTTAGGGTTAAGAAAAATTGATTGGATAGTGGATGGGTTAAACAAATCTGGAGGGGGTGGGTAATATTTACATATAGGCCCACAAACATAACCCGATAAGGTTATGTAATTAAAGACACCTAGTGGTATACATGACCGGTTGGAATAATAAAGTTATGTAATTAAAGACACCTTTTAGGGTAAACATAACTAGTGGAAATAATAGGGTTATATAATTAAAGACACCTAGTGGTATACATAGCTAATGAAAACCTAGTGGGGGATACAAGACAAAGGGGAGATCTTATATCATATTCTGTGGGACCCGTTTCATCCAGTAACCCAGAGTAGGTAACAAAACATGTACTCCGTACTAGGTCGAAGAAGGGGCACGCTTACTGGACTGGTTGTAAGAGATCCAAACGTGGAGGACGGTGTGGACGGCGCAAACCGACCAGGCCATGTGCATGCATGAGCCGGGCAGAAGGGGATAAGACGACCGTGACACCTGTAGATATAGGGATGTGCATATCAGTGAGGGGTTGCCACTTTAGGACGTGATACATCCTACTGTGGGGCCGGCACAGAGTATCTACGGAGTAGGGAGCCGATCGATTAAGGTACTAGTTAGGGTACATTTGAACGTATGCCAAGTCTACCACCTTATAGTGGAAGGGATCATCTCATTCTGGTTATACTAGTAATAGTGCAGAGTAATCATTAGAGAAGCGTATACACCTTATCCTATCTACCTTGTCACACCTGCCATTTATGTAGTGATCTCTCTTATCCACTTTATATGTCTGTCATGCTACTTTTATTTATTTACTTGCTAAAAGTAACTAGACTCGCCAGACCTTATGTCTGACCCTTTTGTTTCCTCTTCTTTCTTTCGTTCCCCCCCTCCCCAGGTTCTCAGGGAGGAAACACTCAACCTTAGCCAGGACTTAGATATCATCTTGCTAGAGCTGCTTTCGAAGTATGGTTCAAGTTCTTATCTCTACTATGGCTTTGTCTCTTTTATTTGGGGAATTATGTTTTCTTTTAAGTATTTATGTACTCTGATGGTAAAAGACAGAAGTTATATTGTTGTAATGGTTTTTGTGACTTATTGTATTTTGGACCACGATGTATGACTTGTGTTTGAAATAAAAATTTGAATTTCCGCTGCTATCTTAATTATATCTATCTTGTAATATTTTGTGACTGTTTACCGATAACGCTTCACGAAACTTAATGCGTTCCCTTTGTGAGTGACATTAACGGACGTGGGGTGTCACACCAGATCCACGCAAAATGGTTGGTTCTACGAATAAGTATTATATATCATTAAATTTCCTTCTTCTTTTCCAACTCTACTTTCAGATCTACAAATATAATTCTATGTTTGTAAATCCCCTTTGTAAATAAATTGTAGATTTGTAAGGCTTGGGAATTATAAGTATAAAAATTGTGTTCAAATTCAGATTTGGATAGCTTTCAAGTGAGTGAGAAATATATACATTGTTATAATAACTTATATAGTTCATTTGTGTTGAATATGAATTATATGCCTAAAAGTTTATCAGATTTGTTTGCCTTTGTCAACTCTGAAATATTATGAACGTAAATTAGGTGTGGAATTGTAGGCCTTTCAGATTAATATTATCATATTGCCTACAATTATTCTTAGATTATTTATGGTTATTGTAAACATCTCGGATCTGGAAATTAGTTTCCAAAATCATTGTTAGATGTCTAGTATTTTATTCTAAATTCATAGGATTGGGATGTTGATTTGTGGTCCGTGTAGTTTTTGTTAGATAACAATCATGTTCTTATTTGATATTGTTTGGGGTTTTACTTGGCTATTGTAAATATGCTCTTTTTGTCCTTTTTAAACAAAAAGGCTTAATTTGATATCACCAAGAAATATAAATAAATCAAATAGGAAGGGGTGTGTAAATTCATGTATGTTTGTATGTAGTTTACATCAATCATTCCAAAAATAAATATTTTCTGTTTCTTGTGATTTAAAAATATTCCAATATTCCTCTTTTAAGTATTATAAGCAAAATTTATAATAACTACAGTTATCAACATTTTATAAGATTTTGAATCTTAAACAAGATTAAACATAAAAAGAGTTTTTTTTATCATTAGTTTAGACCAAAATGTAAATAGTAAATAATAATAAAATAAAACTAGTAACTACGTTAATTCCACGCTTAAAAAAATGTATAAATTACGTCCAGATCCATATAAATAATGCTATTACATTATATTAATAAATGTTTGTTGTTATGTGTTTTAATTTGGATAGTTTCCATTTTATAGGGATGTATATGGAAATACATCCCATCTTAAATGGACATAAATATCATGACCATTATAGCGATACATTTGGATTGATTTGCTATAAATGAAAAGGTCATGAATAAGATAATAGATATTGTAACCATGTTTGTTTCAGGGAAATTAATTTCTTTTTTAATCTAAATAATATAACAAAAGGGAGAATCCAGCCATTCTCCAACGGCTCACAAAAACAGTATTTGTAGAGATAGCTATAGATACTGTGCATGCACAAAACCAAAGATACAATGAAATATGAAACAAAGATAGCTCAAATGCAACAGAAAGCCACAAAACAGTGAAAAAAGACGAGCATAAGGCCACTGATAAGACATACGAATCCTCGGTGGTATACAAGGGCGACGCCTAAGTCCCACAGCTCCACTTATGACAGACAATGATGTAGGACATTTGAAGTGCAAAATGAGAAGACAGCAGAGCATGCAAGAAGCTCCAACCAAACTGTCCTGAACCTCCGTAAGCTCCAGCTCCTGAAGCTCTAAGCAATCCAGGTGAAAGTTGGTCTATCCACATCAAGAAAATCCTTTAAACCTAAAAAATCCAGGCCCTTCATAACTAGCAAACATTATTAGACCAAAAGGGGGACGGGTGAAGTAATTGAAAACAACTGGAAAATGCACAAGCACATAGTAATCAAACACTCCCTTAGAGTGGTCGGTATCGATGTAACACCAAAAGTACCAGCCAATCTGCTAGAGTGGGAACCAATAACTCCCTTGAAAGGCCTACCTCGAAACTAGAGAAATTAATTGAATAGAGAAATAAATGCCTAAATGGTTACAATTAGAATTAGTAATAGGAATTGTAACTCCAACTAGAGAAATAAATAAGTAATATATATATACACACACACACGCGCGCATATATGCAAGTGAGAAATAAATAGAAAAAAAATTAGTATTTGGGAAATAGAACACTTTGATTCGAATGAGACTGACATAAATAGTGTTCAGTATGTTAATAAATGCCTTAGAACATATGACCGTTAGGGTCTTAAATGGCAGAAAAACTTTATATTAATAATAAATAGAGTTAAAGGGGATTAATGGGGATTGATTATCGTTATAGATGTTAAGTTCAATAAGAACTAATAATTAAACATCCTAGGATAGGAAGTTATATGTTTCCATATTTTATTCTATCTAATCTAGGATTAACATAATTAGAAACATGGATTGGACTTAGATTGTAATAACCCGGAAAATGCGAGCCAATTTAAAATTTTTTAAATTGATTATTTCAAAGCAATTTGAACCATTGAAATAGAATATTTCAATAAAATAGTGAATTAGGAATAGTGAGTCAGTTTGAAATTTTGAATTCAAACTTTGACTGACTATGCAGGGTGGAAAATATAACGGATTTTAGCGAAACCAAAAATATTTAAATCTGTTAGTCAATACCTTTCTAACGAATCTGAAAAATCGAAGTTTCATAACGGGAATCAAAAGTTATGGCCGAATGAATTTTCAGAGGGGTCGGTATATAGAATATAGCCCTGGAAAATTGATATTTTGCATACGACCTCGGAATTCGACGAAACCACTTTTGTTGGGTCCGGGATGTCAAACTATTGCTAGGTTTCAAATTTCATAATTTTTGAAGCTAGTATGTGAGCGTGGCAAAAGAAAATGTGTTTGGTCGATTTCTGTTAAATTGGATCGACCAGAAAATGGCCATTTTTCAAACGACGTCGGAATTCGACGAAACCACTTTTGTTGGGACCGTAGCGTCAAAACATAGCTAGATTTATTTTTCTGGAATTTTTTCGAATCAGTTTGTGGCCCTGGCAAATTGAAATGTGCGTTCAGAGTTAAAAATAAAATGTTTTATACTTTAATTTGAAAAATAACTGACTGTAACAGTCGAATTGGCCTACGAAACATATCCCATTGTGTCCAGAACGGGGGTATTTAGCTAGGGGCGACAGTCGTTGGGTTTAAAAAGGAGTTCGTTTAAGAAAACACTATTTAAAAATTTAATATAGTCTCGGCCAATCATATTTTTTCTTTCATAAATTTAAAAATAAAAAAACGCGGAAAACCCCGACTCCCTCCCCAGATCGAACGGCGGCTTCCTTCCCCGCCTTCTCTCCTCCAAATCTCCACATCCGCTCATCAAAACACCAGGGCCCTTTGGAGTTTTTCGTAGAGCTCGAGACGAGCTTCAAATCCATACCAACCTCGCCCAGCATCGTCGAGTATTTCGCCGGATCCGCTCCTCCAAAGTCCGACCGTTCGAAGGTCGATTTCGCCGCCCAGAGGCCGCCGAGTTCAACGCCGTGGGGCCCGCACGTGCGCCTCTCCTCCGCCTACAACCCTGCACTGGCCGATCATCCAACCGCTACACGGTTTGATCAAAAATCTCTGACCTAGTTTTGAAACCTTCAGCCGAGGTAACGGCCTGTTTAATTAAATTGTTTTACGACACTTTAAAACCATTGCAAAACTTTGAAAAATCGTATCTTTTTGGTATGTTGACGAAATTCGATGAAACAGGAAACATCGAGACCGCAAGGAAGCTCTCTACCCAATAGAAGAAGCTGCGGATTTTTCTGACAACGTATCGATTTTTAGCGCTCAGAAAACCAAGGTGAGAAATCTAAATTAACGTGAAATTAAATGGAAAATGTCGTGTATAATTTATATAAGCGAAATATAAATTACATACGTGTTGTATACCTCATGTACATGCGTAGTGTAAGCTATATGAGCGAAGTATGAATTTTTACATGCATAGAATAATTGATATATGTGTTGAAATGCAAGTAAAATATAGCAAAATTATATTATATATATATATATACTCCCCTCGTCCACAAACCATGGACGATATTTATTGTGGTGAATTGATGTGAAATATTGGATGAAAAAGACGAATGGTTGAATAATTGTTTGTGGTTGATATTGTTTGGTTGTGGTTGAAAAATACCCATTGGTGATTGAAATGAAGTGGAAATATTTGTGGAAATAAAAATAAACATGCCGCCTGCGTGCGAATTAGATGCATGAATCCCCATTGTCAAAAACCGCGAGGTTTTAAGGTAGAGCGAGGAGCCGTACTAGGGACGGTGCCGGTTTTAACTACCCTGTCGTTATGCTGTCGAAATTTTGAATAATCTTTGTGTGTTAGAATTATTTTCATATGTTGAAATTATTTTCATGCATAGAAATTAAAGTCATATATGAAACTATGTCCATGTGTGGAAATATTCATGTGTTGAAAAGTGTTGTGTGAAAATAAAATTCATTCGTGGATGAGTGAAGTGTATAAACAACAAAAATCACATTTTTATATATATATGAAGTATGAAAAATATTCGCCTTATATAAATAATTTCAATCATAAAAATCCCATCTTTCTAATATGAACAATATAAATAAATTGTCCATGTGTGAAAATACTCATTTGTTGAGAAGTGTGTGTAGTGGAAATATACATGTGTTGAATAAAAAGATCGAACAATAAAAATTACATTTTTATTGAAACTATGAAGTGTCGAAACCATACGTTGGTTGAATGGATATTTTGAACGATAAAAATATCATTTTTATCATATGTGTGATATGCTAAAGATATGCGGACGTTGAAACAAATATTTGTGATAGAAATATTGTTTTAACATGCATAGGAACTAAATAAAATAGTCATGTGTTGAAATCTATTTTAGTTCGCCAAAATTATCATCTTTGAAATGTGAAGTGTTAAAAATAGCCACTTGTTCAAATAAACGTGCACGAGTTTAAATATACATTAACTAGCTAATGGTATGATTTTAGCCTATGCATGCAACATTCGAATGAATGGCGTTTTTAAACCAAAGCAATTCAAATATGAAATTGAATGGAAAATGATAAATGTTAGAGATTGTATATATGTACATGCATATCTATTGAACAGGTTAAAGCAAAAAGGGGCTAGAGAAGAGAAATAGAATTTTGTGCCCGACAAATAGGTACACATTTACCGCTTTGTTTGGGTGATGATTTTATGAGCCTGTTGGCTAGCCGCTTGGCTTTTTCTTTTTCGTTTTGATATGAGACGCCCGTGTGGCTATTTGGGAATTTTCCCAGACCCTCCCGTACAAAGGAGGTTATGGCGAAATTTTCCAAAAATTAAAGGCGTTAGTGAAATAATTGAAGTGAAAACGATATAGGAATTTTTGAATGAGCTATATTTATATAAATATATAAATATAAATAGAATTAAAACGAAACGTGGCTGTGCAGTTCGTGTTTTGAAACTGTGATTTCAAACGACTGTTCCGGAAGATCCGACCATTGGATTTTCCCGAAACCTCAACCGTTGGGTCCGCCTTGGAAATATCTTTCCAACGGCACCAACTTTGTGAAGATCCGACGGTTGGATTGTCTGGAATGTTTAATTCAAAACTGAAGAAAAACAGCGCCAGAAACGATTATATTTATATACGTATATAAATATAATTAAATTAAATCGAATAACGACGCTGCAGTTCGTAAATTGAAATCGTAACTTCAAATGGTTGGTGTGGAAGATCCGACCGTCGGATTTTCCCAAAACTGAAACCGTTGGGTTCGTTTTGAAATGACCTTCCTAATGATGTAAAATTTGTGAAGATCCAACGGTTAGATTTTCATATATATGTAAACCAAAATTAGTGGAAAGTAGCGCCAGTGCATCGACACGACCTGAAACGTCGTTTAATTAAATATGGCCATTTTAAATTAAATAAAAATGGCGATATATCGTTATAAGATATTATGGACGATATAGAGTGAAAATAAACCAATTTTGTTGTGTTTGCTTGATATGTGATGGTTGAATGTATTTGACATGAAAATTATAACTAAATAGCTGAAATGTGAATGTTGAATGGTCCAACCATGTGATTAATTGATTTGAAAATCTAAATATTCGTGGGTTATTTGAAAAGTCCGAGTTTATCTCATTTCAAATAATCGATCGACGTTGAGAAGTCGAAGAGTCAAAGACGACTGAAGACCGACGATCTCCACATTGGATGGATGGGCGCTACTGATACTCGTGATTGGAGTAGCTACCATGAAGGAATTGAAGTAGTAGCCGTCCAAACATATGGTTGATTGTACGGATATGCGAGGAATTGGTGCCTCCGGTTTCGTTCAGACCCAGAACGGACTTGTAAATGGACTGTGTGTCTGACATTGGATTTTGTTCTGTGTTGATTGATCTCTGTTAAATATATATCTGTTTGGCGGCGGAGAATTTATTCTCTTGCTTAACGCCCTTCTCTGAGACGTACGAGCTCAGAGGTTATGTATTGACAGAAATCAGTCGCATGGAGTGGATTGCCTGTGTGGCACGCCTAAGTGGCATATGATCAAGGCTTCTGTTGCAAAGCAAAGTCTTGTGGTTGATGATCAAAGCATGGTCTGTGTGACGTAGCTTTGTGTATAACGTGAATTCGCGAGCCTCACACCTCGGTATGAGTCAAAAACGGGAGAGTGACTGCAGGGAGAGCACGACGTTTCTTTCTAGCTAAGGTGGTGTCAGTGACCTACCAGCCCTGACATTATATATACTTTTCACCTATGTGGTTGTTGGAATGCGAGGCGCCTCGATTATAGGTCTGTAAGGACCGGGAAACGTGTGTTCAGGAATTGCCAATCCTCAAAAGTAAGAGAGGACCGGCCCTGAAGATCCAAGGATCATAGTGGGGTCCTGGGACATTTGCTAGAGTGTCTCGAATCGGAGAGGAGCTTGCCCCTTGCCTCGACTCATGAAGGAATCCAACTTCCAATACGAAATATGCGGATGTGATTGTATTACTACTATGATGACATAGTAGATGGTAGCTATGCCGCCTAGGATTGATATTTATGATTGAATTTGCTTTTGAAACATATATGCACTAGTAATAATATCAAACACCTTTGTTTTATTCGTATGAAGCATCTTTGGCCATTATAAGGTAAAAACTCTATCCTCCGGCTTGCGTTGCATTGTGTGATGGGACCTGAGTCTTATAATGGCTTCATTTTATAAAAAGCATTGCGTTGATTTAATCATTTATTTTATTTCATGCACTAGCACTCATTGGAGTAAACCCGTTCCGCGAAAGTGGCGTGGTCCTTTGATTTGCCTTATTATTGTTGTTAATAAATTGAGTAGATTTCTCATACCAGTCCCATGACTGACTCGTAGTTTGTTTCACCTTGCAAACTCGGGTGCCCTCATTTTCACACGGGCAGCCTAGTTACAGGTTTCTGACGCACCTTTTGGCTCATGGCGAGGCTTGACTACACCGTGCTGACTTGGATTTTCTCCGCCATTATTGTATCTATATTATGATTCCGCCACTGGCGATGTAGACTGATATTCCTTTTGTGTACTCTTTATGTATGATTCCCCCTCTGGCGATGGTGACTGATTATGTATCATTATGCACTAAGTTGTATCCTGTACTGTGCTTCTCTGATGTGATGATATCTATATGATTCCGCTGTCATATGTGTGTAAATTATTCTAGTTCCTGTTATGCTATTATCTGTGATCTGCTAATGATGATTAATGTGTTATATTCTAATGATTATCCTTTACACCGTTTCACTGGGTTTTGGGATCGTCACAGCTGGTATCAGAGCTTTGGTTAACCTTAGTTCTGGAGTGTAACACATTAAACACTTCGTCAAAATAGAATCAGTAGTATTCTAAGGCGAGTCGCTCATTAGAGATAGGACTAGCAAAGTCCTAGAATGAGCTGAGCAGAATAGCAAAAACAATTGATCAGTCCATCGTTATCTTTCCGTAGAATTTCTGCTTAATTATGCAATAGACTATCATTTCTGTTAGCTGACTTTTTCCGTTGCTTATACAGAATTTGACAAATGGCTACCAGAGCAGCCGCCGCTAGAGGAGGCCGTGCCGGCCGAGGCCGAGGAAGGGGAGAAATCCCAGCTCAAGAAGGACCTTTGATACAACCTCCAGCAGCTCAATACTTCGAGCTTGACCGTGTAGCTAAGAGATATAAGAACTTAGGAGGCAAGACCTTCTCGGGAACTGGCACCGTAATAGAGGCTCTTGCATGGCTCAAAACATGCGAGAAAATTCTTGAAGGCCTAAGGCTTGGAGACGAAGACAAAGCTATTATGGGCGCCTGGCTTATGCAGGAACAAGCCGAATTATGGTGGGAATCTCTTACCGCCGGGAATAGAGAAGCTGGAAGAACATGGGATGGATTTAAAGAACTCTTCAAGGAGAAATATGTCCCAGAACAAGCTCTAGAAAGAATGCACGATGACTTCGCCAATCTCCAGCAAGGGGATCTTTCCGTGCAAGATTATCTGAACAAATTTACAATGTTGTCGCACTATGCTCCAGAACTCGTCGCCACTGCGAAGTCCAAAAATAAGAGGTTTATCTTTGGACTAAGACGACAATATCATGATAGAGCCATGGCCCATGTCAAGCTGGATTTCAATGAGCTAGTGGAAATGACATGCAACTATGAAGACCTTGATCAAAGGCATCTGGATCAGGATCGCGCTAGAAGCCAAGCCGGGAACAAGCGCAAGCCAGCTGTAAATCAGGGCGAGTCAAGCCAAGCAGCATCTTCCAAACCTCAAACTGGCAAGCCGCCAAGAGGAAGTTGCTTTAACTGTGGTAAGCCGGGGCACTACTCAAACGTCTGCACAGCTCCGAAGAAACAGAAAACGAATTCTCAAGGCTCGAGCCAAGGCTCTCAGAACCCTCGCTCGTGCTTCAACTGTCGCAAGACCGATCATCTGGTCAAAGACTATCCTTTGCTGAAGAAAGCTACGGTAGCTCATGTCTATGACGGGTCTAGCCCGCCAGCTGCTTCCGACGGAGCAGGTAAACCCGATGTTTTGGGAGGTACCCTTACAATTAAAAATATTCATGTTTCTGTATTATTTGACACAGGTGCATCGCGTAGTTTTATTGCTAGTAACACAGTGCACAAATTAAAGTTAAAACAGCGAAAGCTTAAAGAATCTGTTGAAGTTCATAACCTGATAGGGGGTCCTGTTACTCTCGGTTCATATTGTAGAGTGCCGATCTCTTATTCTTCCTACAAATTTCCTTTTGATTTAATCGTTATGGATTTTCCCCAATTCGATATTATTCTCGGGCTGGATTGGTTAACGAAATATGAAGCCGAAGTGAATTGTGCGGAAAGAATCGTTAAAATTCGAACGAAGCTTGGATATATTACGGTTCCTTGTCATGGTTCGAATCCGAATAGAGAAGAATTTTGGTCATCATTAGAACTTATCCCCACTTTCATAGAAAAGATTCCGATTGTTAACAACTTTGCGGATGTGTTTGAGGAAGTTGAAAACTTACCTCCGCAACGAGAAATAGAATTCCGAATCGATCTAATTCCTAATGCCAGACCCGTGGTACATCCAATTCGCAGAATGACTCCGAAAGAAAAAGAGGAATTAGGCGATCAAACTCGTCAGCTGTTGTGGAAAGGTCTAATCAGACCTAGTTTTTCTAATTGGGGTGCAGCTGTTGTGTTTGTCCCAAAGTCAGACGGTACTCTTAGATTATGTGTTGATTACCGAGACCTCAACAAACAGACGCTTAAAAATAAATATCCATTACCCCGCATTGATGGTTTGCTAGACCAATTGAATGGGGCGAAAGTATTTTCCCGAATGGACCTAGCTACAGGTTTTCATCAATTGAGAATAGCAGAAGAGTGTGTTCCTTTGACCGCTTTCAGAGGTCCAGACATATTTTATGAATGGTTAGTAATGCCGTTTGGCCTATGCAACGCTCCAGCATACTTTGTCGATCTAATGAATAGAGTGTTCAGGGGAGTTCTAAATAAATTTGTCCTCGTATTCATCGATGATATTTTAATCTACTCCAAATCAAAACCCGAGCACGAAAAACACTTAGAACAAGTATTGGAGATTCTAAGGAAGAACGTCTTCAAAGCCAAATTCTCTAAATGTGTCTTCTGGCAAGAAGAAGTCAAATTTCTTGGCCATGTCGTGTCAGAGAAAGGAATTTCTGTTGACCCAAGCAAAATAATAGCGATTCAAGACTGGAAACAACCCACTACTCCCACAGAAGTTAGAAGTTTTATGGGGTTGGCTAGTTATTATCGGAAGTTCGTTAAGGATTTTTCGAAGATATCCGGTCCGTTAACGAAGCTCACAAAGAAACATGAGAAGTTTAAGTGGACTTCCGACTGTGAAGAAGCTTTCCAGGAATTGAAATCGAAGCTGACCACCACTCCAGTGTTAACAATTATTGATGGCAATAAGGATTTAACGGTTTGGACAGATGCTTCTATTAGAGGTCTTGGGGCAGTGTTAATGCAGAGAGGCCAAGTAGTCGCTTATGCAAGCCGCCAATTGAAACCGCATGAGAAGAATTATGTGACTCATGATCTTGAGTTGCTAGCCATCGTATTTGCCTTGAAAATCTGGAGGCATTACTTATTGGGCGAGAAATTTATACTGTACACAGATCACCAATCGTTGAAGTATTTATATACCCAAAAAGATCTGAATCTGAGACAGCAGCGTTGGCTAGAATCTCTTGCAGCGTATGATCTTGATATCCTGTATACGCCGGGGAAAGCTAACGTAGTAGCGGATGCACTTAGTAGAAAGACCGCAATCGTTGCCCATCTTATAATTACACCTGGATTGATTCATAGGATTTCAGCCCTTCAGAAAGACGATGAATTCATTCAGAGAATCAGTAAGAGAGTCAAGGAAGGTGAAACCACGAGTTTCCGTATTGACAATAAGGGGGTTCTCAGGTTAAATAACAGGATTTGCATCCCAAATATTCCAGGCCTTCGAAGAGAAGTGCTAGACGAATGCCATAAATCCAAATTTTGCATCCATCCTGGGGTGAGTAAAATGTACAACGATATCAAACGCACTTTCTGGTGGAAGGCAATGAAAAGAGATATTTCTTTGTATGTTAGCAGATGCCCTACTTGTCAATTGGTCAAGAGTGACCAACAGAAGCTAGCTGGACTGTTGCAACCGTTGGAAGTCCCAGGTTGGAAATGGGAACAGATTTCCATGGATTTCATAGATGGTTTGCCACGAACCAAGAAAGGTAATGACAGTATTTGGGTAATCGTAGATCGCTTCACGAAGACTGCCCATTTTATACCTGTCAGGTCCAATAGAACTGCCCAAAGTCTAGCACAGATATATTTCAAAGAAATTGTTAAGCTGCATGGAATTCCCATCAGCATAGTCAGTGATAGAGATCCCCTATTTACTAGCAAGTTCTGGGAGGCTTTCCAGACGGAATTGGGGACAAAACTGAATATGAGCACCGCTTATCACCCACAAACAGATGGCCAAACTGAGCGGGTGAATAGAATTCTAGAAGATTTATTGCGGGCTTGTATAATCGATTTTGGTGGGTCATGGGAAGATCATTTGCATTTGGCAGAATTCTCTTATAACAATAGCTATCAAGCAAGTTTGAGGATGTCACCGTTTGAAGCATTATATGGCAGACCCTGCAGATCTCCAGCATGTTGGGTAGAACCTGGCAACAGACTTGTACTAGGACCCGATATGATTAGGGAAGCATCGGATAAAGTGGATTTCATCAAGAAGCGATTGAAAACAGCCCAAAGCCGACAGAAAAGTTATGCAGACTCTAGAAGTAGAGATTTGACATTTGCTGTTGGTGATCATGTTTATTTAAAGGTTTCTCCGATGAGAGGAGTAATCAGATTTGGAAAGACTGGGAAGTTGGCACCGAGATTTATTGGTCCCTTTCCTATACTTGAGCGAATTGGAACTCTTGCTTATAGGGTTCAATTGCCAGATTGGTTGCCTGGAGTGCACAATGTTTTTCACGTATCTCAACTTAGGAGACATGTGCATGATCCGAATCTTGTTGTAGAAGAAGCAGCGCAACAGGATGTGGAGATAACTCCAGAATTAGCACTCAAAAGAGAGCCATTAAAAATTGTTGGCAAAGAAACTAGAGAACTCAGAAGCAAAAAGGTTCATTTAGTTAAAGTGCAGTGGAGCAGTGATCCTAGAGACTGTACTTGGGAAACTGAGGAAAGCATTAAGCAAGCTTACCCCAAATGCAGAGTGGATATCTCTGACTAACTCCGGTGCAAGGTACCTTTACCATACTTTGCATTTACATTTTATTTCCTACTTTACTGTTGTTTCCTTTTCGAGGACGAAAAGTTTTAAGTAGGGGAGATTGTAATAACCCGGAAAATGCGAGCCAATTTAAAAATTTTTAAATTGATTATTTCAAAGCAATTTGAACCATTGAAATAGAATATTTCAATAAAATAGTGAATTAGGAATAGTGAGTCAGTTTGAAAATTTGAATTCAAACTTTGACTGACTATGCAGGGTGGAAAATATAACGGATTTTAGCGAAACCAAAAATATTTAAATCTGTTAGTCAATACCTTTCTAACGAATCTGAAAAATCGAAGTTTCATAACGGGAATCAAAAGTTATGGCCGAATGAATTTCAGAGGGGTCGGTATATAGAATATAGCCCTGGAAAATTGATATTTTGCATACGACCTCGGAATTCGACGAAACCACTTTTGTTGGGTCCGGGATGTCAAACTATTGCTAGGTTTCAAATTTCATAATTTTTGAAGCTAGTATGTGAGCGTGGCAAAAGAAAATGTGTTTGGTCGATTTCTGTTAAATTGGATCGACCAGAAAATGGCCATTTTTCAAACGACGTCGGAATTCGACGAAACCACTTTTGTTGGGACCGTAGCGTCAAAACATAGCTAGATTTATTTTTCTGGAATTTTTTCGAATCAGTTTGTGGCCCTGGCAAATTGAAATGTGCGTTCAGAGTTAAAAATAAAATGTTTTATACTTTAATTTGAAAAATAACTGACTATAACAGTCGAATTGGCCTACGAAACATATCCCATTGTGTCCGGAACGTGGGTATTTAGCTAGGGGCGACAGTCGTTGGGTTTAAAAAGGAGTTCGTTTAAGAAAACACTATTTAAAAATTTAATATAGTCTCGGCCAATCATATTTTTTCTTTCATAAATTTAAAAATAAAAAAACGCGGAAAACCCCGACTCCCTCCCCAGATCGAACGGCGGCTTCCTTCCCCGCCTTCTCTCCTCCAAATCTCCACATCCGCTCATCAAAACACCAGGGCCCTTTGGAGTTTTTCGTAGAGCTCGAGACGAGCTTCAAATCCATACCAACCTCGCCCAGCATCGTCGAGTATTTCGCCGGATCCGCTCCTCCAAAGTCCGACCGTTCGGAGGTCGATTTCGCCGCCCAGAGGCCGCCGAGTTCAACGCCGTGGGGCCCGCACGTGCGCCTCTCCTCCGCCTACAACCCTGCACTGGCCGATCATCCAACCGCTACACGGTTTGATCAAAAATCTCTGACCTAGTTTTGAAACCTTCAGCCGAGGTAACGGCCTGTTTAATTAAATTGTTTTACGACACTTTAAAACCGTTGCAAAACTTTGAAAAATCGTATCTTTTTGGTATGTTGACGAAATTCGATGAAACAGGAAACATCGAGACCGCAAGGAAGCTCTCTACCCAATAGAAGAAGCTGCGGATTTTTCTGACATCGTATCGATTTTTAGCGCTCAGAAAACCAAGGTGAGAAATCTAAATTAACGTGAAATTAAATGGAAAATTTTGTGTATAATTTATATAAGCGAAATATAAATTACATACGTGTTGTATACCTCATGTACATGCGTAGTGTAAGCTATATGAGCGGAGTATGAATTTTTACATGCATAGAATAATTGATATATGTGTTGAAATGCAAGTGAAATATAGCAAAAATATTATATATATATATATATATATATATATATATATATATATATACTCCCCTCGTCCACAAACCATGGACGATATTTATTGTGGTGAATTGATGTGAAATATTGGGTGAAAAAGACGAATGGTTGAATAATTGTTTGTGGTTGATATTGTTTGGTTGTGGTTGAAAAATACCCATTGGTGATTGAAATGAAGTGGAAATATTTGTGGAAATAAAAATAAACATGCCGCCTGCGTGCGAATTAGATGCATGAATCCCCATTGTCAAAAACCGTGAGGTTTTAAGGTAGAGCGAGGAGCCGTACTAGGGACGGTGCCGGTTTTAACTACCCTGCCGTTATGCTGCCGAAATTTTGAATAATCTTTGTGTGTTAGAATTATTTTCATATGTTGAAATTATTTTCATGCATAGAAATTAAAGTCATATATGAAACTATGTCCATGTGTGGAAATATTCATGTGTTGAAAAGTGTTGTGTGAAAATAAAATTCATTCGTGGATGAGTGAAGTGTATAAACAACAAAAATCACATTTTTATATATATATGAAGTATGAAAAATATTCGCCTTATATAAATAATTTCAATCATAAAAATCCCATCTTTCTAATATGAACAATATAAATAAATTGTCCATGTGTGAAAATACTCATTTGTTGAGAAGTGTGTGTAGTGGAAATATTCATGTGTTGAATAAAAAGATCGAACAATAAAAATTACATTTTTATTGAAACTATGAAGTGTCGAAACCATACGTTGGTTGAATGGATATTTTGAACGATAAAAATATCATTTTTATCATATGTGTGATATGCTAAAGATATGCGGACGTTGAAACAAATATTTGTGATAGAAATATTATTTTAACATGCATAGGAACTAAATAAAATAGTCATGTGTTGAAATCTATTTTAGTTCGCCAAAATTATCATCTTTGAAATGTGAAGTGTTAAAAATAGCCACTTGTTCAAATAAACGTGCATGAGTTGAAATATACATTAACTAGCTAATGGTATGATTTTAGCCTATGCATGCAACATTCGAATGAATGGTGTTTTTAAACCAAAGCAATTCAAATATGAAATTGAATGGAAAATGATAAATGTTAGAGATTGTATATATGTACATGCATATCTATTGAACAGGTTAAAGCAAAAAGGGGCTAGAGAAGAGAAATAGAATTTTGTGCCCGACAAATAGGTACACATTTACCGCTTTGTTTGGGTGATGATTTTATGAGCCTGTTGGCTAGCCGCTTGGCTTTTTCTTTTTCTTTTTGATATGAGACGCCCGTGTGGCTATTTGGGAATTTTCCCAGACCCTCCCGTACAAAGGAGGTTATGGCGAAATTTTCCAAAAATTAAAGGCGTTAGTGAAATAATTGAAGTGAAAACGATATAGGAATTTTTGAATGAGCTATATTTACATAAATATATAAATATAAATAGAATTAAAACGAAACGTGGCTGTGCAGTTCGTGTTTTGAAACCGTGATTTCAAACGACTGTTGCGGAAGATCCTACCATTGGATTTTCCCGAAACCTCAACCGTTGGGTCCGCCTTGGAAATATCTTTCCAACGGCACCAACTTTGTGAAGATCCGACGGTTGGATTGTCTGGAATGTTTAATTCAAAACTGAAGAAAAACAGCGCCAGAAACGATTATATTTATATACGTATATAAATATAATTAAATTAAATCGAATAACGACGCTGCAGTTCGTAAATTGAAATCGTAACTTCAAATGGTTGGTGTGGAAGATCCGACCGTCGGATTTTCCCAAAACTGAAACCGTTGGGTTCGTTTTGAAATGACCTTCCTAATGATGTAAAATTTGTGAAGATCCAACGGTTAGATTTTCATATATGTGTAAACCAAAATTAGTGGAAAGCAGCGCCAGTGCATCGACACGACCTGAAACGTCGTTTAATTAAATATGGCCATTTTAAATTAAATAAAAATGGCGATATATCGTTATAAGATATTATGGATGATATAGAGTGAAAATAAACCAATTTTGTTGTGTTTGCTTGATATGTGATGGTTGAATGTATTTGACATGAAAATTATAACTAAATAGCTGAAATGTGAATGTTGAATGGTCCAACCATGTGATTAATTGATTTGAAAATCTAAATATACGTGGGTTATTTGAAAAGTCCGAGTTTATCTCATTTCAAATAATCGATCGACGTTGAGAAGTCGAAGAGTCGAAGACGACTGAAGACCGACGATCTCCACATTGGATGGATGGGCGCTACTGATACTCGTGATTGGAGTAGCTACCATGAAGGAATTGAAGTAGTAGCCGTCCAAACATATGGTTGATTGTACGGATATGCGAGGAATTGGTGCCTCCGGTTTCGTTCAGACCCAGAACGGACTTGTAAATGGACTGTGTGTCTGACATTGGATTTTGTACTGTGTTGATTGATCTCTGTTAAATATATATCTGTTTGGCGGCGGAGAATTTATTCTCTTGCTTAACGCCCTTCTCTGAGACGTACGAGCTCAGAGGTTATGTATTGACAGAAATCAGTCGCATGGAGTGGATTGCCTGTGTGGCACGCCTAAGTGGCATATGATCAAGGCTTCTGTTGCAAAGCAAAGTCTTGTGGTTGATGATCAAAGCATGGTCTGTGTGACGTAGCTTTGTGTATAACGTGAATTCGCGAGCCTCACACCTCGGTATGAGTCAAAAACGGGAGAGTGACTGCAGGGAGAGCACGACGTTTCTTTCTAGCTAAGGTGGTGTCAGTGACCTACCAGCCCTGACATTATATATACTTTTCACCTATGTGGTTGTTGGAATGCGAGGCGCCTCGATTATAGGTCTGTAAGGACCGGGAAACGTGTGTTCAGGAATTGCCAATCCTCAAAAGTAAGAGAGGACCGGCCCTGAAGATCCAAGGATCATAGTGGGGTCCTGGGACATTTGCTAGAGTGTCTCGAATCGGAGAGGAGCTTGCCCCTTGCCTCGACTCATGAAGGAATCCAACTTCCAATACGAAATATGCGGATGTGATTGTATTACTACTATGATGACATAGTAGATGGTAGCTATGCCGCCTAGGATTGATATTTATGATTGAATTTGCTTTTGAAACATATATGCACTAGTAATAATATCAAACACCTTTGTTTTATTCGTATGAAGCATCTTTGGCCATTATAAGGTAAAAACTCTATCCTCCGGCTTGCGTTGCATTGTGTGATGGGACCTGAGTCTTATAATGGCTTCATTTTATAAAAAGCATTGCGTTGATTTAATCATTTATTTTATTTCATGCACTAGCACTCATTGGAGTAAACCCGTTCCGCGAAAGTGGCGTGGTCCTTTGATTTGCCTTATTATTGTTGTTAATAAATTGAGTAGATTTCTCATACCAGTCCCATGACTGACTCGTAGTTTGTTTCACCTTGCAAACTCGGGTGCCCTCATTTTCACACGGGCAGCCTAGTTACAGGTTTCTGACGCACCTTTTGGCTCATGGCGAGGCTTGACTACACCGTGCTGACTTGGATTTTCTCCGCCATTATTGTATCTATATTATGATTCTGCCACTGGCGATGTAGACTGATATTCCTTTTGTGTACTCTTTATGTATGATTCCGCCTCTGGCGATGGTGACTGATTATGTATCATTATGCACTAAGTTGTATCCTGTACTGTGCTTCTCTGATGTGATGATATCTATATGATTCCGCTGTCATATGTGTGTAAATTATTCTAGTTCCTGTTATGCTATTATCTATGATCTGCTAATGATGATTAATGTGTTATATTCCAATGATTATCCTTTACACCGTTTCACGGGGTTTTGGGATCGTCACATAGAATGTCAATGATGCGAGGTCAATTGTCTTATTCGACATAAATTTACACTTTCCAGTAGTCGAATTTATGCATAACTGACGTGAGGTATCATTAACCATAGGAATCTGTAACGATAATTAATTGCGTAGCTAGAATTATTTCCTAAAATAAGGTATGCTTCAAGTGTTGAGGTATTAAGTGGTTGTAGGACCCGCCTCCCGTGCAAAAGAAGAAACCAAAAATGAAATAAGTTATAAGCATAGCCTACTTCTAGAATTGAGGTATTAAGTAGTAGGAACCACCTATTGGGTTTTAAGTGATTCATTCATCCTTTTCCCATAAGGGTAGAGTCATAAAGTCCACCCTTAAAAAAGTATTAAGTTATTGGATAGTTTACCTCTCCACAAATAAGAAGTATTATAGGCTAATTGGGTACGAGATTGGTGATCTCCACGATAGTCCGCTTCCTCTAGGTATTAAGTGGCTGGTTTAGAGTAGGGCTGTCAATTTCTCACCCGACCCGAAACCCGCACGGAAATTAGCAGGTTAACCCGACCCGTTTAGTTGGCGGGTCATAAACGGGTCAACCCGAAATTGACACGTTTACAAAAGGGTGGGTTTAGGATTGACTCGCTAACCTGATTTTGACCCGCCAAACCCGTTAATAATTCTTAATACTGTTTTATCATAGATATCTCTACATTTTTAAATGTGAAAAATGAAACCACTTAATATCAGAATTGTTTTTTTTATAATCTATTACTTTATATAATTTATTTTAACATAAAAGCCTAAGCATTTCCAAAAATACACCAGCTAAACAGACTGGATCATCATTAGAATTTAGAAGCTTGAGGTGCATGTTCACACTCACGAATATTTACAATTAGCGTGTTCTTTTTTGCGATGAGATGCAAAAGTGGAAGGGACGAAGAACAATGATTAAAGGGTGGTGACCTAAAATTAAGGTGCACGGTAGTAGCAACTAAAATATATGATCAGTTGTTGAGGGTCAGAATAAACGAACCACCATCCTACTGAAGGGAAAGACGTTACATGCATATTATTGCATAAATCCATTTAGACAAGTACACACATATACAATTGACGATTTGTGAATAAAGCGCTGTCGAAAGGTGATGTATAGTACCCTTGTCCTGCTCTTGCTGTGAAGTACCTTCTTTCATGTTTTCATGTTCATTCACATCTTTTTATACAAATATTTTTCTTAACGGGTTACACGAATCAAACCCGAAACCCGCACGATTATAAATGGGTCAACCTTAAACTGACCCGTTTAATAAACGGGTTGAGCTGACCTAACCCGAACCCGACTTGACCCGACCCGAACCCGACCCGACCCAACCCATTGACAGCCCTAGTTTAGAGTCTGCACTGGGAAAAGGTATTAAATGACCACCACGGAGGTACATAGATTCTCCTATCCTGCAGGAAGTATTAAGTGACTAGGAGATTATCCAATAAGGTTTGTTGGATAATAACATGGGGTCCATCGGGGAAAGGTCATAAATGACAATTAATTATCTATCTATCCTATGGGTAATAAGTGACTGCTTATTTTCTCTTGCCTTATGTGGGGATTGAGCATATATGTGAATGACGAAGCCTTAAATTATTAAGACATAGTAGTTAGTGTTCTCAAATTTATATTAGCATATGGTAAACCACCGAGTATGGCAATAAAAGATTGATTGTATCCGCCTTAGGTCTTAATTAATCGAAAGGGTCCACCCTTATCTTATATTGATAGTGAGGTCTTAAGTGGCTATATAGAAATAATTTACCTTCTTATGGAATGTTGATTATTTGGAAAGTCCACATCTTAGTTTTTGGTAGTTAGTTGATTAGTGGTTTAAAGGCTTCTACATATATGTAAAAGTTCTATCTCATTATTGCGATATTGTTATCTTTGGGGAATGTTACCTTAGGATTGGTAGTTAGTTGTAACGTCCCAGATTTTTGAATGTTAATTACGAATATTTAGTTCTGCTTCAAATATTGATTTAATGGATTTTTATATTGAATTTATTTAATAAAACAAAGTTTGAATATATAAATTTATAACTTAATTAAAATGAGCTCGAAACAAAGCGGTAGTTCGTAATATTGAGTTTTGAACTTCAATTGA
This sequence comes from Allium sativum, assembly GCA_030737875.1. Lineage (NCBI taxonomy): Eukaryota > Viridiplantae > Streptophyta > Magnoliopsida > Asparagales > Amaryllidaceae > Allium > Allium sativum. Next base: position 84,237,818 of record CM060921.1, read on the forward strand.
ATATATAGGATCCGATACAAGTCAGAACTCTTTGAACCAAGGAACGTTTGAATCTGTACGATGGTGATTTTCTAATGAAAGAGAAAATTCTAGATTTCAGCTTATATATGGTAAGATACATCCAAATCAATTTTCAAATAGCCACTATGACATCGTTTTAAATTATAACGATTTATTGATAAATATAAAAGATTTTTGTATAAATAGAATATTGTAAATGCGAATTTTTGAATGTTGGGTTTTAAATCTATGATTGGTTTAGTTTGAAGCTATATGATATTCCATTTGAATATATTTGGTAGTATTAATTTATTATGGTTAAACTGAATTATTTTGGATTTAAAATATATTATATAAGCCTTAAGAAATAGTCGTTTTTTAAACGACCTTCGTTTTCGATGTAACAAGTTTTATTGGAATACTTATAACTAATTATTGTAGCATTTCAGATTTGCAGCCAAATGGAGTTGTTTTGACAGTAGATGAAATTTAAATGCGAACCTATGAATATATTGAGATTTAAATAACGTCGTTTTTGCAAACAGAGTCTGTTTTCAATGAAATTAGTTTCATTGGGACCGGAACGTCGAGATGTAGCAGTGCGTCTATTTTTGTTATGTTTGAAGCTCGTTAATGTCAGTACAAAAAATTAAACGCCTAACATAAAGAGCGGTAAATATCGATACGCTAGGAAACCGTATAAAAACAATGTATTAAATCAAAACTAAAATAATATATAATGACTTCCTTCCATATGAAGCAATCCGCATGTCCCTAGCTATCCTATATGTGCAAAATCATACAGCCTACATATGTATATAAATGAAACCGCACTTGTGATGCCAGCCATGCAGACCCATTCTATTGCCTAAAACAACGCAATATATACATGAAGACCTAAGAAGAAATTTTGGCAATGCACATGGCTAAACTGATGCACGTAGACCTATCATGTTAATGTACACATGTTATTATCTATAGGAGCCTACAATATTTCCTTTTATTTTATTGGTCTATGCACATGCTTTCTGCCAAAGTTTTCTGCTACATGACATTTCTGCAAAACCCTCTTTGCCACTTTATTTTTCTAGGTTGATATTTTTCTGAGTTGAAAAGAAAAGAGACGGCAGCCACCTTATTTAATAAAAGACAGGCCGACCTACCCTATTTTTCCAACAGCCTACCTTGTACCCATTTGAAAGGAATTCATTTTTATCCCTTCGCTGCCTCTTTTACAAATAGGCAAACATGTTCTTCTTCATTTGTTTTTCCCAGTTCATAGAAACCCAAAACCCCATTTCTAAATAAATATAAACCAACTTCCTCTCTACATATTTCGCATATTTCTAGAAGTAGAAAATGCAAACTCTCTCTACAAACACAGAAGGAAAACCGCAAGTTCCATTCACATTTTTAAACTCCAACCATTCATTCAGGGTGGCGCATTGATGGAGCAGTGCTAGCTCGAGGTGATGGGTGGCGAGTGGCATGTTCCGATGGAGTTGCGTAGACGTAGGAATGGGTTTGAACGGGATACAAAAAGTAGGAGGAGGAAGAAACTGTATGGGGGCAGAATGCAGAAAATGTATGGGAAGTTTAAATACTGGAGGTGAACAGAGTGACCGTGTGAGGGACGGTGCAATGCAAGTCAGACTTGCAGTGGGGAGCTTGTGTAGGCAACAACAGTGTGTGTATGGAGATTTTGGGCTCAAAAAAGGTAGAAGTAAGGTTTTGAAATATAATGTGGTCAAGGATATGGTGGTGATGGCCGATGCAGCGTGGGTCATTGACAAATGAAGTGGCGTGACAAGAGAGAAAAATCGAAGGGAAGGAAGATGGTCATAGCGGTGTCAATGGGTGGTTCTCTGGTGGTTTATAGCGGGTGCAGTCAGTGGTGATGGTTGAAGTGAGGCGTTGCGGTTTCTGAAACAAGAAGTGTCGAAGTGAACTTTGAATGAGAGGGAGTATAGGAGAATAAAAGCACTGGTGTCTCCTCGGTTGACGTGGTGCTAGGTCTGTAGGGGACTAGAATGGCGGAGTGAGGTGTTTTGCACGAGAGTGGGAGGCGTAGAAAGGGTGCGTGAGGTAAAATGTCGTACTAGAACAAAGTTGCAGATTTGCTGAACAAAGAAACGATGGGAAGAGAGAAATATATGGGGAGCTAAATCACGAAAAAAGGTGGAAGGTTGGAACGTGGTAGCATGAAGGAGAAAAGGGAACGGTAACAGAAATAGAAAATGACGTGGGTTATATGGGAAACGGGCCGTGGGATTTCAAGAAAATAAAAATGTTGGCCTGGCAAAATAAATTTGGAAGGAAGTTTCGGCACAGTGTCTTTCCATTTCAGAACGGGCCTGGTGATTTTCTTTAATTCAAAAGTACAGGTAGGTTTATAATTAACACGTAAGTAGTTTATAATTAATTACAATTAGGGAATTAAATAATCTAATTAAATCGTTATAGTAAAATGCTAATATCTTTTAATCCCATGAACAAAATTTAACAAAATAAATTGCAATGAGATCGTGGTGAGGAACACGATAACAAGGAACCAGTTTGGACAGTTTTGGAAGTAGCTGGAGTTTAATAAAATTAAATATCTGTTTAATTTTATTTGAAAAAAAAATCATTTTAACGTAGAGAATAAAATTAAGGTAAGTTAAACTCACTCAGTTTATCCTGCTTATATTTTTATAAGTCAGGTTTTATTTATGTGCAATGTTTGCTAATGATTGATGGTTTGATGACTGTTTGCATGGATGCTGAATATTTTTAAATATTCGTTGATTGAATTAACGTTTGTTTAATTTAATTTAAACAAATCGTTATTTTAACGATTATATTCCAAATGAGGTAACTTACATTGTCGGTTACGTTTATAATAATATATATGTATAATTGGATGCTTGAATGGATGCTGTTAATTGGTTGTTGACTGTTATTAGTTAATTGTTTGTTTCCATTTATCGTGATAAATATATCATCGTATTGAGATTGAGGTAACCCATTGTAATGCAAGGAAGGAAGAGATGGAGGAATCCAACCAGATTCCTCACTATTATTGATAATGTTTATCAAAATTATTATATATTGTTATCGAATGTGAAATGGACTGGTATTTCACGATTCAGTACTTTAGTAGACATTTTGCCTCTTTAGTACATCGATAAAATGGTTATAAATGGAAACGTGTTTATAAAACAGGTTTTGAAAACCAATGTATTATAAATAAGATTTGTAAATATTTCAAACTAATGAAACAAGTTATAATGTGGATCAAAAACATAAGTAATGACCTGAATGGAATTTGTTTAAATTGATTATGTTAGTTAATTGGGATTGGTTAATAAATTAACAATGCTTTAATTTGACTATGTTAAAGTCGATTATTATTTTGATGACCTTTAAAGAAAGATATACTATTTTAATTATAGTAAATGGCGAAGAAAACAGACTTAATGATTTATTTAAGTTTTTATTTGTTTATTCAGATTAACGAACAAAAGTATATTTTGAAGATAAATATTTTGAAAGTGTGGATTATAAGACTATTATTATAATCAATGATATTTCCTTAAAAGAAGTAGATTTTTAACTAAATTCGAGAGTTACGGAAGTAAATGTTTGTTGATGTTCGAAGTTGTGAACCTTGCCTGTTTCGTAGTTAATAATGTTGTTCAGTTAAGGTCTAAGAGGTAATTATACCCTAACTTGATTGACTTCATTGTTGACTAAGGAGAATGGTTAGGTTCGAATGTGAGGATTGTTTAAAAGAAGTAAGTTAACGAGTGTTAGTTGTTTTAAAGACTATGTATAAATTGAATAGTAAAATAGAAATGGAAATGTTTTCCGAATGATGAAAGATTTAAAGAAGTTTAGTTAACCGATGGTTAATTAAAGAGGCCAAATGATGCTGAGTATTGAATCAGTGGATTCATTTTCTTTTTATGGATGAACAGTTATTTATTTGATAGTTAAATAACCGACTATCAAATCTAACTAATATGATTGTTGGTACGGAAAGACCGGGATCGAATTTATATTCGAAAACCGTTCCGACCAGCAAATACAAACGTGAAAGATGCAGATCAAGATAGAGCATTTAAAGATCGTGAATCCTCATAAGCGGAAGGATCGGTTGTTGAATTTCTCTGGCTATCTACCAGAGGTTTTTAAACTGTGATTCAGTCGTGGTTAAGAATTTACAGATTTGCAAGGACTACTCGCTACTGATCCTTTGGATGCGGTAGGAGGGTGCCTTCAGTTCATCCTGTTTTTGGATGATTTGTATGGATGAATATCTGACAGAGTATACCTAATAAATTATAGGTTGATTACCTCATACATATTTACGTTTGGTGGCGGAGAAATTCGTTTCGTTTAGCTTTATAACCATATTATTTTTGGGGAAGCCAATTTGTGATTTGGCGGGTTTGACGATATGGCATTCAAAGTTAACGGTGGCATGTTGTTCTAGAAGACAAACGTAGCCTCAAGCCTTATCAACTGGGAAATGACAAAAATCGGGCAAGCAGCATGGCTAGTTGGGTCGCATCCAAGCAGGGTGTATTATCACCATATAGAGAAAATCCTTATCTGTTCTTCTTTCACTTTTGTATCTCCGCGGATGGACGGTGGGCCCTTAAAACCGTCGGGTGATAATACATTCGGTCCACTCAAGCTGAATGAGTGACCGATCATGTGTGGTCAGGTTGCAAGATGTTCTTGTTGAACCCCAGTGTATTCCCTCTACAGTACAATGATCGGAAGATGGTCCTATACCTTGTCATAGTTGGAATCCATTCTCCATTAAGAGCCCGTGGTTTTTGATTTTATACTATGTATGTGGAGTGTGAGATGCAAGCGTTCTGCTATTTGGTTATCTATTTGATATACACATTATTATAATATCATCGGGTTTTCATATCAAAAATGGTTTGGGTTATAATAAGGTAAAAACCGTTCATGTTTATGTGTGGGCTGGACTTACTATTATCCTTTTCTTTCAAAAGGATTTTCTAAAGTTAAGCAATATGAATGTTATTTAAACTTAGTGAGTTTCTCACGCTGGTTCACCAAACTGGTCTGTGGCATTTGTAATGCTCGGGTTAGACCGAGTCTTTTCAGGTTTAGTTATCGGACTTTGTAAAATCTAGAGGCGAGTTGGAGGAGTTCAAACGTATGATATGGATAGTACTATTCCATTGTGTGTTGTATTTGAGGACAGGTTATTATAACTGTCCAGATGTATTGATGTATTCTGACGATTGTAAATATTTTTTAAGGTTTCAATAATGATTTATTTCTATATTATATATTTTTCCGCTGCGATGTGAGACTTTGTATGGTGTTGGTTCTTCTTCTTATTCTTCTATTCTAATTTTTCTATCTTATCTTTCGCTCTACCTCTAACTTCTTTCTCTTAATTTTCTTCTTTTATGTATAATTTGGGTTGACTATGATAGTTAAATATCGACTTAAATTATACGAAAAAGTGGGACGTTACATTAGCCATTGTGCGTAAATCTGTACAAGGTTGGGTTAGGATTACTAGCCTTGTTAAACATATGTTTTGGTGGAGACCAAACGGGGTACATTTGTGTATTATAGACACTGTTATACATTTTCTACTCACTAGGACTTGTTGTTCCGACCCCCTCCTTATAACAACTCTCAGGTCTACCCCGGGGAGGACATGTTGAAACACCCCACCTCCGTTAAGGTCACTCACAAAGGGAATGCCTTAACTTTGGTGGAGGGTTATAGGTACAAGACACAGAAAAGTTTACAAAACAGATGAATATAAGCAGTGGAAATCAACATTTATTACATACGTCGTTCAGTACAAAAGCATTACAGCAAATTGTCTCAAAAATAACTTCTAAAACATTACACCATAATGTCTGTCTTGATTATTAAATAAAGAAGAATAAAACTGCATAAATCCCCAAGTGTCGTATCCAAAAGCCATAGCCAATGCAAGAGAGTCCAAATCATACATCTACTTTCTTGAAGTTGCAAAAAGTCTGATTAAGCTGGAGTATTCCCTCCCTGTGGACCTGAGGGGGGGGAACGGAAGAAAAGAACACGAAAGAAAACGGGTCAGACAATAAGTCTGGTAAGTTCAGTGATTACTAGTATTTAAACAAGGAAAGGGATTATGACAGTAATAACGGAATATAGGACAATACCCTAATATAAGGTAAGATGAACATGTGATCGCACCCATTACTAAAGTCTCTGCACCTACTAACCATTGGTTCAACCAGCCCCACGTGTTTATACCGAACGATCCCCTTAATGATCGGCTCCTACTCGCATGCATTCATGTCCTGTGTCATTCGGCCCCGCTTGACTGTAGTTACCTGTGCTGGTCCCACCATGGGGTGTATCAGTCCCTCTGGTGGCAACCCGACACGATTCAAGATACACAGTACATACTACTGATGCCCAGTGCCTGCTTTTTCCACTCCGGAGTACGTGCACGCCCATACTCCGTCGGAACCTACACTGACGCACCAACCGCCGATGTTTTGACCGCTTATAATCAGCCCAGTAATCGTGCCCCACCCTGCCTAGTTCAGGGTACCATGATACATCTAAGTGGGTTACTACTGAAATGGGTCCCCGTTACTAGGGTTTTCTAATCAACATGTTTATATGGTTAAGTGTCCAAGTTTACCTAACCCCACCCATCAGTTTAGTTAACATGTTGAATCGGTTAAGTGTTTCCCTAATTGACTTAACCCTACCAATCCTGACTTAGCTTTAATTTATTCATCAAAGCACCGACCACTCACATTAGACAGGTCTTGTTGTGGTCACTGGATTTGCTGGTCGGTTCCGGGCAGGTTTACACCACAACTCAGTCTAACCTCAGGTCCTTTTTGGGCTTGATGCACTAACCACCCACATTAGACAGGTCTTGTTGTGGTTACTGGATATGCTGGTCGGTTCCGGGCAGGTTTACACCACAACTCAGTCTAACCTCGGGTTAGGCATAATCGTCATTTCTAAATTCACATATTTTCTATATATGTCTAATTCTTTATGTAAATTAATTTTAATTTACTCATGACATAATTATCCTTTTAATTTATTGCTCATAATAAATGGTATATCAAATATACCATTTTATGAACAAACCTATGCCATGAATTTTCATGTTTTCCCATCGTTATCCCCATAGAACGTACGTATGAATTGCATAAAATGTTGGGTTAGCAAATTTGCCCAAACCCATAACAAAAAGGGGTAATAAACAAGGAACATGAAATAAACATAAAATAGCATACATTTCAACTTGTCATGTGTAACTTGGCATAGAGGTATCATTAACTTTAATTAAATGGGTAAAGGTGAACTTGTGACTAAGTTGGGTCTAATGGTCATGTAAACTTGACAAAGGTCTAACATGGAAGTTTAACATATAATCACAGTTTCAACCCACAACTTAGCATTTAATCTTATGTATGTCAAAACATAAGAAAGCTATTATAACCATTTTTAATCACAATTTAGCATGATGTTAAAAACATAAGAGGACTAAAATTCCACTTTTACAACATAATTAGATTCAACCTAACATGAATATACATGAGTGTAGATCTAACATATAAGCATGTGTTTTTTTTAGATCACAAACTTGCAAATAACCACCAATTTATAACGTGACATGGTTTACCAATTAATTGGCAAAATAAATCCATTTCCCAAATCATAATAGATTTCAATAACATACAATATGTTCATCACCATAAGCATATAGACATGATTAATTAAAACATGTTCATCACCACAAGCATATAGACATGATTTATTACAATGATATTTTAAGATAAACGAGAATCGAATCTTATACATAAGCATCATTCTATATCCCAATTACAACATGTCATGATTCAATCGAAAGAATATTTAAATCTGCGTAATAACCAACTTACAAACTAAAAGGAATTCTTGAATTCTGAATTCTGAAATTGGAGATGCGCGCCTTTGATGAAGATCGTTGAATTAGATTAGTTTTAATTTGATTTAGATGTAGGCTTTAATCTTGATTCTGATTTGAAAATGGTGACGGCTATTCCAAGTCCTCCATTGACAGCATTTCAGTTCTAGGATTATTTTTCGGTGTGTTTTTAGGTTGAGAATTGAGTTGTTTATATAGAATTTTAGTTTAATTATAGCCGACAGATGAACCTTGGGTTAATCATAGCCACTCATACCAGATCAGGACCATCCAGAAACCCTAGTGACTTAGCATCAAGTCAGCAGTCGTTCAAAATTCAGATCTAGCCGGGGGCCAGGTCGACCCCCAGGTCGACCTCTGGGGGGGAGGTCGACACTAGGGTCGACCCCCTGGTCGACCTGCCTGGACGGGAATTTTACCGCCCAGCCCGCTTCTGAAACTCCTGTTTGAATTTTAAAATCTGGCTTGAGCTGTTTGAATTTATTTTGAATTTCTGAAACTTCTGGAGGTCATAACTTCTTCATACGAAGTCCAATTCATGCGAGCTCGGACTCTATTTGAAGCAGAATTCCAAGACGAACGCAATGGCGTAACCCGTTTTCCTTAATTCCCACATTTGAGATCAAATATTGCTTAATTCGTTACTATAACATTAACAGAAAGTACGGGGTGTTACATTCTCCCCTCCTTTTAGGATTTCGTCCCTGAAATCTTCAAGTAGAGAAGAACTTATATCCTACCATCCAATCATCCATCTACTCAACCATTTAAACGCAGGCGTCCATTGTCCTTAAAAGGTTTCTAATGCTTCATGATCATATGCATAGTATGTGTACATGTCCTTATCTAATGCAAAATCAGTCGATCTACTGATTCAGTTGACCTCCTTAATGCAAATTATGTCTGTGCCATGAGTCCATTATGTATGCAATTTTTCCTACTCGAAATTTCCTACATGAGTGCACAATCATTCATACAAATGCAACGTCCATATGCTAACACATCAAGTTTTAATCCATATACAAATACATATATGCATATGCAATATGAAAGTGACTGAGCCGATCTAATACCTAATATGTGTGTATATGTATCCACGAGCAACCACTAGCAACCACTTGCAACCATCAAACATAACATGTTTCAATTACATGTTTACACCCAAAAAGGTTTCTACCTAAGGATAGGATCGAGAAGATACACCTAAAAAGATAAATACGAGCATAAACTTAAGAAAAGAGAGATCAAAGATGTACCCTCAAAAAGAAAAAGGTAGGCTGCACGTATTCTGTCCTCAGTTTCCCAAGTTGCGTCTTCTTCGGCGTCGCTCCATTGAACTTTGACGAGCTTAACTTCACGGTTGCGTAGCTTTTTGACTTCTGTTCCCAAGATAAGGGTTGGAACTCTTCTCACAGTTGCTTCTTGTTCAACTTCTACTTCCTCTAGCATGCTTGGTTCTACCACATCCGCAGACTCATGTAAGCACTTCCGCAGGTGAGAGACATGAAAGACATTATGAATCCCGGCCAATCTTTCGTGTAGCTGTACCCTATAAGCCATCTTTCCAATCTTCTCGATGATAGGGAACGGCCCTACAAATCTTGGTGCTAACTTTCCCGCGGACCCAAAGCGAACGACGCTCCTCAAAGGAGATACTTTAAGGAACACCTTGTCTCCAACTTCGAACTCAAGGTCAGTTCTTCTTCTGTCTGCGTAGGACTTCTGTCTATCTTGGGCAGTCTTCATTCTTCTTCGTATTAAGTCTACTTTCTCTGAGGTTTCTCTGATCATGTCTGGCCCAAGTATGAGCTTATCCGTGGACTCCCACCAGCAAGTTGGTGACCGGCACGGTCTTCCATAAAAAGTTTCGAAAGGCGCCATGCCTATGGTGGCTTGGTAGCTATTATTATAAGAGAATTCCACCAGAGGTAAATGATCCTCCCATGTACCTCCGAAGTCAAGAATGCATAGTCTCAAGAGGTCTTCTACTACTCTGTTGACTCTTTCCGTCTGGCCATCGGTTTGAGGGTGATAGGCCGTGCTTCCAATGTTGGTAATAGGCCAGGAACAAATTCAAAGGTGGGCCTAAAATCAAAGTTGGCTATGTACACCAAGTTTTGCCTTTCTACAAAGAGAGGGCATAAGGTCAGTTTCTTTCTGCTCAAGGCGTCTACTACTGCATTGCCCTTGCCAGGAGTGTAGGAAATCTCAAAGTCGTACGAGGCAAGAAACTCCATCCATCGTTGCTGCCTTAAGTTGAGGTCTTTCTACGAGAAAAGGTATTTCAATGATTTATGGTCAGTATACAATTCAAATTTCTCACCTAGGAGATAATGGCGCCAAGACTTATGCGTAAAAACGATGGCTGCCAACTCTAGCTCGTGGGTTGGGTAGTTTTTCTCATGTACTTTCAGCTGCGTTCCACCATAAGCCACTACCTTCCCTTCTTGCATTAGAACAGCGCCTAGTCCCGTGCCACATGCATCTGTGTATACTGTGAACATCTTGCTCCCATCAGGCAATGTCAGAACTGGGGCTATTGTCAGATCCCTTTTTAATCGTTGGAAAGCAATATCGCAATCCAAATCCCAATTGAAAGCTAAGTTCTTCTTTGTTAACCTTGTAAGTGGAGCTGAGATTTTTGCAAAATCTTTAATGAATTTTCGATAGAAACCTGCTAGCCCGAGAAAACTTCGGACCTCAGTTGCGTTTCGAGGAACCTTCCAATCTTGCACAGCAACCACTTTCGCGGGGTCTACAGCTAACCCCTCTTTGGACACCACATGTCCAAGGAACCTAACTTCTTCTCTCCAAAAATGGCATTTGGAGAATTTAGCTTTCAACTGATGAGCACGGAGAGTATCCATGACTTCCCTTAGATGCTGAGCATGCTCTTCCTCATTCTTTGAGAAGATCAAAATATCGTCTACGAAGACCACCACAAACTTATTGAGGAACTCTCTGAACACCCTACTCATCAAGTCAACGAAGTAAGCAGGTGCATTTGTCAAGATGAAAGGCATGACAAGCCACTCGAAGAAACCATCCAGAGTTCTAAACGTTGTCTTATCAATGCTGTCCTCAGCCACTCTTAGCTGGTGAAACCCGGTAGCTAAATCTAATTGGGAGAAAACCGATGCACCTACAAGCTGATCGAACAAATCATCTATTCTCGGGAGTGGGTGAATATTCTTCTTAGTCAGCTTGTTTAGCTCCCTATAATCAACACACAGGCGAAGTGAACCATCCGCTTTAGTTGCGAACACTACTGGAGCACCCCATTCAGAAATACTCCGCCTTATAAACCCCTTTTCTAGGAGCTCTTTAATTTGCTAGCTGAGCTCTCTCTGCGCCCTTGGGGCCATGTGCCTAACGGGTAAGGCAACGGGTTTTGCATTGTCAACGAGGTATATGCGGAAGTCTATCTCCCGCCTCGGGGGTAAGCCCTTTACCTCTCAAACACATCCGAGTATTCACGGACTACCTTTACAGACTGCAAGTCCTCAACAGACGCATCAAGAGATTCTAGATAACTTAGCATAATAGAGTTTAGGGGATTACAAGAAATTTCAAGAGTGTTACCAAGGCGAGTTAGGAGTCTAACCACTCTTTTTTCACAGTCGAGGATGGCACCATTACTGGATAGCCAATCCATGCCTAGAATGAACCCATAGCCCGTGAAGCCCAAAACAAAAGCATTGCATCTAAACTCAACGCTTGGAATAGATATTTTCAAATCCGAACAAACCATTGACAAATAAGCTGAGCCCCCGATAGGATTTGAAACAACCAAGGGATTCTCTACTAAAGCAGTGTCTAGGTGTAGAGATTCAACTAAATCAGTAGATACAAATGAGTGCGATGCGCCAGAATCAAATAATGTACAGACAGGATGATCAAAAAGATAGACTAAACTTTCGATAGAAATATTTCTACCTCGTTCTTGTGGAGGTGCCGTGAGAGCGTGAACTTGTCCCCCAAACGAAGGTCCAGCTCTCTGCCCTTGCTTTCTTGGGCAGTCCTTAGCCATGTGTCCCGTCTTACCACAGTGGAAACAACCACCCATCTTCCTTTTCTTCTTCCTGCAGTCTTTGACTAGATGTCCAGGAATGCCACAGAAATTACATTTTCTCTTGTCACGGGGTTTGTTGTTCTTCCCGCCTTTCTTTGAGCATTCTTGTTCTGTGACCTTTCCCCTTCTTATCTTGAGGCACTTCCGCTTTAGCCTCTTTCTTGCCCTTGCCTTCCTCATGTAAGAGTGCCATGTCCACTAACCTCTCGTAAGTAGCCCCCATAGGTACATGGGTCATAGCCAAGCTGTGAAGTGGCTCATTCAATCCCTTGACAAAACGGAGAGCCTTCTTATGATGAGTATTCACTAAGTCCAGTCCAAATCGGGCCAGCTGATTGAATTAGTTGACATACTCCTTGACCGTCATGCTTCCTTGCTTAAGAGATAAGAACTTTTCCAGCTGTAAACTTCGTTTAGCTTGTGAGAGAAATTTCATCTCAAATCTTATTCTGATATCCACCCATGTTTCAATAGGTCTTTCAGCATTAGTGACTTCCCACTAATAGGAAGCTTTGTCTTTGAGAAACCACACTGCCAACTGTATCTTTTGCCTATCATCCACCTCGAAGATATTGAATAGATCCTTAGTTTCTTTGAGCTAATTCCTTGCTCCTACGAATGACTCAGTCCCCTTGAAATCCTTTCCACCCATGGCCCTAAAGTCTCTACAAATCTTTGAGAAAGCATTTGTTCGAGGGGGAGGAGGAGGAGGAACCGTTGCAGCTGGAGGAGGAGGAATATCTGCTGGGCCTGCATCATTGGCCCTAGCTTCTAAGTACCTCCTGAACCAGCCAGGTATTGGCACACCCTCTGGAAGGTTAAGATTCCCATACATGCTGAAACGAAAAAGAAAAGATTCAAAACAAAGGATAGAATGATAGGGCATATGGCTTTGGGGATTATGCCTTTTAAAATTTAAAACAACACTTTTTCTTGTAAAATGCTTCTTTATATTTCTCTTTTTGAAAATAGTTTTCAAATTTTTTTTATCTGATCTGGTAAACCTTTGCTCTGATACCAAGTGAAACACCTCACCTCCGTTAAGGTCACTCATAAAGGGAATGCCTTAACTTTGGTGGAGGGTTATAGGTACAAGACACAGAAAAGTTTATAAGACAGATGAATATAAGCAGCGGAAATCAACATTTATTGCATACGTGATTCAGTACAAAAGCATTACAGCAAATTGTCTCAAAAATAACTTCCAAAACATTACACCATAATTTCTGTCTTGATTATTAAATAAAGAAGCATAAAACATAGATAAAACTGCATAAATCCCCAAGTGTCGTATCCAAAAGCCATAGCCAATGCAAGAGAGTCCAAATCATACATCTACTTTCTTGAAGCTTGCAAAAAGTCTGATTAAGCTGGAGTATTCCCTCCCTGTGGACCTGGGGGGGGACGGAAGAAAAGAAAACGGGTCAGAAAATAAGTCTGGTAAGTTCAGTGATTACTAGTATTTAAACAAGGAAAGGGATCATGACAGTAATAACGGAATATAGGACAATACCCTAATATAAGGTAAGATGAACATGTGATCGCACCCATTACTAAAGTCTCTGCACCTACTAACCATTGGTTCAACCAGCCCCACGTGTTTATACCGAATGATCCCCTTAACGATCGGCTCCTACTCGCATGCATTCATGTCCTGTGTCATTCGACCCCGCTTGACTGTAGTTATCTGTGCTGGTCCAACCATGGGGTGTATCAGTCCCTCTGGTGGCAACCCGACACGATTCAAGATGCACAGTATATACTACTGATGCCCAGTGCCTGCTTTTTCCACTTTGGAGTACGTGCACGCCCATACTCCGTCGGAACCTACACTGACGCACCAACCGCCGACGTTTTGACCGCTTATAATCAACCCAGTAATCATGCCCCACCCTGCCTAGTTCAGGGTACCATGATACATCTAAGTGGGTTACTACTGAAATGGGTCCCCGTTACTAGGGTTTTCTAATCAACATGTTTATATGGTTAAGTGTCCAAGTTTACCAAACCTCAACCATCAGTTTAGTTAACATGTTGAATCGGTTAAGTGTTTCCCTAATTGACTTAACCCTACCAATCCTGACTTAGCTTTAATTTATTCATTAAAGCACCGACCACTCACATTAGACAGGTCTTGTTGTGGTCACTGGATTTGTCGGTCGGTTCCGGGCAGGTTTTCACCACAACTCAGTCTAACCTCGGGTCCTTTTTGGGCTTGATGCACTAACCACCCACATTAGACATGTCTTGTTGTGGTTACTGGATATGCCGGTCGGTTCTGGGCAGGTTTACACCACAACTCAGTCTAACCTCGGGTTAGGCATAATCGTCTTTTCTAAATTCACATATTTTCTATATATGTCTAATTCTTTATGTAAATTAATTTTAATTTACTCATGCCATAATTATCCTTTTAATTTATTGCTCATAATAAATGGTATATCAAATATACCATTTTATGAACAAACCTATGCCATGAATTTTCATGTTTTCTCATCGTTATCCCCGTAGAACGTACGTATGAATTGCATAAAATGTTGGGCTAGCAAATTAGCCCAAACCCATAACAAAAAGGGGTATAAACAAGGAACATGAAATAAACATAAAATAGCATACATTTCAACTTGTCATGTGTAACTTGGCATAGAGGTATCATTAACTTTAATTAAATGGGTAAAGGTGAACTTGTGACTAAGTTTGGTCTAATGGTCATGTAAACTTGACAAAGGTCTAACATGGAAGTTTAACATATAATCACAGTTTCAACCCACAACTTACCATTTAATCTTATGTATGTCAAAACATAAGAAAGCTATTATAATCATTTTTAATCACAATTTAGCATGATGTTAAAAACATAAGAGGACTATAATTCCACTTTTACAACATAATTAGATTCAACCTAACATGAATATACATGAGTGTAGATCTAACATATAAGCATGTGTTTTTTTTAGATCACAAACTTGCAAACAACCACCAATTTATAACATGACATGGTTAACCATTTAATTGGCAAAATAAATCCATTTCCCAAATCATAATAGATTTCAATAACATACAATATGTTCATCACCATAAGCATATAGACATGATTAATTACAACATGTTCATCGCCACAAGCATATAGATATGATTTATTACAACGATATTTTAAGATAAACGAGAATTGAATCTTATACATAAGCATCATTCTATATCCCAATTACAACATGTCATGATTCAATCGAAAGAATGTTTAAATCTGCGTAATAACCAACTTACAAACTAAAGGGAATTCTTGAATTATGAATTCTGAATTCTGAAATTGGAGATGCGCGCCTTTGATGAAGATCGTTGAATTAGATTAGTTTTAATTTGATTTAGATGTGGGCTTTAATCTTGCTTCTGATTTGAAAACGGTGAAGGCTATTCCAAGTCCTCCATTGACGGCATTTCAGTTTTAGGATTATTTTTCTATGTGTTTTTAGGTTGAGAATTGAGTTGTTTATATAGAATTTCAATTTAATTATAGCCGTCAGATGAACCGAGGGTTAATCACAGCCACTCAGACCAGATTAGGACCGTCCAGAAACCTAGTGACTCATCATCAAGTCAGCAGTCGTTTAAAATTCAGATCTGGTCGGGGGCCAGGTCGACCCCCAGGTCAACCCTAAGGTCAACCCCCAGGTCGACCTCTGGGGGGGAGGTCGACACTAGGGTCGACCCCCTGGTCGACCTGCCTGGGCGGGAATTTTCCCGCCCAGCCTGCTTCTGAAACTCTTGTTTGAATTTTGAAATCTGGCTTGAGCTGTTTGAATTTATTTTGAATTTATGAAACTTCTGGAGGTCATAACTTCTTCATACGAAGTCCAATTCACGCGAACTCGGACTTTATTTCAAGCAGAATTCCGATACGAATGCAATGGCGTAATCCGTTTTCCTTAATTCCCACATTTGAGATTAAATATTGCTTAATTCGTTACTATAACATTAACAGAAAGTACGGGGTGTTACACATGTCTAAGCAAGTGTTCTTGTTTGGTTTTTTTGTTCTTGGTCTCTTATGCTCGGTATTGATGTGGATATTTTCTTTTAAGGTAGTTTCTTAAGTCAATACTTGTTATCCTATCTTGGTTGCACCGTGAGCTAGTTTTATTGTACTCTGATTATGCTCATACTCATTTTTTGCAGGTACCAAATTTATACTCTCTATGCTTGGATGAATTTAAGTTTTGATTTTTGTCAAAATTCAGACTTAGAAAAGTGTGGGGTATTACATTTGGTGCCTCGGCGTCGGTGAAGGCTTTATGTGCCTTGACATTAGTGTGGGCTTTGTATGCTTCAGCGATGATGAAGGCTTTGTGTTACCATTGTTTGCTCCTTGTATCTGTTTTATAATGTGCGCAACCATTATTTATTTGCTACTTTCCCTATGATAAGGAATTTTCAAGTAACTGTCGACTATGGGATGAAGTTCAATGGCATTTTGTTTGGTTACTCTGGGATTTTGTTTTGCACTTAATAATTCCTCTGCGGCCTCTTCGAAGCATGGAGCATAGTTGTTGTATTTTTCATGCAAGTGGTTTTAGATGTGTTACAAATGATTTTGTTATTTTGATTTTTTTCATAATGTGTTGAGTTTCATATATTCCATAAGGGTAACAGCTTAACGCTTCATAAACTTATAATTTCAAACTGATTTTAGACCTTTTGAAAGTACACAATTTCAATGGTTCAGTAGCAAATTTTATTAATATCCAAAGGAAATAAGTCTAACCACAATGGTCCTGGGGAATATGGGTGGCTTATTTTGCAAGAAAATGGCAACATTATAAAATAAGGTCGTAGATGGTCGTGTTCCAAGCTCGAGGGACTGGGGTTCCATCAACTATTGTAAGTGCAACGACCCGTATTTTTAACTAGTAATAAATAATTTATTTAATTATTTAAATGATGGTTTGGTAATTTAAAATGACCAGAATTAAACAGTATTGAACATTTAATTAATATTAATAATCGAATAATATATTTAATTTCCGAAATAATCGGAAATAGCTGAATTCACAATATTGTGTGAATTGGATCATTTATAATATATAATTCAGTATAGAGTTGAATTATATTAACAAATATATTATTCAAACGACAGCTGAACGTATTAATTATATTATAATTTAAATCAAGCTCGAAATGGCGCGGCAGTTTGTAAGTTGGTGATTCGAACTTTAAACGAATATACAGAATCCGTTTTAAGTCGGATTTCTGTGAAACAAGAAATGTTTGAATCTGTTAAACGATATTTTTCTAATGGAAGAGAAAATTCGAGATTTCATCGTGTAGATTTTGAGTTATGTCCAAATCAAAATTTTGAAAAGTCGCTATGGAATTCCTTTATAATTTATAATGATTTATTTATATTATAAATGGATTTTTAATATAAATTGAATATCGTTTTAATCTGCGATTTTTAATAGTCGAGTTATAAATCCTGATATGTTTATTTTGGAGCCGGATTATATTCTATGTGAATACATATGATAATATTAATTTATTTATAATTAATTTAATTATTTTTAAATATATTTATATTTAAATGGGTTTATTTAGAGCTTTAAAAATAGCCAGTTTTGCAAATGAACTCCATTTTCGATGAAACTAATTTTGTTGGATTCAGAATATTAAATTATTGTTAGATTTTCATTTTCGTGATTTTTGGAGTGAGTATGTGGTCGTACGGGATTTTAATGTGAAAAATAGTCGATAATTTGACTTTAAAAATACGCTGTGTGAGCAAACGGAATTGGAATTCGTCGAAACCAGTTTCGTTGGGTCCGTAATGTCAAACTGAAGGTGTATGTCCATTTTCGTGATTTTTGAGTATCGTATGTGATCATACGGATTTTTAGAAGATAAATACAAATAGTGGTTCATTAAAAAAGAATATAATAATCAATTAAAAATAAAATAAATTACATTTTTTCTATCCTATATAATACCCACCCTCCCTTAACCCTAATTCATTTCTTTTGGTCAAAATTTTATCCGTCATCATATTCGTTTTCTTCCAATGAAATATCTCGATCTTCCTATATTCATATAAATTATTATAAATCTTAAATCTTGTATAGTTGGATTCACTGCATGACGCTCTACAAATCCATAACGTTTTTCGAAAGCTCGATCACGATTTTCTGTAAAGCGTGTGTGTACAGTAGCTCTAAGGTTCGACTTCGCTGCTTCTGTGGTGATTGTTAGGGGAATTGAAGATTTCAGTTGAGTTGGTGGGGGTAAACCGCAGGTGTATGCTAAGATTCAGGGAGCTCGGTGATGTAAAAACTATGCGACACTGCAGGGCTGAGATGACGCGTTTTACAAGGATGGCGCGAGTTGGATGAAAGTCGTATGAGTGGGAAGAGGATTCGAAGGGGGAGATGATGGTATAGTATGTTTTTGAAATCGTGATGGAATGGAGGAGCGGTGGGGGACTGGAATGTCGGTAATGGCCATATGAGAAGCGGGGTTTTCTTTTTGAAGAAGGAGTCGCTGTGTTGACGCAGTGAAAGGATGCTGATCAAGTGGTGTACTTTTTGTTTGGGAAGTAAGAGGTAGTGAGGAGAGAAAGAATGGTGAAGAGTTGGGGAGTTTCCGAAATAAAACAGTGAAGCTGGGTGGATGGAGAAAATCAGTAATGGCCACGGGTGTTCCTGGAGTCGGTTCGCAAGTTTCTGAAGGAAGAAGGCATAGGAGGGTGTGTACTTTGGTTGTTGGGCCGATTTCAAAGAGGGGTGAGGTCCAATAAGGTTTTTTAATATATATAATTTGTATATAAAATATGTAGTAACTTGTATAAGTCATAACTTGATCATACGTTATCGAAATCCAACAAAACTGGATCCGTTGGGATCGTATGGACGGTGGCTACACCATGGAACTGACTGAGAGTGAATTGGAGCTCGTGATAATTTATAGCGAAATAAATTGTCTGTCTTAATCAATAGATAGTTAATCGTTATTTAACGATAACCGTCCAATGCGAGTAAATCCCACTAACTCTACCCAGTTATATTTTTATAACGTATTTTTAGAATTGACAAATGATGGTTGATTGCTGTGTATTGTTGTTTGGTTGAATTGCTAATTTATTGGTTGAAATTATAGATAACGATGTATATAAATCGTTAATCAAATATTGATTTTGCTTATCAGAATATTTCATATTGAAATGAAATTGATGTTATTTGTATTGTTTAACACCTGTGATGCAGGAAAACATGTTGGAGGGATCCAACTAGATTCCTCAATATTTATAATACTGTTTGTTTTCATATATGGTGATATATGATGTGATATATAATCTGTGATTGATTATGATGACACTGGTCATGTTATTTGGTATTTTAAATACCATATGAAATACTGGAATGTAAAAAGGAAATTTTCAAAGTGAATATTGAAAATGAAATATTTATATATGAAATAAATAGGATATTATAAAAGGTAATATTTGGGAAACAAATATTGGAAAATATAATTAAGGAAATATTCGGGAAATGAATAGAATTATATAAAAGGATTTATATAAAATAAATAGAATTATATAAAAGGATTTATATAATATAAATAGAATTTTATAAAAGGAATATTTATTTGGAAAATAAATAGAATTATAAAAGAAATATTTATTTGGAAAATAAATAGAATTATAAAAGGAATATTGATCTAGAAAGTAAATAGAATTATAAAAGGGAAATATTTTGAAAATGAATAGAGTTTTATAAAAAGATAAATTTACATTAGGAAGGTTTAGACCCGTGCTTCACACACGAGTGTAACATGATATTAGATTAAAGTAAATATTTTGCAAATAAAATATTATAAAGGAATTTGTGGTTTGAATTAGGAATTTAAATGGAATTACTGAAATCAGAAACTGACTGGAAATTAGTTGAGTTGAATGACTTTTTGGGTATCGATCTGATGTTGGTTTCGGCCTTCGGGGTTTATGCTTGGGAAGTTGTTCTCTTGCTAGTTTACGTTAGAGACTGATAAAGGTGGGAAGATATTGATGTGTGAATCAGAAATGGAAACATTTTCCAAAATTAATAACTTATATTTTCTAATTTTAGAAATAAGGAATTTATGAATATATGGAAACGATAAATGGGAAATAGGGAAATGAAATGATGATTGATCGGTAAGATTTCCATTTGCGAATACGACCGTTGTTTGTATACATGTTTTCCTTTGATAGTTAAATCACCGACTATCAAAGATTTTGACCATTTCCGTTGTCAATACGGAGAGACCGGGATCAGATATATTTTCTGAAAACCACTCCGTATGGCATTAGCGATGCGAATCAAATATGATGAAGATAATTGAAGACAGAGTTATGCAAGGGCTGTTCAGTAAATCCTAGATGGAAATTGCCTAAGATGGATTTACAGAATAGCACCTTCGGTCTGTCCAGTCCCAGGACGACCTGTATGGAAGAATGTCTGACGGAGTATGTTTAATAGATCGCGTAAGTTGATCTCTTCAAACGTATTTACGTTTGGTGGCAGAGGAGTTTGTTTCTCTTAGCTGTTTACCCGTGATATGTTAGGAGAAATCAATTTGTGATTTAGCGGGTATGACGATGTGACATTCAAAGTGAATGAAGATGTGGTTTATAAAGGATACATTATGGCCTCTAGCCTCACAACTGGAAATGGTATAAAATCGGGTAGGTCGCATGGCTAAGTGGTTGGCTGCCTGTTAGGATGTATTGTCACCTGATCTAGAGAAATTCCATTTACTTCTATAATCTATTTCGATGCTGTCCCTTTCGGGAAACGGCTGCTGATCCCAACCTTTGGTGATAATACATTCGGTACACTCAAGCGAAATGAGTGACCGGTCATGTTTAGCCTGGGTTACAAGATGTTCTTGTTGAGCCCAGTGTATTCCTCTATAGAGATACACTGTCGGAAGGTGGTCCCATACCTTGCCAGTTGGAATTCGTTAACCAATAAGCGCCCGTGGTTTTTAATTATATATTATGTATGTAGAATGTGAGATGAAAGCATTCTGCTAGATGATAATTAGTTGTGGTTGATAGACACTATCATAATATCAAAAGAGTTTTGATATAAAGATTATCGTTTGTTGCAAAAGGATTTTGAGTGTTAAATCAAATGTTTTGGATTCTCATAAGGGAAAAACCCATTCCGTGTTATACGGCATGGTCTTATGAGATATCGTTTATTTTCTCAAACCGTTTTAAATTGTTTACTCATACCAGTCCCATGACTGACCCGGAGTTTGTTTTGTTTTGTTTTCCCTAAACTCTTGGGTGCTCAAATTTGTATGAGCAGTCAAGTAGTCGGGATTTACAAATGCACTAGAAGGAGCAGGAGCAGGAGGCTTCAGCAGCGTTTTTATAGCTATTGTTTATTCCCGCTACGATGTAAGTGTTATACTCTAATAATGGTATTGTATACAGATACTGTTTTATTTCAAAGTTATGCTATGAAATATATTTATTCGTTCCGCTGTGAGATTTGTGTTTACTATGATGTTGTGATATTTTTCTGCTTCTATTCTAATTTTCTATCTTATCTATTCTCACCCTCTAACTTCTTTCATTAACTATCTGGTATTTCCGATGCTTGGATAGTCGACATTGTGTTTATGTCGATAACCAAGGTCGCAAATTCCTGGGTCGTTACAGTAAGCATGAAGGTCTCATCTGAACGCTTTTGGCTGATAACATAGCGCCCTTCCCAATTTGGCCTGAATATGACAGCGTTTGTCATGACTCGCTTGAGGACGAGGTCTCCAACTTCGAAAGTTTGATAGTGAACTTTGGCGTTGAAGTGTTTGAATACCCTCTTTTAGTAAGCTGCAATTCTTAGTTTTGCTTCTTCTCTTCTTTTGTTGATTTGATCAAGAGCCTTGAGTAGCAGCAGTTCATCTTGAGTTAGTTGAAAGGTGTTCACCGGTGGGTAGGTGCTTCTAACTCTACCAGGATCATTTCTTTTGAACTATATGCTAGAGAAAATTGTATACCATAGTCGTAGATTTATGAGTCGTTCAATAAACTCATACTGCAAGTGAAAGTTCATTAAGCCAATCTCCTTTAGCCTTTATGAGTCACTTTTTGATGGTGAATTTGATGATCTTATTGTTGTTTCCACTTGCACGTTTTCTTATAGATGTGCCACTACAACAAAGCTCTATTCAATGTGTAACCTCTTATAGAAGCTATAGAACTCAACACTTTCAAATTGGGTCTCATTTTCGATTATAATCTTCTGTGGTACTCCAAACTTGCAAATAATATTTTTAGTCACAAAGTTAATAACTTTCTTAGTAGTAATTATGGCCAGGGGTTCCGCTTCTGCCCACTTCATGAAATAATCTACGACAACAATTGCATATTTAGTCTCAGCTTTGGCTATTGGAGCACTCCAATAAGGTCAATTCCCGAAATGGTAAAGGGCAATTGGCTAACTACCTGTGTCAAGTCTATGGAGGGGCCATCTGGATCATGGAGGATCTCTAACATCTATCGCACTACCTCGTGTAATTGGTTGCATCGCTATTTAGCTCTGGCCAGATATACCCATACCCACACCGTAACACCTTTTTAGCTAATGTTTTTCTTTAGAATGGTCGTCACACTTGCCTACATACACCTCTGTAAGAAGCCTTTCCACTTCATATCGTGTCACACATCGTAGTAGTGGTGTTCACTGCACTCACTTTTGTGCACCTCTGTGAGCATCCTTTCGTCTTCATCTCGCGTCACACATCACAACAATGGTGTTGAGAAGCCTCGCTTGTAGTGTTTCCTATCTTACAGGAAAAACCAAGGATCTTTTTAGAGAAGCTTCTTTCGTGCTATTGGGATCGCAGGTAGTGTCTGTTGAAGTAAGCACTCGTTGGTCGGCGTCTCCACGATTAGGGTTCTTCGATTGTTTCCATTATCCACTCAATGTCCATTTTTCCTATGCTCGAACTAGTTAAGACCTCGACCAATACCAAAATTGGAAGCTGGGCCTCTTAAGAACTGGCGTATTTGGCAAGTAAATCAGCTTTTATGTTCTCTTCCCGAGGGATATGCGTAATGGTATAGTGTTCAAAATCATTGAGAGGATCCCAAGTCTTTGATAAGTAAGGGCCATATTTCCTCCTCTTGCCTGGAATTCCCTGCAAACTTGACAAATGACATGCAGTGAATGACTAAATGTTTGCGAAGTTTGGATGCTCAATTCCCTTGCTATTTTCAGTCCTACTATCAGTGCTTCATATTCAGCCTCATTCTTGAAGCTAAGGAACTTCAAACTCAGGGAATAACATACAGATCATCTTTCGGGAGTTCCCAACACAACTCCCGCTCCCAAGCAATATTCATTCATAGCGCCATCAACAAGCAACTTCCACTATATGACCACTTCGATTGTTCATTCCACTTCATCTTCCTTGATAGTGAATTCAGCGATAAAATCTGTCAATGCTTGTCCATTAATCGTCGTTCAAGGATGGTATGATACATCGTATTAGCTTAATTCGATGTTCCATTTTAGAAATCTCCCTAAAGTTTCGAGCAAAATAGGACTTTCTTTAGCAGTTAAACATCGAGCACCCTTACAGGATGGGCTTGGAAGTAGGGTCGTAATTTCCCATATGATATCAATAAACAATATGCGGGCTTTTCCGAATTTAGGTGGTTTCTTTTCGTGCCCGTGAATTGTTTGCTAATGCAGTATACCGAACACTGAACTCGGGCTTCCCCTCATACAAGCGTTGCACTCAAAGCATGAGGGGACATGGTTAAGTACATGAATAGATCTTCACCCTTCCATTGGCTTGGAAAGCATCGACGGACCTTCGATACGTCTGAGTAGCACTTTAAAGGTCATTTGAAATTCAATAGTCCATTTGTAATTTTTCTTTCCCATTTTTAAAGCATTAAAGAATAGTAAGCACATGTCTGTGGCTTTCGAAATGAACCGACTTAGGGTTGCTATCTTCTCATCCAAGCTTTGGAGCTCTCTTTTATTTCTAGGAGCTTGAACATTTCTTAATGCTGAAACCTATGTTGGTTTGGCCTCGATGCCTTAGGTGCTTACTATGTGTTGACCTGCCTTGTTACAAGGTCATCATGATTTAGTTTCAGATCATTGGATAGCTCGAGAATCGAGCATAGATGGATATACAAATCCATATGAACTTGACAACGCTTGGATGAAGTGATGAATTGGACATAAATTGAAATTTTAGGTGGGCATAATTCGGATTGGCATAGGCTTCATGGCCTCGGATCGGCCAAGCCATCACAAATCATAGCGGCATGATCGCATGTCCCCGGATCGACCACCGCACCATGCATCGGATCAGTACTGATCTAAAGTACCTTAGGTGGTACAAGCATTTCAATGCATTTGGATTTGGTAAAGCTTGGATCACACAATGAATTTGACTTACAAGGGTATGGATTTATTCAATACACAAGACATTGTATCGAAGTAGCAAAGCATGGAATCAAACACCTTGAGTTGGATGGAGGTTAGGACTTAGCCTATATTCGGATCGATCCCATCGGATCAGTATCGATCTGAACCTCAGATTGGTACTGATCTAAAGTCACTTTAGTGGACGATCTGACATCTGGCATGTTGACTTAGCGTATATATGGATCATATTTTCTCTTTGGATTTTAGGTTGATTCAAGCTTCTTTGCAGCTATAAATAATGACCTAGTAGCTCATTTGAGGGATCTTTTTTTGGCACTCATTGCTTCAACCACCAGGGACTCTGCTATTGCAAAACTTCAACTCTTAGGATTGCCTCGCATGTTCTTAAGGAGGAATGATGGTTTGGATACAATAGTCCCACATCACGGAATATATTGAAGGAATTGTGTATAAATATGAGCTGGTAGGCACGTAACATCAGGGGATTCCTTTTGTTATATGGGAGTTGTGTGCCAGCTCATATGCATGCAAGGAAGGAGGACTTTGTTCCGACCGTCGTTACATAACAATGGTATCAGAGCTGAAGGTTCGGACTGGGCCATGCAGGCAAGACAATGTTTTCAAAAGATACTTGTAGGATGTAAGTCAATGGGGAGACTATTAGGATTGCCTCGCATGTTCTTAAAGAGGAATGATGGTTTGGATACAATAGTCCCACATCATGGAATACATTGAAGGAATTGTGTACAAATATGAGCTGTAGGCACGTAACATCAGGGGATTCCTTTTGTTATATGGGAGTTGTGTGCCAGCTCATATGCGTACAAGGAAGGAGGACTTTGTTCCAACCGTCGTTACATAACATCAACTTCTTTCTCTCTACATTCTTGTAATCAATTCAAGACTACATTGTGATCTAATAATATAAATAATAGATTACCTCATAATGGACATAGGCACGTTGTTGAACCACTATAAAATTGTGTGTTGATTTACATTTTTACCCACTTGTGATCTAGATATTGCTATTATCCATGTTGATACCTGATTGTTTTCTATTTGGATTTAATCATGTGATAGTGACCATATTTTGGTGCTAATATTTTTGGTGTGCCAGGGTAGGAGGACTTATGTAATTTCCTACTCCGAGACCCACCCTAATAAAAAGTATTACTGAGTAACGCTGTTTATTAGAGCCGAAAATAAGGATGGCTAAGGACGACCATCCATAATTTCATATTAGACGAGCATCGAATACGTTGATCGTGTGTATAAATTTTTCTTCCTTACCTGAAGAGGATCGACGTATCAATTTGTGTCTAATATAAACTACGATGCTTAAAGACCATATCCAGAATAGAGTGCAAGTACAACACATACAACAGATCATAGAACATAACATATATAATTACAAACATCGGAATCATAACAGTGTATAATACCCAAAATTTTCAAGGACCATAAATAAATATGATGAATATATACAATAAGTGACTCCAGTATTCTAACATAAACTCAAGAATTATCTTCAGATTGATAAAGCCAAAGTGATAATGGAGCAAGATCAGATCTACAAATTTACCTAAAACAACTCGATCTGACATATGTATGAATACACGTATCGGTCTAGGTTAAACATATCAAGATAATAGGACAAACAAAGTATACTATCATTAAGATAATAATTCTTTTTCATAAGAAAAGGAATCTCGTAATCATGAATAAACACAAGTTACAGAACTAATGGTTCCTTTTTATCATAAAGGGATAGTATGAACTCCAAATAACGGATTTTACAAAAGATAAATTCACAAGTTTATACTTAGTTTACTAGTGAATACCACGAATACATATTCAGGTGTTTTCATCAACATGAATTACCCAAATTCTAAAATCTGGATAATTATAATTTAGGGTCACATAAACACATGATGAAAGACTTAGAATTCACATAAATCACAGGAAACTCAAAAATCGCAGAACTCAGGAACTCAATTAAGAAAATGACATGGATTTTTGATATATCTCAAAACTAAGAAAATGACATGGATTTTTGATTCGAACAATCAAATAAATAAAAAGTCAACAAAACAACATGAATCAGATCCAAAAAAATATAATGGCCATGACAAGGTTGCTTACACCTTCCCCAAGTAGTTTTGTCACAAGGACAAGGTCGCTTACACCTCCTTCGAGTAGTTTCACCGATCATGGCAAGCCCGCTGGCAACTTTACAAGCAGTTTCATCACCAGGACAAGGTCGTTGACAGCTCACAAACAGTTTTGTTACTAAGACAAAGTTGCTGACATCTCACAAGCAGTTTTTCCAATTATCCATAGAATGTGTCACATACTCTTAGATAGTAACCCTATTAGTGGTAATGGTGCGTCCCATACTGCACGTTTTCACTTGTCAGTTTACTAATCAACAGTAAATTCCACACTAGAAAAGAAACACAATGGCTTCGATCAATGAGTTTGGAATTAACCAATATTATATATCTTTGTGTCCCATACCACGAGATTTACTGCACCATTTAATATATCACAACCTCGCCTACTCGAAGGGTTCAAAAATGTGCAACTTTATATATAGAAAAATATTTATTCTGATAAAAACATATTTATAAAACAATTCTGAAAACATTTGGAATTTATATGAACAAAACCATTGGAAAAGTCTCTAAATGCCTACTTATAAATGTGTAAATGTATATAGGAAATTCTAACACATGTACATATTTACGAAATCAACACAAACACATGAAAATGGCTCATAAAAAATTCCTTATGAAAACCACTAAAAGCTTCACTAATACAAAAAATAAATTGGTGATAATTTAGCTAATCCATTAACTAGGTTATGCCTTTAAGAACATAAGATAATTACTTCGAGAAACTTTAAAAACCATGCTAAGTACTATAAGAAAAACACAGGAACAATCATTCAAGCAAAATCCTTTACCTGGGCGCAAATGCATAGTTGTGTCAACACATGTGTCGGTACAACCCAAGGTTGTGTTGACACAGGATGCACAACATTCACAATATATGCATGCTAAACTTTGGACACAAATTAGACGATTTACAGAGCTCAGATTCAAGAAACATACATGCATGAAGGTGGTTAATTCTGCTATAAGTTGGTGCAACAATCACAAAAAATCAGCAAAGAGTGGAGAAGGAACAGAACCTCATGGATCAACCCAGGCCAATTTTCCAGGGACACGCTAATTTCTCAAAAGAAGTTACTATAACTTAAATTACAACCACTCAAACACAATTACAATCCTACAGACAAGTTCAAGCTATAGTGCGCGAGTGTATCAGCTAGCTTGCTTGGATTTTGATGATTCTCAGCCCGAATTGGTTGCAAAATGAGAATATTAGAGCATAGAAAGGGGAAAGCTGACATGCAGCTCCAAAAATAGCTTACTGTAATCTTCCACTTTTGATTCCTCTCAGCTTTGATGAAAGTAATCCGGGTTGGTATTTGATTTAGGGAGGAGAGAAAGGATTGGAACTCCCCCTCTTTATTTCTAATTTAGATTAGGAGATTTAGGCTTTAAAATTGAAGAAGAAGCCATTTTTTTTTTTGATGTTGATTTCTCCAGAAAGAATAATAATGAGTTCAAGAAGAGAACATACCAAAAATTTCACCAGTAGCTTCCTCTTGGGCTTTGGGTTTTGGGTAAAGAACATACCCAAAATGCCAAGTGCTACAAATCCTTTTTATTTCAAAGTATTACAAAAATTTCTTTTGCACTGGAACACAAAACAACTTATATTCAACCCATTTTTACAAATTCTTGTGATATTCAACAATGTTTAATCCTATTAAATTTTACACTACAAATAAAAATCCTTTTCTAACAAGATTCAGCTTATCTTTTGACATATTAACACCACAATTTACATTTTCTACTCAAATTGTCCATCTTGCTACCTTTTATACAAAACACACATTTTTATTCCGAAGATTGCACAAATCACATATTTTGACATAAATGATTTGTGCAGTCATATTAAAAATTATTTGACATATAAATATTGATTTTTCATCAATATTTACATTTTCCCCTTTTAATATACAACTCAATAATATTTACAAAACACCACTTTATACCTAATTCCAGTATGTATACACATATTTGTATGTTGAAATATATTGTTATACAATACAATAAAACTCATGAAACCTTATTTCATAACATATTAATCACTTTAAAATTTATTTTGTTAATCAACGAAACTTCTATGCACTTATTGTTTCTATTAAACAACCATAAACCCTACTAAAAATATGTTTACATTAAATATTGATCTTCCCCATCAATATTACATATTTTTATTATTTATCTTAATAACCGAGAAGGTTGTTAAGAAATGATTTCCCCAATTATTACACTTCATAAATTGAGCCCTTTAAACACTGTCTATAAATTCTTTCCTGGTAGCATTTGAAAAATACGGATTGTGATAAATGTCCTTATTTAATGTTTAATTTATTCCAACACAACATTTTCTTATAAATTTCAAACTATTTATTTCCTCAATTAATTTATTATATGATTTAGGTTCTTGAACTCATATTCTCATTTCCTCATATTTTAAATATACAAACTGTTAAGATTAGTCTGTCCCGAGTTCCCAAAAATCTGGGTTGTTATAGACTCCCCCTTAAAGAAATTACATCCATGCAATTTTCATAGGTTAACATATTTCTATTTCAAAGATCTAAATTTTTATTTCCTAGAAAAGTTTAGTTTAAATTATTGGACACATAATACTCAACTTTTTTTCTCCAGTTAAATTATAATAACATAGTTTGAGATTTTAAATACTCTGATTTTAAATTCTCATCCCAAATAACATACCCCAATGATTTAATTATTATAACATATCTTTCACATAACTATTATTTAGAATACGCACCCAGCTCCATTCGATTTTCAATTAGTAACAATATGGCCACGCCGTCAATTTTACGTTAGTTTCCCCAAACAATAACTACTAATTTGATTATAATATCAAACAACCTCGACATTCACTATTCCATATCACCTATTTGATGGCTGCAACTATTACTTAACTTAATTATGAGAGTGTATTTGAAAAATACTACTCATGTTGAAGATAGATACAAAATTAAAAACACTTTTCATTCACAAAACACTTATATTTATTTTCTTGATTTTCTCAAGACACAAATTTTCCATTTAGAAATTCTTTAATACATTTCGAATAATATTAAACCACCTATTTATTACAATTCTTTTCGTCTCTTGAATGCAATGTCGATATAGTTTCGCCATCGCCTCACCATTCCTTTTTATTATCTTCACTTAATATGGTGCTTTAACACTATCCTCACGAGTGTTTTACATTACACCTTCTAAAAATTTATTATATTATACACAAAATAATGTGCTCCATTGTCTCGTATAAGCGTTTAAGAAATTCTTATTGATACCATTGATAATAGGTATTGTTCAAAACACCTTAAAATACCCTCATAGACGATTCATCACAAAAGAAATTCATAAATTTTTGGGTTTACTCATGATTACACTTTTTATTTATCTTCAGAACCACTCTTGATTGAGATTCCACACAAAAAGTCTCGATAATTAATCATTTCTGTTCCATCCCATTAATTCTATTTAGAAATTTATTAAATTTAGCACAACCGAAACAATTCACTTGCTTCCGCTACACAACTTTGATTAGTCTCAAATCAATACTCTTTATCTCAAAATGTAATTCACTCTTAATATCTTGGATTTAGTTTTGTTTAACCTGTAACGACCCGCATTCTACGCATTGAAGGATCATAGAATATTTATTTCTTTCACATACGAAGTCGTATGGTCATGTAACTTTGGGAGACGATTATTCGAGTCATTTCCCATGTTCATGATTTTTGCCGATTTTTAAATGACCGTTTTGCCCCTAGCTGATCTTGTTTTGGCCATAACTTTTGATTGGAAAGGAGTTTTGACCTGAAACCACTTCCATTGGCTTCGGATGATGGTTTACCTTTCCGTAGAGTGGTCACATGTGAAAAATGGACTTACCATTTGGGAGATATGGCTGAAATAAGGTTTGGAATGTGAAAAACTGCTTAACCGGGCCAAATAGGGTGATTAGTGAATAGGCCCATAACCCATTTCGGGATTAGGGTTATGGGGAGGCTGAAATGAGTTAGGTTTTCATTCTATTTCAGTTTTCTAGCCACCACTTACCTCTTAGAAACCCTAACAATGGCCTCCAACCTCTAAAACACCTCCAAATCACTTTCTAATCAAGGATTAAGCTTAGCAACATCAAATCAAGGCGGATTAGCACAAGAATCGAGGTAGAGCTGCTGTGTTGCATTGGTATTCGTGTCCAAACAGTAGAGTTTTAGTTCTAAAGGTTTTATTTGTGGCTAAGGTGAGTGATTTGCATAGTTTTGCACTAATTACGGTTAATTAAGGGTAATTAGTGAAGATTAGCGAATTTAAACATGATAAAATTCTGGAAAAATATTTATAAAATTCGAAATAATGTTTTAGACCTCTGTTAGAAATTTGGTTTGATTTTGTTAAGTTTTACTAATCATATCATTAGTTTTGCCTAAACATGCTTAAGGGGAAAACATGGGTTTTTGGGTATGTTTGATCCTTATAAACATGTCATATTGTTGTTTTAGTGTTTGTGGATGATTATACATGTTGTTATGACTGTATGGTATGTTTTGTGATTGCATAGAAAGGTTAGAATGGTTGAAAACGCCGTCGTTTGGCGAAAATAGCTTGTTGGAAAAACTTGCAGCAAACCAGATAGGAGCATTCAGATAGGACCATTCGGATAGGAGCATGCGGATAGGAGCATCCGGATAGGCGCATTCAGATAGGAGCATTCAGATAGGAGCATTCGGATAGGAGCAACCGGATAGGGGCATCCGAACCGGATAGGGGCATCCGATCCGAACCGGATAGGGGCATCCGATCCGAACCGGATAGGGGCATCCGATCCGAACCGGATAGGGGACTCCGACCCGAACCAAATAAGAGCATCTGGGCACCCAAACTGAACTAGAAAGGAGCATTCGAACCGAACCAAGCAAGAGGGGGCGAACCGAACCGAACCGGAGGATCGAACACCAAGTAGACCTAAACCCGAGATGCAAAGGAAGTCCAAACGAGGAGTTGTACCTCAGGATCCAGATGGGAACCAAGGAGGGAACTTCATGAGTTGGCCTTTGCTGCGGGACGTGTGCTAAGGGGTTGTCGATATCTATAACTTTAGATCACTATGTGTAGGGGGTACGTGAACGGATTCAGGGCCACAGTGGCCTAGGTACGACTAAAGAGCTATAGACCAATGAAGTGGGGTCATTTGTAAAGATTTGGTCATGACTCCATGGGATAAGCTTGGTAGTAGCAATAGTTGTATAAGTCGAACTCCGTCACTACTTCAATAGGTCTAGTGATTGACAGTGGTGGACATCGTATGCTTTACGCACTGAGTGAGAGATGTGAGGATGGTTGCTATGTTTGATTTGTTTGCCATCATTATGACATGGACACCCCCACCCCCGTATTCTTAACACCATATGATAGTGGCACCTTAGTGTATTGTACGGTATGTAGTGCTAACTCTTTGGTTGCAGGTCCAGGTTCAGGTATGGTTTAGTATACCAGCTATTGTTCAGTTTAGCTGCTTATCGCTCATACCAGACTTTTTGTCTGACCCAGAGTTTTATGTCTCTTCTTATTACTTTGGGTGCTCTTACGAGCAGACTAGAGGCATGTTAGCTGGGTATGCACGAGTAGCTGATCCGGAGACGAGCAGGAGGCTTCCACGTATGATACATATAGATATTCTCGTTGTGTTGTTGAAGATCACTGCTTGGGCATTAGTAGTGCATCTCCTACTTTAGCTTTCTTTTGCTTTAGAGACAGTTTAAAGTTGTAATAATGATGTTGGATCATAAGCTGTATTTGGATTTCCGCTGCTATGTTGGTTTAGTTTTCAACTTATGCACTGTCTCGCCTGTTTTATGTCAAGACTATGTTATTATTATATTTTGTTCCATGCGATGTGAGACATTCTACAGGTTCCTTGTTATTTCATTCTCTTCTTTCCTTTCTTTGGCGACCGTTCCGTGCTAGTCGGGCATGTGTACAGCGCACCATCAGAGGAAATGCAGGCTGGTGCGGGGCGGGCCGTCACACTTGGTATCAGAGCTCTAGGTTGCATAGTTAACCTAGGGAAAGACACCAGGGAGAGATAATACGTATATGAGAGCGCGTATTTGTGATTATTTTGGTTTCCAAAAGCTATATATTTATTATTAGTATAGCTAAGGATGAAGTCGCACTGCACTGACACCACTATGGAGATGGTTAATCCTTTTCTCTGTGCAGATTGAACGATGAGCCGATATGTAAGGGGTACCGGTAGAGGAGCCAATAATGGGAATGCTGCTGAGATGAGGACGATGTTTACTGACCTCATAAGAGAGATGCTTAGAGATGTCCAGAGGGAAGCTCCCAATGCTGGTAATGGTGGTGGTCCAGTAGTGCAGGCGCCTAGGGTCGATTTCGCCAAGTTGAATAAGGATTATACTAGTCTTGGTGGGAAGCCATTCCACAGAACGGAGTCGGCTACGGACGTTCAGGATTGGCTAGATAGCTGCGAGCGTATCTTCGAAGACTTGGGTATCGAGGATGCGATGAAGAGAAGGCTAGCATCCCGTCAGCTGCAAGGACGGGCAATGAATTGGTGGAAAGCTATAAAGGAAGCTACCCCAGAGGATCAGATTACTTGGGATCAGTTTAAGGTTCGCTTTAGCGATAAGTTCATTCCAGCTGCTCAGAAGTCAGTGTTGTTTAAGAGATTCTTGGAACTCAAGCAGAAAGGCAGAGCTGTCTCGGAGTATATTGCCGAATTCGACACTTTGTCGAAATATGGGTTATCCCTAATAGATACTACCGAGAAGAAGAACGAGAAGTTCATAACTGGTTTGGATGGATACTTGGGGGAAAGGCTTATTAACCACATCGATGAGACGTTTGAATCGATTGTGGGGAAAGCTTTAAGATCGGAAAGTCTTTACCCTAAGTCGAAGACCGAGGTTGCATCTGTAGAGAAGCCAAAGCCGCAAGCAAGCGGTGGAGGCAAGAATGATTCTCAGAATAAGAGAAAGTAGAGTCAGACTAAGGATGGCCAGAAGAAAAAGGATAAGAAAGATGTTGAGTGCTTCAGCTATGGTAAGAAGGGTCATTATGCTAGTAGTTGTCGGGCCAAGCCAGCGGAAATGAAGTGCTTCAACTGTGCCAAGTGGGACATCACAAGGACAAGTGTCCGCAAACCCCTAAAGAAAAGTAGATGGTGAAAGCATATGCCCTTAATGCTATTCCTTCTTCGTCGAATGCCCCAACTGCGGCGGAGAAAGGAAAGAATGTCGTTATCCAAGGTATGCTTTCTGTTTATGATGTTCCTGTTAGAGTTTTGTTTGATACCGGAGCTTCCAGTTCTTTCATATCTAGTGACCTGGTAGATAGGTTGGGATTGGAGCCCGAGATTGTCGATAGACCTTTAGTAGTGACGAATACGATTGGTGGTTCGACTAACCTTAACATGATTTGTCGTAATGTGGTCTTATCGAGTCATGGATGCATGTTTGTTTGTGATTGCTTTGTTTTGGGCTTTACTGGGTTGGGCATTATTATGGGAGTCGATTGGCTCCAAAGATACGGGGTGGTGGTAGACTGTGAGGGCTTTTTGGTGACAGCTAGAGCGGATGATGGACAGAGGGTAGTGTTTGGTGGTCTATCTAGTGATGGGGTAATGGCTAGTTTTCTAAATTCCCTCGACATCCCGCATAATGAGTTGTCAGGTTTGCCCGTGGTTGGCCTGTATCCGGACGTTTTCGAAGAAGTGACCGGGCTTCCACCACACCGAGAGATTGAGTTCCGTATTGATTTAGTGAAAGATGCCAGACCTATAGTGATGCCACTTCGTCGTATAGCACCAAGGGAGCAACGAGAGCTCGGGGTGCAAGTCAGCGATCTTTTGAAGAAGGGATTTATCAGAAGGAGTGTTTCTGAATGGGGAGCACCAGTTGTGTTTGCTACCAAGGCGGATGGTTCCCTTCGATTGTGTGTATACTACCGCGAATTGAATAAAGTGACGAGGAAGAACAAGTATCCTCTACCGCGGATAGATGATTTGTTTGATCAGTTGAGTGGCACGAGAGTATTTTCTCAGTTGGATCTCGCGATAGGTTTTCATCAGCTTAGAGTGGAAGCTGAGAGTATAGCTAAAACGGCTTTTCGAACACCGTCTGGATTTTATGAGTGGTTGGTCATGCCATTTGGGTTGACCAATGCACCAGCATATTTCGTGGATCTAATGAATAGGGTATTCAGAGATCAGTTGAATAAGTTTGTTCTTGTGTTCGTGGACGATATACTTGTTTATTCGAGGACAGAGGAAGAACACAAGGAACACTTGAGGATAGTGATGAAGGTGTTGAGAAAACACCAATTGAAAGCAAAGTTTTCTAAGTGTCACTTCTAGAGGAGGGAAGTGAGGTTCTTGGGCCATGTCGTTTCAGAGAATGGTATTGCCGTAGATCCTGCAAAGGTGGCTAAGGTATAGGATTGGTCTATGCCCAAGAATGCAATGGACATAAGAAGTTTCTTGGGATTAGCTGGATATTATCGTAAGTTTATCCAAGGTTTCTCCAAGATAGCAGCACCGTTGACTCAGTTGACCAAGAAGAATCAAGCTTTTGTATGGGACGAAAAGTGCGAGGATGCATTCAAGAGTCTAAAGGAAAAGTTGACGCGCGCACCAGTGTTAATCATTCCCAAGGGGAATGAAGAGATGACAGTATATACAGATGCATGTGGCACAGGGCTAGGTGCTGTATTGATGCAAGGAGGTAGGGTTGTAGCTTATGCAAGTCGGCAATTGAAACCGCACGAGAGAAGATACCCTACCCATGATTTGGAATTAGCAGCGATCGTATTCGCGTTGAAGATGTGGAGACATTTTCTCTTGGGAGAAAGATTCGAGTTGTTTACGGATCATAAATCGTTAAAGTATCTCTTCTCTCAGAAGGATCTAAATCTTCGACAACAAAGATGGTTGGAATTCTTAGCTTCCTATGATTTCGATATCACATATACACTAGGAAAGGGCAATGCGGTAGCTGATGCATTGAGTATAAGACATGCCAGTTTAGGGGATATGTTTCTGGAATGGAAGCAACTGGAGTACATCGCGGGGTATGATTTCAGACCAAAGTGCGAATTGGATCCAGAAATGTTAGCAAGTTTGACGATCAGACCCACTTTGATTGAGCGGATTGGTTCCAGTCATAGGAACGATCTTAATCTATTGGAAATAACCTCAAAGTTAGAGATGGGAATCGATGGAGAGATGAACAAGTATGGGCTTGATCGAGATGGATGGCTTAGAAAGAATGGAAGACTAGTTGTACCCAAAGAGAGATGAAGTGCTTAGAGAATGTCATCACTCAAAACTGACTATTCATCTCGATGGTAACAAGATGTACCAAGACATGAAGCAGACCTACTAAGGGATGAAAAGAGACGTTGGGAAATTTATATCCAAATGCATGAATTGCCAGCTAGTTAAAGTAGAGCAAAAGAAGCCTAGTGGTTTGTTACAACCATTAGAAGTTCCAGAATGGAAATGGGAACAAGTCTCAATGGATTTCATTGATGGGTTACCAAGGACTAGGTCGGGCCATGATAGCATTTGGGTGATTGTGGACCGATTGACCAAGAGTGCAAGATTTATACCCGTCAAGTCAAACAGGACGACAACTAAGTTAGTGGAACTGTATATAAAATGGGTAGTAAGATTTCATGGAATACCCAAAGGCATTGTGAGTGACCGAGATCCGTTGTTCACTAGTGGATTTTGGAAGAGCTTACAAGAGGCGTTAGGATCAGAATTACATCTCAGTACCGCGTATCATCCTCAAACGGACGGACAAGCAGAGAGGGTGAATCGAGTGTTAGAAGATCTTTTGAGAGCTTGCATATTGGATTTTGGTGGATCATGGGATGACCATTTGCATCTAGTAGAGTTTGCATATAACAATAGCTATCAGTCCGGTATTGGTATGGCTCCATTTGAAGCTTTGTACGGAAGACCGTGCAACTCAACGTCATTTTGGGTAGAAACTGGTGAAAAGTTTGTACTTGGACCCGATGTGATAAGAGAAACTTCAACTAAGATTAAGATTATCCAATAGCGAATGAAGGCTGCCCAAGATAGGCAGAAGAGTTATGCCGATAAAAGGAGAAGATATTTAAAGTTCTCCATTGGCGACTTGGTGTTTGTCAAGATTTCTCCGTTGAAGAGTGTGATACGATTTGGCAGGAGAGGTAAGTTGGCACCAAGATTTGTTGGCCCATTACCAGTTCTCGAGCAAGTTGGGAATTTGGCGTATAGAGTTGACTTACCAGAGAAGATGGCGGGAGTTCACAACGTATTTCATGTTTCCCAGCTAAGGAAGTTCGTGCACGACCCAGACACGACTATTTCACCTGATCAGTTGGAGGACTTCGAAGTAGAACCCGAGGCGGTTGGGAACCGCAAGCTGATTCGTATTGTCGAGTACGATACGAAGCAACTTCGAAGGAAGGCGATGAAGTTAGTCAAGGTTCAGTGGGGCGAGAACGAGAATGACTGTACTTGGGAGACAGAGGAGAGCATTAGGAAGATGTATCCAGAACTCTTTTTCTGTTAACATTTTCTTTACGATTTAGTTATTCCGCATGCTAGGATAGACTTGTTATGCTTGTTTTGCATGTTTGATTGTTGTTTTATGGATGATAGGCATGCGGGATCCTTTGTATGTTTTGGGTTAAGGAATTTCGGGGACGAAATTTCTTAAGAGGGAGAGTGTAACGACCCACATTCTACGCATCGAAGGATCATAGAATATTTATTTCTTTCACATACGAAGTCGTATGGTCATGTAACTTTGGGAGACGATTATTGGAGTCATTTCCCATGTTCATGATTTTTGTCGATTTTTAAATGACCGTTTTGCCCCTAGCTGATCTTGTTTTGGCCATAACTTTTGATTGGAAAGGAGTTTTGACCTCAAACCACTTCCATTGGCTTCAGATGATGGTTTAACTTTCCGTAGAGTGGTCACATGTGAAAAACGGACTTACCGTTTTGGAGATATGGCTGAAATAAGGTTTGGAAGGTGAAATACTGCTTAACCGGGCCAAATAGGGTGATTAGTGAATGGGCCCATAACCCATTTCGGGATTAGGGTTATAGGGTGGCTGAAATGAGTTAGGTTTTCATTCTATTTCAGTTTTCTAGCCGCCACTTACCTCTTACAAATCCTTACAATGACCTCTAACCTCTAAAACACCTCCAAATCACTTTTTAATCAAGGATTAAGCTTAGCAACATCAAATCAAGGCGGATTAGCACAAGAATTGAGGTAGAGCTGCTGTGTTGCATTGGTATTCGCGCCCAAATAGTAGAGTTTCAGTTCTAAAGTTTTTATTTGTGGCTAAGGTGAGTGATTTGCATAGTTTTGCACTAATTACGGTTAATTAAGGGTAATTAGTGAAGATTAGTGAATTTAAACATGATAAAATTCGGGAAAAATATTTATAAAATTCGAAATAATGTTTTAGACCTCTGTTAGAAATTTGGTTTGATTTGGTTAAGTTTTACTAATCATATAATTAGTTTTGCCTAAACATGCTTAAGGGGAAAACATGGGTTTTTGGGTATGTTTGATCCTTATAAACATCTCATATTGTTGTTTTAGTGTTTGTGGATGATTATACATGTTGCTATGACTGTATTGTACGTTTTTTGATTGCTTAGAAAAGTTAGAGTGGTTGAAAACGCCGTCGTTTGGCGAAAATAGCTTGCTGGAAAAACTTGCAGCAAACCGGATAGGAGCATTCGGATAGGAGCATGCGGATAGGAGCATCCGGATAGGAGCATTCGGATAGGAGCATCCGGATAGGAGCATTCGGATCGGAGCAACCGGATAGGGGCATCCGATCCGAACCGGATAGGAGCATCTGATCCGAACTAGATAGGGGACTCCGACCCGAACCAAATAAGAGCATCTGGGCACCCGAACTGAACTAGAAAGGAGCATTCGAACCGAACCAAGCAGGAGGGGTGAACCGAACCGAACCGGAGGATCGAACACCAAGTAGACCTAAACCCGAGATGCAAAGGAAGTCCAAATGAGGAGTTGTACCTCAGGATCCAGATGGGAACCAAGGAGGGAACTTCATGAGTTGGGCTTTGCTGCGGGACGTGTGCTAAGGGGTTGTCGATGTTTGTAACTTTAGATCACTATGTGTAGGGGGTACGTGAACGGATTCAGGGCCACAGTGGCCTAGGTACGACTAAGGACCTATAGACCAATGAAGTGGGGTCATTTGTAAAGATTTGGTCATGACTCCATGGGATAAGCTTGGTAGTAGCAGTAGTTGTACAAGTCGAACTCCGTCACTACTTCGATGGGTCTAGTGATTGACAGTGGTGGACATCGTATGCTTTACGCACTGACTGAGAGATGTGAGGATGGTTGCTATGTTTGATTTGTTTGCCATCATTATGACATGCACACCCCTACCCCCGTATTCTTCACACCATATGATAGTGGCACCTTAGAGTATTGTACAGTATGTAGTGCTAACTCTTTGGTTGCAGGTCCAGGTTCAGGTATGGTTTAGTATACCTATTATTGTTCTGTTTAGCTGCTTATCGCTCATACCAGACTTTTTGTCTGACCCAGAGTTTTATGTCTCTTCTTATTACTCTGGGTGCTCTCACGAGCAGACTAGAGGCAGGTTAGCTGGGTATGCACGAGTAGCTGATCCGGAGACGAGCAGGAGGTTTCCACGTATGATACATATAGATATTCTCCCTGTGTTGTTGAAGATCACTGCTTGGGGATTAGTAGTGCATCTCCTACTTTAGCTTTCTTTTGCTTTAGAGACAGTTTAAAGTAGTAATAATGATGTTGGATCATAAGCTGTATTTGGATTTCCACTGCTATGTTGGTTTAGTTTTCAACTTATGCACTGTCTCGCCTGTTTTATGTCAAGCTATGTTATTATTATATTTTGTTCCATGCACTGTGAGACATTCTACAGGTTCCTTGTTAGTTCATTCTCTTCTTTCCTTTCTTTGCCGACCGTTCCGTGCTAGTCGGGAATGTGTACAGCGCACCATCAGAGGAAATGCAGGCTGGTGCGGGGCGGGCCGTCACATAACCATCCCATTTTCTTTTATTAACTCAATCTTCAACTACACTCAAGAGGATAGGATTTCAAATTTCATTAAATTATTTGAACCTTAGATTTTTGAACGGCGAAAGAACTTAGGATGATATAAATGTCAACAAAGATAGATTAAAAGTAATTAGGTTCGATCCATGGAATACTACAGAATGACTTTTTCTGAAATAATATTCATTGAAGACTTAAATACCCAAGAAAACGGATTAAGGATAACGATATAAAGTGATAGAAGTAAAATGAGTGTTAACTTTCCTTATTGTAACACATGTACTATTCCGGTTTTGTTCCGTGTTTATTTAGTTTCGTTCTAAATTTTTCTTTGATACCAAAATGTAATGCCTCATCTTGAGTATTACCGAGTAACACTATATACTGGAGCGAAGAATAGGCAAGTTAAGAGCGATCATCCATAGTTTCATATTAGATGAATATCAAATACATGGAAAGGAGATAAATTTCTCCATCTTACCTGAAGAGGATCGACGTACTCAATTCGTATCTAATATAAGCTACAGCGGTTAAGAACCATATCCAGAATAGAGTATAAGTACAACACATATACCAGATCACAAAATAGATCACATATAATTACAAACAATAGAATCATAAAAATACATGTCTACTGTAACAACCTGAAATTTTGGCAATAGGAATTAATTATTAGAATTTTAAAAATAGGAATCTCTTCAAATGAGGGAAATTGACCAAGAAAATTTAATCGATGCGTTCGTCTCGTAATTTTGTTCAACTTTCATGTTTGGAGTTTCGCGAACGGAGTTCGTATGAAAAAGTTACGGACGAAATACGAAAACGGATGGAAAATAAATAAATCAAAATAACTAAATATTATATAAATTGTTGAACTAGCCATAGTGGGAAAGTGATAACCAAAGAGGTCGACCCAAGAGGTCAACCATAGCAGTCGACCCACTGGGCGTCAGAACGCCTAGTGACGGCTAGGGTTAAGAGGTTTGTTTATAATATAATATTAGACGGATGGACAGATGTAAATTAAAATAAATCTAACAGTTCAAGGAATATTCCACTCCTATAAATAAAGCGGTAAGACCTCATTCTTTTCCATACAAAACTGTGGGCAACAGCGAAGCTCTGCCATTTTCCTCCTTCTTCTAACCTAATTTCTTAAATAAAAATATATTCATACACAACAAATCATATATAATCGAG
This sequence comes from Allium sativum, assembly GCA_030737875.1. Taxonomy (NCBI): domain Eukaryota; kingdom Viridiplantae; phylum Streptophyta; class Magnoliopsida; order Asparagales; family Amaryllidaceae; genus Allium; species Allium sativum. Next base: position 84,278,819 of record CM060921.1, read on the forward strand.
AGGATTGTCAAATCCAATGGAAAAGAACGTGAATTCATGCTCCAAATCAGATTCTCTCCTCTCATTCTATTTTCTTACACATCTACAGATCTGAAATTTATCCCCTTTTCAGATAAATTGTAGATTTATAAGAATTTTGGAATTGTAGGCGTAAAAGATTCAAGCTTTGGATTTGGATGCTTTAAGGTGAGTGCAAAATTTATATATACAGTTATAATAACTTATTTCCTTTGAATTAGATCTCAATTTTTATGCCTATTCTCATCAGATCTGTTCATAATATTGATTGTTGTTTAAATACTAAGTCCAATTAGGGAAGTAATCAAATAAATATCCTAGGGTAAGGAGGATATAACTTTCCTTATTTATATTAATTAATATAGAACTTATAATTAATAGTAGAGTTGGACTTAGTAGGTTAATAATGTAAAAATATTATTAACCATAGGAACCCGTGATGATAATTAATCTTATGCATATAATATTTCCGTGGAGAGTAACCAAACGGAAAAGACGAAATGACGTGGACCACTTTATCCCAATAGGTAAAGATACTAAGGGCTAATGGGGTACGAACCTAATAACCTTCGTGTATAGTCCTCTTCCTGGGTCTTAAGCAGCGGGTTGAAGAGTCCACCTGGGAGTAGGTCTTTCAGTTTAGGGGTCTTAAATGGCGTAAGTGTGTGGGCCTACCCAAACTTGGAAACTAAAAATGTCAGATATAGCTACCAACCCTACGAGAAGTAGTAAGCGACTAAGGGGGTTATCCAATAAGATCAGCTAGAAGGTATAGCGAGCGATAAATACCATTTGTCACCTTATACGGGGAAAGGGTATATGCGTGAATGACAGAAGCCTTATCTAGTAAAGCTCGTAGCTAGTGCCCTCTAATTTACATGAATGTTGAACAAATTATCGAGAGGTATTAAGTGACCTATAAGTCCGCCTAGGGTCTTAAGTGAGAATCCACCCTATCTATCATTGATAGTGAGGCATTATATAATAAAGGGTAAGTGGATTGAAAGGTGTATGTATATAAACTCCTCAATTAGGGGTTCACTTCTCAGTCTAATAACCAGTTAAATCAGGGTCTAAAGGCTTTATAAAAATGTGCATAAAGGTTCTATCTCGGAATTATATCTTGGAATACTGCTTTGGGGGAGGGTAGTAGGTTCGTGCGTAAACACTTACAAGGTTAGGCTAGAATCACTAACCTTGGTAGGCATACATCTTAGGTTGAACCAAATAGGATACACCTGTGTATTATAATCTATGTTGTACATTTCCTTTTCACCAGAAGTTTGGCTTTCTGTTCTCGTTCTCTATCATGCTTGGTATTGGCAAAGTGACTTTCTTTAAAAAGATAGTTACTCGAATTAATTCAAGTTTATCCTATTTTGTTTCCATTGTGAGTTATCTTATCGTACTCTGATTATGCTTATACCCATTTATTTGCAGGTACCAGATTTACACGCTCCATGCTTGGATATGTTTGAGTTTCGATTTTTGTCGAAATTTGGGCACACAAAAATGTGGGGTGTTGCATTTGGCATCAGAGCTTAGGTTAAACGATCAGAGGGATTAGTTATATTATGACTCGTGAGAGAACGTATTTCAATTTTCTTTTCTATTTTTCTTCGACTTTCTTACTCGGCTTTAATTTGTTTTGACAATGGAATTAGTCGTGGGCCTAAATATAAAATGGGCTTTAAGCGACTAAGAGTTGAAATATGCGGAGTTCAGGTTTCTAGCCAATTTTGTCTTACCCATAGTATGTTGGCAATCTTGTCGTGAAGAGCATAAGGATGGCATATGGTGAATTCCGTTGATTCGAATTTGGAAACTGGAATAATAATATATATAATATAAAAATGTAGCAACAACCGAGATAGTCATGATTTCTGGTTTTTGTTTCGTTGGTAGTTCCAGTTAAGACCATTACTCGATCTAAAATGGGAAAAGTCCACATTATTATGTCATATCCATTTCGGAAATATAATCATGAGGTATATCCATTTGTTACTTCATTGAATTTCTGAATCTACCATTATTGAAACATTTAATTGAGTTCTTAGCCTTGTATTCAAGGAAATTTTGTTTTTAAAACTATTTGGAGAAAATAAAAATAGGCTTTGAAAGTTTTGAAATATGGTTTCGGAAAATGGTTTTATAAAGGCCTAGTTTTAAAAAGATAAGGTTTTAGGGTTTTTAATCTATTCGTGTTTCAAAAATTTTGGGACTTAGTGTAGTTTTAATAAATATAATCTGATTGGTAGGAGAGATGGAATTAGGAATAACAGGAAATATGCCACTAAACTTGAAAATAATAAATACCCATTCCTTATGATTTTTAGTATCCTACTTCCTATATACATTGGATAATTTATTGAAGTTATCACAATTAATCATTAAGATTTTGAAGCTCCAACATTTTTGAACATAAAAAGGTTTTTCAATTTAAAATATAAACTGGAATATAAATAATAATAATAAAATGGATTTATAAATACGAAACCGTTAGATTACAATAAAATTCCATTTTTGGAAAAGTTTTAATATTTTCTTTGAAATGGCTAGGAAAATCCTTTATCCTTATTTTTGGGGTATTTGATTTTTAATCGTTTAGTTTACGTCGGTTAGTAAGGGGAAAATTCATTTCAAATTTTATTCCGGATTTCTAGCTGATTTCTTGTTTAGGGTTCGTTCAATTCGGTGGTCACAAAGTTTTTTGAAGGTAGGAAAAAGGCGTTGGAAAATTAATTTTCTTAACTCGATGAGGGGTGGAAATCAATACGAGAATTCGGTTGGGAGCGGAAGTCATTTTGACATAATAGAAATTTTATTTTAATTTATGTATAATACAGGTTGTTGGGTCGAGGTTCGTACCGCGCCCATTATATGGAAAGTGGTTGACTGCCCCCCCCCCTAATGAGCATGGCCTGGAACCCAACCCGATTCGGCTGAAACGATATATATATCATTCCAACCGACCTCTGTTCCCCCAAACCCTCCTCCATTCCCAAGCTCCAATCCGAGAAACCCCCACTCTGTTTCGTCCATAATAACCACCAAAATCCTTCTCGTGTAGGTCTCTACCCAATTATACTCCAGATTTGCAATTTTCTTTACCTAATTCGCCGATTCCTCCATGGCACCTCACACTCAACACCCTGGTCTCACGCCTTAGGAAGCCGCTTGGTTAGACCACGATGAGGGGAAGATCAAGCACTACTTAGCCACGACCAGTTACGAGTTTCAGATTGGTCTATCGGTGAAGTTCGCCAATTTCACCGCTTTTGGTTTGGAGGAGCTTTTTGTCGCCGTAGGCCTAACACCGATCCTGTGCTTCGACGCCTTTGAGCGTGACCTGTATCCGTGCTGCATCCGTTTGTTTGATGCCCAGACGGATGCCGACATCGATGATGAGTCTTTCGTCATCAGATCTGAGATTATGGGCACCTCCATCGAGTTCATTGACAATGACTTATCTCATATTTTGGGCATCTCGGCAATCGGAGCAAAGCTTGATGCTATCTAGATGGAGGAACCTCAGATCCTTCAGCGTATCTTTCTTGGATTCCCTGGAGCCTGGACCACCACCAATCTACAACCCATCGCCCGAGTAGTTGTGCGCATTCTACAGCACATCATCCCGAAGAAAGGAAGCTTGAAGCAAATTTATTCTTTTGTTCGTTGTGCCACCTATGTTATTTTTGGTGGCATAGCCGTCAATTGGGTGTGCATACTTACGGTTCATCTTTATGATCCCTTCGCACGGAGCCATTTTATTTATAGTCACCTTCTCACGCGTATCTTCTGGCACTTTCAAGTGATACTTTTTGAGGAGACGACGGTGAAGAATGCGCCGACCTCCATTAGCCGTGCCACTCTCTGGAAGATGGGCATTCAGCTGTCCGATGCTCCTATCCCCACACCACCCGCTCCGTCTCAACAGCCTCAGCGGCCCCAGCAGCCTGGTCAGGAGACTCTAGAGCTCACCGCCCTCCGCAACATCTAGGCCGAGCTCTGAGAGGTTTGCGACGAGCAGCGCCGGCAAGCACATGATATTGGCTGCATACCATCATACTACGCTCCTGGCGCGGGCGTGGTATTGGATCAGGTTCCAACCGCAGAGGTCAACCAGCCTACAATGAGTAGTTGTTGTTAGTGTATGCCTTGCGCATGTTGTGTCTTGTATCGTGTATTTCCTTTCCAAGATTTTCTTTATCTTTGTTGTTGTAGTAGTGTTGTAACTGCTAGTACTGAAAAATAGCATGACATTGGTTAACGAGATTCCTATGTTTGAAATTGTTTTGTCATTCACGCATATTTATTTGAATGAAATCTCATTCATAAACTAGCATCTTCCTAGAGCTGGAAAGAATAGCATTTGGTGTTGGATAAATTTTAGTAAATGACCGGTTCTACGTCATGGGTATATAAATAAATAAATCACTGTTCCATATTAAAGCTAAAATTTATTTTGGTATTTTGTGTGATTTTAGTTTTCGCATTTTTGCTGGACTGGCTTCCTTTTTCTCTAACATGCGACTTGAATCGTTTAAGTTTACACAAAATACATTTTTGAAGTTTTTAGAAAACGTTTTTTGGAAAAAAAAACTATTTTTTGACATTTTCCTATTTTTGTAAGAGAGTGAAGCGGTTTTGAAAAGAAAATTTCAAAATAAACATAAGAAGTTTTCAAGGGAAAATTTATTTTTATGAAGAATTTCGATTTTTGGTCACATAAATGGCATAAGGAAGATGTTTGGATAATTTGTGCGCATGTTTTAGCAGTGCAGTAGGACTGACGATATGGCAAAAACGTTAACGATAACAAGGAAAATGTTGTTTTAGCCTAGGTAAGGTTGTTTCCATACCTTGTCAACGATGCGTTCGGGTCATTAATTAACTCGTTTTACGTTTTAGAGCTTGTTTTAAGCCTCCTTCACAGTCTGTAGATGGAAATTTTTGGTTAACCGAGGTGAAAATTCCACTGTAGAGCGGGAAATGGAAAAGTTGCAAGCGGGAAAAATGTTAAAATTCTTCGTTTCGGTTTCCTTTTTCCGGTTTAGGAGAAATTAAATAGGAAACGTAGAATGCGTAACGTTTTGGATGTTAGGTTTTGGTTGCAGAATTGGTTGCTTCACACTCTTATTCGTAATTGTGTGAAGGTAATGGATGAAAAAGTGTTTTCAAAATTTGCATTCCTGTAGAACTGCCATTATATTTTGGATGATTTGCATCATGCTTTTAAAAAAGTATTTCAAAAATTTAAAGCATGCATATAAGAGGATCCGATTTAGAATCGTCTTGCATACATATTTTATGGTTGAAATCACATTATGTACACCATGCACATATACACATGGTTGCAAATTGGATGTACACAAATTGATTGTGTAGGATAGAATGACTAGGTATCAGAATTTCGGGACGAAATTCCTTTTAAGGTGGGAAGAATGTAACAACTCAGAATATTGGCAATAGGAGTTAATTAGTAGAATTTTAAAAATAGGAATTTCTACAGATGATGTAATTTGACCATGAAACTTTAACCGATGCGTTCGTCTTGGAATTCTGGTCAACTTTCATGTTTGGAGTTTCGCGAACGAAGTCCAAATGAAAAAGTTACGGACGAAATATGAAAATGGATAAAACATAAATAAATCAGAATAATTAAATATTATATACCTTGTTTAACTAGCCGTACTGGGCAACTATTGTCCCAAGAGGTCAACCAGTAGTCGGCCCTAGCGGTAGACCCACTGGGCATCAAAACGCCCAGTGACGGCTGGGGTTAAGAGGTTTGTTTATAATATAATATTAAACGGATGTAAATTAAAATAAATCTAATGGTTCTAGGCCAATTCCACTCCTATAAATAAAGGGGTAAGGCCTCATTCTTTTCCACACAAATCTGTGGGCAGCAGCGAAGCTCTGCCATTTTCCTCCCTCTTCTAACCCAATTTCTTAAATAAAAATATATTCATACACAACAAATCATATAGAATTGAGAGGATTATCAGATCCAATGGAAAAGAATGTTAATTGAAGCTCCAAATTAGATTCTTTCCTCTCTTCCTATTTCCTTACACATCTACATATCTGAAATTTATCCCCTTTTTAGATAAATTGTAGATTTATAAGAATTTGGGAATTGTAGGCCTAAAAGATTCAAACTTTGAATTTGGATGCTTTACGGTGAGTGGGGAATTTTTATATACAGTTATAATAACTTATTTATTTCGTTTGAATTAGATCTCAATTTTTATGCCTATTCTCATCAGATATGTTCATAATATTTTTGTAAATGAGTTGACATCTACAGATCTGATTGTAAATATTGATAAAACTTGTAAGTTGTGAAATTGTGGTTAGGAAATATTAATTGTTAAAACTTGTAAGTTGTGGAATTATGGATGTTGCAAAGCACTGTAGATTTGGGAATCAGTCCCATTAAACACCATTTAAATGTAGTTATTTTCAAGATCTCTATTTCCAGTGTTAAATAATAAATTTCGTGAATTTGGATAAAAATATAAAATGGTGAATTTTGTGATTTTGATTTTTTAAAAGAAATATGCCCGTTTATATTCAATGTTGTTGGGTTTTGGCTTATTTGTTGTAAATATGTCATTTTCCTCTTTTTGAACAAAAAGATGTTATTTTGAATTCACAAGAGATATGACAAAAAGATTGAAAAAAGGGAAAGTGGTGCAAACATGCGTATAAATAAATATATATATATATATATATATACTTGTGCGTAGTTTGCATCAACTATTCTAAAAATATATATAAACATAAATATTTCTTGTGAATTTGAAATATGTCTATTCCACAAATCAGGCATGATTTACAATATTTACAGCTAACAGTCTTTTTGGAAGATTTGAAACCTTTTGGCAAGATTGAATGCAAAAAGGAATGTTTGGTTATTGATTAAATCAAATCATAAAATTTAATAATAATAAAAAAAAAGATAACTACGTTGATCGCGAGAAAACATAAATATAAACATATTATCCGTCCAAATCAGCGTAAAATGGTAAAACATACATTATACTGAATGTTTGAATGATGTTCAATTATGGAATTATATGAAAATGTAATCCATATTGAATTAATATATTTGTGGTGACCACTGTAGCAATAAGTATAATTTATTGCTATAAATGGGACCATAAATCAATAAATAACAATTGTATCCAATGTTGTGGGGAAAGTAAATATAATAGGATAATGGTTACAATTCCTAAATTAATTAGGATTAATTTTGTACACCCGAATTAGGAAATTTGAATTATAACCACATTTCGACCCGAGGTTAAGCTTTACTTATGGAAGAAGTCTGCCTAAAACCGACTGACAAATCCAGCATCCACAAGTGGTCAGCTTAATATGAAGGGTCTAATGCGTAAATATAAATGTACCAAGGCACGAGGTTAAGTTCAACTTGTGGTAGAAGCCTTTCCGGAACCGATCGACAACTCCAACATCTACAAGTGGTCAACTTAATGTGAGACGTCTGGTTAACAAATAATATATATAACAAGCAACAAATAAATAAATAAATAAATAAATAAGAACAGTAATTATCTGTTAGGGTACAACAAACTAGATACCTTGGGACTGATAAATCTTTGCCTTAGGAAAATATGACCGTTATGGTCATAAAAGGCAATAAACAAAGAAATAAGAAGTAAATGGGTGTAATAAGGGGATTAATGGACATTGATTGTTGTTTAAATATTAAGTCCAATTAGGGAAGTAATAAAATAAATATCCTAGGGTAAGGAGGATATAACTTTCCTTGTTTATATTAATTAATATAGAACTTATAATTAAAAGTAGAGTTGGACTTAGTAGGTTAATGACCTAAAAAAATTATTAACCATCGGGACCCGTGACAATAATAAATCTTATGCATATAATATTTCCGTGGAGAGTAACCAAACGGAAAAGACATAATGACGTAGCCCACTTTATCCCAATAGGGAAAGGAACTAAGGGCTAATGGGTACGAACTTAATAACTTTCGCGTATAGTCCACTTCCCGAGTCTTAAGCAGCTGGGGTCGAAGAGTTCGCCTGGGAGTAAGTCTTTCAGTTTAGGGGTCTTAAATGGTGTAAATTTGTGGGGACTACCCAAACCTAGAAACTAACAACGTTAGATATGGCTACCTACCTTACGGGAAGTAGTAAGCGACTAAGGGGGTTATCCAATAAAGTCAGCTAGAAGGTATAGCGAGTAATAAAATACCATCTCTCACCTTATACAAGGTAAGGGTATATGCGTGAATGAAGAAAACCTTAACTAGTAGGGCCCGTAGTTAGTGCCCTCTGGCTATAAGGATGTTGAACAAATTATCAAGAGGTATTAAGTGACCAATAAGTCCACCGACCAATAAGTCCTCCTAGAGTCCTAAGTGATTGGGAGAATCCACCCTATTTATCATTGATAGTGAGGCGTTAAATAATAAAGGGTAAGTGGATGGAAATGTATATACATATAAACTCCTCAATTAGGGGTACACATCTCTGTCTAATAACCATTTAATTCAGGGTCTAAAGGCTTTCTAAATATGTGCGTAAACATTCTATCTCAGAATTATATCTTGGAATACTACTTTGGGGAAGGGTATTAAGTTCGTGCGTAAACATTTACAAGGTTAGGCTAGAATCACTAACCCTGGTAGGCACACATCTTGGGTTGAACCAAACGAGATGCATTTGTGTATTATAATATGTGTTGTACATTTCCTGTTCACCAGAACTTTGTTGTTCTGACTCCCCTCCTCATTACAACCACCCTGGCTTTTTAGAGAAGGTCGGGTTCTCATATATGTTTTAGCTTGGCTTTCTGTTCTCTTTCTCTCTCATGCTCGGTATTGTCAAGGTGACTTACTTTAAAAAGGTAGTAACTTGAGTTAATACTAGTTTATACTATTTTGTTTCACTGTAAGTTATCTTATCGTACTCTGATTATGCTCATGCCCATTTATTTGCAGGTACCAGATTTACACGCTCCATGCTTGGATGTGTTTGACTTACGATTTTTATCGAAATTTAGGCATAGAAAAGTGTGAGGTGTTACATGTACAATACCCAAATGATTCAAGGATAATTAATAAATACAATGAGTCTTGAATGAATATATACAACAAGTGACTCCAATATCCTAACATAAACTCGTGAATTATCTTCATATAGATAAAGCCAAAGTGATACTAGAGCAAGCTCGGATCTACAGATTTACCTGAAACAATTCCGTCTAACCCGAGTATAAATACACAGATCAGTCTAGCTTAAACATATCAAGATAATAGGATAAACGAAGTATATTTTCATTAAGATAATAATTCCTTTTTGAAAGAAAAGTAATCTCATAATCACAAATAAACTCAAATCATAGAAGAGATGATTCCATTTTATCAGAAAGGGATAATATGAACTCTAAACAACAAAGTTCATAAAATATAAGTTAAAGAGTTTATCTCAGTTTACTTGTGAATACCATGAACACAGGCTTAGCGTTTCCAATAACACGAATTATCTAAATTCTGAAATTAGGGTAATTATAATTTAGTGTCATATAAACATAGGATGGAAGATAGAATTCACAGGAATCACAAGAAATTCGAAAATCACATAACTCAGGAACTCAATTAAGAGTTCAAAACTTATTGAAAAGAAATCGTATATAGATATACAAATCCTCGGATAGCTCTAAGCTGTGAATTTGTCGTAATGAACATCTTCAAAATGTTGAAACCATGTTATGTCACAAAACTCAAAAAATGGAATGGATTTTTGATTCAAATCATCAGATATCTACAAACTCAACAAAACAACATGAATTGGATCCGAAAAGGATACAATGTCCATGACGTGGCTTATACCTTCCTCAAGCAGCTTCGTCATAAAACAAGGTCGCTTACACCTCCTCCGAGCAGTTTCGTCGGCCATGGCAAGGTCGCTGACACCTTTACAAGCAGTTTCACAACTAGGATAAGGTCGCTGACACCTCATAAGCATTTTGGTCACTAAGATAAGGTTGTTGACACCTCACAAATAGTTTCATCACTAGGACAAGTTTGCCGACACCTTGCAACAAATTTTGCCAGTTATCTACAAAATATGTCACAGACTCTCAAATAATAACACTCTTAGTGTAACAGTGCATCACATACCACACGTTCTCACTTATCGATTTACTAACCAATGGTAAATTCCACATTGTAAAAGAAACACAAAAACACATTGGCTTCAATCAATGAGTCTAGAATTAACCGATATAATATATCTTTGTGTCTCATACCACGAGATTTACTACACCGTTTAATCACAGCCTCACCTACTCAAAGGGTGTAAAAACATATGGTTTTATATATAGAAAAATATTTGGTTTGAGAAAAATGTATTTATAAAATGATTCTGAAAACATTTGAAATTTGTATCTTCAAAAACCATTTTATTAGGAAAAATATTTATGGCTTTGAGATTCCTATTAATAAACAAAACCATTGGAAAATTTCTGTCAAAGCCAATTTATAAATATATAAATGTACATACGAGATCACTATAAAAACTAATTTATAAAAACACGTGCACGTGTTTACGAAGTCACCACAAGCACATGAAAATAGCTCATAAAAAAGCCTTATTAAGACCACTAAAAACTCCACTAATCCAAGACACAACTAGGTGATAATTTGGCTTATCCACTAACAAAATTGTGCCATTAAGAACACAAAATATTTACTCTAAGAAACTCCAAAAACCATGCTAAGTACTGTAATAAAAAGTAGGAATGATCACACAAGCAAAATAATTTACCTGGACGAAAATGCTAGTTATGTCGACATAGCCCAAGGTTGTGTCGACGCAGGATGCGCGAATCCACAGTATAAACATCAATCTCGTGTTGAACTTTGGGCACAAATTCAATGATACATAGAGCTAAGATTCCAATCAAATAGACATGCACAAAGGTGGTTAACTCTACTATTGATTGAAGCAACATCACACAAAATCAGCAAAGACAAAAGAAGGAACAAAGCCTCAAAGATCGACCCAGACCAATTTTTCACAAACATGCTAATCTCAAGTTATTGTAACTTAAGTTACAGTCATAGAAACAAAATTTTAATCCTACAAACAAGTTCAAGCTTGAATGCATGAGTGTATCAACTCACCTTCTTTGATTTTGATGATTCTCGGCTCGAATTGGTTGCAAAATGAGAATACTTGAGCATAAAAGGAGAAAGCTGACATGGAACTCCAAAAACAGTTTACTGTTATCTTCTACTTTTGATTCCTTTAAGCTTTGCTGAATGTACCTCCAGCCTAGTATTTGATTTAGGGAGGAGAGAAAGGATTGAAACTCTCTCTTGTGCTACATGCGTTTACCCATGCTATGTTAATTTAAGTCTGCTTAACCCGGCTATTAGGAATTCTCGAAACCCTTCGGACTTCAAGTTTTAGGCTTCGGAAACTCATGACAGCAGCAAGGAACCTACCATTCATCTCATGTGCTACATACATCATGTGAAAGTACTGGGAGCATCAGACGATGTCATGGCTAAGTGCTTCCCATTGTTTCTTTCAGATATCACTGCTATGTAGTTGCGGCAACTGAAATCAGAATCTAACGGTAGTTGGAATATTTTGGAGGAAGGCTTACTAAGAAGTTTAGGCTCCATATCTCTCGACTCAAAAACATAATGACACCCATGACGATTAAGTAGAGGATTAGAGAGACTCTACGGAAATTCTTAGAATGGTTTATTGCGGTAGTAACATTAGTGGATCCATACGACTTGTTTGTGGTTCTTATGGTTGTTGTTTATAGCATACTAGATAACCTTGATTTTAAGATCTCACTAGAAAGGGATTCACAAATGGATCTTAGTGAATTTTACTATGAAGTAAATAGATTTCTACAATAGAAGGATACAAGCGCTGATAGAGAAAGTCTCAAAGTTAATACGGTTAAGGATGGAGGACTGTCCAGATTTGGAAAGGACAAGGATAAAGCTAAAGGAAAAGCATCTATTAGATTTAATAGGAATAATAGCCACAGAAGGGAATCTAAATTCTCTTCGTACAAGGATCTTAATGCATATTTGGAAGTGATTTACTTGGATACTCAAGATATTGCTTTATTCAAAAAGTTAGATAGGAGAGAGCCAATGAAATGTAAAGGGAATCCTTAAACAAGGTTTGTTCCATGACTTAGATAGTCATAGTACAAATGAGTGTCATCATCCTAGGGATATGATCAAAAAACATGTCAAACTTGGAGAGATGGCACAGTACATTTGGAACAGGACCGTGGTAGCGAAACATGCACAATCATTACATCTGTAATATGAGCGAGCCAGGATAGCTCGCATGGGAGAATCATCAATTGATTTGAATTTGGATGGCTAAGTCGGCTAACCCACATACAAGGTTAGGACTTAATCCTTAGGCATGCTCTTTACCCAATGACGAACATCCAACCTCTTTAATTAATAAATTGGTAATAAGAAACAACAAAATTGGCAGATCCATGTACGAGATCAAGATTTAATCCCTAGGTATGCTCTATACCCTACGATAAACTGTTAGTTTTCTTTTGGATTTTTGCAATAAATTAGGATTTTGGAACTTTAGTAAAATCATTTCACTTGTATGGGTCATGCTTGCGTAGCGTGAAATTAGAGATTGAATTTTAGAGCTTTAAAACCCGGTCCCCAAGTTGTATTATGCTTGGGAAGAGCCAGACCATCTTGTCAGGACTCCACAAGGCCACTTGGTTGGTCCTCGAGTATGGACTATGCTCGAGAAGGTTTGAGTTGTTTTGTTTAGATTTAGTGAACCCGCTTGAACATATTTTAGAGGCATTTCATACCTACTTTGGCTAGGTTCGGAATGGCCATAGACTTTTGGATTTCTATCTTGTTTCCTGGGTATGGATATTCTGGTTATGTATTTCTCGGATTTCTCAGGTTTTTTGTATTTCTCATACTATTAAATTTCTTGGATTTTGATAGGGTTTTCTACTAAAATTACGATCTGACATGATCGCAGGATTTATAGACGTCACTTATAATATGATCCGGAGAGATCAAGGGATTCTATCAGGTTTTGGATTTGGTTATAATACGATATGGGGGTGATCGTGGCTTTCCAGATTTCTGGTTTTTGACTATCAGATTTATTATTGCATTCTATGGGATTGGACTTCTCCTGGGTTGCGACTTTTGGATTTTGAATTTCTAGGTCATACAAATCACGTCTTCCATTGAAAGACATATTATAGGGGCAAGTGTTACCCCGCCTTTTTATTAGGTCGTCATGCTTTGGTTTCAGATCATTGGATAGGTCGAGGATGGAGCATGGATGGATATACAGATTCATATGAACTCGGGAACGCTTAGATGAAGCGATGTATCGTGATAGGCTTCATGGCCTCATAATGTTAGAGAGAAATTGAAATTTTGGATGGACATAAGTTAGGTTGGCATTGGGTTCATGGCCTTGGATCGGCCAAGGAACCACAAATCGGAATGATGGGATTGCATTGTCCCTGATCAGCCAATGCACCATGCAGCAGATTGATGCAAGCACTTGAACGCATTTGGATTTTGCAAAGCTTGGATCACTCAATGAATTTGTCTTGCCTGGATTTGTATTTACTCAATATATGACACATTGGATCAAAGTAGAAAAGTATGTATTCGAGTTATTCGAGTTAGATGAAGGCTAAGACTTAGCCTAGATTTAGATCGATCCCTTCAGATCGATGGATCCAAACCCCGGATTGGTATCGATCCAAAGTCGCTTCAGTGGATGATCTGACATATGGCGTGTTGTCTTGGCTTACATTTGGATATTACTTTTTTCTTGGATTTTAGGCCGATCCGAGCTTCTTCGGTGCTATAAATACCTGACCTGGTGGATCATTTGAGGATCTTTTTTTAGACACTTATTGGCTCAATCACGTAGGGACTTTTCCATTGCCAAACTTCAACTTTCTTTTTCTCCATATTCTTGTAACCAAATGAGGACTGTATTATGATCTAACAGTATAAATAATAGATTAGTCTAGGGCTGTCAATTTCCTACCCGACCCGAAACCCGCACGGAAATTAGCAGGTTAACCCAACCCGTTTAGTTTGCGGGTCATTTTCGGGTCAACCCGAATTTGACCCGTTTATAAACGGGTGGGTTTAGGGTTGACCCGCTAACCCGATTTGACTCGCCAAACCCGATTATATATTGTATCTCTTCCATACTATTAGTCTTTTATGTATACTATTAGTGTTAGTCTTTTATGTATGCAGTAATCAGTATGCTCGTATATGTAAGCTGTTATATTTTACCAATTTATTCATATATGTTGTTAGTTATAAATATAACAACTGTATCTCTTCCATACTGGTAGTCTTTAATTTATGCAGTATGGGAATATATACTTATGTATAGAAAATGATTTTTGAATATGGGGATTTCATGCTTTATATATGTGTTGTCTGTTGGTGACTTTGCAACTTGTTGCATGTTGGTGATTATATAACAGTGTGCATGTTGGTGATTTGGCTCATTTGTTGCTTATATTAGTAGGCAATATCTATCAATGGGTCAAAAAGGTAAACCCGACCCAACATGACCCATTTAGTTAAACGGGTTACGCGGGTCGGGTCGGGTCAACCCGTTTATAAACGGGTCGGGTTAGGGTTGGAAAAATATGACCCGTTTAATAAACGGGTTGACCCGACCCGTTTATAAATCAACCCGAACCCGACTTGACCCGACCCGAACCCGACCCGACATGACCCATTGACAGTCCTAAGATTACCTCACAGTGGACGTATGTACATTACCGAACCACTATAAATTTGTGTGTCAATTTACTTTTTACACCCTTTATAATATGCATTATTGCTATTATCTGTGTTGATACCTGATTTTCTGTACTTTGATTGAATTATATGTTAGTAACCACATTTTGGTGTTAACATCATGAATTCCAGAAATTTCCGAAGGAGACCCCAAAAGAGCATCTTAGTGGATTCAATTTCATTCCATACCTTCTTAATATCTCAAACATTTCAGCCAAATTATCCATGTCATTTATCGCCACACGGGACTTTAACAACATATCGTCTATATATAGTTCCACGGTTTTGGCAATTTATGGCTGAAATATCATATTCACAAGTCACTGATAGGTCTCCTTGGCATTGTTAAGTCTGAATGGATCACTCGATAGCTGTACAACCCCAAATAAGCGATAAAACTTGTATTCTCCTGATCTGGCTCGTACAACATGATTTGGTTGTATCCCAAAAAAATAATCGTAAATGACATTAATTTAAGGTAATCACTTCTGAGCAGTGGGAAACTATCTTTGAGACAAGCATTATTTAGATCAGAATAATACATGCAAATTTGGCACTTTCCGTTTAACTTTTGAACAAGAATTGGGTTAGACGCCCAATCTAGGTATGTTGAATCTCTTATAAATCCATTCACCAACAATCAATCCACTTCGTCCTTTAAGGCATCTGATTGTTTCGAGCCCTGAATTCATCTCTTTTGCTTGACCAGAGTGAAGCTGAGGTCAATGTTTAATGCATGTCTCGCTATCTTCAGTGGGATTCCACAAAGTCGACGTAACTCCATGCAAATACATCCAAGTTAGCTCTGAGAAAGGCCATCAGCTCCTCTATATCTTCAAACTAAGTTACGACATGATATTCAACACTTATGATTTTTTTGCCTACAAAATAGGCACGGTAATCTCATATAGTGTCACCCAATTGTCCCCTGCACTATGCTTACTAGAGTCCATAGCTTTATAAGCACGACTATATTACCCGAGGCATGGGTTCTTCTACGATTGCTATAAGATAGGCTCCCGACTGCAGAGGGAGTCCTCCACACTCTTCCCTCTTGGCTTTTCGTAATCCAGTAATACAACATTCACCAGCTATACTTTGGTCTCCTTTCATGGCGCTGATCCCGTTTTCCGTAGGAAATTTCATGATCAAGCACCATAGAGCTAATGCAATCTTGAAATCTGTTAATGTAGGTCTTCCAAGGAAAGCATTGTAAGCTAACATCTCATCAATTATCATGAATATTTGGATTAGCCAGGCCCTTCTTTCTAATTCTTCAAGCTCTACAAGAAAGTCAGATGTCCAGATTAGTTGCTTTGGTTCGCCTACGAGCTCATGGATCTTCAACTGATAAGCATATACATCTTTTATGGAAAGCTTCACTTGTTCGAAAATCCTAAGAAATAAGATGTTTATGTTGGCTCCACATTCAACCAATACTCTTCTAATTTATGCCAACCTTATCCTGACCGTGACAACCATGGGATCGAAGGTTGAAGCTTCAACTCCTTTTTATTCTCTGGCCCTAAACACAATATCATCGTTGAACTTTCTTTTTTTTCTTAGCGAGGCTTACATCCTCGACAATAAGACAAATATCACCCTTTGTGGTTTGTTTTAATGCGCTAGTTGCCTCTCCATTTCTCCTTATTTCTCTAAGTTGGATGAGGTCGGTCAGAAATAGTATTGACGACAAGCTTTCCATTATTCTACCTCCCGGATTGATTACTCGGTCCAAGCTAATTAATCAGAGTATCCTAGTTTCTGTTGTTGGTGAAAGGTCTATCCTTAGCGATTTTTGTGCGTACTGCCGCAACTTGTTCTTCTTGATGAGTTCTTCGATGAGGGTTTTCAAATGGCAGCACTCATCAGTGATGTGTCTCAAGGATTCATGAAATATGCAGTATTTTCCTAATTGTTTTTTCTCCTTTGATGATTTCTAAGGATGGGGTTTCGAGTATCATACTTCATCCTTTGTAGATAGGAAGATATTATATGTGTTGTCAGTTAAAGGAGTGTAGTCTTCTAGATGGAAATACCTGAGGCACCTACTATCTCTTTTGGCCTTTTCCCTTATTTTGGTATCCTCTTTTCACGTTACTTGCTTTTCTAGCACTTCCCCAAATATTCGCTTATTGCTTTGCTCCCTTGGTCCCGACGACGGCACTTCTTCTCGCAACCTCCACTTCTTCCAATCTTATGAACTCATCGGCCTTCTTGTAAAATTTCTCTAATGTGTTTACCTCTTTCATTTTAATCAATCTTCCAAATTCTGTATTTTTGTTGATGGCATGCAACAATGCCTTTATACAATTTTCTAGTATAGATTGTTTACTTCAGCGACTGTTGTGTTAAATCAATTCAAGAAGGGTTTTAGCGACTCCTATAGTCCTGGAGTCGGCCCAAATAGCAACATACATCTTTCACTTTGGTGTGTATAACTTAATCCATTCCTTGAATTTCCTTGCCAACTCCCCAAATCGTGAAATGGACTTAGGTGGAAATTATGTAAACCATAGCAAAGCTATTCTTCAAGATACACAGAGAACTATATGCGCTTCAACTAGCCAGTAACACATTCTTCATTCATACTTTTACATAAATATATTCAAATCTGAAGTCCCATTGTATGTGGACAAAGTGGGAGGATTAAATTTCTTAGGATATTTTGTGTCCTAATTTCCCATGTGAATAGAATCCAACTCGGAGCAAAATCCTAGCCCGCATCGTCATCCTTACAGGCCATGCTCTCCTGTATCAACTTTTTGATCATCCTTGAGATATACTCTTTGCTGGTATGACATTCCACTAGGTGGATATTAGCAGCGTTACCAAGTGTTTGGCCTTCTGAACTATCTCGGTTGAATAATTGAGATTCTAGGCCCTAAGTATTCGGGGAAGCCCCTTCGATGGAAGTTAACACTCGTGAAGGGAGTTAAACTGCTGGCTGGAATGCACTCGGATGGTTTCCTCTTCCTGTATTGGCATCAAAGTTAAGGTTTTCTAACTCTTCATCTTGGTCATCACCTGTGATGACCCCAGACTCCCATAGTACGAAAGCAAGGATAATGATTGGAATATAACACATAAACAATAACAACAAAACAGAAACATAGAATTACAGCAGATAATGTATGTCAAATTACACTGGAAATAATATGTCATCAGAGTTACACAGCATAATAGGATCATACTTAGTACATAATACAGTTTCAACTTAATATAAAATGTCTGCAGCGGAATCAAACATAATATACTAAATGAAGTCTGAACAGCATCATAGAAATGATAGGATCCATCTTCAGCTCCATAGCTATCCAGAATGAACCTGCTAAAACCTGAACATAAGGCTGCCCATGTGGAAAGAGGGCACCCGAGTTTGCAAAGTGAAACAAACAACGAGTCAGTCATGGGACTGGTATGAGAAATCTTACTTAACCTATTTAATAATAAGGCTAATCACAGGACCACACCGCTAATGCGGAACGGGTTTACTCCATTGGATTGTCAGTGCATAAATAAAGTAAATCGCTAAACAATGCAATGCTTATTAGAAAAATGAAACCATTATAAGACTCAAGTCCCATCACACAATGCAACGCAAACCGGAGGATAGAGTTTT
The DNA here is from genome assembly GCA_030737875.1 of Allium sativum. Lineage (NCBI taxonomy): Eukaryota > Viridiplantae > Streptophyta > Magnoliopsida > Asparagales > Amaryllidaceae > Allium > Allium sativum. Next base: position 84,297,334 of record CM060921.1, read on the forward strand.
ACCTTATAATGGTCAAAAATGCTTGATACAATAAAACAGATTTGATATTATTGTTAGTGTATATGTGTTTCAAAACATTTCAATCATAATATATAAATCATAGATGACATAACTACCATATACTATGTCGCCATATATAGGTTTACAATCAAAACCGTATGGGTCGTATTGGAAGTTGGATTTCCATCAAGAACCAAGGCAAGGGATCGTCCTTACCGAATTCGAGACAATCTAGCCTACTACGTCTCAGGATTCAGCCGCAACTGCACCTAGGAGCACCGGGCCTATCCACAACTAACGTTAGTGGATTATATATAATTCCTGAACAATAAGTCTCCCCGCCCTATGGGGCATAAATAAAGAACCACTAGGGACTCAAATCCGAGGTACCTCTCTTTCCATCATCCACATAAGTAAAATGTCTGGGCTCCATATCATGACACCACTTCTAGCTAGAAAGAAACGTATGTTCTCCCTGGATCCTTCTCCCATTTCTGGTTCATACCCAGGTGTGAGGCTCGCGAAGTAACGCTATACACAAAGCTATGCTAAATAAAGTTGTGCTTTGATCATCAACCACAAGACTCTACTTTTCAACAATAAGCCTTAATCTTTTGCATCTTGGCATGCCACACTGGCAATTCATGCCATGCGACTGATGTCTACCAATATATAACCTCTGAGCTCGTACGTCTTAGAGAAGGGTGTTAAGTAAGAGAATAAATTCTCCACCACCAAACAAATATATATTAAATAGAAATCAATCAGCACAGAATAAAATCCAATGTCAGACATACATCCATTTACAAGTCCATTCTGGGTCTGAACGAAACCGGAGACACCTTATTCCTTGTTCCATATGTCCAATACAGAAGAGAGGCTCTCACATATCCGGACGATCAACAAGTATATCCTGACAACTACCACTGTAACCCTTTCAATGCAGCAACTCCAATCAAAGGCACTAGTAGTCATCCATTCGATGTGAAGATCGTCGGTCTTCAATCACCGTCTTCAAATCTTCAACTTTCAATCGTCGTATAATTATTTGAAATGATATTTAACTCGGCCTTTTCAAATAATTGTCGAATATATATGATTTAAATCGGTTCTTTTCATTCCATATCGTTGATAATATTTTATAACGATTTATCGCTATTTTTATTTATTTAAAAATAGCAATATTTAATTTGAGGACGCTTCGGGTCATTACATGGCCCTGGCGCTGTTTTCATCAAAATTTGATTTACATATTTCTCAAAATCTAACCGTTGGATCTTAGCAAATTTTATATCGTTGGAAAGATCTTTCCAAAGCGAACCCAACGGTTCTAGTTTTGGGAAAAATCCGACGGTCGGATTTCTCGGTATAATCGTTTGAAGTTACAATTCCAAATCGCGAAATGCAGCTGCGCGATTCGTTTTATTTTAATATATATATATATATATATATATATATATATATATATTCGTTCGACGATTTCAAACCATTTTCATTTCAACATTAATTTCTTTTATGTGAAATCACATATTACATTAAAATGTAATTTTTAATGTTATACACATTTTCATGAAATCATAATCTTTTTATATGAATCCTCTTTACATTAAAAATGTAAATTTTTAATGTTTAACTCTTTCATTTCAAAAATGAATATTTCTAATGATTCATACTTTACATTAAAAATGTGATATTTGGTAATGGTTCGTACTTTACATTAAAAATGTGATTTTTAATGTAAGAACATTTTTATCAAAATGAATATTGTAAATGAATCATTATTTACATTAAAAATATGATTTCTAATGTTACAACATAATTCCAAACCATAAATCTCGAATCTTTTTATATGATTAATCTATACATTAAAAATGAAATATTTTTAATGTAAACACAATTTTATGCAACTTAAATCTTTTTAAAACATTCCATCTTACATAAAATAAAATGTAATCTTTTTAATCATTCATTTATTACATTAAAAATGTAACTTCTTTTACTTCATTCTTTTCTTACATTGAAAAATGCAACTTTTCTTATGTAATCTTTTCTTGCATTAAAAATGTGAAATTTCTTATGTAATCTTTTCTTACATTAAAAATGTAAAATTTCTTATGTAGTCTTTTCTTACATTAAAAATGTGAAATTTTTTATGTAATCTTTTCTTACATTAAAAATGTAAAATTTCTTATGTAAACACATTCTATATATATAACAATGGTCATTTTTAAGTTTCATTTACAATAAAATGTAAACTTCAAAGAAAAGACATTTTATATAACAATGGACATTTTTAATGTTTTATTTACATTAAAAATGTAAATTTCAAAGAAAACATATTTTATATAACAATGGACATTTTTAATGTTTCATTTACATTAAAATTGTAAATTTCAAAGAAAACATATTTTATATAACAATGGAAATTTTTAATGTCTCATTTACATTAAAAATGTAAATTTCAAAGAAAACATATTTTATATAACAATGGACATTTTTAAATGTTTCATTTACAATAAAAATGTAAATTCCAATGGCAATACATTTTTATTTATCAATGTTTAATGTTGTATATACATTAAAAATGTAAATTGCAATGTTAATACATTTTTATTTTCAAAATGTTTATTTTTAATGTTGCATTTACATTAAAAATGTAAAATGCAATGTTAATACATTTTTATTTTTAAAATGTTTATTTTTAATGTTGCATTTACATTAAAAATGTAAAATGCAATGTCAATACATTTTTATTTTCAAAATGTTTTTTTAATGTTGCGTTTACATTAAAAATGTAAAATGCAATGTCAATACATTTTTATTTTCAAAATGTTTATTTTTAATGTTGCATTTACATTAAAAATGTAAAATGCAATGTCAATACATTTTTATTTTCAAAATGTTTATTTTAATGTTGCATTTACATTAAAAATGTAAAATGCAATGTAAATACATTTTATATCACAATGTTTATTTTTAATGTTTTATTTACATTAAAAATGTAAATTTCAAATGTAAATACATTTTTATTTAACAAATGACCTTTTTTGATTTACAACAAAAATATGAATTTTATGTTGACATATAATGATCCTTTTCATATTCATATATAAATAAATATATATATATATTAAAAATCTAATTTCCTTATTATTCAAACAATTAATATATAATAACATGAATATTTTATAACACAAGAATATTTCAGAAAATTTCGATAGCATAACGGCAGGGTAATTAAAACCGACACCGTCCCTAGTATGGCTCCTTGCGCTACCTTAGGCCTCGCGGCGTTTACAAGGGGTTTAATTTCCTAATACATTTTTTTCTAGGCATTCTATTGGCACAATATCAACCAATTTCGTTTTCAACCACAATCAATCACCAAAAATCAACCAATTCCACATCACAATACAATCAAGTCGTCCATGGTCTGTGGACGACGGGTGTCGGGAGTTTCTAAACTACGTCTGTAACCTAATATAATTTTATTTATTTAATTTGGATTCAAAAATCTCACTTTGCTTTTTATTTCTTCTAAAATTGTAGAATGCTACAAAAAATCTGCGGTCTCTTTTGAAATGTAGATCTCGAATTTATGGTTCCAATGTTTCTTGTTTCATCGAATTTCGTTATCGTATGACAAAGATATGATTTTACGAAGGTTGTAAACAATTTAAATAAAATAATTAAATTAATTAAATAATAAAATAACCTTCTTCTATACTCAGATTATACAGCCGACACTTTTCAGAAATCTTCAAAATTAGGTCTTCAATTTCTAATCAAATCGTGGAGCTAGAGTCTGATCAGGTTGCGCGACGTGGAGGAGCTAGGTAGGGAGCGCCTGCGCGCGGTGGTGGGCCCCACTTCGATCGTTGGCCGTGATCACGGCGGCGACGGGAAGCTGATGACTTCGGGATGGAAATTCTCCTTCTACGCTCAATGATAAATTCCAAAATTTATATGAATTTGAAGCTCAGAAAATTCTCTAATGAATTCCCTAAAGAACCATGGATTTTTATTGTGTGGATTCGAATTTATTTGAGGGGGAATGTTCGAGCTACAGCCGCCATCGATTTGGAGGTGATGAGGGTTTTAACAGATACGACAAAGAAGATTTCTTATTTTAATATATATATATTATTTAATATAATTTTAATTTATAAATTATTTGTTTGTTGGACCGGACTCCAAACGAGGCCCAACGGTTGTTGCTCCCAGCTAATTACCCCTGTTCTGGACATAATGGGATATATCCCGTAAGCCAATTCAATTGTTTCGATAGGTTTTTCTTTAAATTTAAATATAAAACGTTTAATTATTTAATTCGATTATACATTTTAATTTATCGGGGCCACATACTGACTCCAAAAATTCCCAAAAAATAAATCTAGCTATGTTTTGATGATACGGTCCTAACAAATTAATTTCGTCGAATTTGGAGACCGTTTGAAAAATGGCCATTTTCTGGTCGATCGAAATTGACTAAAATTGATAAAACACATTTTCATTTGCCACACTCACGTATTAATTCCAAAAATTATGAAAATTGGAATCCTACAATAATTTGACATTCCGGATCCAACTGGGGTCGTTTCATCAAAAACGGAGGTCGTTTGCAAAATGACTATTTATACGGGCTATATATTATATTAAATTCCATAGCGACTATTCTGAAAATTCAATTGACCATAACTTTTTATTCCCACTGTGAAATTTCAATTTTTCAGATTCGTTGGAAAGATATTTTTAAACAGATTCTAATATTTTTGGTTTCACTAAAATCCAATTTGTTTGGAATCCTGTACATTCAGTCAAAGTTCAAATTCAAAATTTCAAACTGCCGCGCTATTTCTAACTCCTTTAATAATTAAAATAAATATATTCGTTCAAACTTTGATTTAAATAAATTTTTAATCATTATTATTTAAAATAAATTATATTAACTATTCAAAATTCAATAAAATAGCCAAAATAAATTTTTTAAATTAGTTCTGATTTTCCGGGTTGTTACAATCTCTCGATATAGACAATCTATCCAAATTCTGTGCAGGATCCGCATGTAGATTTGGGTCAGTTTCCATGTTCAAATTTGTAGGGAGCGTAGTCCCATTCCCTTCTGCTATGGTCTGGTTCACGTCTGTAACATGCACTTTCTGCATATTATTTTGGTTTCCACTTCGCCTACCAGAAGTAGTAGAATGTGCATTTTCTTCCAATCCACTCTATTAATTAGTCCCAAGGTTAGTTCTAGGTGGAAGCGCAAGTAGAGCATCCATAAATGCCTTGTTAGCGGTCTCTATACGCTAGTTCACGCACTCTTCTACTTTATCTAGCTCTGTTCGGGTAATGACATCATCTTTAGGGAAACTTCCGTTCTGATCGCTAACTTTCCTTTTAGCATAAGTGGCATTAGCATTCCCTTTCAAAAACTCGGATGCACCACCAGACTTGATATTCTTCTTCCTTACTATTTTCTCTCAACTTGCATACTTTTTCATAACTCTGGCAATAGATCTGTCTACTAGACCTTCAACGTCTACCGTAGATAGTCCAAATCTTCTCCTTGGTTCAACTTTCAATGAGAGCACCAAATGTTAACACTAAAAATGACACTAACAACGAAGTAGTATGAAAACACTAGCTCTTTTGGGCAAATAACACAGATTCAAGACATAATGCCAATAAAATGGAAAAGTAAGAAATAAAGAAGCACAAATAGAAAGAAACACAATATTTTATAGTGGTTCAGCCATTAATGAGGACTACATCCACTTTCAATAGATTAATTATGCTCTCCACGCCAATTACAATAGTTCTGAGTACAAATACTAGAAAGATTCTCCAAAATAGGGGAAATAAGGGTCATAATTGCAATGACATATTGGGTAGTGTTAAATCCGTTATAAAGTGTGGTCTAAAAAACATGTTTTATTGCATACAAGAGTGATAGATCATTATATTTACAAAGCAATGGACCGTGAGTGATGTTTTAATACGGATTGGGCACAAGTTAAATGATGGACTGGGCATAAATTTCGTATATGGATCCAACATTTATTTTATGATGGATCGGGAACATGTTTAAGTGCTTGGATCGAGCAATACTTATACGTGGATCAGTCAGTATTTGTATATGCGGTGCATCTTCACGCATATCATTCACGTGGAATATTTTTATTCAACATAAACAATGGACTGCAGGCATGAAGCTTGCTTATGAATCAATAGTTCATAAATACGACGCATGGAGTACACATGGGTAAAAATATTGTATATACATAAACACGTGTAAAGTGGAAAAGCATGCATGTATTACAAATGTTGATTATTTGCCAATTGATATGCAGAGACGCTGGGCACAAAAATGTGCATGGATCGGGATAATGTTTTGATTGTCAAGATATATAAGGTGTTCATGTAGCTTTATGGTTTAAAAGTAAGCACATGGCTCAGCTTGCAAACAAAAGGCAGTGGCATTTATACAAATCAATGGGTCGGTTACAGTGCTAAAGACATGGATCGAGTAGTAGATTGCTCCATGGGTCGGTCACTACACACGTGGGATGGATCATCAACCTGTTCATGGATCAGTATTTGTAAATGATATGGGTCGGTTGTAAGTCATAACACAGTGGCAGTGATGTAAATATATCGATCGGTCACATTTATACAACAATGGATCAGACATACTTTTTATATGGCTCCGCAGTTTATACAAATGGGTTGGTGGTAAACAACATAAGTATGGATTGGTCATATATGATAATAAATGGACTCGACACTATGTGATGGATCGGTTAACTTATATCAAATTATAAACGTTGGGCCATAAATTGATTAAAAGGACATGGCACGTGGTGAAGCATTATTAACATCATGACACAAAATTTGTTTCGCCGGCTTATATATATTAAACACACGTCAGTATGAGTTGCTGTATCAAACAATGGATCGGATGATTTATATAAGTTGGCAATGGCATTTCAGTAAATATCATGGATCAGTATAGATGAGGATTGCATGGATCGGTATAAAATAGGGAATGGCCTGGAGTGAAAAAATATGTGCATGGATCGGTCAATCCGATCCATAGCCTTCACACCGCTCACATTATTTACAAATTTGCCACTCCATTCGAACTCCATCTATAAATACCCCGTCTCCGCACACATTTAGGGGACAAAATTTTCTCTCCACGAAGTGATGCCGAACTCATTTCTCAACTATTCTAAAACACTCCTACCTCCACTAAAGTTCGTCCAAGCTTAGATTCAACATCTCAACCACCATGAAATCATCGAAGATTGTCTAAGTGTACAAATTGTTGAAGATCTACTCCACAACCGAAGAGATCTCATCATTTCCATGGTGAAATTGAGTGAATAAAGTGATTAAAGAGAGGATATAGGAGAAAATGATTGTAAAGAGAGAAAATGAGTGAAGTTAGAGAAATTATGTACCTTGTAAATTCAAAGTGATAAAGAAAACTCTCTTCAAAGTGGACGTAGGCCAATTCTAGGCCGAACCACTATAAATCTCATTGTTTTTACTTGCTTTGTATGTTTGTGGCTACCACTTTTCTATATCTAAATTGTTTGTGAAGTGTTGAATTACACCTTGGGGTGTTAGTGCCATTTTTAGCATTAACATTTTTAGCACCTACCATGGGACCACAACCATATCCTAAAAGGTCAAGTGCCTTGTGTGAGATTTCAAAGTTGAGAGCTTGTTTTTTATGATAGATTTTCAATACCTAAAATCCAAGCCAGTCGTGATATTTTCTTCAAAGTTCAAGTGTTTTTCTGAGAAAATGCCACCGAAGAAAATGACTAGAAAATCCATAAGAGCTTCGGGCTCGGCGAATGTCGTGGATAATCATACTACCCTACAAACTAATGTTCATGAAGTTGGCCAATCCTCGGGAGCAGAGGCTAGTGTGACTAGAAATGATTTGAATGAAGTCGTTGCCAGGTTGACTCAACAAATGGAGATCTCAAATAAAGCTACGATGGGTAGAGTAGAAGCTCTTTTCGCTACTCAAACCACTACGGCAAAAGGCGAATGTCTATGTCAACCTTGCGGATAATGCCAATTCTTCCTCTTTAAGTACCAATCATAATCGTTCAGCTCAAGAGAACGATGAGTTGGATAATGGAAAAAATGAAGAATCTAAACCAATTGCTAAGGACTGTTCCGCGGGAGGGACTTCTCGAATCGTGGTTAGTCCCACCAATGGGACACCTCCTCAAGAAGGAGGTCTAGGGCCCTGGATCCAGAATCGTGATCGTTTTCTCAACCAAACATCCGATAAAGGTGATGGCACCTGCTCCGTGAGTCAACATGGTGAAGAAGAACGTCTTTTAGACATGGTGAGGAAGATCACGCAAGAGAATATGGAAAGAAATGATCACGAGGAAGAGTGGGAATTCGCCCTAAGTAAGACTCCTCCCACCGATAAAATTCATAAGACTAAGTTCCTGAAAAGGTTTAATCCACTAACGATTTCAGCTTATGGTGGGACTGGTGATCCCAATTTGTTCTTGTACAAATACGATAAACTCATGGATGGTGCATGAGCTACTGATGAGATCAAATGTGTAACACCCCGCAATTTTAAATAACATTATAATGATGAACTAAAGAATACTTAGTTAAATAATGGGAATTAAGCAAAGCGGAAAGTACCATTGCGTTCGTCTCGGAATTCTACTTAAGATAGACTCCGAGTTTGCGTAAAACGGACATCATATGAAGAAGTTATTAAGCTTTGAAGTATGTATACATATAAGAGAAATATATATACACACACACACACACAAAACCAGTCTAGAAATCAAAATCAAAGAGCGGGAAGACATGCAGGAAATCGACCCATTGGTCGACCCATACAAGGGGTGTCGACTCTAGGGTCGACCTCGGGGTCGACCCCCACCCCGATCCGGGGCAGATCCATTCTTTGAACCTGGACTTGTTTCTTAACCTGATTCGTTGGCTTAAGGCTATATATAGGACCACATTTCTATTGATTTATTCATCAAAAATAGAGACAACGAGATGCTGCCCCAACTTAGATTGAATTAGCCTATTCTTCTACAATGACAGCTTATACGTATTCAAGAATCTCTGCTACAACATCAACACTTTTTTCTGAGTTCTTTAGATCCAGTCCCTGTGAGTTTATGTTGCTTTAGATATAAACATTTAATAAGTAATCCTGACATGTTTATAAGTTTGGAACTAAACCTATGCATGTTAATAACCTGAATCATAACTAAACAGATCTGCCATTACTTGTACACCTAATCTACTGTTTTATCATGCAATATTATGCCCATTTCTGTTATCGCATGCCTATTCTGTCATTATGCCTAATTTTGTTATCATATGCCTGTTTTGTTATTATGCCTACTTCTGTTCTCTTCTCTCCCTCCTTCCCTTTTTATTTTTATAGCTAGGCTACCTTCGAGCCTAGACCTATCGCTGAAATATGCGAACAGACGAAATTGGGAACCGTTGGGAAAGATATATTTGGGAATAACTTGTATTGTAAAACTTGATTGGGATTTGGGGGAATAACCTATACCGTGATCTAAGACTTTAATTTAGGGCATATCGTACATGATGATTTATGACTTGAAGGTAGGGGCATGAAAAACCTATGATGAATATGAAAAATAGTTTAAGAATGAATATGCCTAAATTTACAGTAAATAGAAACTGTAACCGCACTTAGACACGAGGTTAGATTACACTTGTAGTAGAAGTCTACCCGGAACCGCACGGCAAATCCAGCATCCATGAGTGTCTAATTTAATGTGAGGGGTTTAGTGCATAAATGTACATTTAATAGTGCTAAGACACGAGGTTAAGTCCAACTTGTGGTAGAAGTCTGCTCGGAGCCGCCCGACATATCTAGTATCCACAAGTGGTCGACTTAATGTGAGAGGTATGGTGCATTAACATGCATGAACGGGAAATGACGATAACCTGTTAACTTGTAATACTTAACCTGTTTGAATCTGTGGGGGTTATATGAACCTGTCAAATTGTGTAAGGGTTAAGTAAGCTTGTTTGAATAAATGAGGGGTTAAGTAAATCTGTCAAATCTGTGGGGGGGTTATACGAACCGACAAACTTAACCTATTTTATATGTTGGGGTTATGCGGGCTAGTAAATCTTTTAGGCATAACCTGTCAAAATCCTAGTAGTGGGGATGCAAGCCTAGGGGGTGGCTTGTATCATCTGTTGTTTAGGACCCATATTAGTCAATAATGCATATTAGTATCCAAAGGGGGACCCCGAATTAGGTAGGGGTCAGGGCACGCTTACATAGCTGATTATAAGAGGTTCATATGGGTGGAGGTGTCTGATGGCGCATTCCGACGAAGTCATGTGTGTGCATGGATCCACTTGCTTGGGAAAATAAGATGCTATAACACCAGTAGATATGGATGTGCCTATCGAGAAAAAGGGGTTGCCACTTTAGGAAGTGATACATCCTATTATGGGGCCAGCACAAGGTACCTACGGGATAGGGAGCCGATCGATTGGGGGTGGTAATTAGGGTATATCTAGTCCTGCCTGTTTAGGAGCACGTTATTATCGTTTGGTGTAACACCCATTATTTATGTGGGGCTGCCTATTATTATCGTTAGTGGTAAAACCCGTCACTAGAAGTACACCTAAGTAAGTACACCTAAGTCTACCATTTTGTTTCTATTGGGATCACTCTGTTTCTGTTATACTAGTATTGGTGCAGAAAAAAGTATTTGGGAAGCGTAATCTATTATGTTCTATTTATTTTGCTTATCCTGCTCAGTCTGTTATACCTGTCTTATGATACTGTTATCTCACTCATCTAGTTTATATGCCTGTTATGATGTTTTTACTTATTTATATGCTAAAAGTAACTGGACTCGACAGACTTTATGTCTGACCCATTTTGTTTCCGTTTCTCTCTCTTCCTTTCCCCCAGGTTCTCAGGTTGGGAATCTCAGGCTTGATTGGGATTCTCTCTTCTGTTTCCACTTGGAGATGCTTAGATGTACCGCTTTGATTACCTGTTTATCTTGCTATCGCCATTTTTGGGGACTGTGATTTTATGTTACTGTACTCTGATGATTTTAGTACAAGGCAGATATTTCAATTTGATGTAATGGGTTTTCTGTATTTCAGACTTATGTTGTAACTGGATTTTGGACCACGTTCTGCTTGAAGAATAAAGTTTTAAATCCCGCTGTTATTTTATATCTGTCTTGTGATGTTTCTATTTTTGTTTTCCTATAACGCTTCACGGAACTTAATGCATTCTGTTAAAGAGTGACATTAACAGATGTAGGGTGTCACATTTGGTATCAGAGCTGAAGGTTACAATATTAGATAAAAGATTTAGAAAATTGTTTTCAAAAGAAAGCATTTTCAAAGAAAATTCTATTTTGAAAAACATATTCCCTAAATCCATATGAAATGTCTTTTGATTCTCTGTTTGATCCCTTTTCCTTTTCTTTTCAGCATGTCTGGGGAACCGAATATTCCCGAGGATGTTCAGATACCGGCTTAGTTCCATAGGTATCTTGAGGCTACGACGCCTACCAAAGGCCAAGCAGACGCCCCTCCCCCAGCTGCTGTCGCTCTTCCTCCTCCTCCTCCGCGAGTAGATAATTTCTCCAAGATATGCAAGGATTTCTATGTGATGGGAGGAAAGCCTTTCCGAGGAACTGAGACTTTTGTAGAAGCCAGGAATTGGCTTAAGGAGACGGAGGATTTGTTTGGGATTTTTGAGGTTGACGACCATAGGAAGATTCAGTTGGCCGTTTGGCAGCTAAAAGATGAGGCTTCACTCTGGTGGGAAGTGACGCAAGCAGGACATCTAGTTGAGACTTGGGATGATTTCTGACACAGATTTGAGATGAAGTTTCTTTCTCAAGACGAAGAGAGTATGCAAATGGAATGGTTTTCGGCACTTAAGCAAGGACGCATGTATGCCAAAGAGTATGTCAATAATTTCAATCAATTGGCAGGGTTTGGAGCTAGTAAATACCTCGCACAAGAAACTTTGAGGTTTCCAAGAGGGCTTAATGAACCCCTCCATGGATTGGCTATGTCTCATATTCCGATGAGGGCAACTTTCGAGAAACTCGTTGATATGGCATTAATGCACGAAGAAGATAAAGGCAAAAAGAAAGAGGCTAAGATTGATGAGACAGAAAACAAGAAAGTGTGGCCAAGAAAGAACAACAATGCAAAAGAAGGGCAAAAAGAACGACAAAGCCTGAGACAAGAGGAAATGTCATAGTTGTGGACGCGTGGGTCATTTGAGAAAAGAGTGCCGACAAAGGAAGAATGCTTATTTCCATTGTGGTGAGGTCGGACACTATACTAAGGAGTGCCAGAAGAAGTAAGGGCAGGGCTAAAGGGAAGGATCTTCTGGAGGGCAGGTGCATGCTCTCGTGGCCGATGTACCAGATAGAGGTAGGAAAGTTTCTGCTGAAGGTTTGATTTCTCTTTCCGATCATCCCATTGGAACTCTTGTTTATTTTGGTGCTTCACATTCTTTTATATCTGATTCTATGGTTGAGTCTCTGCATCTTAGCACTAGTATGGTTTTGGATCCCATTGTTGTCTCAAACCCCATTGGGGGCATAGCTCATCTGTCTGTGATTTGTCGAGGTTTGAGGATATTTTTATTCGGCGTCGAGTTTGAGTGCGACGCATATGTGCTTGGTTTCATGGGCGATGGTTTGATTTTAGGGATGGATTGGCTAGCCATGTATGGTGCCATTCTGGATTGTGAGAGGTGGGCCGTTAGACTTTTGACTTGCCATGGGAGGACTCTCGAGATTTCTTGTGACCCTAAGGTGTTTGTCATGCTTAGTTTCCTAGAATCACTTGATGCTTCTGTCGATGATTTACTATCCGTACCAGTAGTCTGTGAGTATCCTGATGTTTTTGAGGAGGTTCGAGGTTTGCCTTCAAGGCGCGAGATTGATTTCCGCATATACTTGGTGGACAATGCAAAGCCTGTTACATTGCCTATGCGTCATATGGCTCCGAGAGAAAGGATTGAACTCAGCAAGCAAGTTGGGGAGCTACTTGAAAAAGGATTTATTAGGCGAAGCATATCAGAATGGGGTGCTCTAGTCGTTTTTGCGACTAAGGAAGATGGCTCGCTTCTCTTATGTGTGGATTACAGAGAGTTGAATAAGCTCACTAAGAAGAATAGGTACCCACTTCCGAGGATAGATGATCTGTTTGACCAGCTTATTGGTACATCTGTTTTCTCCCAATTAGACTTGACCATAGGGTTTCATCAGTTGAGGGTGGCCGAGGAAAGTATAAACAAGACCGCTTTTAGAACTCCATTTTGTTTCTTCGAGTGGCCCGTCATGCCTTTTGGATTGACGAATGCACCCACCTATTTTGTGGATCTGATGAGTGGGGGTGTTTTGGGAGTTTCTAAATAAATTCATTGTGGTCTTTGTTGATGATATCTTGATTTTCTCGAAGAATGAAGAACAACATGCCCTACATTTAAGGGATGTTTTGAAGACCCTCCGAGCGCATTAGCTTTAAGGCAAAATTCTCCAAATGTCATTTTTGGGGAAAGGAAGTGATATTTCTAGGGCATGTGGTCTCCAAGGATGGGATAGTAGTGGATCCTAGGAAAGTAATTGCAGCTCAAGATTGGAAGATTCCAAAGAATGCAACGGAGATGAGGAGTTTTCTTGGTTTAGCGGGCTATTATAGAAAGTTCATTAAGGATTTCGCAAAGATATCAGCCCCACTCACTTGACAAACATAGAAGAATTTGACCTTTTCTTGGGATATTGATTGTGAGGATGCTTTTCAGCAATTGAAGAGGGCTCTGACAACAACCCAAGTCTTGACTTTGCCTGATGGGAGAAAGTGTTCATAGTATACACTAATGCATGTGGCACAGGGCTTGGTGCTATTTTGATGCAAGAGGGAAGGGTAGTATGTTACGGTGGAAGATAGTTGAGAGTTCATGAGAACTACCCTACCCATGACTTAGAGTTGGTTGCCATAGTATTCGCGCTTAAGACTTGGCGTCATTGTCTACTTGGAGAGAAGTTCGAGTCGTATACCGATCATAAATCTCTCAAGTATTTGTTCTCGCAGAAGGATCTCAATTTGAGGCAACATAGATGGATGGTATTCTTAACATCCTATGACTTTAAAATTTCTTATATCCATGGCAAGGGTAATGTGGTGGCGGATGCGCTGAGTAGGCAGAGGATGACTTTGAGTCCACTGTTCATAGAGAGGCGGAGCTTGGAGTATATATCGACGTTTGATTTTAGGTTGTCTATGGTTCTTATACCTGCTTTATTGGCATCCTTAGAGGTGCAACCTACTCATATGGATAGGAACTTCACAGCGAGAGGACTCACAGTTAGCAGACATCTTGGATAGGCTCAATAGAGGGGAGACTTCTAGTCACCTCAGTAGACATTCCATGGATGATAGAGGGAGGTTACGACGAGATCGAAGGCTTTGTGTTCCCCGCGTTGGGAGTCTGTTGATGACAATCCTTGAGGAAGCCCATCATTCTTGGATGACTATCCATCCAGATGATGTTAAGATGACAGAGATATGAAGAGGGTTTTCTTTTGGGCTGGGATGAAGAAGGATGCAGCAGAGTTTGTTTCTCGATGTTTGATTTGCCAATAAGTCAAAGCTGTCCCGGTGGTTTACTTCATCCTTTGGAGGTCCCACGGTGGAAGTGGGAGAGAATCTCTATAGATTTCTTTGGCGGTTTTCCTAGATCGAAGAAAGGCAACACCAGTATTTGGTTTATAGTTGACAGGCTTACTAAGAGCACTCATTTCATTCCTATTAAGAGTAAGAGAACGACAGCATGGTTGGCAGCAGTTTATCTTCGTGAGATAGTCCGTTTACATGGAGTACCTTCCAGTATAGCGAGTGATCGTGACCCTATATTCACCAGTGAGTTTTGGAGGAGCTTGCAGGAGGCATTAGGTGCACATTTATGTTTGAGCACCTTTTATCACCCTCGGATTGACGGGCAGACTGAGAGGGTGAACAGAGTTCTTGAAGATAATCTGAGGCTGTGTATCCTAAACTTCGGAGGGACTTGGGAAGATCATCTTGCTTTAGTAGAGTTCGCCTACAACAATAGTTATCAAGCTAGTATTGGAATGGCACCCTTGGAGGCATTGTATGGACGACCATGTAGATCACCGACTTGTTGGTGGGAGTTTACATATAGGCTTCTACTTGGACCTGAGATGATTAGAGAAACTTCAGAGAAGATTGATCTTATCCGTAGATGCATGAAGATAGCTCAGGACAGGAAGAAGTCCTACACAGATAAGAGAAGGACTGATATTAAGTTTGAGGTGAGAGACATGGTTTTCATCAAGGTATCACCGTTGAGGAATGTGGTTCGCTTTGGATCTTTAGGGAAATTGGCACACCAAGGTTTGTAGGGCCATTTCCCATAATAAAAAGGATTGGCCACATGGCCTATAGGGTGAAGCTACCAGAGATGTTGGTGGATGTTCAAGATGTTTTCCACGTTTCTCATTTGCGGAAGTGTCTGCACGATACAACAGTGGTATATGAGCCGAGTATGCTTGAGGAAATAGAGGTGGAACGGGAGGCAATAGTTAGACGAGTTCCTACCCATATTCTTGGATCAGAGGATAAGAAGCTATGCAACTGAGAGGTCAAGTTGATGAAATTTCAATGTGGAGAAGACTGTGAAGATGCAACTTGGGAGACTGAAGACAAGATTCGCACTTCGTACCCTTTTCTTTTCAAGGGTATGTTCTTGACTTCTTTTTCCAAAGCTGTTATTCGTACTTGTTTCTGTCATTAAGTATATACTATCGATCGAATCTTCGACCTTTAGGAAAAAAACCAATGGATGTAAACATGTGTGTGAGACATGTTATGTTTGATGGATGCAAGTGTTTGCTAGTGGTTGCTCGTGGATGCATATACACACACACTAGTCACTAGATTCGCTCAATCACTCTCATACTGCATATGGATGCATGTGCATTTTAAAATTTTATATGGATGGAAATGGGTGTATCATCACATGAAAGTTGCATTTGGATGGATGATTGTGCATGCATATAGCATTTACATGATATACTAGGACTATTTGTATACATGTTGGATTCATGGCACTGACATACATTGCATTAAGGAGGTCAGCTGAATCAGTAGACCGCCTGATCTTTCGCATTAGTATAGAGACTTATACACACACCTTTGCATATGTTCATATAAGCATTAGAAATATTTTAAGGATAATGGATGTCTGTGATGTGTGGATGATGGATGTTAGGGTATACATTCTTCTTAACTTGGAGATTTCGGGGACGAAATCCTTTAAGTAGGGAAGAATGTAACACCCCGTAATTTTAAAGAACATTATAATGATAAACTAAAGAATACTTAGTTAAACATTGGGAATTAAGTAAAACGGACTGTACCATTGCGTTCGTCTCGGAATTCTACTTAAGATAGACTTCGAGTTTGCGTAAAATGGACATTGTATGAAGAAGTTATTAAGCTATGAAGTTTGTATACATATAATATATATATATATAAGCAGTCCAGAAATCAAAATCGAAGAGCAAGAAGACACGCAGGAAATCAACCCATTGGGGGTCGACCCATGCCCCATGGGGGTCAACCCTAGTGTCGACCCACAAAAGGGAGTGTCGACCCTAGGGTCGACCCCGGGGTCGACCCACCCAGATCCGAGGAAGATCCATTCTCTGAACCTGGACTCGTTTCTTGACCTGATTCGTTGGCTTGAGGCTATATACAGGACCTCATTTATATTGTTTTATTCATCAAAAACAATAGAGACAACGAGATGCTGCCCCAACTCAGATTGAATTAGCCTATTCTTCTACAATAACAGCTAATACGTATTCAAGAATCTCTGCTACAACATCAACATTCTTTTCTCAATTCTTTAGATCTAGTCCCTGTGAGTTTATGTTGCTTTTAGATATAAGCATTTAATAAGTAATCCTGACATGTTTATAAGTTTGGATCTAAACCTATGCCTGTTAATAACCTGAATCATAACTAAACAGATCTGCCATTACTTGTACACCTGATCTACTGTTCGGTCCTTTCATGCCTATCATGCTATTATGCCCATTTCTGTTATCACATGCCTATTCTATCATTATGCCTATTTCTGTTATCATATACCTGCTTTGTTATTATGCCTATTTCTGTTCTCTTCTCTCCCTCCTTCCCTATTTATTTTTATAGCCAGGCTACCTTCGAGCCTAGGCCTATGGATGAAATATGCGAACAGACGAAACTGGGAATCATTGGGAAAGATAAATTAGGGCATAGCTTGTATTGTAAAACATGATTGGGATGTGAGAGTATAACATATACCGTGATCTAAGACTTTAATTTGGAGCATATCGTACATGATGATTTATGACTTGAGGGTAGGGGTATGAAAAACCTATGATGAATATGAATAATAGTTAAGAATGAATATGCCTAAATTTACAGTAAATAGAAACTGTAACCGCACTTAGACACGAGGTTAGATTACACTTGTGGTAGAATTCTGCCTGGAACCGCCCGGCAAATCCAGCATCCACGAGTGGTTAATTTAATATGAGGGGTCTAGTGCGTAAATGTAAACGTAACGGTGCTAAGACACGAGGTTAAGTCCAACTTGTGGTAGAAATCTGCCCGGAACCGCCCGGCATATCCAACATCCACAAGTGGTCGACTTAATGTGAGAGATCTAGTGCATTAACATGCATGAACGAGAAATGACAATAACATGTTAACCTGTAATACTTAACATGTTTAAATCTGTGGGGGTTATATGAACCTGTCAAATTGTGTAAGAGTTAAGTAAGCTTGTTTGCATAAATGGGGGGTTAAGTAAATCTGTGGAGGGTTATACGAACCTGACAAACTTAACCTGTTTCATAAGTTGGGGTTATGCGGGCTTGTAAATCTGTTAGGCATATCCTGTCAAAATCCTAGTAGTGGGGATGCAAGCTTGGGGGTGGCTTGTATCATCTGTTGTGTGGGACCCGTATCAGTCAATAACCCATACTGGTATACAAAGGGGGACCTCGAACTAGGTAGGGGTCAGGGCATGCTTATTGAACTGATTATAAGAGGTTCATATCGGTGAAGGTGTCGGATGACACGTTCCGACGAAGTCATGTGTGCATGGATCCGCTTTCTTGGGAAAATAAGACATTATAGCACCAGTAGATATGGTTGTGCCTATCGGGAAAAAGGGGTTGCCACTTTAGGAAGTGATACATCCTACTGTGGGGCCATCACAGGGTATCTACGGGATAGGGAGCTAATCGATTGGGGTGGTAATTAAGGTACTACTAGTCATGCCTATTTAGGAGACCATTATTATCGTTTGGGGTAACACCCGTTATTTCTGTGAGGCTGCCTGTTATTATCATCGGGGGTAAAACCCGTCACTAGAAGTACACCTAAGTCTACAATTCTGTTTTAGTTGGGATCGTTTTGTTCCTATTATACTAATATTGGTGCAGAGAAAAGTATTTTGGAATCCCACGTCAATGGCGTCTTCTTCCTCCGTGAATCCATCCTCCTCTTGCTCATCTTTCTTCCTTGATTCATCCTTCTTTCCTCCTTTACCAATTCGTATTCCTCCTCCTGATCCCCCTCCTCCTCCTTCAAGCAATTCCTCTCTTGATCTATCACTCACTGGTATTATTTATTCTAAGTCAACTTTTCCAGATCGCATCTTGGATCCATCTTCATCTTTTGGAAATGTAAACAGTCTCATGAGAAATCCTGATTCTGTTAATCCTGGTATTTCTCGAATGGCTTGAAATCTAATCCATCTCTCTCCAAAGGTAAATCTGTGATTCATGATCCTCCTCCACTTGATTCTTCTAATATTGTTGTTACCACCTCCCTCAATCGCTCTGAAAATTCATCAGATCCTCTCGTAAACCTTTCATCAAACACCTAAAGCTCAACCTCTTTTTCAATCAAGCGAGACTATGCATCTCTTTTTAGTTCTCTGCCGAAGAATGCTGGGTTATATAAGCCTATTCATTTTGATATTTCAAGAGATGGTCATCCAAATCACTTTCCTGAACAGGTTAAGGCGGAAGGTATGAAGTTCTAGGGGAAATTCTTGGTTGGTTTTTTCCTAGATGGAACTTTATCCTATCTTACAGTTGTAAATTCTTTGCTTAAAGTGTGGAAATTAAAGGGGGATGTCGATATTAAATCAGATGGTATGTTCTTATATTTCAAGTTTGTAAATGATGAGGAAAGAGAAAGAGTGTTGAGATCTGACCCTGTTTTCATCAAAGGAAGGATGTTTATCATCAATGAATGGGATCCTTCAATTGGTAATTCGTAATCTCAGATTAAGAAGGTTCCCATTTGGATTCATTTGCATCGTATCCCTCTTTTGTTATGGACTTTGATTGGTATAAACTGGTTGCCTTGTCATGTTGGACGCCTCATTTGTTTTGATTCAAGTACTGAGAAGCTGCAGAGGATTAGATATGCTAAGGCCTTGGTGGAAATTTCTCCAGATTTTGAGTTACCTGACTGTATTGTTGTACCTGATCTTGGTGACTCTTGTCACTCTGTCCAAGTTTCTTATGATTGGAGACCAATGATATGCACTCACTGCAAATTTTTTGGGCATGAGACTATAAATTGTGAGCTTGTTGCAAAGAAGCAAGTTGATTCTGGAGCTATGAATGAGGTTGGTAGAGTTGAATCTAAGAGCAAAGTTGTTCATCCTGTAATGCAAAGGAAAATGAATAACAGGAATTTGAATCCTATTAATCAAGTTACTGATAGTCAAGGGTGGAAAAAGTCATAAATAAAAAGAAGCAAATGTGGATGAGGAAGGAAAAAGAACATATTGCTGGAAGAGACAATGATATGCAAAATATTATTGAGGATGCAGTGGAAATAATTGGTGGTGGTAATGAAGGTTTAGGTAATGAGAAAAATAATGAAGAGCGAATGGATATTAATATGGAGCTTAGCAGAAGGGATAATCACAAAATTGTAATAGCTGATAAGCAAGGAAATCTCAACATTCACTCAAATGATGATGCCAATTTTGAGCATATTCTAAATGATGTTGTTGCAAAAGAATTTCATGTAAACAATCCTTTTTCCATTCTCAATGATCATGAGGATGATCCACCCACAATATTGCCATCTACCAACAATTCTGTTAATGTATCCAGTGCAAAAACTTCAATACCTTCATCATCACACATCAATAATCCTGCATTTTCTAATGCATCCACATCTACTTCAAATATTCACTTTTCAAACATCTCTTCTTCAACCTCTATGTCTCATGTTAATTCCTCTTTTTCCTCTTCTTTTACTAATTGTGTTTCAACCCCATAATCTACATACATCAATATTCCTGCATTCTCTAATGCATCCACGTCTACTATGTCATGTGCTTCTTCTTACAGTTCTCAATCCCCCTCAAATTCCTCTTTCAACTTTAATGTCCATTCATCATCCCCATACTCTCATTTATCAGTACCCCCACATATCATCTTACCTCCTCCTGCTTGTTCTACTTCATTGCAGAATTCTTCATCTCCAGTAGCTGATATGTCCACTTTTGGGAGTAAAAAGAAAACTAGAAGGAAAAAGAAAATTATTTCAAAAGAGAATGTTCCTCCTGATGAGGATCTAAATGATGGTAAAGAATTTAGTCCTGAAGATATTTTACCATCAAATAGCTCAAAAACTCTTTCCACAAGGCATACTAGAAGTCATCCCAATATCATGGTCAACCCTCTCCATCTCAAATGATTAACACTATCTGCTTTTGGAATATTCGAGGGGCTAATTTACCCTCTAAGCAGTGTGAAATAAAGAATTTATTAAAGGAAAACAATATCCAGTTAATGTGTATATCTGAGACTAAACTGGATATTTTGTCTACTGAGAAAGCTACAAAATTCATAGCTCCTTCATGGTCTTTTGATCACAATTTAGTTGCAGCTCCTTTTGGTAGGTTGCTAACTATTTGGCATCCTGGTTTCTTTCATCTATCTAAGGTTACTGAATCTGATCAATTCATTCACTACAAATGCATTTTCCTTCCCACTAACTCTATCTTTTTCCTTACTTCAGTTTATGCTCAAAACTCTTTAGTTTCTCGTTCATCTTTTCTTGATTCCATTCAATCTTTAAATCCTTTAAATGATCCTTGGATCCTTGGAGGTGACTTCAATTGTATGTATAGTAGCACTCAAAAATTTGGTGGTTGTTCTTTAACTTTGAAAGATATTGCTCCTCTAAATCAAATGATCATCAAATCCTACTTAATCACTATTCAATCATATGGTCTATTGTACACATGGTCCAATTGTGCTCGTTCTGGTTCACCCACTTTGTGTAAACTTGATCATCTTTTTGCCAATTCATCCTTTTTTGATCTCTGGCCTAAATCCTTCTACCTTATACCTTCACCTATACTATCTGACCATTGTCCTTTAGTGTTTCATTGGGGGAATGAAGATTCTAATGACTTGGGTATTAAATCTTTTAATTTTTTTTAATTTTTGGTGTAATCATCCTGGTTTTTCTGAGCTTCTTTTGCAGGTCTGGAGTGGAAGTATTAATAGGAATCCAATGATTAATCTTCAGCACAAGATGAAGTTGCTTAAAATTAAGCTAAGAAGTTGGTATTCATTGCACTTTGGTAAAGGATCTCAAATGTCTGATTCTATTAGATTGGAATTAGCCAACATTCAAAGGGATTTACAACAAAGGCCTTATGATCTTCATTTGAATCAGTTAGAAAAGGAAAAAAGGCAGCAACTTCAGCTTATGTTGGAAATGGAATTACAAGCTTTGAGGCAACATGCTTTCATCAGACGTGAATTAGAAGGGGATAGAAATACAAAGTTTTATCATAATTCTATTAAGATACATAAAGCCAGGAATCACATTTTCATGATTAAAGACATGAATGGAGTAGTGCACGGTTCTGATGATAAGATAAATGAGGCATTTGTGAATTATTTTTCCTCCATTCTTGCAAATTCAAGTGCTCTCAAAGTCAATATAAATCCTCTCTATCATATCAATTTGCCTATCATTTCCTATGAACAATCAGAGAAGTTGATCACTTTAATTTCAAAGGATGAGATCAAATTAGCAGTCAGCAACTTAGATTCCAGTAGTTGTGGTGGACCAGACGACTTCAATGCATTTTTTGTGCAGAAGAATTGGGGAATTATTGGTGAAGATATTTCATCAGCTATTTTACATTTCTTCAAGTCTAATCTGCTTCCTTCAAGCCGGGCTGCTACATCTATTGCACTAGTTCCTAAAGTAGAAAATCCTGTTTCTGTTGCTGAATTCAGACCCATTTCATGTTGTAATATTTTCTACAAACTTATATCCAAGATTCTTGCCAACAGAATTCAAGTTGTTCTGCCAACTATTATCTCTTCCAACCAATCTGCTTTTATTCAAGGCAGATCCATTTCAGATAACATTCTTCTTACTCAGGAACATTTGTATGGCTATAATAGGAAAGGAATTTCCCCAAGGTGTATGTTGAAACTCGATATTAAAAAAGCTTTTGACTCAGTTGCTTGGCATTCTATATTTGCAAACTTCGCTAGGATGAATTTCCCAATTCCCTTCATTGCCTGGTTACACTCTTGTATTACCTCTCTAAGATTTTCTATAGCTCGCAATGGGAGGCTAAATGGCTATTTCAGAGGCACACAAGGAGTAAGACAAGGCTGTCCTTTATCAACATATATTTTTATCATGGTGATGGAGCTACTTAATTCCTTGATGATAGAGAATGTCAAAAACAAAAGATTGTGTTGCATCCAAAATGTAAGTCACCCATGATTACTCATTTATTATTTGCAGATGATTTAGTTTTGTTTACCAAGCCATCTGAAAGTAACATTCAATGCATCATGGACACCTTACATACTTTCCACATGATTACTGGTTTGCAAATCAATCTAAATAAATCTCACATTCTTATTATTGGTCTGTCTGATTCAAAGAAAAATGACTTAATTGCAAAATCTGGCCTTAAGGAGATGCATCTGAATTCTTCATATTTGGGTCTTCCCTAAGTTAGTTCTCGTATTACTAAAGATAGCTGCCTTTCTCTCTATGAAAAGATTGTTTCAAAGCTTCAGCAATGGCCTTATTGTAGTCTTTCTCAAGCAGGTAGATTAACTGTTGTGCAATCTGTTTCATTAGCTTTTACTACCTACTGGACAAGACACTATGTCTTACCTTCTAAGCTGATTAACATGATTATAAGTGCACTTAATAAATTTCTCTGGCATAGCTATCCTTTTTCTAAAAAGATGATTCCTATCTCCTTCTATAAACTGCTAGATGATAAAATGAATGGTGGACTGGGAATTACCAATTTATCACTCTGGAATAAAGCAGCTATTGTAGTTTATGTTGACAAGTTACATGCTAAAGACAACTGCCTTTGGTCTGAATGGGTTAAATCTAATCTGATTGGTAAAAAGCATTTCTGGACCATGGAAATCCCAATGAACTGCAGTTGGAGTTGGAGGAATGTGCTCAAATTAAGGAGTAATTTTATAACACCCCTAAGTCCCACATCGTGAAAGCCTATGTGAAGTGGGTACTTATATAGTAGATCCCATCTCTTACTAACACCGAGGCCTTTAGAGAAACAAAACCCCACACCTATATGGTGGCTAAGTTGGGGACAATATCTTGCGTGAACGGAGGTGCGGGTTGTTATAGTGGTATCAGAGCCAATACCCAGCCGGAATTGTGGCTCCTGTGTGGACCACAGCGCCTGGGTGAGGTGTTTGTGAGCCAACAGGGACGTTGGGCTCTGTAGGAGGGGAGAATGTAACACCCCTAAGTCCCACATCGTGAAAGCCTATGTGAAGTGGGTACTTATATAGTAGATCCCATCTCTTACTAACGCCGAGGCCTTTTGAGAAACAAAACCCCACACCTATAAGGTGGCTAAGTTGGGGACAATAACTTGCGTGAACGGAGGTGCGGGTCGTTATAAATTTCATGCCTATGATACAATGTAATTATAAGATTATCAAGGGTTTGTCCTTTTGGTTTGATCCTTGGGCCAGCTCTGGTATGATTTTAGGTACGGCAGTTGATTATAATTTGAGAAGGCAATCAGGTATTCCTGAATGTGCTAAAGTAGATGACTATTTTCATGATGGGTATCTGGTTCTTCCTCACACAAGTTCTTCTGTTTTACGTGCTTTATGGAGAGAGTTATCTGATAATCTCGTATCTCATGGTGATAGTCCTTTATTATGGAATAACAAGGCCTTTTCTATCAAGCATGTATATTCTTCATTGAAAGGTAATAAACAGGTGTTTCCTTGGGCTAAAAGAATATGGTTAAATAGTAATTCTGCTAAGGAAAATCTTCTTTTATGGAAAATTATGGCGAATGCAATAAATACAAAGGATAAATTGGTCAGAATTGATGTAGTTCCTGATGCCATTTGTTTCTTGTGTAAATCTGAAGTGGAGACAAATGTTCATTTATTCTTTGAATGTAGCTTCACTTATCAAATCTGGTTAAGGCTTATGGCAACTGGATTTATCATAGGCCTTCATCCATCAGCAAGATTGAATGGTTCAATCTTTATAAGAGTACCAGATGGAAGAACAAAAGAAGCTTGATGCTGTTATATATATTAAAGAAATTCGTTTTTGAGATATAGTCTGAAAGAAATCGCAGAGCTTTTGGCCAGGGTAGTCTGAATGCTAATCAGATCTTCAGCTGTATTCATGGGAAAATTATGAAGAGTGTCAATAAGGTTTAGTTCATACTGCTTTTGCATTGGAGAGGTTGGAGTCCCTTTTTTCTGAGTAATATTCTTCTGAGTGGTCTCGGCTATTTTCAGATTTGAGTTTTTTCTGTGCTTATGATGTTGTATGTTATAGTTTTTTTCCCTCATTTCTGTTGTAGTCACTGTATTTGGCTTTCTTGTAATAGTTGAATCATTGTACAGTTTCTTGTGAATAAAGTCTTAGCTTGCCTTTCAAAAAAAAGTATTTTGGAAGCGTAATCTATTATGTTCTGTTTATTCTGCTTATCCTGCTCAGTCTGTTATACCTGTCTTATGATACCATTATCTCTCTCATCCAGTTTATATGCCTGTTATGATGCTTTTACTTATTTATATGCTAAAAGTAACTGGACTCGCCAGACTTTTTGTTTGACCCGTTTTGTTTTCTTTTCTCTCTTCCTTTCCCCCTAGGGTCTCAGGGTGGGAATCTCAGGCTTGATTAAGATTCTCTCTTCTGTTTCCACTTGGAGCTGCTTAGATGTACCGCTTTGATTACCTGTTTATCTTGCTATGGCTATTTTTGGGGACTATGATTTTATATTACTGCACTATGATGATTTTAGTACAAGGCAGATATTTTAATTTGATGTAATGGGTTTTCTGTATTTCAGACTTATGTTGTAACTAGATTTTGGCCCACGTTCTGTTTGAAGAATAAAGTTTTAAATTATGTTGTTATTTTATATCTGTCTTGTGATGTTTTTGTTTACCTACAACGCTTCATGGAACTTAACGCATTCTGTTAAAAATGACATTAACGGATATAGGGTGTCACAAAATGCTTATACTTCCTTGTTTATCTGGAAGGAGTGGCATCAATCCGGTTCACCAGATTACCACCAAAATCCATGGACAACTTTTCTGTCTTGGCAAAGAAATTCAAAGAGCTATTTAGGCTACAGACCACCAAAGTCAAAGATGTGATGTCACTCAATGACTTAGAGCAAAGACCGGAAGAATTGATTAAGGCCTTTTTGACTCAATTTAATGTTGCTGCAGCAGAAGCGGCGAATCCAGAATCTTGATTGGTCTTGATGGCACTAAACCGGGCTATAAAC
Organism: Allium sativum; assembly: GCA_030737875.1. Taxonomy (NCBI): domain Eukaryota; kingdom Viridiplantae; phylum Streptophyta; class Magnoliopsida; order Asparagales; family Amaryllidaceae; genus Allium; species Allium sativum. Next base: position 84,323,297 of record CM060921.1, read on the forward strand.
AAAAAGTCAAATTTCAAGAGGTGGATCAAGATGAAGAAGCCTACCACTCTGAAGAAATTCTATAAAAAGGTAGAAGAATTCATCAATGTGGAGGATGACCCTTCTCTTGTTCAGTATGTTGCTAAAAACAGTGTCATGGAAGATGAGAAAAGTAATGATACTCAAGGCGACAAGAAGAATGCCGGAGGTCTGAAAAGGAAAACTGAGGACAAGGGAAAAGCAGGGAATGATAACAAACGATTCCGCTTTATTAAAACCGAAGAGTTCACTCCTCTAAATGATACTCCGGGAAACATCTTCTTCGCCACCAAAGATGCAGGATATTATTGTAACAACCCGGAAAATCCGAGCCAATTTAAAATTTTTATTTTGGCAAATTTGATGAATTTTGAATATTTAAAATGATTTATTTTAAATAATAACGATGAGAAATTTATTTTGAATAGAATTAGAACATATATATTTATTTGAATCGTCGTTAGAATATAAATATTTTATTTTAATTATAAAAGGAATTGAAAATGGCGCGGTAGTTTGAAAAATCGATTTCAAAATTCAAATGAATGTACATGATCCAAAATAAACCGGATTTTAGCGAAACCAAAAATATTTGAATCTATTGGAAAATATCTTTCCAATGAATCCAAAAAATCAAAATTTCATAGCAGGGATAAAAAGTTATGCCCAGTTGAAATTTCAGAATAGTCGCTATGGAATTTTGAGCCCTTAAAAATGGAAATTTTGCAAACGACCTTCGTTTTCGACGAAACCTATTTTGTTGGATCCGGGATGTAAAATTATTGCTAGATTCCAAAATTCATAATTTTCTGAATCAATATGTGAGCATGGAAAAGGAAAACGTGTTTGAACAGTTTAAGTCAATCTGGATAGACCAGAAAATTACCATTTTTCAAATGGTCTAGGAATTTGACGAAATTAGTTTTGTTAGGACCATATTGTCAATACGAAGCTAGAAATAATTTTTCTGTTATTTTTAAAGTCCGTATATGGCCCCGGTAAATTGAAATATGCGTTCAAAATCAATATATAGATTTTTGTTTTAAATTTGACGAAAACTGATCGAAACGATGGAATTGGCTTACGTTACATTTCCCATTGTGTTCAGAATGGGGGTAATTAGTTATAGACGACAGTCGGTGGGTCTCGTTTGGAGGTCGAAATAAAAAGTAACTTTATGGGATTAAATTAATTAAATATTATATATATATTAATTTCAAAAAGGCCCTTCTCCTTTCTCCTTAACCATTCAACCCCCCCCCCCCTCTTTCAAAATAGATCGAACGATAAAGAAAAAGAAAAAGAAGAACGTTGTCGCGCCAGACCCCCCTACCCCATCGACGTCGACCAGCCTCTACCCCCCTCCACATCGCCGTCGCCCCCCTCCACATCGCCGTCGCCCCCTACATCTCCCCCCCTCCGTCCCTCCACTTCCCCATCGCCTCCTACGCACAACCACGGCGCCAAAGGGGACCCGCCATCGAGCTAATTCCCAACCGAGCATCCTCCTCCCCAACTGACGCAGCAGCAACGCCCCAACCACCACCTGCCGACCACCAGCGACGTCCATCCCCACCTCCAACCCCTAGATCTGAAGAAGAAGTGAGTTTTTTTTATATATACATTTATTCTATTTTATTTTCAGTTTTGAAATGTTTATAAAAATCAGTTTTTCTTATATAAAAGGCATTGGTTTAAATCAATTTTACTATGAAGATGATATGATATTAAAAATCTGATTTTTTTAGGTTAAAGTATACTTATAAAATCAGTTTTTATAGGTTAAAAATATATTTATAAAATCAGTTTTTTTATATGTTAAAACCATATTTTTAAAAAATCAGTTTTTATATAGATAGTGTATATAAAGATATGATCTTTGAAAAGGAAAAGATACGATTTTTCATTATCTAGAAAGCGAAATGAGAATGTAATTTTGTTTATAAAAGAAGATTAATAAAAATGTGATTTCTATTTATAAAAATCGACGTTTAAAAATGTGATTTTTAACATATACCGCGTGTAACAGATCACGTTGAGAACACGACAAAGAGTTTCTACATATGAAGAGTCGCGACGTTTGGTTTAGCTTATGGGTGAGAACTCCTCGCTTTTAATTTATTTTCTAGTTGAAATATATACTAGGATGCAGATGGTACTTAGCAGCACCCGACACCCGTCGTCCACAGACCATGGATGACTTGGTTGTTTGATTGATGTGTTGTGAAAATTGATTGTGTGATGTGGATTGAATAAATAGTTTATAGTTAAAAATATAATTTTTAACGTGTATATAAAATAAATATTCATTTACAAATCGAACGATTTGTTTATGTACACCCATTTAGAGAATATAGATTGGGACGATAAATTTTACACGTCGCCCAACTGCACAAATAATATTTAGTGTTTGTGGATTGAAACCCCACACGGGTGTTGGAATGATATCTGGCGTACACTAATCCCAATTATTTAGTTGTAAGTCGATCGATGGGTTGACAGACTGTGTAAGCATTAATTATTTATATTTAATGCTTATGCAGTTGTGTGGTGCACTCTGGATGATGGTGGATTATTTATCGTTGCTATTATATACATGTGTTGTATGGAACTTATATAAGTAACATTATATGGTATTTGATTGGGCCCCATTCCAATTTGGAAGATAAAGAATATTTTAAAATAATATTCATGTATTGAATAAAATAAATATTCATGTGTTGAATAAAAGAATATCCATGTATTGAATAAAATAAATATTCATGTGTTGAATAAAAGAAAATTCATGTGTTGAATAAAATAAACATTCACGTGTTGAATAAAAGAAAATTCATGTGTTGAATAAAAGAAAATTCATGTGTTGAGAAAAATCTATAAACGATAAAATTTACATCTTTATCATATATAAAATTAGAAACTAACTGGAAACGAGTTAAGATGAATGGTTTCCTGGGTATGGACCTGATGTTGGTTTCGGCCTTCGGGGTTAATATTTAGGGAATCGTTCTCTTACTAATTTACGGTTAGAGTCTGATTAAGAATTAAACGATATAAGACACAATTTTATCAAATATATAAAATAACAAAAATAGTCATGTGTTGACAATACTCATGCGTTGAGAATATTCATGTGTTGAAAATATTCATGTGCTGAATAAAATATATATTCATGTGTTGAAGAAAATATTCATTTGTTGAATAGAATAACGGAGTTATTGAAATATATAAAGCCGTGTTGATTAGATTTGTGCCATTTTGATGCGAACGATATTTATATCGATTATATTTGTTTTTATAATAAATATAGAAGAGGAAGTGATTTCAAAATCTAATATTTTGAAAATATTATCATTTATATATTAATGATATGGAATATTCAATTTTGATTTAAAATTGAATATGAAGTTGAAATCGTTTGGAAAACGAATTTAAAACGATTTATAAGAATACGTTTTGAAAGGAAATCGACGAAATATAATATATATATATATTATATATATATATATATATATATATAATGGCCTGAATAGAACGCGCCGTGCTGTGGCAGTTCGCGAATTCCGACCATTGACTTCGAATGGACATTACGGGAGATCTGACCGTCGGATTCTCCTAAAACCGGAAACGTTGGGTTCGTATCGAAAAGAGCTTTCTAAAGAATATTAGAGATTTGAAATCTAATGGTTGGATTTGGAATTATGTCCAAATCAAATTTGGAAAAGGTCGCTGTAAGTGCAGTTCGATGGCCGTTTATGGAAATCGACTGTACGGGCCTTGATAAAATTATTAAAAATAGTAATAATTTGTGTAAAATCATAAGAAATGATTTGGAAAGAATTGGGATGAAAAATTCCATATTTGAAAAGATATAAATAGATTTTTATCGAAATGAATTAGTTTTGAACTAGAATTATAATCCATTTATTTTTGAAATAAATAAATTGGATTTGAAAGGGTTTTAAAAGTAACTAGAATTTCCAATAATTGAATTGGAATGGATTTGAATCGAAATTGTCTTTGGAATATTTCGATGTTGGATTTCGTGATTATACAGATATTGTTATGGAAATTTGAAAGATATATTTATATCGTTATTTCCAATACGATATTTGTTGGTCGTAGAATTTGATATTGAATATAAGCCGATATATTTTCTATTCAGAGCCTTGTATTTAATATCAAATGGGATTTGGGTTTGTCGTGAATGGTGTCTTCATTAACACTGTTCTTAAACCCAGTTGAGGAAAAGATTAAATCGTTTTATTTAGATTTCATGAAGCATGCCAATTAAATGATAATTAATTGGAATTGAATTAAAATGTGATTTTGGGTTTATCGTGAACCGTGTTTTAAATAACATTGGTTCTTTAACCCAGCTAAAGACAGGATATGATTTCCCAAGTTAAATAATCATTGATATTGATTTTGGGAGGATTAAAACTAAGTGGAGTTTTAATGAATCTTTAATTAGATTGAAGTGATCGAGAAGGGAGTATCACCAATTTTGCCCCAGGCGATAGTTAAATCTTTAATTAGATTTGAACGTGAAATGGTAATTGAATTTATCGATAACACCGTGGTGTTAGATATGAAGTATTACCAGTTTTACTTCATGGGATGAATAGGTTGGGATTGGGAAATTAAAACAAATGATTACTTCGGTAAGGTTCGTTAATCCCGACTAGTTTGGATAAACCATAATTTGGTTTGAATTGATATTCAAAAGAAGACTAAAGAATAAATTTAAAGAATTTATCTTTGATAAAATTAATGGGAACCTTTCCCAAAGTATAAGAATATTTGAATAAAAGAATATTCTGAATTGGAATGAGGCATATGTTGTGTTTGTGTAACACTTGTTTATTATATACGCGAGTTATTCAGAAAGACCGGGTTTATCCCATTCTGAATAACTGATTCGATGATGTGTCGAGGATGAAGACGGTGGTTGAAGACCGGAGGTCTTCACATCGTTTAGGTGATTACTGATGATCTTGATTGGGCTGTACACCCAAGAGGAGGGAATCAGTTGGTGATCGTCCAGACGTACTTGGAGATCGATGGATATGCGATGAAATAGGTTCCTCCGGTTTCGTTCAGACCCAGAACGGACTTGTAAATGGATGTGTGTCTGACATCGGATTTCATTCTGTGTGATTGATATCGGTTGCATAGCGTGAATTGCCTGTGTGGCATGCTGAGATGCAAATGATCAAGGCTTCTGTTGAAAAGCAGAGTCTTGTGGTTGATGATCAAAGAACGACCTTTGTGGCGTAGCTTTGCGTATAACGTTAATTCACGAGCCTCACACCCCGGTTGTGAACCAAAAACGGGAGAGGACCTCAGGGAGGACATGCGTTTTCTTCTAGACAGGGTGGTGTCAGTGACCTACCAGCCCTAACATTTATATTATTTTCACCTGTGTGGTTGTTGGATTGTGAGGCGCCTCCGATATATCGGTGACTATGTGGAGCCGATGGAGTCATAGGACTCATTTACGCCCCAAAGGGCGGGGAAACACGGTGTTCAGGCATAATAACGCACATCGGTGGACCGGCCCTGACGATCCAAGGGTCGATGCGCTCTGACCCTGAGGCTAGGGCTAGAGAGTCTCGAAGCCGGTGAGGACTATCTTTTGCCTCGGTTCATAGATGGAAATCCAGCTTCCAAATACGACATCTTGCTGTTTTAATTGTAGAACTAGTATGGCGACATGATATATGATACCCATACCGTCTATGATTGATACATTTATATTTGAAGTTGTTTTCTTCACTTATAGTAATAATAAAAGATGAAATTTAGCGTATCAAGCATTCTTTGGCTATTATAAGGTAAAACCCTATCCTCCGGCTTGTGTTGCATTGTGTGATGGGACTTGAGTCTTATAATAGCTTCATTGTTCTTTATTTAGCATTGCGCTGTTGTTTTATGCACTGGTATTCTTGGGAGAAAACCCATTCCGTGTTACACGGCATGGTCCCTTGATTTACCTAACTTTAAAATAAAGATTAATAACTGTTTTAGTTCTCACATCAGTCACATGACTGACCCGGAGTTTATTGTTTTAACCTAAACTCTGGGTGCCCCTATTTTCCACACGGGCAGCTAGTAGTTTTGGTTTTGCAGATTTATATTCATAGGATCCTGGTTTACAGCTGGAACGATACTCGGAAAGCTCTGTATCCGGTTATCTCTTTCAGTTGTGTTTTGTATTATTTTCCGCTGATATTTAATTTATTTTAATCTCTGATATTTATCAAATGTGTAATATTGATTCATACTCTGTATATTGTTGTATTCTGATGGAATTGTTGTAATAAGCAATGAAATGTTCTTCTGTTTGTGTTCTGATTTGTCGTGTTCTCAAAACAATCAGGGGTTTCAAACGGTCTTGGTCGGTTTAGCGATCGATTCGCATCGAGCAAAATTCCCTGTTGTTACATTTGGTATCAGAGCTTTGGTTTACAAAGCTCGAGAACAAGACACATTAGAACCATACGAAAGAATTCATCAGAGATTGGATTAGTAATATCCAATGAGAATGACTCGTTAGAGATAGGATCAGTAGTTTCCTAGAGCGAGTGTGAAGAGTGAAGTTTTAAAATAAAATTGAAAACAATTTTTGTTTTGAACATTTAAAACAATTATTCGTATTTGAATATTTATTTTAAATTGAATTTGGACAATCAAGTATATAAAGATTTTGCGTATACGTCTGATCCGCGTGTATTTGAAGTTTTAATATACTGGATAAATATAGTATCACACTCTAGTCTCTAGTCGCCCGGGAATGATTCTGATGATGGGTACTCATCACCAGTGTTTGTGTTCGAGTTTCGAAAGTGGGATTTCTATATATTTCCAATTGATTGGTGTGAGAACCAAAATAGAGTTAGAATATATTGTTGTGAATTGGCATCAAAAACATGATTTTTGTGTATATATCAAAATTATGAACTTGAAAAGATAATCAACTAATTGATTGTTGGTTGTGTTGTTTGATTATTATTTGATTAGTTAAACGTTGAACCTTTAGCCAAATTGAACCAAATAGTGAATTGTATTGAAAATTTATCGTATTTGCATGCATATACATGTACTTACATAGTTACATTGAACAAGTCATAACAAGGAGGCTAGATGTGACGGCAAGGAATTTCGCTCGGTCCGAACCGGTCGCTAAACCGACCCAGACCGCTCGAAACGCCCTATCGTTTGAGAACACGACATAATCAGAACGCATATAAAAGAACATTTCACTGTATATTACAACAATGCATCAGATTACAAGAATACACAGAGTATAAATGAATATTACACAGAAATATGAGAGATTTAAATTACATTTAAATACATCGCAGCGGAAATTAATACAATACACAACTAGAAGAGATATACGGATACAAAGCTTTCCGGATATCATTCCAGCTGTAAACCAGGATCTTGTGAATATAAATCTGCAAAACCAAAACTACTAGCTGCCCGTGTCGAAAATAAGGGCACCCAGAGTTTAGGTTAAAACAATAAACTCCAGGTCAGTCATGGGACTGGTGTGAGAACTAAAACAGTTATTAATCTTTATTTTAAAGTTAGGTAAATCAAGGGACCACGCCGTATAACATGGAACGGGTTTCCTCCCAAGAATACCAGTGCATAAAACAAACAGCGCAATGCTAAATAAAGAAAAATGAAGCTGTTATAAGACCCAGGTCCTATCACACAATGCAACGCAAGCCGAAGGATAGGGTTTTCCCTTATAACAGCCAAAGAATGCTTGATACGTTTAAAACAGATTATTTGGTACTATAATAAGTGCATAATGTATAAAACAACTTCAAATCATAATTATCAATCATAGACGGCATGAATGACCCATACCACTATGTCGCCATATATAAGTTTACAATCAAAACCGCAATGTCGTATTGGAAGTTGGGTTATCATTTATGGTATGAACCGAGGCTAGGGGCAAGATCCTCACCGATTCAAGACTCTCTAGTCCGAGCCTCAGGACCCAGACTCAGGTGGGCCCTTGGATCGTCAGGGCCGGTCCACCGATGTGGATTAAAATGCCTAAACATGCGTTTCCCCGCCCTTTGGGGCGTAAGCCTGGCCCGTCAGCCGACCAGAAGCATCGGTCGAAACCGATATCACGAGGCGCCTCGCTTTTCAGCAAGTAATAATAAGCAACATCCACATGAGTCAAACTCGTTAGCCAGTTCAAGCACTGACACCACTCCTAACTAGAAAGAAACGCATGCCCTCCCTGATGTCCGTCTCCCGGTTTTGGTTCATACCGGGTGTGATACTCGCGAATCAACGTTACACAAAGCTACGCCACACAAGGCCGTGCTTTGATCATCAACCACATGACTTTGCTTTTCAACAAAAGCCTTGATCCATGCAACTCAGCATGCCACATTGTCAGTCCATACTGTACCACTGATTTCTGCCAATATATAACCTCTAGGCTCGTACGTCTCAGAGATGGGTGTATAGCAAGAGAATAAATTCTCTGCCACCAAATAGATATATATTTAGCAGAGATCACCAATACAGTATAAAGGAATACAACGTCAGACACACTATCCATTTACAAGTCCGTTCTGGGTCTGAACGAAACTGGAGGCACTTTCCTCGCATATCCATCCATCTCCAAGTACGTCTGGACGACCACCAACTATTTCCATCCTCTTGGGTGTACAGCCCAATCAGGATCGTCGGTAATTATCCAAACGATGTGAAGACTTCCGGTCTTCTACCACCATCTTTATCTTCGACATATCGTCGAATCGGTTATTCAGAATGGGTATAAACCCGGCCTTTCCGAACAACCCGCGTATATTAAAAATAAATGTTACATAAACACAACATACGCCTCATTCCAATTCATTAGTTACTAACCGTAAATTAATCAAGAGAATAATTCCCCAATTATTAACCCCGAAGGCCGAAACCAACATCAGATCAATATCCAGAAAACCATTCTTCTTAGCTAACCGACAGTTAGTTTCTAAATTTCACATTCATAGGGAAAGGTTCCCATTAATTTTACCTAAGATAAATTTCTTGAATTTATTCTTTAATCTATTTTTGAATATCAATTCAAACTAGTCGGGATTAGCGAACCTTACCGAAGTAATCATTTATTTTAATTTCTCAATCCCAACCTATTCATCCCATGAAGTAAAACTGGTTATACTTCATATCTAACACCACGGTGTTATCGGTAAATTCAATTACCATTTCACGTTCAAATCTAATTAAAGATTTAACTATCGCCTGGAGCAAAACTGGTGGTACTCCATTTTCGATCTTTTCAATCTAATTAAAGATTCATTAAAACTCCACTTAGTTTTAATCTTTAACTGGGTTAAAGAATCAGTGTCATTTAAAACACAGTTCACGATAAACCCAAAATCACATTCATTAATTATCGGGTTAAAGAACGAGTGTTATTTAAAACACTGTCCACGACAAACCCAAAAATCAATATCAATTCAATTCCAATTAAATATTATTTAATTGGTCCCTTCATTAAATCTAAATAAAAAGATTTAATCTTTTCTCAACTGGGTTCAAGAACAGTGTTAGTGAAGACACCATTCACGACAAACCCAAATCACATTTGATATTCAATACAAGGCTCTGAATAGAAAATATATCGGCTTATATTCAATATCAAATTCTACGACTAGCAAATGTCGTATTGGAAATAACGATATAAATATATATCTTTCAAATTTTCATAACAACATCTGTATAATCACGAATTCCAACATCGAAATATTCCGAAGACAATTTCGATTCAAATCCACTCTAATGCAATCATTGGAAATTCTGGTTATTTTTAAAACCCTTTTCAAATTCAATTTATTTATTTAAAAATAAATAGAATTATAATTCTAGTTCAAACTAGTTTACTTCGATAAAAATCTATTTTTATCTTTTCAAATATGGAGTTTTTCATCCTAATTCTTTCTAAATCATTTCTTATGATTTTTCACAAATTATTACTATTTTTAATAATTTTATCAAGGCCCGTACAGTCGATTTCCATCAACGGCCATCGAACTGCACTTACAGCGACCTTTTTCGAATTTGATTTGGACGTATCTCCAAATCCAACCGTTAGATTTCAAATTTCTAACATTCGTTAGAAAGCTCTTTTCAATACGAACCCAACGGTTCCGGTTTTAGGAGAATCCGACGGTCGGATCTCCCGTAATGTCCGTTTGAAATAAATGGTCGAAATTCGCGAACTGCCGCGGCGCGGCGCGTTCTATTCAGGCCATTATATTATATATATAATATATATTTCATCGATTTCTATTTAAAACGAATTATATAGATAGTTTTAAATTCGTTTCAAAAACAATTTTCAACTTCCATTTAAATCCAAAGCAAAATTGAATTCTTCTTTGTAAATTCGTTTTAAAATTCATTCTTATTCAATTCAAATTTCAATTCAATTTGAATTCAATTCAATTCGCTTTCAATTCAATTTGAATTCGTTTTCCATTCGATTTGAATTCGTTTTCAATTCAATTCAATTCAAATTGGTTTTCTATTCAATTCATTTCGAAATCGTTTTCAATTCAATTCATTTCGAAATCGTTTTATATTCAATTCTAAATGAATGAAATCGATATAAGTATCGTTCACATCAAAATGGCGTCAATCTAATCAACACGGCTTCATATATTTCTATTTTCAAATATTATATTTCAAATATTTCTTTTTCAAAATAGTTGTTATTATCAAAATATTTCGTTCAACACATGACTAATCTCAACGGGTGAGTACTGTCAACACATGAACCTTTATTTTATATTGATAAAGATGTAAATTTTATTACAAAAATATTTCGTTCAACACATGACTAATCTCAACGGATGAGTACTGTCAACACATGAATCTTTATTTTATAATATTCTTTATTTTCTAAATGGGAATGAGGCCCAATCAATCACCATATAATATTAATTATATGGATTTTCATACATCACACGTATATAATAGCATTGAAAAATAATCAACCATCAACCAAAGTGCACTACACTGTATAAGCATCAAATATAGATATCTAACGCTTATAACAGCCTGTCAATCAATCGATCGACATATTTAATCAATCAGGATGAGTGAACTTCTAATTTCATCCCAACACCCGTGTGGGGTTTCAAACAATCAAACACAGATTTTAGTTGTGCAGTTGGGCGATGTGTAAAATCTATCGACCCAATCAATGTCCTTCAAATAGGTGCACATAAACAAACCGTCCGGTTTGTAAATGAATATTTTATTTTATTCACTTCCACGTTAAAACTATATTTTTAACGATAAAATATTTTATTTAGCTTGTGAATGCTCTATTCAGTTCATTTATTCAATAAAATGATATTTTTATTTTTCTAACATATTTTAGAAAATTTCGGCGGCATAACGACATGATACTAGAAACGGGACGAGGCCTAGCCTTATCCCCGGTCTAGTGAAGGCCCACGCCATTCATACATCAATCAAAATCACCAAACAACCAAATTCAAATCAGATCATCTAACTAATCTATGCAACCAAACAAACAAGTCCATGGTCTGTGGACGATTGTGTCGGGTGCTACTAAACACCGTCTGCATCCTAGTATATATGTATAAATAGAAAAAGAAATTGAAAGGTGAGAAATTCTCACCGAAAGCTATCCAACTTCACGACACTTCATTAAATCTAAATCTTCGTCGTTATCGCATCTTCGTCATCTTCGTTGCCCGTAGCCACTACATATATAAAAATCACACATTTTTATATTTTGATGTCTTTAAAATAAAAATCACATTTTTATTTATTCACTTTCAATTTAAAAATCATATTTTTATAATTGCTTCATGTTAAAAATCAGATTTTTATAGATTAAAAATCATATATGTTCAAATCGAAAAATCATATATTTCATAACAAAGAGAACATATTTTCATACCAAAAGAAATATAATTTTCTTAATCAAAGAAATCTAATTTTTATCTACAAAGATTACTTTTTTAAAATGATTTCTTTTCCATAAAAAACACATTTTTATTTTCTTTCCAAACAAGGAGAAATCACATTTTTTATTTTCACAAACAAATGCTACTTTTATTTTTACAAAGAAAAACATTTCATATATATTTTATAAAAACCTATTCATATATATTTACATTATCACATATATTTTATATTTTCATTATCATATATCTTTTATATTTATTAAAACTGATTATACAATGTTATTAAAAACTGCTTATATATTTATTTAAATACTGATTATATTTTTAACTATATAAAACCGCTTATATAAAATATATAAAACTGATTTTTATTTAATCTAAAAACTGATTTTATTCTGAATTTAAACTGTAGATAAAAACAGTACCTTTCCTTCAGACCACATCTCACGAATAGGCTCAGCCCCTAGGGCTTCGATTAGCACGGTCGACGAGAAGCAGGAGGGCGCCGGTGGTGGGGGGGGGGCTCCCATTGGCTGTCGGCGGCGGAATAGGGTTGTGGAGGCAGGAGCTGGGCGGCGCGTCGACGATGGTGGGGTCGGCTGTCTGCGCGATGTGGAAGGATGGGTGGTTGCGGATGAGGCCGGCGGCAGCGTTCAGGCGAGGGGGTGGCGCTCCGACGAGGTGCGACGAGGACTTGAGGGCGCGGTCGATCGATTTGGATCCTCGTCGTTTTTTTTTATTTTGTTTCTGAGAAAAGTGACGGGGAAAGGGGGTTTAGGCGTTGACTAAGTAGAAGAGGGAAGAAGGGGTGTTTTATAATTTATTTAATTATTATTTTATTTCTTCTAAAAAGTAACTTTTTAATTCGACCTCCAAATCGAGCCCACCAACTGTCGCCTCTAGCTAATTACCCTCATTCCGAACACAATGGGATATGTATCGTAAGCCAATTCGGCTATTTCGATCAGTTTTTATCAAAATCAAAATATAAATCCTTTATATTTTCAATTTGAAGGCGCATTTCAATTTACCGGGGTCACATACGGATCCCGAAAATTCCAGAAAAATTATTTCTAGCTTTGTATCGACGATACGGTCCTATCAAAACTAATTTCGCCAAATTCTGAGACCGTTTGAAAAATGGCCATTTTCCAGTCGATTAAATTCAACTAAAACTGGTCAAACGCGTTTAACTGCGCCACGCTCACATATCGATTCAGAAAATTATGAAAATTGGAATCTAGCAATAACTTGACATCCCGGACCCAACAAAACTGGTTTCGTCGGAAACGAAGGTCGTATACAAAATGTCCATTTTTAAGGGCTATATATAATATAAAATATATATAAATTCTACGGCGACTATTTCAAATTTTAAACTAGACATATCTTTACATTTCTAAAGTGAAATCTCAGTTGGTTAACTTTGCTACAAAGATATAGTTCAACAGATTCAAACATTTCTTGTTTCGTTCAATTCCGACTTATATTGAATTCTATATGTTCATTTGAAATTAGAAATCGAATTTTCAAACTACCGCGCCTTTTCAGGCCCGTTATATAGTTTAAAATAAATTATATATTATAATTTCAATTCAAATAAATTTTTAGTAGCTGCTAATTCACAAAAACTATTTTTAATTACTTAAAATTCATTAAATTTGCCAAAATAAAAATTTTAAACTGGCTCAAATTTTCGGGTTGTTACACTAGAGAAGAGGAATAAAATTGTTTGCCCGACAAATAGGTACATGTTTACTAATTTCTTGGGTTTTGGATGATTTTATGAGCCGATTGGCTGTTTCCTTTTCTTTTTGGATTGGAAAGGCCTGTATGGCAATTTCGGGATTTCCTGGTGCTCCCGTGCAGGGGAGGTTATGGCGAAATTTTTCGAAAATTTAGGGTGTTAGCCAAATTTTTGAAAAAATTGGAAAGTTCTTAGAAACTGAAAAGTTGAAGAACTTAAGCCATAATGAAAATAATGAAAGTTGAGTTGGTTTGTGAAACAACTTTCAACTTTGTTCCTTTGCGGGGACGAAAAATTTTAAGTGGGGGAGATTGTAACAACCCGGAAAATCCGAGCTAATTTAAAATTTTTATTTTGGCAATTTTGATGAATTTTGAATATTTAAAATGATTTATTTTAAATAATAACGATGAGAAATTTATTTTGAATAGAATTAGAACGTATATATTTATTTGAATCGTCGTTAGAATATAAATATTTTATTTTAATTATAAAAGGAATTGAAAATGGCGCGGTAGTTTGAAAATTCGATTTCAAAATTCAAATGAATGTATAAGATTCAAATAAACCGGATTTTAGCGAAACCAAAAATATTTGAATCTATTTAAAAATATCTTTCCAATGAATCCAAAAAATCAAAATTTCATAGCGGGGATAAAAAGTTATGCCTAGTTGAAATTTCAGAATAGTCGCTATGGAATTTTGAGCCCTTAAAAATGGAAATTTTGCAAACAACCTTCGTTTTTGACGAAACCACTTTTGTTGGATCCGGGTTGTCAAATTATTGCTAGATTCCAAAATTCATAATTTTCTGAATCAATATGTGAGCGTGGCAAAGGAAAACGTGTTTGAACAGTTTAAGTCAATCTCGATCGACCAGAAAATTGCCATTTTTCAAACGGTCTCGGAATTTGACGAAATTAGTTTTGTTAGGACAATATCGTCAATACGAAGCTAGAAATATTTTTTCTGTAATTTTTAAAGTCCGTATATGGCCCCGGTAAATTGAAAAGTGCGTTCAAAATCAATATATAGATTTTTATTTTAAATTTGACGAAAAATGATCGAAACGATGGAATTGGCTTACGATACATATCCCATTGTGTTCGGAATGGGGGTAATTAGTTATAGACGACAGTCGGTGGGTCTCGTTTGGAGGTCGAAATAAAAAGTAACTTTATGGGATTAAATTAATTAAATATTATATATATTAATTTCAAAAAGGCCCTTCTCCTTTCTCCTTAACCGGTCAACCACCCCCCCTTTCAAAACAAATCAAACGATTAAAAAAAGAAAAAAAAAGAAAAGAAAAAGAAGAATGCTGTCGCGCCAGACCCCCCCCCCCCTCGACGTCGACCAGCCTCCGCCCCCCTCCACATCGCCGTCGCCCCCTATAGCTCCCCCCCTCCGTCCCTCTACTTCCCCATCGCCTCCTACGCCCAGCCACGCCGCCAAAGGGGGACCCGCCACCGAGCTAATCCCCAACCGAGCATCCTCCTCCCCGACTGACGCAGTAGCAACGCCCCCACCACCATCTGCCGACCACCAGCGACGTCCATCCTCTCCTCCGACCCCTAGATCTGAAGAAGAAGTGAGTTTTTTTTATATATACATTTATTCTATTTTATTTTCAGTTTTAAAATGTTTATAACAATCAGTTTTTCTTATATAAAAGGCATTGGTTTAAATCAATTTTACTATGAAGATGATATGATATTAAAAATCCGATTTTTTTTAGGTTAAAGTATACTTATAAAATCAGTTTTTATAGGTTAAAAATATATTTATAAAATCAGTTTTTTTATATGTTAAAACCATATTTCTAAAAAATCAGTTTTTATATAGATAGTGTATATAAAGATATGATCTTTGAAAAAGAAAAGATATGATTTTTCATTATCTAGAAAGCGAAATGAGAATGTAATTATTTATAAAAGAAGATTAATAAAAATGTGATTTCTACTTATAAAAATCGACGTTTAAAAATGTGATTTTTAACATATACCGCGTGTAACAGATCACGTTGAGAACACGACAAAGATTTTCTACATATGAAGAGTCGCGGAGTTTGGTTTAGCTTATGGGTGAGAACTCCTCACTCTTAATTTATTTTCTAGTTGAAATATATACTAGGATGCAAACGGTGCTTAGCAGCACCCGACACCCGTCGTCCACACACCATGGATGACTTGGTTGTTTGATTGATGTGTTGTGAAAATTGATTATGTGATGTGGATTGAATAAATATTTTATAGTTAAAAGTATAATTTTTAACGTGTATATAAAATAAATATTCATTTACAAATCGAACGATTTGTTTATGTGCACCCATTTGAAGAATATAGATTGGGACGATAAATTTTACACGTCGCCCAACTGCACAAATAATATTCAGTGTTTGTGGATTGAAACCACACACGGGTGTTGGGAAGATATCTGGCGTACACTAATCCCAATTATTTAGTTGTATGTCAATCGATGGGTTGACAGACTGTGTAAGCGTTAATTATTTATATTTAATGCTTATGCAGTTGTGTGGTGCACTCTGGATGATGGTGGATTATTTATCGTTGCTATTATATACATGTGTTGTATGGAACCCATATAAGTAACATTATATGGTATTTGATTGGGCCCCATTCCAATTTGGAATATAAAGAATATTTTAAAATAATATTCATGTATTGAATAAAATAAATATTCATGTGTTGAATAAAAGAAAATTCATGTGTTGAATAAAATAAACATTCATGTGTTGAATAAAAGAAAATTTATGTGTTGAATGAAATATATATATTCATGTGTTGAATAAAAGAAAATTCATGTGTTAAGAAAAATCTCTAAACGATAAAATTTACATCTTTATCATATATAAAATTAGAAACTAACTGAAAACGAGTTAAGATGAATGGTTTCCTGGGTATCGATCTGATGTTGGTTTCGGCCTTCGGGGTTAATATTTAGGGAATCGTTCTCTTACTAATTTACGGTTAGAGTTTGATTAAGAATTAAATGATATAAGACACAATTTTATCAAATTTATAAAATAACAAAAATAGTCATGTGTTGACAATACTCATGTGTTGAGAATATTCATGTGTTGAAAATATTCATGTGTTGAATAAAATATATATTCATGTGTTGAAGAAAATATTCATTTGTTGAATAGAATAAGGAAGTTATTGAAATATATAAAGCCGTGTTGATTAGATTTGCACCATTTTTATGCGAATGATATTTATACCGATTATATTCGTTTTTATAATGAATATAGAAAAGGAAGTGATTTCAAAATCTAATATTTTGAAAATATTATCATTTATATATTAATGATATGGAATATTCAATTTTGATTTAAAATTGAATATGAAGTTGAAATCGTTTTGAAAACGAATTTAAAACGATTTATAAAAATACGTTTTGAAAAAAAATCGACGAGATATATAATATATATATATTATATATATAATGGCCTGAATAGAACGCGCCGCGCTGCGGTAGTTCGCGAATTTCGACCATTGACTTCGAATGGAAATTACGGGAGATCCGACCGTCGGATTCTCCTAAAACCGGAACTGTTGGGTTCGTATCGAAAAGAGCTTTCTAACGAATATTAGAGATTTGAAATCTAACTATTGGATTTGGAATTATGTCCAAATCAAATTTGGAAAAGGTCACTGTAAGTGCAGTTCGATGGCCGTTTATGGAAATCGACTGTACGGGCCTTGATAAAATTATTAAAAATAGTAATAATTTGTGTAAAATCATAAGAAATGATTTGGAAAGAATTGGGATGAAAAATTCCATATTTGAAGAGATAAAAATAGATTTTTATCGAAATGAATTAGTTTTGAACTAGAATTATAATCCATTTATTTTTGAAATAAATAAATTGGATTTGAAAGGGTTTTAAAAGTAACTAGAATTTCCAATAATTGAATTGGAATGGATTTGAATCGAAATTGTCTTTGGAATATTTCGATGTTGGATTTCGTGATTATACAGTTATTGTTATGGAAATTTGAAAGATATATTTATATCGTTATTTCCAATACGATATTTGTTGGTCGTAGAATTTGATATTGAATATAAGCCGATATATTTTCTATTCAGAGCCTTGTATTTAATATCAAATGGGATCTGGGTTTGTCGTGAATGGTGTCTTCATTAATATTATTCTTAAACCCAGTTGAGAAAAAGATTAAATCTTTTTATTTAGATTTAATGAAGCATACCAATTAAATGATATTTAATTGGAATTGAATTAGAATGTGATTTTGGGTTTATCGTGAACCGCGTTTTAAATAACATTGGTTCTTTAACCCAGTTAAAGACAGGATATGATTTCCCAAGTTAAATAATCATTGATATTAATTTTGGGAGGATTAAAATTAAGTGGAGTTTTAATGAATCTTTAATTAGATTGAAGTGATCGAGAAGGCAGTATCACCAGTTTTACTCCAGGCGATAGTTAAATCTTTAATTAGATTTGAACGTGAAATGGTAATTGAATTTACGATAACACCGTGGTGTTAGATATTAAGTATTACTAGTTTTACTTCACGGGATGAATAGGTTGGGATTGGGAAATTAAAACAAATGATTACTTCGGTAAGGTTCGTTAATCCCGACTAGTTTGGATAAACCATAATTTGGTTTGAATTGATATTCAGAAGAAGATTAAAGAATAATTTAAAGAATTTATCTTTGATAAAATTATTGGGAACCTTTCCCAAAGTATAAGAATATTTGAATAAAAGAATATTCTGAATTGGAATGAGGCGTATGTTGTGTTTGTGTAACACTTGTTTATTATATACGCGAGTTATTCAGAAAGACCGGGTTTATCCCATTCTGAATAACTGATTCGACGATGTGTCGAGGATGAAGACGGTGGTTGAAGACCGGAGGTCTTCACATCGTTTAGGCGATTACTGATGATCTTGATTGGGCTGTACACCCAAGAGGAGGGAATCAGTTGGTGATCGTCCAGACGTACTTGGAGATCGATGGATATGCGATGAATTAGGTTCCTCCGGTTTCGTTCAGACCCAGAACGGACTTGTAAATGGATGTGTGTCTGACATCGGATTTCATTCTGTGTGATTGATATCGGTTGCATAGCGTGAATTGCCTATGTGGCATGCTGAGATGCAAATGATCAAGGCTTCTGTTGAAAAGCAGAGTCTTGTGGTTGATGATCAAAGAACGGCCTTTGTGGCGTAGCTTTGCGTATAACGTTAATTCACGAGCCTCACACCCCGGTTGTGAACCAAAAACGGGAGAGGACCTCAGGGAGGACATGTGTTTTCTTCTAGCTAGGGTGGTTTCAGTGACCTACCAGCCCTGACATTTATATTATTTTCACCTGT
Source organism: Allium sativum (assembly GCA_030737875.1). Taxonomy (NCBI): domain Eukaryota; kingdom Viridiplantae; phylum Streptophyta; class Magnoliopsida; order Asparagales; family Amaryllidaceae; genus Allium; species Allium sativum. Next base: position 84,342,421 of record CM060921.1, read on the forward strand.
GTGGTTGTTGGATTGCGAGGCGCCTCGGATATATCGGTGACTATGTGGAGCCGATGGAGTCATAGGACTCATTTACGCCCCAAAGGGCGCGGAAACGCAGTGTTCTGGCGTAATAATCCACATCGGTGGACCGGCCCTGACGATCCAAGGGTCGATGCGCTCTGACCCCGAGGCTTGGGCTAGAGAGTCTCGAGGCCGGTGAGGACTATCTTTTGCCTCGGTTCATAGATGGAAATCCAGCTTCCAAATACGACATCTTGCGGTTTTAATTGTTGAACTAGTATGGCGACATGGTATATGGTACCCATGCCGTCTATGATTGATACATTTATATTTGAAGTTGTTTTCTTCACTTATAGTAATAATAAAAGATGAAATTTAGCGTATCAAGCATTCTTTGGCTATTATAAGGTAAAACCCTATCCTCTGGCTTGTGTTGCATTGTGTGATGGGACCTGAGTCTTATAATAGCTTCATTGTTCTTTATTTAGCATTGCGCTGTTGTTTTATGCACTGGTATTCTTGGGAGAAAACCCGTTCCGTGTTACACGGCGTGGTCCCTTGATTTACCTAACTTTGAAATAAAGATTAATAACTGTTTTAGTTCTCACACCAGTCACATGACTGACCTGGAGTTTATTATTTTAACCTAAACTCTGGGTGCCCCTATTTTCCACACGGGCAACTAGTAGTTTTGGTTTTGCAGATTTATATTCACAGGATCCTGGTTTACAGCTGGAATGATGCTCGAAAATCTCTGTATTTGTTTTTCTCTTTCAGTTGTGTTTTGAATTATTTTCCGCTGCTATGTAATTTATTGTAATCTCTGATATTTATCAAATGTGTAATATTGATTCATACTCTGTATATTCTTGTATTCTGATGGAATTGTTGTAATAAGCAATGAAATGTTCTTCTGTTTGTGTTCTGATTTGTCATGTTCTCAAAACAATCTGGGGTTTCGAACAGTCTTGGTCGGTTTAGCGATCGATTCGGATCGAGCGAAATTCCTTGTTGTTACAATTATCCAGCTCCACGACCAATCAAGGTAGACGACAAGGCAATTAATTCTGGAATGTTCTATCGCTACTACAACCAGCCTGGTCACGATACTAATGAATGTAGATACTTAAAGACCCTGATTGAGAAACTTATTAGGAAGAATAAGTTGCAACAGTATGTGAAAAAGGCCACCAGCAACTAACACCTCCGCAGACGCTCAGTGACGAGTTCAAGCTAATGGTGGTTGATAGAGTTCAAATGTTCAAAGCCTGGAATAATGACCATTCATGTCAACTCTTTGCTAAATACGCTATTCATTTCTTATGAAAGTTGTTGTAATTTCTTCTTACAAGTATAAACCCACCATGACTGGGGGCATCATATCCAAACATTTACTATTTCCGTTATTGATGAAGCTTATATCCAACCAACTTTTACAATTCCTTGCAAAGTTCTATTGCTAGATTAAAATTGCATGGTTCTAAAGTTGATTTAATATTACAGGCTATCCAAGGAGCGCTTGCTTCCTCACAGTTTGACAGGGCTAGATGATCCTAACAACACACCCCGACGATGACAACTCAAGTGTCGAGTGCTACAAGCATCATTCCGCACATAAGCGAAGATGTGATGAACCACCTTGTAGGTCGAAAGGGGGAGTCACTTAAGGTCAAGCGGCATGGAAAGGAGCAAGAAAAGCACTCAACAAGATCGTCAAAGCCAGATTGACTCCCCTCGATTGCGAATGTTGAGTGAAACCCAAAACCTTCCTTACGCAAAGGTGAATCAAACGTCTTCCTTATGCGAAGGCGCCCCGTCAAGTCTCCGACTCCATTACTTGGACGGATGAGATGAACACTGGGGTAAACCAACGTCTTCCATGGCGAGGGTCAACCCTAAGTCTTCCTTATGCGAAGACGAAACCAAACGCCTTCCTTACACGAAGGCGCCCAGTCAAATCTCCGACGCAATTACTCGACCGGATGAGATGAACGTTGGGGCAAACCAACATCTTCCTTACATGAAGACGAAATCCAAAACTTTCCTTACGTGAAGGTTAATCAAATGTCTTCCTTACGCGAAGGCAAATCCAATGTCTTCCTTATGCGAAGGCGAAGCCAAAGTCTTCCTTACGCGAAGGCTCTTAGTCGAATCTCCGACACCATTACACGACCGGATGAGATGAACGCTGGGGCAAACGAACGTCTTCCTTACGCGAAGACGAAATGCAAAACTTTCCTCATGCAAAGGTGAATCAAATGTCTTCCTCACACGAAGGCAAATCCAATGTCTTCCTGGCACGAAGACAAATCCAAAACTTTCTTTACGCGAAGGTGAATCAAATGTCTTCCTTACACGAAGGAAAATCTAACGTCTTCCTTATGCGAAGACGAAATCCAACGTCTTCCTTATGCGAAGGCGAAGCAAAAGTCTTCCTTACGTGAAGGCTCTCAGTCGAATCTCTGACGCCATTACTTGACCGGGAGAGATGAATGCTGAGGTAAAACCAGGAGTCTTCCTTACATGAAGACCAAACCAAGACCTTCCTTATGCGAAGGCGAAACCAAGGTCCTGCGAAGGCGAAACCAAGGTCCTCCTTATGTAAAGACAAATCAGAAACTTCCTTACGCAAAGGCACCTAGTCGAGTCTCCGATGCCATTAATCGACCAGATGAGACAAATATTATGGTAAGCTAAAGTCTTCCTTTTACGAAGGCATCCAATTGAGCCTCCAATGCCACTACTCGATCGGTTGGATGAGACAGATGTTGGAATAAACCAAGGGCCTCCTTATGTGGGGGCATTCAACCCAGTTTCTTTAAGGACTGATTTATTAGAAAGAAAGAGACAAGAGTTGAATTAAGAGGAAAAACCTCTCCAAAGAAGAAACATATGATCATCTACTAAAGCCGGGTTTCCTAGAAATATTAGCAAACTCAGAAGCTCTAGATATGCTAGTAATAAGAAAATTCGGCCAAGTTAATCACATTCATCTATTGCAACTCGTGACGACCCATGGTATGAGGGCAACACAACCACATTAAGATTGGGCAATGTTCAGAAAACATACCATGGGATCATCAAGACATCGTAATAAGAAAAAATCGACTCACACTTGACGAAGAAATGAATGTTCTCGAAGGTATATGAGCCAGTGTACAACGAACAAGAGAACTCGTCTTAACTTCAAAAGTGGGACTCTTGAAATTTTGACAACATCGATACGCTCGATATGTCAATTAAATTCACCGCACCAATGGAAATCAACCTAGGAAACCCAATTAGAATTTCTCAACGCAAAGGCTTCCTCGTCTGCAAAGGTCCAATCGTAAACAACTCTAAGAACCCGATGATATTTTGCTTCAAACCTGAGGATAGCTGATGCTCAAAAGGTGACTGTGCGAATATGGCATAGTTCAAATCCAACATAGCAGCAATACTTCCCAAGGAATTGAAATTAATGTCCATCGATGGTGTTAATATGAGATATAAAAAGAAGATTGTGAAATAGTCATGAGCTGGGGAAAGCCGTTGTGATGTTGGGATTCAACGTTTTATATAGCCCAAGACGATCTACGATGTCAAACATTATTGGACGAGACAACAATTCCACGAGGCTGCAATGTAAAAAAAAGGCATCCCAGAATGCAAAAGAAAGCCAGTACGTGCAAAGACAGAAATGACAAAAGAAGCGATTCATTCCTACACAACATTGGCTCACAGTTCTCAGGACGGATGCTGCAAAAGCAGAATGTAAATGCCAGTTTAATACAACTTGTTATGCAATGCACATAAGCCACTCAGCTTACCGAAAATCCTACGGTCATTGCCACCCAAAAGGATTGGCAGAGAACATGACTTATGCTGACTGGGGTATTGCTGATAATTGTATGAGTCATGCTAGACCTGAAATTTTCATCAGATAAATTGTCAGGTGCACGCCTCTCATAAATACTGAATCTAGTACAATAACAGTTTAAAAGATAATACTTAGAATTCAAAGTCCAAAACCTAGATTGGCGAATCTCCAGTGTCGTCGATAAGAAAATTAAGTGTATTACCAGCGTGGACTGTGTCTAGCAAGTCATAAACTCCTAGATAAGAACAACTTCACATTAATAACACATTCAAGCTAGTGGATGATTCTCATTATCTATTTCCTTTTATTAGACTAACCCGTTGTCGTCCTGAGCAAACGACAATGAATTAAGCGCCAAATGCACGTGAAAGCTCTTCATTACAGGTTTTCTGCATAAGCACATGTACCAAGAGAAACTCTCCAATAAAACTGGGTTGATATTGCACCATTGTTCATCAAAATAAGGCAAAAAGGTCCAAATGAGTCCAGTGTGCATCGTCAACTAGTTCGAAAACCATGTGCAAATTAAAAGCTCATATTTCCGAGTCCAACAAATATTGTGAATCCTAGAGGCCACCGCAACAAAGTCGCAACGCGGACGATCAGCGAATTCCTCTTTCTCTGACAATTTTGCGCCAAATTCGGAAATGCCAAGATGGATGCATGCTTGGTTAAAAACACATTGAGCTAGCTCGGAATGGCATTTCTATGAAAGATTGTCAAGGTAACGGGAAACGGGAAAGGACTGATCTACTTCCGACTATGAAACTACAATCGCTCTGGCCTTAGAAAACTCAAGTTGAAGCTTTAATTTGAGTAGAAGTGATTTCCTATCCAAAACGATAACTACTTGTTTGTCTGGTATGCACTTTGCACACAGAATCTTATCTTAAAAAGGCAACGTACAGGTACACATTTCATAAAATGTGAAACGTCGTGCGGGATTATATAAATGATTAGAAAGCAAAACTTGAAATCCACAATCGGCGTGCGTCGATTAGTTGATATCAAGCATCATTGCAAATTCGAATTAGAGTGTTGTGTTTATGCAGGCAAAGTTTGACGAGTTATAAATAGTCATACAAAATGCTTCTGTACAAATACTTCATTCAATTCAGAATAAGAGATTCGCTGTAGTTAATTTTTTAATGATTAACTAATCTGTTATCGATATGGGAAGTTAATGGCAAAATATTCGCCCAAAAACGTGGAACGTTTTTGTTGTTACAGAACATGGTGTAGCACTAAAAGAATATGTTTGGGCTATCTGTTACAAAGACAAATCATTGTTGATTGCCTTCAAAAGATGTGCATTCCTTCAAAAGAGGTTCAATGGCTAAGCAAATGTCCAAAACAAGCGGTCGAGCATGGAACAGACGTGGCCAATCCATCATGGATCGAGCATGACCGATCGAGCATGATCGAGCATGACCGATCCATCATGGATCGAGCATGACCAGTTCATCATGGATCGCGCACGACCACTCCATTATAGAACGTACACGACCGATCCATTATGGATCTCGTTTGTTTCACACATTGAAGCCCCGACAAAAATTGAGGCGTTTACATTCCGACGCAGCGTTAACAATAGCAAGTGCCAATCAACCTTAAAAATTCTTGCATTAATACCAAGTTGAAAACATCACAAAGATTGATTTAGTGCATCAAATATGCAAGTAAGCTTGGGCATCACTGTAAACAGCTTGCCAAATCCATGTTCAACAGCAATACAGGGAAAGTTAAAAGAAAAAATGCACGCAATATTGATTCGCCTACAAAAAACATGAATGGTTGAATGCAATAGATGCGATCAAATTTAAGCAACTATTTGTTGAAATACATTAAGCCTTCGAATTCAAATCAGCAAAAAAAACCAATCAAAGACCTTGGCATCATCCAGACTCAAAACAGTTGAAAAGCATTCAAAGCATTTTGTGCAGATTTCAGCTTTAAAAACTTTGTTGATTTCAAAACTAAAATGTACAGCACTGCAACGCAGCAAAGCATTGGTTCAAACTTCATGAATGAGATAATTGAATCAGCACAGAGTTATCATACGGATCCAAACAACATAAACAACAAATCCCTAGTCCAAATTTTATTGACAATATCATTGAATTAATGCAGAGTTATTGTACAAATTTGGAGTGTAATTCGCGCAAAATGGATGATTAAAACATGAATTCGAACAAACTTTCAAAGGTTAAAACAAATTGCAAGACTCGGCTGCGTTGAACATCAAATTGCCAGTGCAAATACAATTGCAGTGCAAACCGTGTGGTGTTCAGATGCGGATCAAAGCTTAGACAGATTTGCTTTCAAGCTTGAATCACCGAAACCAATATCTCCAAAAAACAAAATTGAATTCTGAGGGTCCTATCCAAAGCTTAAGATCCATTTCCACAAGCTCTTGGTCACCAGTAACAAGAAAACATGATAATTCAATTCCAAAGACAAGGCTCACGCGATTTTAGATCTGGTAAGAAGAGTACTCACACTGAATTCCGGACTGGGCAAGATCTGGCGAGTGCCCGAGTTGAATCAGAAGCAAGATAAGGCGCGGGTCTAATTGGAGAAGCAATCGGTTAAAGGCAAGGCAAAGGGTGTAGCTCGAGTTTGTTTCTCCTTAAAAAAAAACTTGTGGCCACCATTGAAATGCTTTCTACCGAAGGGAGGAAGTAAGGGAGAAGTGCAGATCCAAAAATGATAATATATACGGCAGCATTGACTGGGCCTTATGATCCTCCAAAGTAACCTGTATCCGATCCACTATTGGAAAAATTCTCCAATTCGTCACACAAGTACCTGATTCATACATGTATATTAAAAAGTGTACGTTCCGATCCAAAATACAAGTGCTCGCTCCATTAAAAAAACTATTTCTAATCCATCAAAAATAAATATAAACGATTTATCAATATGTGTTAACACCGGTTATGGCATTCATCGAAGATTTTTTTTTCACAAGTAAAAATATAAATTTCAAGGGGCAAATGTTAACTCCGTTATGAAGCATTGTCTACATGTTTTATTGCACACAAGAGTGATAGATCATTTATACTTGCAAAGCGCTGGACCGCGGGTGATGTTTTAATACGGACCGGGCACAAGTTAAATGATGGATCGGGCTTAAATTTCGTGTATTGATCAGGCGTTTATTTTATGATGGATCAGGCACATATTTAAGTGCTTGGATTGGGAAATAATTATACATGGATCGATCAGTATTTGTATATGCGGTGCATCTTCACGCATATCGTTCACGTGGAATATTTGTACCAACACAAACAATGGACTGCACGCATGAAGTTTGCTTATGAATCAATGGTTCATAAAAATATGACGCATGGAGTACACATGGGCAAAAATATTGTATACACATAAACACGTGTAAAGTGGGAAAGCATGCATGTATTACAAATGTGGATTATTTGCCATTTGATATGCATGAGATGCTAGGCACAAAAATGTGCATGGATCGGTATAATGTTTTAACTGTCATGATATATAAGGAGTTCACGTGGCTTCATGAGTCATAAGTAAACACATGGGTCAGCTTGCAACAAAAGGCGGTGGCATTTACACAAATCAATGGATCAATTACAGTGCTAAAGACATGGATCGAGCAATAGATTGCTCCATGGGTCGGTCACTACACACGTGGGATGGATCAACAGCCTGTTCATGGATCAATATTTGTAAATGATATGGGTCGGCTGTAAGTCATAACACGGTGGCAGTGATGTAAATATATCGATCGGTCACATTTATACAGCAATGGATCGAACATACTTTTTATATGGCTCAACAGTTTATACAAATGGGTTGGTGGTAAACAACGTAAGTATGGATCAGTCATATACGATAATAACTGGACCGGGCACATTCTATGTGATGGATCAGTTAACTTATATGTTACTATAAGCGTTGGGCCATTAATTGATGAAAAGGACATGGCACGTGGTGAAGCATTATTAACATCATGGCACAAAATATGTTTCGCTAGCTTATATATATGAAACACACATCAGTATGAGCTACTGTATCAAACAATGGATCAGATGATTTATATAAGTTGGCAATGGCATTTTTGTAACTACCATGGATCAATATAGGTGAGGACTGCATGGATCGGTATAAAATAGAGAATGGCCTGGCGTGAAAAAATATGTACATGGATCGTCAATCTGATCCATAGCCTTCACACCGCTCACATTATTTACAAATTTGCTACTCCATTCGAACTCCATCTATAAATACCCCATCTCCGCACACATTTAGGGGACGTAATTTTCTATCCACGAAGTGCTGCCCAACTCATTTCTCGACCATTCTAAATCACTCCAACCTCTATTAAAGTTTCTTCAAGCTTAGATTCAACATCTCAACCACCGTGAAATCATCGAAGATCATCTAAGTGTTCAAATTGTTGAAGATCTACTCCAACAATCATCACAACCGAAGATATCTCATCATTTCCATGGTGAACTTGAGTGGATCAAGTGATTAAAGAGAGGAAATAGGAGAAAATGGTTGTAAAGAGAGAAAATGAGTGAAGTTAGAGAAATTATTTACCTTGTAAATTCAAAGTGATAATGAAAACTCTCTTCAAAGCGGACGTAGGCAATTCTAGGCCGAACCACTATAAATCTCCTTGTTTTTACTTGCTTTCTGTGTTTATACTACCACTTTTCTAGATCTAAATTGTTTGTGAAGTGTTGAATTACACCTTGGGGTGTTAGTGCCATTTTTAGCATTAACAGGTAGATCACAACTTGGTGAAGAATTCTTACTGTCTCTAGAGAGTATTACGGTTGGGAGAGCGATTTAGCATGGAGAAATCAAACCCCTCACATGCAGGAGATATGGGGGTATTTATAGGCATTCAGAGGTGAGTTCGGCCATGTTATTTCATGGAGATATCCCCTTGAGTGCCACTAAGCCTCGTCCAAATATAGCTATCATTTGACAGGTATCTATGGATCGATACCGATTCATAGCCTATGGATCGACACATATCCATAGAGTTTGTCTATTTTGACGTCTAATTCACTTTTCTTGTATCCTTATGCTCCTATGATGTTATATGCAAAGTTTCATGTGGTTAGGATTTCATTTCTACGTACTTGCAAGTCAAGTCATCCCACTCATCTTCAAAATGTTCAGTCTATTGGGCATCTTGAGTTCAAAGCATTCGATTACTACAAAATTTGGAGTTTATATTAATAGAAGGCCTAAAATCATGATGACATGGTCCATGATGCCCCCACACTTCATCTATATGGATTAGTGTCGATCCATAGGGTATGGATCAGTATCCATGTGTACACTCAACCAATTATTTAGCGAATTCCTTGGGCTTCCTTTGTAACACCCCACCTCCGCTAGGGTCACTCACAAAGGGAATGCACTAGGTTTGATGAAGTATTATCGAGGTAAACATGCATAGAAATATTACAAGACAGAACATATATAAAACAACGGAAGTAAAACAAATTTCATCACCTTATAAAATAAGGTCTAAAGCCTTTTTCATCAGAATACATCGAAACCTGCCTTGCAATAGTAAAGAAGCATAAAACCTTTTCATAAATTATTCCCCAAAATAAAGCGGTGAAGCATCCATAGCTAAGAGAAGACCAAGCTATACATGATGACCTTCAAGCATAAGAGGTCTGAACTAAACAACAGCATTTCCTCCCTAAAAACCTGGGGGGAGAAACGGAAGACAAAGAGGCGAAAGAAAACGGGGTCAGTCATAAAGACTGGTAAGTCCTATCTACTTCCAGCATAAAAACAGGTAAAGGTAACATGACATGCATAAACTGAAAGTAAACATAAGGATGATGACAAGATAGATAAGCTAGATCAAGATAACAGGATGAACCACTGTATCAAGATAAACTAAGGTATCACATTGTCAGGTTTCTATCAAGTATAAAATCCTGAGGTATCTATCATGTATATTTGCTTTGCACCTCCCGTACTAGTATCCCAACCCATGTCATGAGTTAACTATAAAATGTCCCTTGACCAAAGTCATGAAATGGTCCATGTCAACCTAATATATCGCGTACATATGTTTTCCTAACTCGTATGTTTCTTTCCATGTGTAAGTTCAGTCCTTTGCCGTAGGCCGTACGGGCTTTCCCATGTAAATCTATACCACCTCAACGTAGTACCATTTTATCCTCGAAGTTGTTTTGGACTGCTACCCTTGATCTGGTTATGTTTTCTTACCATGAACTATCGTGTGTTTACCTAGGATTTATGCCACCTAGGACCACTAGGGATTATGCTACCTAATGAATGTTTTCGTATCTCAGTTTGAGTTTTAGCCACCTAGGGCTACTAGGGATTATGCTACCCGTCAACCGCGCCCTTTTTCCCATGTAAGCACCGTGAATCGTTTTTCCATGTCTAACTGCACATGTATCTCAATGTGCCATCCGAGTCCCGTGCCAGGGCAAATCAAGAAATACGAGACTCGGTCGGGAGCGTTAAGTCGTCTGCCGAATGCAGATATCAAGGTCTATTTTTTTTTATCCGTGGCTATGGTCCCACGTGACCCCTCCCTCAAATATTGAAAGGCAATCCAAGAAAAATCATGCACGAGAACTATACTCCGGCCCCCTATGCCCCACTTACCTATTGGCCAACCTCACCCATAACTCGATAGCAAGTATATGGTTTGTTAGGAGTTCCCTGCCTTTCCGTATACGTACACGATTGACTAAAGATGGTAGGTAGTCGATGACGCGCTATCCAGGGCAAAAATCAAGTATCGTCGACTCCACGCTAATCCATCCCCGTTTTTAGGTTGCTCGCACAGCAACCAAGGCATACTCTTGGTTCTTCTACCGCAGACCTTAACCTCTGTGAGCCCAGGCGGATCATCTGCAACCTCACAGAGGGATACCAAGAGTACCCTCACGTCTCCCGAAGCTACTGCTTCGTCACCCAGTTCGTTGGAGCCTTTATCTAAGTCAGATAATTTGCTCCTCCTCGTGTGTTTAAGCGATGACCTACCGTATTGGGTTACTCATCTATCTGTGAACTGGTCCAAATCCCTTGACTAAGAATTATTACTTAGTTATCCTAAACTAAGGTTTATCACTTAGTCCCCTTTCCCGTTATCCTTGTTAACTACGATTTTCCACCTAGTCCCCTGAACTAGAGTTTTGTCTAATGGGTTAAGTGTTGTCATTCCAGTTCATGACTTAACCCGCCTACGAATCATGTCAATATTGGCAAAGTATTTAAGCTCAAGACTTAGCCCTACAAGTTGGTTAAGTATACCAAGAAGCTCATGACTTAACCCTATTCAATTATCAAGTCAGATTGGTTAAGTATTAGTTTGTCTTGACCCTATCAAATTATCGTGTTAGATTGGTTAAGCATAAATTATCTTAACCCCACCAGATTATCGAGTCGGATTGGTTAAGTATGGGTTAGCTTAACCCCATCCACTAATCGTATTACAATAGTTAAGTATATTTAAACGGCCTTATGACTTAACCCTATCAAGTTCTCATATTAGATTGGTTAAGTATAGGTTACTTAACCTCATCAAATCATCATGTATAATTGGTTAAGTATAAGTTACTTAACCTCATTGAATTATCATGTTAAATTGGTTAAGTATTGGTTACTTAACCTTATTGAATTATCATGTTTAGATTGTTTAAGTGTTTAACTTAACCCTATCGAATTACCGTGTTTAGATTAGTTAAGTCTAGGTTAACTTAACTCCATCTAATTACCGTGTTTAGATTAGTTAAGTCTAGGTTAACTTAACTCCATCTAATTACCGTGTTTAGATTAGTTAAGTGTAGGTTACTTAACCCCATCTAATTACCGAGTCGGATTAGTTAAGTATGGATTAACTTAACCCCATCCCCTAACTGTATTTTACGGTTAAGTGTCATTAAGAAATCAAGTCCGGTTTCACTTAACCTACCCATTCATGTCATATCGGTTAAGTGTCTTTAGTCAGATTTACTTAACCTTATCATGTGGCATTAATTGAATTAATGCACTTTCAACCTCTCACATTAGACGTTGTTGTGGTTACTGGTTACGCCGGGCGGGTCCTGGCAGATTTACACCACAACCTAGTCTAACCTCGGGTTTCAAGCGCGATATGACCAACTACCCACATTGGGTCCTATTGTTTGTAGCCACTGGATTTATCGGGCGGGTCCGGGCAGATTTATGCTACAAACTCAACCCAACCTCGAGTTGGCCACTTCCATGTTTTTCTACGTGTCATGTTCATGTCAAGTTTAGACCCCTTTTTAAGTCTATGTTTTCATGTAACCCCATGTCAAGTTTTCGTGTCCTATTCACGTTTATTATCATTACATGTTCCATGTAATTCCATGTCAAGTTCATAACCCATTTTCAAGTTTGCCTAAACTACCCAAAGCGTGTCCCCAACGCACATGAAAGCGAATCAACATATTTGGAATAATATGACAAAGATGGGTACAAGATGGCAAAGATGAATCACAAGTTAAACATGGTGAAAATTGAGGCAAAAGGTGTTCACATAACTAGCATATTGCATATTGGCCTCAAAACATGCACGATGTTATAAAGGGATTGGCCACAAACATGCACGGTATCATAAGGGGTTTGGCCTCAAACATGCATAATATCATAAGGGGTTTGGCCTCACATAAACATGAAATCATAAGGGGTTTTGGGTTCTTTTACATGCATAAGCCCCAAGTTAAATTCATGCACATATTTCATAAGTCAACATGGTTCTAAGTGTTCATGCCAACATCCCACAAATAAAGGTCCAATCTTGCATGGCAAACTAAGTCCAATGCAACATGAGTAACTTGATTTAGTCACTAAACATAGCCTAAAGTCATAGATTCAAGCAAAAGAGGCATGACAAGGTTCATATAGGCTAGCATACTTATGTTCATCGCATTTTATTCCATGTCACATTAGAACTATCGTTTAGATCTACAAGTAGCTAGAACTTACATAGCGAGGCTTAGAGACTTAGGAGCATGAATCGTCATAGGATTTGCGTAGCAATGTTGATCTACTTCCACGATTTGATGTAGAAAGCTTGCACCTTTTGATTTGAATCCGATTTGAATGCATAAGCCCTTGGAGTTGGAGATGGAGGCCATGATCAAGATAGATTTTGGCAGCACTTAGTTGCTAGAATAATTTTTAGTGATTTAGGTTAGGTCCTAGGGTGTTTTTATAGAGATTAGGAGTAGTTTAGGCCCCTTAGATTAACCCTAGGATAGATCTGAACCCTCAAAATCCGTCACAGGCCCACAAAACCGAGCCAAGACAGCAGCAGGTGCACCCAGGCCAAAGTGGCCGGACCACCCAGGTTGACACCCGTGTCGACTGGGCAGTCGACCTGCCCCCTGGGCGTGTCGACATCCCAATCGACCTGGGGCTTGGGCGGGAATTTTCCCGCCCAGTCCGTTTGGCTCTAGATTTGAATTTCGAACTGTTTTTGAACTTGAATTTTCTGAAAACTTTGACGGGCCATAACTTGGTCATACGGACTCCGATTTTCGAAAACTCGGACTCAATTTCGCGTATTTTTCCGAGACGAACGCAATGGCACAGCCCGTTACCCTTGATTCAGATTTTAACATTTAATTCTGCCTTGATTTACGTTATAACATGTTATTCAAAATACGGGTTGTTACATCCTTCTTTCCTTTATTTGAGCTTGTTTGATGAGTTTGGAGTGAATCAGAGTTTGTATCGACTTCTAGTTTCTAAAGATCTTCTTTTGAGTCCAGAATCGAGTTAACACAAGTAAATACATTAAACAAATTAGTTTGTTTAATATAAATATTTAGGCTTAGATTTAAATTACAGAACCAACTGTTAATGTAACGTTGTAGGGAGAACTTGCTATGTAAGTAGGATCTTGTTGATGCAAATAGTTAATGAAGCTCCTACGGTAACCATAAACATATAAAAGTTAGAAAATTTTCAAGGTTAAAAACCATTTAATTTTTTATTGTCCTTACCGTTTAACCAATTTTTAAAGATTTTTCATTGTAACTACAAGTTTGTCTTTATTTATATCGAGTAATAGCAATATAGCTATAAACCCGAACGTAGCAATAGTTAAAAAGCTTAGAATTTGGTATGACAGTGAAGATAAAAATGCAAATATAAAATCTACTAATTATGATAAGGTTATTCTTTTTATATAACAAACAAATCAACTTTGGGTCATGATAAGGTTAGTCCTAATTATTTCAAATTATATCATACTTACAATGATAATATCATGTCAATTAGTCACTTACTTTTTTCCATACAAGTCTGTATCCTTCAATGTATTTGGTTACATAACTTACATTAAGAGTCAACCACTGCAGCATCGATAGTGTAAGAGTTGCAATAAAAGGTAATTGAAGTTTCAAGGTCGAACCGCTGTGTGGAGCATGCCAACAAAATGAAAGTACAAGTAATCCAAGATAGAAAATTTAAAGCTAAGATTTTTAGTAGATGTTACCGTTTGTAATTTTTTTTAACTAATACAGCTGCATCATGGTAACGAAAATTGCCGACCCAACTGTTGAAGCTTTGGATTACTACTTTCATTGAACCAACAAACGAGAACATAGGTTGTAGTGTTGACGACCTTTATAAGATTAAGAACGATGAAGGTGAAGATATACACTAACAAAAGCTAAATGAGTTATGCATCCCTCGTCCTTTTAGGGTTGGTGTTGCCTAAGTTGAGTATATGAATGAGGAAAAAAAACCCAAAGATCACTGTTATATCGTAACCAACCATCGACCATTCAGTTGAATCAAGATTTTTATTGGAAGAAACATCAACAATGGCGGAGTCCAACATTTAGTTTTATCTATAGTTTTTTATTTCAGTAATTTTCGTTTTTCAAATAACAATGGTACTTTTAAATGATTTATTTAAATAATTTAGTTCAATAATTTATCATTTATTATAATTATTCTTGCATTTTTTAAATTAGTTATATATTCATGATATGATGATATATTTTGAACATATATTTGTTTCGTTTGTCATTTTTTTCTTCCTTAAATCGATTAGTGATTTAAAGCTATAAAAAAGCTAAACACTAAAGGGTACATTAATCTTTTTTAATATATAATAAACATGCACGTGAGTTTGTCAATGATTCACATCAACATATTGATAGCATATTCTTAGTCATAGCTATAATCCTTTCATTAATATCTGAATTAAGATAAATGTTAGCAAATCATTTTATATTTTCTAATAAATATTTTAGCAGTCGATTTTTCCACCATTGTGCTGTTATATTAGTATATATGTCAATTTAGCTTTGTATTTTTATTTTTGTTACTTATTTAGTGTGTTGCTAAAGGCAACAAAGTTTTCTCTTTCTAATGCCATAGATAAAAATAATAAATACAATAAAATTTATATACTTTCTAATATAAAAAACATTTCACATGGAAATTAAGCATCACGTAAAATTGTTTTGCACAACGAACAACCGCCGACCAACACCATTTTCCACGGCCATCAACCATCGAACTACTGTTGATCGTCGCAGAAAATGACGTTGGTCGGCGGTTGTTCGTCGTGCGAAAAAAGTGGAACTGATGTATTGGATAGCCGCTTAAAAATGTTGGTTTTAAAAGTAGTATAATCTAAAGTTTTATGGTATTGTTAGTAACAATGTTTGGAAATAAAATCATAAGATGCTCTTAGCAACAATGTGCTTTGGTTGAAGCTGGGCAGGGAGGAAAAGTAGGTCTTCAAACTCAAAATAAAGTTTTTGATCCAGCAGCCCTTCCGCACTATGGTGCTCTTAAATCTCACTTCCATATACGGTGTCGCTTGGTAGCTGATTTCCAGATCCAAAACCGCAGAAATGAAGCTCCATCATCTTCCTCTACTACGCCTCGCCCTCAAAAAACCAAACTTTATTTGTTCTCGTCTCCTATCGGCTGCTGCCTCATCAACCACCAACTCTAGCCCAAGCCCTACGCCCAGCCCTAGCTTTAACCCGAGCCCTAATGTTAATGCCATCGTAGATGAAGTTTCAAAGCTGACCCTGCTCGAGCTATCTTCCCTCACCCATCTCCTGGTCCCCCGCCTGAACCTTCCCCACCTCCCTACCCTAGCGGTCATCCCTCCCGGAATGTCACTTTCCGGCGCTGGAGCTGCTACTGCATCAGCCGCTGCAGGAGAGAATGCGGTGGAGGAGAAGAAGGAAAAGACGGCTTTCGATGTGAAGCTAGAAGGGTTCGATGCTTCAGCAAAAATCAAGGTGATTAAGGAAGTGAGAGGTTTTACAGATTTGGGGCTGAAGGAGGCAAAAGAATTGGTTGAGAAGGCACCAATTATTGTCAAAGGTGGAGTAAGTAAGGAGGAGGCAGAGAAGATTTTGGAGAAGTTAAAGGCAATTGGGGCCAAAGCTGCTTTGGAATGATACTGATGATGAGGTATATTGCCAAATTATGTCTATTATATTATTGCACTTAGATCGTTTATGCATTAAGATAGTTTTATAGTTATGAACTTGATATGGCATATGCTTTTACATGTGATTGTCTAGGTAGGTGGTAAATGGCAAGGCAGGAGGTTGGCTGGCTGTTTTTTTTTTTTTTTGGGGGGGGGGGGGGGGTGTGGAGGTTGTAAATTCCTGCAATCCCAGTTTGTTTCCAAGCGAGGGCACTGCAGGATGAGATTGTCCCAAATATTCGTACTATGAAGACAGTACAATAAAATAAAATTAAACCGTGTTTGGCATCCAGCAACACGGTCGGCAACTAAAAAACAGAGTGCAAAAAGCAGTAAAATCAAACATTCGTTGTCAAAATCAAAGAAAATAGAATAAAATCGAAAATAAAAAAACAGCCTTAACCTTCTATTTTGTATTCCTCTTCAAATAGAGCAACACAAACATCACAATGTAGTTTATTTATATTCTCATGCCTTTTTTTTTTTTTTTTTTGGTTTATCTATATTTCAGAACGAGCCAAGGTAATTTCAAGCCTAAAGACGAGGAAATAAGGAAGAGGGGATAAGAACTGTGTTGGTTTTGACAATAGTTAACGCTGAAGTATAATGTCTGGTTTCACACTATTTATATATTAAAGGACTGATATGGGCTTGAATTTAGTTTAAAAGGCCAATTTAGTTGGTAAGCTGGTTTTTATTTTGGCTGGTTTAAAATTGGCTCGGTTAAGGCTAGGGCCTTGGAATTTGTTCAATTTCAAAATAATGATAAATCTATGTTTGTAACATGTATTTATTATATATTTCAATTACTATTATTTTTATCTTTTGGAATTAATCAATGGAAGTTGAAACCAATTGTTTTTTCTTTCAAACCAACGAAAGCGATGAAACGAACTGCAACTTTCAATAAAATTAAAAGACTGAAACAAAATCCAATTTCTGGGAACCTTGGTGGATGGTGAATGGGCTTGGTTCTAAAGGCTAATGGTAAATTGCAACGAAGTTCTAAGACTCTAGCAGAGAGAACGATGATAGTTGCGGTGACAATATGAATGGTCTCTGTGTACAAGAGGTATGGTGTAATATCACTAGTTTACGGATGTCAGGTGATGAATAGGAAGCAGGCCAGCAACTAATATATGTTGGTTAATGAGAGAAATCCACATCTGTGCACTATTAGCTGTACGCTATTTATAGTAGGGACCAGAACATATAACCAGTTTTCAGAATTTAAATTCAAATGTTCATAAACATAAGCTTGCACGCAGAATAAGTGGAACATGTTACATAACTAAAAATATAACTTGAAAGCTGATTAAATGTATGGGTATTGTTTGTGGACTAAATGGATATATGGTTATATCGACATACCCCAAACCATAATTCATGATGGGACGACAAGGTACAAGCAAGAAATGGCGCCTAACCCATTGATAAAGCGTCTGGAAACATACATGGCAGGATGCATTTTATAAAGTGCCTTTGGCATCTACCTTCAAGGCTTTTCAAGGCATAATATGCAAAAGAAAGTGCATATTTGTTTGTTTTGTTTTTTGAGTTTAGTTATTCAATATGAATGATGTTTTCTTCCATGTTATGAAATACATAAACACTTCATTACCTAATTTTGATGTATTAAATAAGTATTAAAGAGAAAGACCAAACTTAGTTATTGAACTTCCTACAATGTAATTTTGATTAGTCTCATAATCACTGTTACACTAATATGTTGTATGCAGATTAACCTTTTGTTTTGTGGGAAATGTCTTATGCATTGGCCTTTTTAATTTGAAACATAATTTATTTTATTTCTAGAAATTCATAATGTGTATATGACAAAGACGTATGCAAACTCTCTCTCTAGTAGTATACCAATTTATCAGTAGTCTTGGATTATATATAAAATATTCGATTTTCCAATTAATATGATGATGATCAGTATATTTAGGGTAATACCTGTATTTGTTGCATTTCTATTTTAGCATAGCATGATTTTTCATGTATGTATTTGTTTTCAAAGCAATGGTACTGATGTAGATTTCCTTAGAAATCTTAATTTTCATTTGTCAAAAAATACACTTTTAAATGATAATCCAGTTTATGTATATCAGAAAATGATTATCTTCCTATTTTCCATAATGTGGGTGTTATTTTAATATTGTGTATGGCCTTATATTTTTATACGTCTAGGTTTCAGAACTTTTTGCATTACACCATTTTCAATTATTAACAATGAGCCGAACTTTGATGAATTTTTGTTACACATTTCAAGGATTAACGATCTTTGACTTGTTGGCAAGATAATCATTGGAATGATCATGAGATTTCATCGTAAATTGTAAAGTTCAAATTTAAATTGAAATATAATTTAAATAGTAAATCGTAGATTTGAGATTCACTTTAAAGCTTTGTATGCACTCTGAAATTGACTTTGATGTTTAAATCAAGTTCGGAAGCTCGTCTTCAGTTATTTACAATTTTGTCGGTTTCGGTCAATTTCAAAAGTTTTTGTTTTGGTTTCGATCCCGCCTTTCGGTTTTCAATGGCGTATTTCTTACATAACACGATATTAAACTTAACATTATGTAGTATATAAACCAATGTTTTAAAATGCAAAAGGCGCACGAGAGGCTTTTTCGGGTCCGTGAGGCGAGGCGTAAGCCTCAAAACGTTGAGGCGTAAGCCTTTCGGGTAGAGAAAAGCGCAATACATATACTTAATTTTTAACCACTTCATGCAACATTCCGTTTGTTAATTTTAAATTAATCTAGCCAACAATAGAAATTAGGAACCAACTAAACAAGGGCTTTTCGGGTAAGCCTACATTAATTCAAAATGTTTGTCTACACATATTATACAATCATTTTTATTTCCATTAAATAATTAAAGTTTAATGACATTTATCTATGTCAATATCTGCAACTAAAGATAAACAGGTTATTAAGTCATATGCCTCAACTGTTTGAGGTGTGCGAATCGTAAGCTTTATGTGCTTTGTATGCCTCAAAATTTTGAGGCGTAAGCTTTAGAGGTAAAAAGCTTTTTGGAGCCTCAAGGCGTTTTATCTCTTATTTCTTCGAGGCGAGCCTTGAGGCGAGTATCGAGGCGGGTTTTTTAAAACAATGATATAAACTAAATTAATCCTAAATTTAACTTAGCGATTATACATTAGTCATTAAGTCGGATTAAATGATTTAGCCCAACACAAGTTACTCGACACAAATTCGCCAATTCAAGTTACATAACACAGCCGAGTTAAACAATTTCATTCTGCCGCTTATTATTCACTAAAAAAATCTGCCGCATTCACAAATCCCTTTTCCCCGAAAGCTAGGGCAACAGAAAAATCGCTGAAAGCGATGAAAAAAAGAAAAGAAAGACAATCATCAATCTCCACTGTCAACTTTTTTTTTTTGGCTTTGGATTGTTGATCTTCACTACCACGTAAGTTTTTAGGTCGATGTTGCTGAATATGAAGGTTAATGCTAAATTGAGGTCGATCTTGCTCTAGTATTTGGAGTTCTCTTCCATATCTATTGATTTTGCTACATGTTGATTGATTTCCTTTAGTTTAGGCTTTAGTTCGGTTGTTTTTTGTTTCCTTTTTTCTTTTTATAGCATCATCGAAACTGATTATTTTGTTCGGTTTTGGTTCATTCACCTTCGGCACCGATAAGGTACGACCGAAATTTGAGGTACCATCAAATATATTAAATCGTGGTTTTAATTTATACGGTTAAACCTAAAACTCAATTTTCTCTTATGTTCCATTTTGATTTTGTTTAAAAACAATAGAATTGTACACTTATGTTTTCAAATAAGTGTCAAATGTATAAATATGTAGTGAATGGTTTTTCTCAATTACGATTTTAATTGAGTTTGAAAAGAAACATAGATCGAATCACAAAGGGTGATATTCGATTTGAAACTAGATTTAAATCACAAGACCTAAGATTTTTTGATAAGTGACTGTATCTCACACACTCTCTCTCTTCCATTACATATTTATCTTGCATAAATGAACACATATTCGTGCTGTAACTATAATGTACTGAATCTAGGTTACTCCTAGTTTAGAGAGGATATAAAATATTCAAATCATTTTTATTATTATTTGTTAATGCAGTATTATTGTTAGGTGTTGTATACGATATTAAGCTAACCTCTTGCTTTGGCTTTGAACGTAATCACTACCGCATAACATGGATGGGCAATTTGTTGAATTGAAACAGTATCATTTAGCATGGACAACGCTAAAATTGTGTTTGTCTAATATTACGTGGTTATGGTTAAACATTAAACCTATCATGCTGATACTTTGATCAAGGTTTTGAGTGAGGTATTGTCTGATACCTCGAAATTTTGGTAGTATAGACCGGTACCAGCAATGTCTGATCCGAAACCGAAATAAAAATCCGGTTTGTTTAACTAATCAAGAAATCAAAAATTGTGCAAACTATAGTATGAGTATTTGGCCGAAACCACGAGATTCCGGTGAACTCGTACCGGTTCCGGCAAACGACGGGACAAGATTAGGGCAAAATCTCGTCCCGCCCAAGCAATCGACCAAAAAAAAGTATGCGACTGTGAAATCAGAAGAGGAATGGAAGCACGCCAACAGAAAACACGCAAAACCAAAAATCGAAAAGCAAGAAATCACTAACCCTAGTTTGCACTCGAGAAATTTGCAGTCGCAAGTGACTTTTTGGATTCAAGCATAAGCATGCAGTGGCAGGCTCAACAATCACGGTCGCATTTCAAATTCTCAAGAGGAATTCAATTACCGCCAGCTGATCCCCCCCCCCCCCTCCTACTTTTGAACTCCGCCTTTTTGTTGTTTCCTCATTGTTTTATTGGGTTTTTTTTTTTTTTTTTTTTTTTGAAAAGAGGACGCGTGGAAGGATTTTGAAAGGGCATACGGTATTTGACGTTAATTGGGCTGCTGAGTTAAATTATTATACAATGTAATGGGATCTGCTAATTAAAATTGCTGTAAGGTCCTGCTTAACTAATTGGGTCTACTTTGTTTACATAAATTTTGATTTATAATGTTCAATTTAATATAGCCTGACTAATAAAAGTGTAAAAGTTTGATTTTTGAACCCAAACCAAAACCAAAACCGTCGAAACCGCCGAAATTGACCGAAACTGGTAAAATTTTAAATGACCGAAACTGAGTTTTCGAACCTTGGTGCAAACCATAAATCGAACCCTAGGCATGTGGTAAATCAGAACGAAGCAAAGGGTATATTTTAAAAAAAGAAAATCCAAAATAGAAGAAAGAATCGAGTACTTATCTCATCAAAACTGAGATCTTTGTTCGTCGATTTTTGTGTTGTTCGAGCATCCAAATCGATTTAAACTACTTGTCTTGAATCTCGAGTATCAGGCAGTAATTTTTGCTTGTTCCTTTTAATTTTTAATTGTCTTTTATCTCTAGTTTTCATAAGACAACTTTGCATAATATAATCACACAAGGACAGTAAAATTTTGGTTTCTTTTCTGCTACCATATAAGCTAGTATATCCATACATATTAAATTTAAATGCAAATACAAACAATGTGCTTTGATGTTGGTCTTTCTAAAAAAAAAAAAAAATCAATCAAAACCATCACCGTGGCTGTCAAAAAATGGATGATCCACAATGTCTAGAAATTCAAATTATCAACACGAGTCTTTCATGATGATAAACCGTTGTTCATACCGTGGCTTGACAGTTGAAAATACCTACCATGATACAGCCTTTATATACACGTATAATTCAAAATTCAGATTTGAAATTTGGCACTGCAAGAAAACATATTGCAATAAAAAGCCAAATAATCTAACATCAAAAGGCGTAAAGCAAACTAAGAAGATTGGTGGCATATAACTAAATATGTTACAAAAAAGTGTTATTAATTTAAGATTACCGTATTTAAAACAATTGTTAATTATTTTTTAACCTTTATATTCATGTTCATTTTATTCATTAAAACTGTTTGATAAATATAGCTAATTCCTGTGCTGTAACTAGCATAAATGCTTGGTATGCATTTTGATATCATATATCCTTATTGTTTACAAAACTCTTCAGTAAACTACTTTTATTATTTTATTCTTTTTATTGGCAAATGATCTTATTTGATTTGGTACATTGTATGAAAATTTTACCAAAATACATCGAGCAGAACATACCACTGAATGTTTATAATATCGACGTATTATGACAAACATGTCTTAAATTAAGAAACTAAAATAAAAGCATATACAATTTAATCAAATAGCTATGAACAGCCACTATATACTGAAATATCAGTAATCATTATTCTAGCTGACAAAATAATGTTCAGTGTAGATAGAATAAAAAGATAAAGAATCTTTACATTTGTTTCCATTGCATATTGAAATGCAAAATATACATAAATTGATAAATATGCCCTTTGTTATGAAATGTCGTGTTTGACAACAGTTTAGGTTTATGCTGGCAATAATAATATATTATTGATATATGTTATAAACTAAGAAAAGATGGAAATGGAAGAGAAAATAAACTTTTTCTCATTAAGTTCAAATCTGCTGTACATCGCCTCTATTTATAGGCAAAATACAATGGGTAACTATTTACATTAATGCCATCAGTCTTTTTCTTGGTATCGTTCTTCCGGTACCGCATCCATTTTCTTTTGGTATTGCCTTCAATGTCGGCTTAGTCACAGCTTCATTATCGGCTTCGTCTCTTCGGCTTCGGTGTCGTCTTTATTACTTCTTTATCGTCTTCAGCTTCGGTACCACCTTCTTGGTTTCGGTGTTGCCTTCTTATCATTGGCTTCGGCTTCGATGTTGCCTTCTTCGGCTTTGGTACCACCTTCTTGGTTTCGGTGTTGCGTTCTTAGCATCAACTTCGGCTTCTGCGTTGCCTTCTTGGCTTCGGTGTCGGCATCGGTGTCGGCACCAAGCTGTTTGTTCTAACAGCTTGATGCCGATAGCATATTTACACAAACCATGACACTATACACATATTTACGTGTATATACAACTTCTACTCACAACAATATACAATTGACAGTACTTAACATTATTAATATGCAATTGGCAGTACTTAACACTTACCATTGGCGTTACTAATTGATAAAGAAAATTTATTGCACATGGTTCATCGACATTCATCATTTCGACTTTTTTCCAAGTTCTACGAGTAACTCACTTTTTCATATCACATCGCATCTCTACTTGATATGCATGCGATGCATGTCATGCATAGTATGAGCTAACGAGGTTAATCTTTTCTTTCCGACTACTAATGGCTGTATGTATTTGCAATCCGTTTTGCTCTAACGTATATGTATACTTGATTGTTAGTTACATTTACTTTAATTCCTTGCTTGCAAAAGTCAAGTCGTTCAAGCAATTACATTTCGTCTCTTGTCATTGTTAAAATGGGCAACACTTTGAGGAAAGAATCTCCTTATTTGAAACTCACATCCTTGATTGTCATAAGTATGAGAATGAAAATAGACAAGACCAATTCCTGTATCATCACATATTTCTCAATTTTATCTTATGCAACATTACTTTAACAAGCAATTGTACCAGTCACATATTTTCTTAATCCCCCGTTTAATTAAAATACGACAAGCAGTTATACTATTTTTTTTTTTTTTGGGGGGGGGGGGGGGTCTAGTTGGTTGGATTATGACTTTATTTTTGGTTGTTGACACATGCACAACAAGATACATGCATAGAAAGACAAAATTGGAAACACTAAGGATGTAAAAAATAGTTTAATGTGTTGTTTTAGATTAAAAAATAGAGAAATTTGGAGCACTGAATGTGCAAGTTAGCTTTTTTTCCCTTCATATTTGCTAGTTAACGGTTGTTGCAGAAATTTATGCTCACGCCTTTTCACTAGATTGTACACATCATTCATGTGCACGTAAGTAACATGGGTAACGAGCACACTTCCATATTTGAACGGATCAGATTTGAATTTTAGAAATTCGATTATCGCAGATAAATTCTAGGATCCTTATAGTCAAAATTAATTTAAATAATTGATCTAGTTAATTTAAATTATGATTATTTAATTAGATATCTATCATTGATGCTAACATCTGGAGATACAAACCTTTCCTACTAGGGTTTATCACTTTGTTAGTTTTGTTTTGAATTTTTCAATGCTTAATTTGGATTTTAAAATCTTTAAATACTTTCACAACTTTTGATATTTTGTGATTAATTAGTTAATTAATACATATGAAATTCAAAATCTTAGTGTTACATTTTTCTTCTTTGGAAATGTGTTTTTTCAAAGCTTCATTTAATAATTTTTGGGTTTCTACCCTAGCATCAAGGATCCAATTGTTTTTAGAATCCAGATAAAGGTTATTTTCAGTTGTCAAAATGAAAGCGACGTCTTTTTTAATCTAAGTTGATTCAATTAAAGGTTGAAAAGGATGGTTACAAATTTCAATCATATTTTGGAAAGTAAATATTTCAAAAATATGCTTAATAGTGTTTCTTTAGTTTGTAGTTCAACTTATGTCCACCCATATAATATCTAAGTGTAAATTTCTCGTTAATAAAACTTTGTGAATCAACGTACCCTTTATTAAATTACCATTTGGGAATATGATTCATAATAGTTTCACTTGAGCTACAAATTTAATTATGCAAAAGAATATCCAGACTTTTACTTCAAAAATTCTCACTTTCTTATTTTGAAAAACGAAAATAAAAAGCTGAAACAAAAATTTGTTATGGATCCAAAAATGATGATATTCACTTCTAAGATGAATCAACGTTTCTTGTCAAAACTATACATTACTAGCGTGTAACCCATGCGTCACTAAAGGCAATGTAGGAAAAAAATGTTTAACATGGTTATTACGGTGCTCGACTAGTCGCGACTAGTCGTTGACTAGTCGGCTAGTCGAGGTTGAAGGCTCGACTTGAAACGTCGACTTGCCAAACGTCGGCTGAAATCGAAACCCTAAATCGAAGTGTCGATGTCAATTTGGAACCCTAAGACGATGGACTCGAACTCGATCTACCTTGGAAGCCTCGATTTGAGTTTTGGAAGTCTTTCTGGAAGTCGTTAGAGGGAGCCGCCGCCACTAAAGGATTGCAGTTAGGGTTTTATTACGAAGTGGCTTCATCTGCTTCTTTCCTTTTCTACACTGCGTATTTCCTGCTTTGTTTTGGGGTTGTGTAATACGGGCTTGCTGCCGTATGGATTTTGTCATGGGCCTTGGGCTTATTTTGGTGATGTATTTTCTGTTATTTTTCTTTTGTGTTTTGAGCAAGAAAAGTTCTATGATGTTTTCTTGTCCTTGTATTTATGTTGAGCAACCAGGTTCGAGGGAATAAATATGATTTACCATTTTGCAACCACGTACAAGCGGAAAAATCACTTCATATTGCGGTAAATGAGGTATGCCAGTATATATTTGAATTTTATCCATATGTATTAGTTAGAAATTTCAAATTATATATGTATATATCTATTTATCGACTAGTCCGACTAGTCTACGACTAGTCCACTAGTCGACTAATTGGACCTCTATCGACTCGACTCGACTTACCGCCGTGATAACCATGATGTTTAATATATTTTTATAAATATAATATGTTACACAATGTATGGTGAATTTGTTTGGATAATTAAATTATAATTTGAGCTTGTTATTTTCTTTAGATACAATTTTTTATGCGATTCATATATATATTTATATTAAAAAAACATTTTGTGTCATTTTTAATACAAGAGCAAGATACCTTTTTTTAGATTTTTTGTAAATGTTTGTTAGACAAATAAATATAAAGATAAGTTAATTGTATTAAAATTATTGATTCTAAAAATACACTTTATTAAATTATTTAGATAAATAATCAAATTTAGAGTCTGATTTTTTTTTAACTATATACGTATGATCGGTAGATAAGTGATATATAGATTGACTTCCATATATTTATTGAGAAGGTGCCGAACAAATCTAAAATTAGAAGTATAACAGCAATGCATTGACATAATTTTATGCATTCAAAATCTTGCAATAATTCTCCAACTTTTTATCTTAACTAAATACATGGGATTATCAAAGTTATTAAACTATGCAATTATAAATTAAAAGAAGTGGCGTGAGAAATCATGTTATTATTTCTATTTTGTTACAAATACATTTTATTTTCAACTCAATATTTCATTCTTTAATTTTTTCTTTCCCTGGTAATTTTTTTGTCTTAGAAAAAATATCAGATAGCTGTCTCAAATTAAGAGAAGACAAGTTTGAACTTATTGTGTTTGTTATACCTTAAAAAAAAAAATCAAAAGTGAAAATGAGTGAAATGTAAAAAAACATATGATTCCTATTGTTTTGATGTGTAAAAATAATTATTTTTGATATGATAAAAGTCAGTCAAAGCTGATATTATTGATTCAGAATATATTGAATAAAAAGATGAAATCGTAGGGAATTAATTATAATGTCAAATAACCTCGGAAATTTAGGTAATGCCTGTCAAATGCTTCTGCTTAAGTATATTTAATGTATACATCAGTTTTTTTTTTGCTTTTGATAAGATGAATTGCTAGTTACATGAATATAATTAGCGTGATCATTGGGCTTTCAAATTGGTTTTTTAACAACTTTTTTAATGTGGGTTTTAAGATTTGTCAGAATAAGCGTAAATGCAAGCATATGGCTATCACATGAAAACAATCTACATCAATGCGATTTTTTTTTTTGGCCAATTAACATAACAAGGGGTTCATTACTATTGAAAATGCATACATTTAAACGCTGTTCAGTTTATTTAATCCTAGGAAGCATTGGCGTTGGTGCTTGGGTGCGGGTGCGTGATACGGAGATACATGAATTCGGCAAATTCAAAAATATGAGGATTCGGGTACAGAGGGATACGACAAATATTAAAATATTATATATATAAATATAATCCAACAGATGCATTTTAATTAAACAAAGTAATCAAATAAATAATTTCAACATCCTAAGTAGCCAAATACATAATTCATCATCCTTACTAATTAAAACACACAATATTAAACACAATAATTAAAGTACTGCAATCATCTTGAATGATCACGGCTCAGTGAAAAAAAACAGTTAGGAAAAAAAACAGTTTGTGCCACTGCCTGCAGTAAAAAAAAAAAAAGGTTCAGTGAGCCAAAAAACAGTTCGTGCCTGCAGGTACAAAAAACAAAATGGATGCTCCAGAAAAAAGAAAAAAAATCGAACTGACTGCCTTTGTATTGTCTATAATAGGAAACCGAAACCGATGCTCCAGAAAAAATCGATGCTCCAGAAAAAAAAAATCGATGTCCTAGAAAATCGAAACCGCGTACCTGTGGACGGCGAGGAGCAACGAGGGCGAGGATTGGGGAGCGATGAAGGCGAGATCGACCAGCGACAAGCCGACGATGAAGACGAACGAGAAAAGAACGATGGAATTAGGGCTTCAGGCTTCTCAATCAATTAACTATTACGTGTTTTCTGTTTTCAACGAGCACCAGTAAGTGTCTCATACTGTATCGAAACTCATATTTTTATTTTCTTAACATTTTTATCCCTTGTCGCACCCCAATTCCCGCACTCAAACGCACCCCGTCCATCAAATACGGGGACACTCCACGTGACACATCCCATACGTATTTCGCCGCATCCCCGCGCACCCCCGCACCCCATATGTATCGGTGCGCAGTTCTTCATTAAGTTGAAGCACCCCTGCTTTGTAGATTTAATCCATCCTTCTTTTCCCGTTAATGAATATATTGTTGCTTGTATGTATTTAAATGATATGTGTGTGGTAGTGGAGGTCCTGGTGGAAAGTGTACAGTTAAGCTCACATTTTTGTGTTTGGTGTAATGGAAAGTCGTGGAGTAATATAGGCTTCCAAGTCAAACATGGCAAACCCTACAGATAAAAAACTTGTTGATGTTAAGTATTCCTAAGGTGCATTCAATAAAGTAAATTACAAACCATAGTTTGATCTTCTATTGGGAAAATTGTATTCATACTATGAAAACAAAATTTGTTGATGAATTCTTTTGTGCTTTCTTGATTTGTTTTTTCTTTTAAATAATATAAAATATTATTTATAGCCCAATTTTTTTACAATGGTTATATTGGTTTTGTTCATGGTTTATCTCATGCATAATTTCAAAAAATTCATGGCTTCATCAGATTTAAGCTCCTACAGTTCTATGAATTAGAAATTTGCTTATAATCATAAACCTGATAATCGGGAAGCAAGAAAATTTGTTCATGGCTCTATATTCAGTTCAGCCTATCACAGTGCTATAAAATTTTGACTGTAGTTTAGTCATTTATTAAATAACCAGACAAATTTAACCATAATTCATTGAATTTAATTTATCCCAAAATTTACAACTCCAATTAAAATCAAAGATATAAATAATTTTTCTATACTGAACTTGGTAGAAATACCAAATAAATTACATTTGGTTGTATATCCATATTATAATAAATTACCATTATTAAACTTTTGTTTGTCATCTAGCATTTTAGAAATTTATTTTTCCATGTAAATGTCAACACCCAAGACATAAAAATCATAATCGAAGAAAGAGAGCACTCCATGTAGATGTGAACACCCAATATGGAAAAATCATAATAGAAGAAAATGTGACCTTTATCGTGTGGACAAAATTTTGAAGTGGACTAGTTTCTCAAACTTTAGCATTCGAAGCTAGTTGGAAACTTGTTACCAAACATGGCTACTTTTAGCTAATTCAGCCGCCATGTAAGCAAATTGAAACTGCTTCGTCTGGGGCGCAACTCAGAGTTGCACCCATTTTTTTTTTTTTCGTTGGCGCAACTATGAGTTGCACCATCCATTTATCATTTAAAAAAGCACGAGCTTCATGTTGCACAACTCAAAGTTGCGCTACTAAGAACATGTCTTTCTTAATAAATAAATAATGGCTTGTGTTATTTATTTATTTTTAAAAAACACAAGTTACTAGAAACTTGTTTTTTTCCTCAAGCACGTTGCCCCCCCCCCCCCCCCCCCCCCCCACCCCCCCAACAAAGCAGTTTTGACTATAGATTTGATTAGCGAGAAATGTGTGCATATTTGTAGTATATTCAGAGATCTGGTCTGTGCAAACCTTAGAATTTTGGTAAATAACATAAACCATTTAAGAGTAAATACCAAGGTTTGAAAACTCGGTTTCGGTCATTTGAAAATTTACGAATTTCGGTCAGTTTCGCCGATTTCGGCGGTTTCGGTTTTTGTTTCGGTTTCAGTTCAGAAATCAAACTTTCAGCATATGTATTAATATTCAGGCCCATACCAATTCTTAGCAGTTAAAAAGTAACCCAAAGCCCATCCCCAAGTTAAGCCCATACAAATAATAACCCTAATTAGCAACCAACAGCCACATCACGCAGCCAAATTATAGGTAAAAAAAAAAGAAGAAGCCAAATACGAAGCGGGAAAGGGCAGAAAGAAAAAAAAACTTCCGCTTCTTCTTCTTCTTCTTATTCTGAATTCGCGATTTCTTTTTTTACTGCTGCTCGTTAGGGTTTTCCTTTTTCAAGTAATCTATGTTTTGTGTTTTTTCTTCCGTTTCTTCTTCTTCTGAATTCGCGATTTCTTTTTTTACTGCTGCTCGATTTAGGGTTTTCCTTTTTCAAGTAATCTATGTTTTGTGTTTTTTCTTCCGTTTCTTCTTCTTCTGAATTCGCGATTTCATTTTTTACTGCTGCTCGATTTAGGTTTTTTTTTTTTTTTTTTTTTTTTTTTTTAAACCTTGTAGACCGGAACGAGATTTTGCTAGTGTTCCGTCCCGGTGAGTGTCGGGACCGGGACGAGTTGGACGAGATCTCGCTGTTTCGGACGAAATTTCAAACTATGGTAAATACCATGGGTTATGAGTACAAAAAATCTCATCACAGATTACCTGGTGCTCTAATTTTTCTTCTCCAAATCTGCAGGCGAGAATATGATGATGACATTGCAAACATGTTACTGCTTACGGCCTCGTGGCTGCTAAACTTATGCATCGACTCCTGCTTGTTACTGCAAAGCTGGTGGTTTTATTTGTTTGCTTCATAAATTTAAACCCATGCATGGACTGTTTACAGTGACATTAAAAAGTAGGTTGAGGTTCAATATGTAAGTAGCGTTAACGGGCTGTAAAGCATAAGTTTATCGTTTTCGATCTGTTAACTTTGAAATGTTCAAACTTGTTAAATGTGTGGAGTACATAACATTAAACTTTAAATGAATTGTCAGGTAATTCATCTTGAATTTCTTCGCATCAAGGCACAATGTTGAGTCTTTATCCTCCAAGGCTTGTTGGTACGTGAGATGTTCATCATCATAAAAGACACAATCTGTGCTTTGGTCATCAATGAGAAATCAGTAATATTTGCCATGCGAGGTTTCTTATAAGACATTTTAGTAGGTTGCGTATTGTTGTTGAATTACTTTTTACATATTTAGGCTCAAAAGAAGCTTCAAAGATCCCCATGTCTATTTTACTACCACTTGTGTCTTAAGAGATTCATTTTCAAAATAGTGGCATGTCTCAAAACATAAATTTTTTGTTTCTTGGTATGATAGAATATGTATGCATGAAGATTTCTTGGGTACCCTATAAATTTACATCAGATCGAATTTGCCTCAAGTTTAATGGGGTTTACATTCTTAACGTAAGCTGAAAACATAAACCTTAAGATGAGGTTTCTTCTTAGTTCATAATTCATATAAAATCTTGCACATAGATTCAGGCAATGCTTTATTCAA
Organism: Allium sativum; assembly: GCA_030737875.1. Taxonomy (NCBI): domain Eukaryota; kingdom Viridiplantae; phylum Streptophyta; class Magnoliopsida; order Asparagales; family Amaryllidaceae; genus Allium; species Allium sativum. Next base: position 84,373,543 of record CM060921.1, read on the forward strand.
CTTACATGTTGTGGTATCTACGCATACCCCAAAAATTAAAACAGGCAATTTAGTCGTTCATCATCGATCTAAACATACCATGGTTCAATTTCTCCTCCTGAAACACCATTGTGTTGCGAAATGTATGGAGTGACATAAGGGAGGATCTCATTTTCTTTTAGGTACGCTCGGAGTTCATATTCATCCACTTATCTTCTCAAATGGATGAAAGTATTTTTTATTTTTTATTAGTTTGGTTTTCGACGTTGTTCTTATATTATACAAATTTATTATAGACCTTTGATTTGAGTTTCATGCGATACGCATATCCCTATCTAGATAAAGCGTCAATGGATGTTGTGAAGTACGAGGTTCTACCTTTTGTGCTTATGGACATCGAACTACATATATCGATATGAACTAGTCCCAAGGGTTCATCAACTCATTTGTTGCACCAATTGAACCAATGTTTGGTCGTTTTACCTTTAATACACAACTCACAATTATCGAATAATTCTGAATCAAATGTTAGTATAAACCCATTATTTTTTAAGTCGTTGCATGCTAATATGGGCTAGTCTACAATGTCAAAGATAACTTTTATTTACTTTAGACACATTATTTTTTTCCACAGCAAGTGTGATTTAAATTATGAACATAAATCCCGTTGTTCAAAACACTAGAACCAGCTGTTTTATTTCCATAACAAAAGCCATACTACTTGTCATTACAAGTAAAACTACAACTATTCTCTCTTAAACAAAACTAAAATGATTCCGCTAATAAAGTTTGGTTCATCTTTAGCAATTGTTCAAAACTAAATCAAACCCACTAGCAAGCTTCACATGTTATTCTCCCATTCCAACTATAGCTTCATTAGCTATATTAACAACTTGAAATTTCATGCTTCGTCTTGTGATGGTCCGCTTGCTCCTATGTCCTTGTAACAAATTAAAAATATGAGTTTCAAATCCAATATCTAAAACACAGCTAGAAGCACATACAGATAAACAAACTTTTATATGAAAACATTTAGGAGTGGAATCTGATTCCTCCTCCTTTAGCGTCTTCAAGTAGTCCACACAGTTCCTCTTTTAATGTCTCTTCTTTGAGAAAAAGTGACAATCACATTTCTCTTGTGCCTTCGCCTTACCCTTGTCAGTCCTCGACCCATGCTTCCTCTTTCTTCGAAACTATCCAAGGAAGAGCTATCCTTGACAGCAAACATTTCTCCGTCGTCCTTAAGAACATATTAAGAAGATAAACAATAGTACACTTCAACAAGTTTCTATTGAAGTTCAGTATGAAGATATAAAACAATGGAGTGAACCGTCCAAGATTAAAGCTAGTCGAAGCTCGGCATCAAGTGCAGTACCAAGATCTGCCAACCTTCCAATGTACCCAGTCATATTAAGTACATGATCAGTGAAATCTCATACCTCACCGTACGAGACTGTTCACCAAACCACTATTCTGTGTGTTTGAATATTTCATGCTTATTCGTGTTTTCATGCTCCCTTGGAGCTTGACATTAATAGTTGACAGTATGTACTTACAGGATGTTTTAGAAATTTACACGAAAATTTAAAAAAAAAAAAAAAAAAAAAATTAACACTTTAGTTCATACTTATATAAGTAGGTCCCATAAATTAAGCTCTCTTTTTACGTATAGTCTAATTATCACTTCTATTTTCATGCATCGTAAAAGACAAACACTGAGTCTCTAACAATTATTATAGATCAAAGATAAAATAGGGATAACAAACTTAGACATTTTATATTTTGAAACAAGTCAAACAACTTAAAACATCTTATGTTATGAATCGGAGGGAGTAGCAGTGAACTAGTTCGTAGTCCGTTGACCAATCCTCGTATGACTTAATTATTTAGAGCGACATCCTTATTGGGTTTAGCTAATGGCTCATTGGTGATAACATTCCAGTGATTTTCATAAGTGAGCGTTGTCTTAATTCTAGGGAATTTAATAAATTCGTTCAGTGGGTAATAGGATCTCTTTATTATGATCTTTTTATTATGTTACACGGCCTTGAGCTTGTTCAAAATATTGTGGTCTACTATAAACAGTAAATAATACTTTACTACTTATATCTCATATCCTAATAATCTTCAAGACATTGCATTTGCTTAACATATCATAAAGTACATTAGATAACTCTAGTCCCATTATTTCGTGATATCCTAATGGGAATATTGTTACCTTGAGTTTGTTCAACAATGCTACGTAAACATTCATACTTATTTAGAAAAAAAATATAAATGTCATCTCAGATATATTATGGTTTAAGTTTACATAACAATAACACATACGCGCACGCGTGCACATTCACACATACACACACATGCATATATATAAGGTACTCTGTTTAAATTATAAATGATGGATATCATTAATTATTATTTCAAATTCACAATTTAAAAATAATTTTGTGGAGTATTACTGACTATTTAAGTAAGATAATTAAGTATAATGATTATGACTCATGATATCACATATCTTTTATATACATCCAATGTGTTGTGATGATCGTCGCATATCACCTGCACTAAATAGTATAAAAGAAGCGCTACATGTCAGGTTGCTATGAGACGGTCATCGAAGAACAAATAAAAGCAAATTCTTTCATATATCTCATAGCGCATGAATTAAAATATAATAAGAACATATGCAACAAAATAGCAGTGAGTCATAACAAAGTGAAAACATCTTCTCTACAAAATTTCTTAGTTATGTACAAGAAGTCATAATATCTAAATACATCAAATCCTCACTCCATATCTCTCAAAGTATGTAAGTAAAAGAATAATATCTACAAGTAGAGTAATACGCCAAACTTTCCTAGCTCGTTTCTAAAAGAGCTACATCGTCACCAAGTTTGCTATTTAGTCTGCTTATCAACATCGTTGATGAGCACCCAAGATGATAAGAGGAACATAAAATCTTGGGTTAGATAAAATCTAGTGCGAGTGGTAAATGACCATTAAAAGCTATACAGAAAATATGTTGTTAGACAGAGGTATATAAATCATACCTGCCATGTCCCTGCAACAAACGAGTTAGTGCATAAGAACTAAGTAATGTATGCTACTCAAATAACAATAATAATTGATACTGTAACGGAATAGGATAGCAGAAACTAAGTAGCTTCCTTCATCGTCTCTATTCACGATCCCCACTCTAGTATCATATACGTGATAACCTATCTAAAGAAAAGAAAAAAGAAAATCCGTGGAAACTATAGCATTCATCAGAAAAAACATAGTTGTCACCTTGTAAAGCCTTGAATACATGATGACCCGTATGACTATTCTTGCTTATGTCAGAGGCTAATGGAAAATCTTGGTTTTAGTCGAAATTCCATGCTTATGGGACTCCATCTGTCCAACGCATTGCCTTTAAGACCCAATTGCCTAGCAGTAGATCCTCCCCCTTGTTTGGGCGATCCGAAGTACACCACTATCACTACCAATCTTAATGGATGTTCCTATGATACCCTTGGTTTGAGTCAAGAAGTAGAACACTTCGAGTTATCCACGATCCCTTGGCACTCCCAATCACAAGATCCTTCACAACTCCATCTTAATTTCGAGTTCTACTCAAACAAGTCCATTATCCTGCTACTTCATTCCATTCAGAGTTGTCTATCTCAACTCCTTTGATTGTACTCCCATCTGAGTCCCTAATCGAATAGTCAAAATTTCACCATGTCATAACTTTCTACCTGGTAGAAGCAATCAGCAAGCTACAACTTCCAACACGATCCTGAAGACAAAACTTGTTTTCTTATGGGTCACATCTCTTGGGCCAGCTTCCTGATGGATCGGTACCAATCCATTTCCTATGGATTGGCGACGAACCATACACTTAGTCAAAATTTTGGCTAGTGCACTTCTGGTCTTTAATGCATTTGTTAACCCGGTCATAAACCCAAAAGAGATGCACAAGGGCTTAAGTGGAAACAGGATAGCATGGAATCAGAATAAGATGGAACATTATAGGCAGCCTCTAGAAGAAATAAGAAAAGAGCACAAGAAGTTTCAGGCCAAAAATACATCGACAACATGGACTGATACCGGGCTATGGCCTATGGACTGATACCAACCTATAAGGTTAAGGTATTTTAACATGAGATTTATGCCATTATGACTCTAATTCGTAAATAAGCCCAATGCCCAAGTGTAAAGCGAATTAGACCAGCCTAGCTATGGGTGCTCAATGGATCGAAGAAAAAAGTGTATGCGATGAAACAACAAATACATAAACATTATCAAACAAAGCGCATTCCATACCATAGTCTGCATATAAGCATAAAAGATCATGAGGAACTCGAATATGAAGCCAAAAGTGCCATAAGATGTATAGTCATTAACCGACACCGGTCCATAGCCTATAGTCCGATACTGATCCATGGGTTTAAGACATATGATATTGCGCTTTTGGTTATGCCTCTCTGGTGCAATTCCGAGCCTCTCTGATTGCTGGGAGTTGATTTTTGAAATTGAAATATTGGCATCCTTCATTATTGGGAGTTTCGTTTCTCCATCCCTTCTTATGGTTTCCATTTGTGGACCAACGACTTGAAAGGTCATCTTTCCGGTATCAGCAGATCAAAGGAGAGTTGGTGATCACGATTCTGGCATCTTCGATCAACGGAATTTGTGTTTTCTGTTCGTCTCGATTTCATCGAGATCTGCAGTACTGAGTACCTTTCGGGCATCGATCTCGATCAATGGAATTGGGAATTATTGTTCTATTATGATTGTTTGTATCGATTTCTTCAGGAATTGAGATTTGTTGTGAATTCATCTGAGTTTCGAAAATCAATTCGAAAGTTTAAAGACTTCCCCTACGTCAACTAGACTCTCAACCATGTTTGGGTGATCCAGAGTACACGACCATCACTGTGACACCTCATGTCCCTTAATGTCACCCATATGAGGATGCATTAAGTTCTGTGAAGTGTAGTAATAATACAGAGATTAACTGTAACAAGACGGAATATAAAATGTAGCAAAAAATAACTTTTCAAACTTTTATTTCAAACCAAATTCAACTTTATATTTTTTAAATGCCATAAGTCTTAATCATAATCATCTGTCTCATAAAACCATCAGAGTACAAAACCATAAAATAATATCCCTCATATGCCATGACAATAAACATAAAAGAAACCGAAGTAATACATAGAAAGAGAAATAATCCAAGTCCAAGCTAAATAGAATCACGATCACTGCTACTATCTACTACCCTAAGAACCTGGGGGGAGGAAGAGATGGAAGGAAAAACAAAATAGGTCAGACATAAAGTCTGGCGAGTTCATGTGATTTTTAGCATAAGTATAAGGTAAAAAGTATGAAGACGAAATAAACAAGACAAGTACGAAATAAATGAGATAAATAAGACAAGGTAAAGATAAACTAAGATTCTCATTTATATCACAAAAACATGTTTCTGCACCAACTATTAGAATAACAAGATTTGATTTTACCCTAATTACTATCCAGCAATCGGCTCTCTACAAACACGAATAACCTGTGCCAGCCATGAGAGTAGGGAATATCAGTCCCTAACCCGTCAATTTTAAAGACACAGCCTGTGACAGAAAGGAATCTCGCTCGATCCGAATCAGTCGCTAAACCGATCTAGACCGTTTGAAACGCCTGATTGTTTTGAGAACACGACAAATCAGAACGCACACGGAAGAACATTTCATTGTTAATTACAACAATACCATCAGAATACAAGAATATACAGAGTATAAATGAATATTACACAGAAATATCAGAGATTTAAATTACATTTAAATACATCGCAGCGGAAAATAATACAATACACAACTAGAAGAGATATACGGATACAAAGCTTTCCGGATATCATTCCAGCTGTAAACCAGGATCCTGTGAATATAAATCTGCAAAACCAAAACTACTAGCTGCCCTTGTCAAAATAAGGGCACCCAGAGTTTAGGTTAAAACAATAAACTCCAGGTCAGCCATGGGACTGGTGTGAGAACTAAAACAGTTATTAATCTTTATTTTTAAAGTTAGGTAAGTCAAGGGACCACGCCGTATAACACGGAACGGGTTTCCTCCCAAGAATACCAGTGCATGAAACAATAACGCAATGCTAAATAAAGAACAATGAAGCTATTATAAGACCCAGGTCCCATCACACAATGCAACGCAAGCCGGAGGACAGAGTTTTTACCTTATAATAGCCAAGAATGCTTGATACGTTTAAACAAATCATCTGATACTATTATAAGTGCATAGTGTATAAAACAACTTCAAATCATAAGTATCAATCATAGACGGCATAAGCGCCCCATCCCACTATGTCGCCATACTAGGCTCTACAAATAAAACCGCAAATGTCACGTATTTGGAAATTTGATTTTCGTCTATGAACTGAGGCAAAAGATAGTCCTCAACCGATTCGAGACTGTCTAATCCGAGTCTCAGGGCAAGTATTCAGTCAAGCCACTTGGATCGTCAGGGCCGGTCCACCGATGTGGATTAAAATGCCTGAACACTGCGTTTTTCCGCCCTATGGGGGCGTAAATGAGCCAACGAATGACTCCATCGGACCCGGATCGTCCAATCTAACCGAGGCGCCTCGCAACAGCAACAACCACATAAGTCAAACTCGTCAGGGCGTGTAAAACCACTGACGCCACTTCTAACTAGAAAGAAACTCATGCCCTCCCTGAGGTCCTTCTCCCGTTTTTGGTTCACAACCGGGGTGCGAGGCTCGCGAATTCACGTTACACAAAGCTATGCCACACCGGCCGTGCTTTGATCATCATCACAAGACTTTGCTTTTCAACAGAAGCCTTGACCAATTGTCACTTAGGCATGCTACACAGGCAATTCACTCCATGCGTTTGATATCCATCAATATATAACCTCTGAGCTCGTACGTCTCAGAGAAGGGCGTTAAGCAAGAGAATAAATTCTCCGCCGCCAAACAGATATATATTTAATAGAAATCAATCACACAGACTAAAATCCAATGTCAGACACACAATCCATTTACAAGTCCGTTCTGGGTCTGAACGAAACCGGAGGCACCTAGTACCCCGCATATCCATCGATCTCCAAGTACGTCTGGACGATCACCAACTGTTTCCATCTTCTTGGGTGTACAGCCCAATCAAGATCATCAGTAATTACCCAAATGACGTGAAGACTTCCGGTCTTCAACCACCGTCTTCATCCTCGACACCACGTCGAATCAGTTATTCAGAATGGGATAAACCCGGTCTTTCTGAACAACTCGCGTATATATATAATAAATACGTGTTACACAAACACAACATACGCCTCTTTCCAATTCAGAATATTCTTTTATTTGGGGAAAGGTTCCCATTAATTTTATCAAAGACAAATTCTTTAAATTTACTCTTTAATCTCCTTTGAATATCAATTCAAACTAGTCGGGATTAGCGAACCACACCGAAGTAATCATTTATTTTAATTTCCCAATCCCAACCTATTCATCCCATGAAGTAAAACTGGTCATACTTCATATCTAGCACCACGGTGTTATCGGTAAATTCAATTACCATTTCACGTTCAAATCTAATTAAAGATTTAACTATCGCCTGGAGTAAAACTAGTGATACTCCATTCTCGATCTTTTCAATCTAATTAAATATTCATTAAAACTCCACTTAGTTTTGATCTTTGACTGGGTTAAAGAATCAGTGTCATTTAAAACACGGTTCACGATAAACCCAAAATCACATTCCATTAATTATCGGGTTAAAGAACGAGTGTTATTTAAAACACTGTCCACGATAAACCCAAAAATCAATATCAATTCAATTCCAATTAAATATTATTTAATTGGTACACTTCATTAAATCTAAATAAAAAGATTTAATCTTTTCTCAACTGGGTTCAAGAACAGTGTTAGTCAAGACACCAATCATGACAAACCCAAATCACATTTGATATTAAATACAAGGCTCTGAATAGAAAATATATCGGCTTATATTCAATATCAAATTCTACGACCAACAGATATCGTATTGGAAATAACGATATACATACCTATATCTTTCAAATTTCCATAACAACATCTGTATAATCACGAAATCCAACATCGAAATATTCCGAAGACAATTTCGATTCAAATCCATTCCAATGCAATCAGTGGAAATTCTGGTTATTTTTAAAACCCTTTTCAAATTCAATTTATTTAAAAACAAATAGAATTTTTATTCTAGTTCAAAACTAGTTCATTTCGATAAAAATCTATTTTTATCTTTTCAAATATGGAGTTTTTCATCCCAAATTTTCCCAAATCATTCCTTATGATTTTACACAAATTATTGAAATTTTTAATAATTTTATCAAGGCATGTACAGTCGATTTCCATCAACGGCCATCGAACTGCACTTATAGCGACCTTTTCCAAATTTGATTTGGACACAATTCCAAATCCAACCGTTAGATTTCAAATTTCTAATATTCGTTAGAAAGCTCTTTTCGATACGAACCCAACGGTTCCGGTTTTAGAAGAATCCGACGGTCGGATCTCCCGCAATATCCATTTGAAGTCAATGGTCGAAATTCACGAACTACCGCAGCGCGACGCGTTCTATTCAGGCCATTATATTATATATAATATATAATATATACTTCGTCGATTTCAATTCAAAACATGCTTTATAAATCGTTTTAAATTCATTTTCAAAACGGTTTCAACTTCATATTCAATTTCAAATCAAAATTGAATATTCCAATATAAATTCGTTTTAAATTCATTTCAATTCAATTCAAATTCGTTTTCAATTCAATTCGAATTCGTTTTCTATTCAGTTCAATTCGAATTCGTTTTCTATTCAGTTCAATTCGAATACGTTTTCTATTCAATTCAATTCGAATTCATTTTCTATTCAATTCAATTCGAATTCATTTATATTCAATTTCAATTCGAATTCATTTTCTAGTCAATTCAATTCGAATTCGTTTTCTATTCAATTCGAATTCGAATTCGTTTTCTATTCAATTTAATTCGAATTCGTTTTCTATTCAATTCAATTCGAATTATTTATATTCAATTTCAATTCGAATTCATTTTCTATTTAATTCAATTCGAATTCATTTATATTCAATTTCAATTCGAATTCATTTTCTATTCAATTCAATTCGAATTCGTTTTCTGTTCAATTCAATTCGAATTATTTTCTTTTCAAAATATCAGATTTTGAAATCACTTTCGATATTCATTATAAAATGAATAAAATCGATATAAATATCGTTCACGTCAAAATGACGTCAATCTAATCAACACGGTTTCATATATTTCTATTTTCAAATATTCTATTTCAAATATTCCTTTTTCAAATATTTCTTTCTCAAATATTTCGATTTCAAATATTTCTTTTTCAAAACTGGAATGAGGCCCAATCAATTACCATATAATGTTAATTATATGGATTTTCTATAACACATGTATACAATAACACCAACGAATAATCAACCATCATCCAAAGTGCGTTCTACACTGTATAAGCATCAAATATAAATATTTAACGCTTATAACAGTCTGTCAATCAATCGATCAACATACAACTAACTATTGGGATTAGTGTATGTCATATATCACCCCAATACCCGTGTGGGGTTTTCAAACAATCAAACACATATTTTATTTGTGCAGTTGGGCGATGTGTAAAATTTATCGTCCCAATCAATATCAGTCAAATGTGTGTATACAAACAAATCGTCCGATTTGTTTATTTTTATTTCATTTCATATACGCATTAAAAATTCTATTTTTAACTATAAAATATTTTGAACTATATAAATATTTCATTTCATTCCACATCACATCACACAATCAACTACACATCAAAATCAAACAGCCAAGCATACAAGCCGTCCATGGTCTGTGGACGACGGGTGTCGGGTGCTACTAAACACCGTCTGCATCCTAGTATATATTTCAACTAGAAATAAATTTAAAAGTGAGAATTTCTCACCGAAAGCTAATCCAATCCCACGACTCTTCAAATGTAGAAATCTTCGCCGTTCCTTCTTTCGTCACTTTCTTTTGCCCGTATTCTCTACATATGTAAAAATCGAATTTTTACTTGGCTATTCAATATATAAAAATCACATTTTTACTCTTCGCTATTCAATATATATAAAAAACAAAATTTTACTTCGCTATTCAATATATAAAAATTCTAGTTTTACACCGCTAAAAAATCGTATCTTTCCTATTTTAAAAATCTAATCTTTTCTATTTTAAAAATCTAATCTTTTCTATTTTAAAAATCTAATCTTTTCTATTTTAAAAATCTAATCTTTTCTTCATAAAAATATTTCTAACTTATGATAAAAATCCTATCTTTATTGCGGATCTATACACATATGAAAAATCATATTTTTCTACACTAAAACACATAGGAAAAATGATAATTTTCTACACTAAAAATAATAAATAAAACTTACTTTGCTTTATCAGAAGAAAGGGGGGGGGGGGGGGGGTTCAATCGGATTTGGTGGAGATGGACGGAGCATGGGCGAGGGCGGCGGCTTCCAGTGCGGTGGTTCGGGATGAAGTGGTTGCGTCGGCTGCTGCGGGGGGGGGGGGGGGGGGAGCAACGGGACTGCGGAGGAGAGGGGGGGTTCGATTGGGGGTTGCAGCTGGTGGTTCGCCATCGGCGACGAGGCGGAGGGGGGGGGGAGGGGCTCGATCGATTAAGGATTCGGTTTTTTTTATCTATCTGTAAAGTGAATAAAGGGGGAGAGAGGATAGAGTAAAAGGGGGGGGGGTTTATAATTTTTATTTATTATTTTATTATTCATTTAAGTTGACTTTTCACACTAACTCGAAATCAAGCCCACCGCCTGTCGCCTATAGCTAATTACTCCCATTCCGAACACAACGGGATATGTATCGTAGGCTGATTCGATCGTTACGATCAGATTCCGTTAAAATCAACATATAACTCTATATATTGAGTTTGAATGCGCATTTCAATTTACTGGGGTCACATACTAACTCGAAAAATTACAGAAAAATATTTTCTAACTTCGTATTGACGATACGGTCCTAACAAGACTAATTTTATCGAATTCTGAGACCGTTTGAAAAATGGTCATTTTCCAGTCGATTAAAATCAACTGAAACTGGTCAAACGCGTTTTCCTTTGCCACGCTCACATATTGATTCGAAAACTTATGAAAATTGGAATCTAGCAATAACATGACATCACGGATCCAACAAAAGTGGTTTCGTCGAAATCCGAGGTCGTTTGCAAAATCTCCATTTTTAAGGGCCTGAATTCCACAGCGACTATTCAGAATTTTCAACTGGACATATCTTTTGATTCCCGGTATGAAATTTCGATTTTTCAGATTCGTTGGAAAGATATTATCAATTAGATTCAACTATTTTTGGTTTCACTAAAATCCGGTTTATTTTGCACCCGATACATTCATTTGAAGTTTGAAATCGAATTATCGAACTACCGCGCCATTTTCAATTCCTTTTATATTTTAAAATAAACATTTATATTCTAACGACGATCTATATAATATATACGTTCGAATTTTATTCAAAATAAATTTATCGTCGATATTATTTAAAATAATTCATTTTAAATAATCAAAATTCGCTAAAATTGCCAAAATAAAAATTTTAAACTGGCCCAGATTTCCGGGTTATTACAATCTCCCCCATTTAAAACTTTTCGTCCCCGAAAAGGAACAAAGCCGAAAGTTGTTTAACTAATCAACTCTACTTCCAGTATTTTGACTACGGCTTAAGTTTTTCAACTTTTCAGTTTCTAAAAACTTTTCAATTTTTTCAAAAATTTAGCTAACACCCTAAATTTTCGAAAAATTTCGCCATAACCTCCCCTGCACCGGGAGCACGGGAAAATCACGAAATTGCCATACAGGCCTTCTGATCTCAAAAAGAAAAAGAAAAAGCCAAGCGGCTAGCCAATCAGCTAATAAAATCATCATTACCCAAACAAAACAGTAAATTATGGTAAACATGTACCTATTTGTCGGGCAAACAATTTTATTCTTCTACTCTAGCCTATTTGCTATGACCTGTTCAATGTAAGTACATGTATATGCATGCAAATGCGACAAATTTTCAATACAATTCACTATTTGATACAATTTGGCTAAAGGTTCAACATTTTAATTAATCAAATTATAATCAAACAACACAATCAACAATCAATTAGTTGATTATCATTTCAAATTTATAACTTTGATATATAGTCTAAAAATCAGATTTTTGATGCAAAATCACAACAATAAGCCCGATCTAATTTTGGTTCTCACACCAGTCAATATAAATTCTGATGATGATATATCAATCATCAGAATCACCCCCGGGCGACTAGAGTGTAACTCTATATCTATCCAATATATCAAAACTTCGAATACACGCTAGCTAGGCGCATACGCAAAATCTTTATATATTGGATTGTCCTATCAATATGAAATAAATAATAAAATACGAATAATTGATTTTAAATTTTCAAAACAAAATTTGTTTCATTTTAAAAATATACTCTTCACACTCGTTCTAGGATACTACTGATCCCATCTCTAACGTGTCTTTCTCATTGGATGTTACTAATCTAATATCTGATGAATTCTTTCGTATGGTTCTAAGGTGCCTTGTTCTCTGAGCTTTGTAAACCAAAGCTCTGATAGCAATTGTGACAGAAAGGAATCTCGCTCGATCCGAATCATTCGCTAAACCGATCTAGACCGTTCGAAACGCCTGATTGTTTTGAGAACACGACAAATCAGAACGCACACGGAAGAACATTTCATTGTTAATTACAACAATACCATCAGAATACAAGAATATACAGAGTATAAATGAATATTACACAGAAATATCAGAGATTTAAATTACATTTAATTACATCGCAGCGGAAAGTAATACAATACAGAACTAGAAGAGATATACGGATACAAAGCTTTCCGGATATCATTCCAGCTGTAAACCAGGATCCTGTGAATATAAATCTGCAAAACCAAAACTACTAGCAGCCCGTGTCAAAATAAGGGCACTCAGAGTTTAGGTTAAAACAATAAACTCCAGGTCAGCCATGGGACTGGTGTGAGAACTAAAACAGTTATTAATCTTTATTTTTAAAGTTAGGTAAGTCAAGGGACCACGCCGTATAACACGGAATGGGTTTCCTCCCAAGAATACCAGTTCATGAAACAATAGCGCAATGCTAAATAAAGAACAATGAAGCTATTATAAGACCCAGGTCCCATCACACAATGCAACGCAAGCCGGAGGACAGGGTTTTTACCTTATAATAGCCAAGAATGCTTGATACGTTTAAACAAATCATCTGATACTATTATAAGTGCATAGTGTATAAAACAACTTCAAATCATAAGTATCAATCATAGACGGCATAAGCGCCCCATCCCACTGTGTCGCCATACTAGGCTTTACAAATAAAACCGCAAATGTCACGTATTTGGAAATTTGATTTCCGTCTATGAACTGAGGCAAAAGATAGTCCTCAACCGATTCGAGACTATCTATTCCAAGTCTCAGGGAAAGTACTCAGTCAAGCCACTTGGATCGTCAGGGCCGGTCCACCGATGTAGATTAAAATGCCTGAACACTGCGTTTTCCCGCCCTATGGGGCGTAAATGAGCCAACGAATAACTCCATCGGACCCGGATCGTCCGATCTAACCGAGGCGCCTTGCAACAACAACAACCACATAAGTCAAACTCGTCAGGGCATGTAAAACCACTGACACCACTTCTAACTAGAAAGAAATGCATGCCCTCCCTGAGGTCCTTCTCCCGTTTTTGGTTCACAACCGGGGTGCGAGGCTTGCGAATTCACGTTACACAAAGCTATGCCACACCGGCCGTGCTTTGATCATCACCACAAGACTTTGCTTTTCAACAGAAGCCTTGATCAATTGCCACTTAGGCATGCCACACAGGCAATTCACTCCATGCGTTTGATATCCATCAATATATAACCTCTGAGCTCGTACGTCTCAGAGAAGGGCGTTAAGCAAGAGAATAAATTCTCCGCCGCCAAACAGATATATATTTAATAGAAATCAATCACACAGACTAAAATCCAATGTCAGACACACAGTCCATTTACAAGTCCGTTCTGGGTCTGAACGAAACCGGAGGCACCTAGTACCCCGCATATCCATCGATCTCCAAGTACGTCTGGACGATCACCAACTGTTTCCATCTTCTTGGGTGTACAGCCTAATCAAGATCATCAGTAATTACCCAAACGACGTGAAGACTTCCGGTCTTCAACCACCGTCTTCATCCTCGACACCACGTCGAATCAGTTATTCAGAATAGGATAAACCCGGTCTTTCTGAACAACTCGCGTATATATATAATAAACACGTGTTACACAAACACAACATACGCCTCTTTCCAATTCAGAATACTCTTTTATTTTGGGAAATGTTCCCATTAATTTTATCAAAGATAAATTCTTTAAATTTACTCTTTAATCTCCTTTGAATATCAATTCAAACTAGTCGGGATTAGCGAACCACACCGAAGTAATCATTTATTTTAATTTCCCAATCCCAACCTATTCATCCCATGAAGTAAAACTGGTCATACTTCATATCTAACACCACAGTGTTATCGGTAAATTCAATTACCATTTCACGTTCAAATCTAATTAAAGATTTAACTATCGCCTGGAGTAAAACTGGTGATACTCCATTCTCGATCTTTTCAATCTAATTAAAGATTCATTAAAACTCCACTTAGTTTTGATCTTTGACTGGGTTAAAGAATGTCATTTAAAACACGGTTCACGATAAACCCAAAATCACATTCCATTAATTATCGGGTTAAAGAACGAGTGTTATTTAAAACACTGTCCACGATAAACCCAAAAATCAATATCAATTCAATTCCAATCAAATATTATTTAATTGGTACACTTCATTAAATCTAAATAAAAAGATTTAATCTTTTCTCAACTGGGTTCAAGAACAGTGTTAGTCAAGACACCATTCATGACAAACCCAAATCACATTTGATATTAAATACAAGGCTCCGAATAGAAAATATATCGGCTTATATTCAATATCAAATTCTACGACCAACAGATATCGTATTGGAAATAACGATATACATACCTATATCTTTCAAATTTCCATAACAACATCTGTATAATCACGAAATCCAACATCGAAATATTCCAAAGACAATTTCGATTCAAAGCCATTCCAATGCAATCATTGGAAATTCTGGTTATTTTTAAAACCCTTTTCAAATTCAATTTATTTATTTAAAAACAAATAGAATTTTTATTCTAGTTCAAAACTAGTTCATTTCGATAAAAATCTATTTTGTTCTTTTCAAATATGGAGTTTTTCATCCCAAATTTTCCCAAATCATTCCTTATGATTTTACACAAATTATTGATATTTTTAATAATTTTATCAAGGCCCGTATAGTCGATTTCCATCAACGGCCATCGAACTGCACTTATAGCGACCTTTTCCAAATTTGATTTGGACACAATTCCAAACCCAACCGTTAGATTTCAAATTTCTAATATTTGTTAGAAAGCTCTTTTCGATACGAACCCAACGGTTTCGGTTTTAGGAGAATCCGACGGTCGGATCTACCGCAATATCCATTTGAAGTCAATGGTCGAAATTCACGAACTACCGCAGCACGGCGCGTTCTATTCAGGCCATTATATTATATATAATATATATATATAATATATACTTCGTCGATTTCAATTCAAAACATGCTTTATAAATCGTTTTAAATTCATTTTCAAAACGGTTTCAACTTCATATTCAATTTCAAATCAAAATTGAATATTCCAATATAAATTCGTTTTTAAATTCATTTCAATTCAATTCAAATTCGTTTTCTATTCAATTCAATTCAAATTCGTTTTCAATTCAATTCAATTCGAATTCGTTTTCTATTCAATTCAAATTCATTTTCTATTCAATTCAATTCGAATTCATTTATATTCAATTTCAATTCGAATTCATTTTCTATTCAATTCAATTCGAATTCGTTTTCTATTCAATTCGAATTCGTTTTCTATTCAATTCAATTCGAATTCGTTTTCTATTCAATTCAATTCGAATTCATTTATATTCAATTTCAATTCGAATTCATTTTCTATTCAATTCAATTCGAATTCATTTATATTCAATTTCAATTCGAATTCATTTTCTATTCAATTCAATTCGAATTCGTTTTCTATTCAATTCAATTCGAATTCATTTTCTTTTCAAAATATCAAATTTTGAAATCACTTTCGATATTCATTATAAAATGAATAAAATCGATATAAATATCGTTCACGTCAAAATGGCGTCAATCTAATCAACACGGTTTCATATATTTCTATTTTCAAATATTCTATTTCAAATATTCCTTTTTCAAATATTTCTTTCTCAAATATTTCGATTTCAAATATTTCTTTTTCAAAACTGGAATGAGGCCCAATCAATTACCATATAATGTTAATTATATGGATTTTCTACAACACATGCATACAATAACACCGATGAATAATCAACCATCATCCAAAGTGCGTTCTACACTGTATAAGCATCAAATATTTAACGCTTATAACAGTCTGTCAATCAATCGATCGACATACAACTAACTATTGGGATTAGTGTATGTCATATATCACCCCAATACCCGTGTGGGGTTTTCAAACAATCAAACACATATTTTATTTGTACAGTTGGGCGATGTGTAAAATTTATCGTCCCAATCAATATCAGTCAAATGTGTGTATACAAACAAATCGTCCGATTTGTTTATTTTTATTTCATTTCATATACGCATTAAAAATTCTATTTTTAACTATAAAATATTTTGAACTATATAAATATTTTATTTCATTCCACATCACATCACACAATCAACTACACATCAAAATCAAACAGCCAAGCATACAAGTCGTCCATGGTCTGTGGACGACGGGTGTCGGGTGCTACTAAACACCGTCTGCATCCTAGTATATATTTCAACTAGAAATAAATTTAAAAGTGAGAATTTCTCACCGAAATCTAATCCAATCCCACGACTCTTCAAATATAGAAATCTTCGTCGTTCCTTCTTTCGTCACTTTCTTTTGCCCGTATTCTCTACATATGTAAAAATCGAATTTTTTACTTGGCTATTCAATATATAAAAATCACATTTTTACTCTTCGCTATTCAATATATATAAAAATCGAAATTTTACTTCGCTATTCAATATATAAAAATTCTAGTTTTACACCGCTAAAAAATCGTATCTTTCCTATTTTACAAATCTAATCTTTTCTATTTTAAAAATCTAATCTTTTCTATTTTAAAAATCTAATCTTTTCTATTTTAAAAATCTAATCTTTTCTTCATACAAATATTTCTAACTTATAATAAAAATCCTATCTTTATTGCGGATCTATACACATATGAAAAATCATATTTTTCTACACTAAAACACATAGGAAAAACGATAATTTTCTACAATAAAAATAATAAATAAAACTTACTTTGCTTTATCAGAAGAAGGGGGGGTTTCAATCGGATTTGGTGGAGATGGACGGAGCATGGGCGAGGGCGGCGGCTTCCAGTGTGGTGGTTCGGGGATGAAGTGGTTGCGTCGGCTGCTGCGAGGGGGAGGGGGAGCAACGGGACTGCGGAGGAGGGGGGGTTCGATTGGGGGTTGCGGCTGGTGGTTCGCCATCGGCGACGAGACGGAGGGGGGGAAAGGGGCTCGATCGATTAGGGATTCAGTTTATTTTTTATGTATCTTTAAAGTGAATTAAGGGGGAGAGAGGATAGAGTAAAAGGGGGGGGGGAGTTTATAATTTTTATTTATTATTTTATTATTCATTTAAGTTGACTTTTCACACTAACTCGAAATCAAGCCCACCGCCTGTCGCCTATAGCTAATTACTCCCATTCCGAACACAATGGGATATGTATCGTAGGCTGATTCGATCGTTACGATCATATTCTGTTAAAATCAACATATAACTCTATATATTGAATTTGAACGCGCATTTCAATTTACTGAGGTCACATACTAACTCGAAAAATTACAGAAAAATATTTTCTAACTTCGTATTGACGATACGGTCCTAACAAGACTAATTTCATCAAATTCTGAGACCGTTTGAAAAATGGTCATTTTCCAGTCGATTAAAATCAATTGAAACTGGTCAAACGCGTTTCCTTAGCCATGCTCACATATTGATTCGAAAAATTATGAAAATTGGAATCTAGCAATAACTTGACATCACGGATCCAACAAAAGTGGTTTCGTCGAAATTCGAGGTCGTTTGCAAAATCTCCCTTTTTAAGGGCCTGAATTCCACAGCGACTATTCAGAATTTTCAACTGGACATATCTTTTGATTCCCGCTATGAAATTTTGATTTTTCAGATTCGTTGAAAAGATATTATAAATTAGATTCAACTATTTTTGGTTTCACTAAAATCCGATTTATTTTGCACCCGATACATTCATTTGAAGTTTGAAATCGAATTATCGAACTACCGCGCCATTTTCAATTTCTTTTAAAAAAAATATTTATATTCTAACGACGATCTATATAATATATACGTTCAAATTTTATTCAAAATAAATTTCTCGTCGATATTATTTAAAATAATTCATTTTAAATAATCAAAATTCGCTAAAATTGCCAAAATAAAAATTTTAAACTGGCCCAGATTTCCGGGTTATTACACAGCCCTATCCGCGGTGTTATTGCTTCTTAGTTTCCCCTAACACTACTACAAAAGTGGGCATATTCGACACTAATTTGTGTGTGTTGCATGAAAAGTGTGGCGAAAGCTATGATTTCTTTGAGCTTCTGCAACAGCATTCATATGTTGTTGCATTATACGTGGATGCACTGTTGCGGTGAGAATTCTAGTGTTTTGACGTGCAACACCAGATAAAAGCGTAGCATTACATATATATAATCTATCTCAGCGATCCGCGTTATCAATATATTAAAACCCCAACCGTAGATGCAAGATTAATCCAATGGTTCAAACCATCTGTTGGTCTGATGATCTTAACGATAACCATCATCCAATCATTGACAGCCACGTCATTGCATTATTTTGACGAAATTTTGGCGCGATCTTCTCCCTTCACGAATTTGTTTTCTTCTCTATCATCTAATCGTTTTCCCCCCTTTTTACTATTGACAAAAATTTAAATCTAAATTCACGTCAGTATCGCTCCTCTCCTCGACAGCAAATTCTATTTTGAAAAGGTTGAACCTTTGAAACGCTTTCTAGCTTTGATTGCTCAGGGCATTGACATCGCCAGTTTTTTCACTCAAGTTCAGTTTGTATAGCACTGTGAATTAGTTACGCTTATTATAGATTGGATTATGAGTAATTAGTAAGTAGTTTATTTGTTACATTTTGGAAAACTCATTCGCTTATGAGTAATTAGTTGCTTGGACATCCCAAACTTAGGAAAACCCGTTCGCTTATGAGTGATTAGTCGGTGAAAGATTAGATTATGAGTAATCAGTTGCGCTTTGACCATTGATTTGGGATTATGCTGAGGTTTATTCGAAAATTGTACCCAACAATAAACCATGAGAACCGGGCTATTAGCATGAAAAAGACATTGGTTTATTATAGAGGTCGAGCTAGTTAAGGAATGGGGACTTTACAGTCGAAAGTGATTTGCACTTTGCGTTCATTTACATTATCATATAATTATATGCTTGAGGTTTTGTGATACATATACATGTGTAGCATTGCGGTGTGCTTGAGGCTACCAATTTCCCGATCCGGACGAGTCGTTCACCCGTATCTTATAACATGCACATGTATTTTCCATTTGATTTTGGAAACTACCAATTTCAATGTTTCGATTTTGTGATATGCACTGTGGTGTGTATGCACTGCGGTTTTGTGATAGAAATACCCGTATCTAACATGCACGCACAAGTATCATAAGGCAGCATCAGTTGCTGTGTAACTTCCAAGTATAATACCATACACGCACAAGTATACACACACGCACAAGTATAATAAGGCAGCATCGATCAGTTCATACCATACACATCCAAAAAATAACATACACATCCACATCCAAAAGTATCATAAAGTTAACTTAATATACATACACATCCAAAAAAATTTGACATTATAGTAGCATCAATTCATACCAGATCAGGGTTGCGGGGCAGTGGAACTTCCAACTGATTCGTTAGGGCTTTGCGGCTGTGGGAGAGCCAGTCCGAAGTGAGCAGCCGCATGTGATGGACCCGCAGCATCAGGACAAGGGGTGAGGTAGTTTGGCCAGTCAAATTCCTGATCAACTTCTATATCTACCCACTGATCATTCCTCTGGTTCATTGGGGCTTGGTTATCAACATGTATGTCATGGGCGGCTTCCGGAAATAAGCTTGGCAAGGGGGGTAGCTCAGCAGCTTCTTGTATCATTGCATTAAATCTTTCATCTGAATCCATTTCCCATTCCCATCCGTAATGATGCAAACATGGAACCACCTCTTCCTCCCTATTGCTCACAAAAAGAAGTTCAGGCCTTGTCCCAGGATGAGCATGGGTACAGCGCTGAACCTTAATGAAGTAGACCTTCTTATTGATTTGAGCAGCAAAAGTATTGATATCGCCAATGCCTTCATAAAATTGCATTTTCAGGTAGAAAGATGTATGGTCATACTGAGACCAGTAACAGTCGTCAATTGCAAGCACACGTCCCATTGGCTTCATTACTTCTTCAACAGCAGGAACATTACTCTTTAGGAACTCGGGAAAGCCATCAACTTTAGCCCATGATTCCACTTCTAACGCTGGTGAGGGCTCAAATTCTTCATCAGACCGTGGTTTCAGGTAAATAGCACCACCAGGTTTTGTAAAAACTTTCAACATTAGGGCATGATCATGCATTCTGTACGATGGGCATGATACTAGAAAAGAGTTGTTGGGTATTACCCGTATAGGCCACGAATTATGATTGAGAGCCACCTTAAGAACGTTTTGCACAGCTTCGAAATTCCAATGTCCCTTAAGAACGGTGGCTGTGATGTATAGAGAGGAGTCCATTGTTTTTTTTTCTTTTTAAAATTTCGAAGATTGGGGTTTAGGAAAAATGGAGGAGATGATGTTCTGACGCTTGAAAGGATGCGCGAGGGACCCAATGGATGGTGTCAGGCAGATATGTGAACTGGAAATGCTTGCACAGAAGACGAAGCATACTCAATTCTATTTCTGATGAGGTGGCACGTAGTGACCAATGCTGATTGGTCAACTGTTATAATTGTATGCGTAACTCACTAAGATTTATAAGTTAATTAGATGGCCAAATGCACAAATGCATGCACACAGAACATATGCACTTATCAAATTAATAACTTGTAAATTCAAATTGCAGGATCTGAAATGACGAGGAGAGATACAACCGGCAAGTGGAGGACCTGAAATGACAGAGAGATACAGTTTCTGGTTCATGGCATTGCTACTTTGTAGAATGCACACTAATCGTATTTGTTAGCACTTGTATTTGATCGTATGTGTTATATATTTAAAGCATTGAATTACCTATTCTTGAAGTAGTTCGAGCTTACTGTATACAACGAAGAAAACAGTGTAGCTGATTTTTGAGTTTTGATATTTGGATAATTAAAACAATTGCTTTGGATGAGTTTCTTGTACAAAACCTGTATTGCAAATTTTTTAATCAAAGCATTGTATTTGCTATCTTCTAGTATAGCATTTGCCTTCTTCTGCTGTTGCGTTTGCCTTTATTGATATTGCATTTCATGATAATGGTGTTGCATTACATATTGCAGTGGTGTTGCATTAAATTAAATATAATTAATTACCCGTCGCACGTGTACCCCACAACTTACGTGGATAGCTGATGTGGCATGTGACACGTGGGCAGCTGACATGGAGAGATGACGTGTCGTGTGACACGTAGACAGCTGACGTGGCCCCACTGGAAGCCAGGCCCTAACTAATGCTTAAGGCAACGCTGAATAGTGTTGCATTACGTGCCAATAGTGTTGCATTATGGCTATAATGCAACGCTTTCTTTCTGTGGCTGTAGATGGGAAAAAGTGTTGCCTTAGATGGCTAATGCAACGGCCGCAGATGCCACGCCCCCTGGTGTTGCCTATTTGAAAAAAGGGGCTACTGCAACGCTTTTTTGATCTACGGCCATAGTAAAATAGTGTCGAATATGCCCACTTTTGAAGTAGTGTAATTGGACCCGTGCACGCTCATGACTCCGACGGAACGCGCCCGTACCCACCTCCAAGACTTTTGAACCTCTTACAATTCAGATCAGTAAAGCATGCCCTGACCCCTACCTAGTGCGAGGCCCCGATATGATACCAATAGGGATACTGACTAATAAGGGTCCCAAACAGCAAATTGACACAATCCACCGCTGGGCTTGTGTCCCCAAGTAAATTAGTATTTTAAGAGTTCCACCAAAAATATGATATCATAACAGCAGACGTGGAACCTCTTAGATTATTAATTAACATATTTAACTTAGTAAGTTTAAGTTCATTAATAAGCAACATATAACCCTATATTATATTTCTTGGTTGTAAATGACATTTCTAATTAAATGTAACAACCCTTCCCTAAGTCGTACAAGCACCTGCTCAGATGTATATAGATTAAGTTACATGTTTTACTTAATTTTATATGATCCACATATCTTTCCATAACACGTTCTACTTAATACTAAATTAACTTTAACCTATTCAGATTAACATGTTTTGCATATTTTTCCAATTATACAGTTAATGGTTCTCATGTTCCAATATGCCTAATTCTCCTTTTTACTGTTATTACATGTTTATTCCAATTTAACCCTAAATTTACGCAATTCTAACGAAAATGGCCTAGGCACTCGTTGGCTTAGGCTCAACGTAAAATAAAAAGGAAAAGGAGAAGGATAGATCCAACTCAGAAACAAATAAACTAAATAAATAAGCATAAGACTGTAAATAAATCTAAAATAGAAAAAGAGATAACAGGATGTACATATAACAGGCAATAACTAAAAACTGAATAGATAATTGACAGTAAAAGAATAATAACATATAAACTTATAAACACTGTTAATTTTCAGATCCAGATCATTTACTATCAAAATACTTTTTAATTATCATATCTAAAAAATAACTAGAACTCATAGTGGTTTGAATTAGATCCAGAAAATCCTTTGAAATAGTTGTTGTTGTAGAAAATCAAGAATTATCCCTTCAATCTAAGCTTTGGCAGCACCTTGACATTTTCTTAATTTTATTTAGAATATAGCTTGGAGGAAGAAGATGAAGAATGTTTGTGTGTAATAAAATAGTGAGGTTGCTAGGCTATTTATAGATTAGTTAGGATAAATCTAAACCATAGGATAAAAGGTTATTAAATCAAATCATACACCTCAAGCTGAGTCAACATATGCATATAGTGTATAAAACAGTCCAGATTAAGGCATAGGAATCTGCCTTGCATGTAGGTGGGTCGACCCACCTTCAGCAGGGGTCGACATATGGGTCGACCCATGTGCTGTTGGGTCGCCTAGTGACCATTGTTTTCTCCGTTGTTTAATTTTAAATTATTATATTTTAGTTCAATCTTCTATTATCCATAACTTCTCCATACTTAATCCGATTTACGAAAACCAAGAGTCTATCTGAACCAAAATTTGGTAACGAATGAAACGCTAAAGTCCGTTTTACCTAATTCTGAATATTTTATTAACTAATATTCATTTTACTAACTTCTTTATATAATTATTATATATTAATATATGAGGTGTTACAATCACCACCAATCTTAATGGACGTTCCCATGATACCGCTTCTTTGAGTCAACAAGTATAACATTTCGAGTTATCCATGATCCCTTGGCACTCTCAATCATAAGAGCCTTCATATATCCGTCTTAATTTCGAGTTCCACTCAAACTAGTCCATTACCCTACTACCTCGTTCCATCCAGAGCTGTCTATCTCAAATCCTTTGATTGTACTCCCATCTGAGTCCCTAATCGAATAGTCAAAATTTCATCATGTCATAACTTATACTTGGTAGAAGCAATCAGCAAGCTACAACTTCCAACATGATTCTAAAGACCAAATCTTATTCCCTTATGGGTCGCTTCTCTTGAGCCAGCTTATTGATGGATTGGTATCGATCCATTTCCTATGGATTAGCGCCGAACCATACACTTAGCCAAAATTTTTGCTAGTGCACCTCTGGTCTTTAATGCATTCGTTAACCCGGTCATAAATCCGCAAGAGATGCGCAAGTAGCATAAGTGGAAATAGGATAGCATGGACTCAAAATAAGATGGAACCTTATAGGCAGGCTCTAGATGAAATAAGAAAAGGGCACAAGAAGTTTCAACCCAAAATACATTGACAATATGAACCAATACCGGCCTATGGACCGATACCGACCGATAGGGTTAAGGTATTATGACATGATACTTGTGCCATTATGACTCTAATTCGTAAAAATAAACCCAATGCCCAAGTTTAAACCCAGTCAAACCAGCTTATGGGTGTTAAGTGGATCGAAGAGAAAACTGTATGCGATGAAACAACGAACACATAAACATTATCAAACAAAGTGCATTCCATACCATAGTCTGCATACAAGCATAAAATATCTCGAGGAACTCGAATACGAAGCCAAAAGCGCCATAAGATGTACAGTCATGGACCGACACCGGTCCATAGCCTATGGTCCGGTACTGATCCATGGGTTTAAGCCATATGATATTATGCTTTTGGTGATGGCTCTCTAGTGCAATTCCGAGCCCCTCTGCATGCAGGCTTGGCCCAACTAT
The DNA here is from genome assembly GCA_030737875.1 of Allium sativum. Classification (NCBI taxonomy): domain Eukaryota; kingdom Viridiplantae; phylum Streptophyta; class Magnoliopsida; order Asparagales; family Amaryllidaceae; genus Allium; species Allium sativum. The sequence goes on from CM060921.1 coordinate 84,398,401, forward strand.
CTCTGTTATTCCTATAGATACACCATATGCTCCTACATGAAGGGGGATCAGATCTTTAGTTTGCCGAAGCTCTGTCAAAGCCTATCCCTGGTCGTACTTTATCTCTAGAGACAGTAAGCTTAGGCCACCTAAGTTGGTTATCGAGATTTACTCCGCTAATCAGCAGTTCTTGTGATTTCTTGTTTATCTTTATAGCGGAGAACGTTGTAATCAATTAATACTCATTGTACTCTGGCATGGTAAAAATAGTAATAGAAGTATTCAAAGTAGATGTAGGCTTGATCCTAATCTAAACCACTATAGAACTGTGTCTCTCTTCTTTATTTTCCGGTTCTTACCTTTTACATTTATTTTATCTGTTATGTACTATTTTCCCCGTTAAGGGGTGTTGCTTTCCCTAAAACCAGGTGTTACTGCCATTTTTCGAGTTAACATTTGGTGCTTTCACCGAGAATTTTGACCTAAGGAATATATCTGTACTTCTATTATATATCACCAAGGTCTACAAGGCAGATCCACGAAGAAAGTTGCATTGAGAACCCGAAGGTTGGTTGATATCATTGCTCCCCGAAGAAGAAAAGTAGGAGAAAGTCAGGAGTAGTTGCAACTTATGGAAATGTAGCTGAAGACACTCAAGTTTCCTCCATAGCCAATAATCCTAGAATAGCACAAACTCCAAGAGAAGCTATTACACGAACAGAACTCGATATTATGGTAAAAAACATGAACCTACGTCTAGAGGCCATGAATAGAGCTCTAATGGAAAAGTTGGATGCTTTGCTGGTTGCAAGCACAAATTTGGGAAACAACAGAGTATAGATTGATTTAGAAGAGCATGCACACTCAGTAGCATTCGATTATCGGAAAGTAAATCAAGGGCCAACCCAGAGGGTGCATATCACTAATGCCACACGAACTAACACATGAAGGAATGAAGTTGCTCCTCTCAGAAATATGTATATGGAAAGTGACCTTGATTATCAAATCAATGCCGATGATGATTTGGATAGAATGTTAGTCTCTAGGGATGGTCGTGATTGCAGAAGCTAATGGTAACTTAGTTGGACAAAAACAACCCGCGAAACCATCTTCTCAAAAAATTGTGAGCACCACCAGAGGGGTACCCCCATGATTTGGAGGAACAGATCCCTATCTCATTAGCCGAGACCGTCTGCTAAGTCAGACACTTGGGAAAGTGACTAACGTCCGCCTCGTGGAGCAACACGATAATAAGTAGTACATATCTGGGATGGTCAAACAAGTAATGAAAAAAGCATGGCTAGTCAGACCACTTTTATTAAAAGGATCTTGGTCGCAGAATATCTTAAAAAGTTCGTTCCCCCAACCATGCCGGCCTACAATGGAACCGTAGATCATAATTTATTTCTCTTTAAGTATGGCTAGCACACGAATGGTGCGCGGGCAACTAATGAACTAAAGTGTCGTTATTTTCCAATATATCTAGTGGGTGTTGCACGACTTTGGTTTATTAAGCTCGCACCAAAATCTATTGATCGATTTGCGGATTTGGCACAAAAGTTCAAGGAACAGTTCAAGCTTTACACTTCAAAAGTGAAGGAAATCATGTCTTTATCCGGGATAACCCAAGGTCCTCGGGAATCTTTGAATCTCCTTTTGAATTGCTTCAATATTGCAGTAATAGAGGTTAGCAATCTAGAGCTGAAAAATGGTATTGATGGCCTTGGTACGAGCTATTGATAAGGAAACAGAGTTTGGAAAATGGATAAAGATGAAGAAGCCTAACTCGCTTGAAAAGTTTTATAAGAAAGCTGATGAATTCAATACGTTGGAAGATGCGACTTCCACGGTTGGAAGAGTTATTGTTAACATTCAGAATCATGACACTACATACCATAAGAAAGATGATAGTGCGCATGAGGATGGGAAGAAGTCTGGAAATCAGAAGAGAGCAAATGAGAATATAGGTAAAGAAGAAAGGATGGAAAGCGTCCTCGGTATTCTAGACCATATAATTTTACTCCTCTGAACGAAACACCTGAAAACATTTTCCTGACAACCAAAGAGCAAGAATGCTTCACGAAACCACCTCCCATAAAAGGAATATATAATCAGAAGAATTCTAGAAGGTTTTGTTGTTTTCATAATGAATTGAGACATAACACCAATGAATTTTTGTCACCAGAAAAGTCTAATAGAAGAGTTTATTAGAGAAAACAAGCTGCAATATTACGTCAAGAAGCCTCAAGCAGCAGATCTATATCCAACATCCCATGGACATGTTATCCCATCCAGTCAACTAGGTCCTAGTAACCAGAATGGTGTTCAGAATAATGGAAAACTGGTCATCCATACCATATTGGGCGGACCACATTCAGCACGTAAGAGTTGGGGAGAAATGGAGTAATACTCGAACGCCCTAAAATAAGCCATGAGGGATGAATGTTGTCTAAATTGGAAGATACAAGCCCAGCAAAACAAAAATTAACATTCAATGACGATATTGTCTTCAGAGCAAGGGATTCAAAAGGCATCGAGGCTCCAACCCTTAACCCCATGGTGGTAATAGTTGGAATAAACCCTGCAATGGTAAGGAGGGTACTCGTTGATTGCAGAGCATCAGTAAAGAATGACTTTAAACCAGATGAATTTTTCCATGAAGGATGTATCAGCATGTCAGGTAAAACTCCAAGGATTCTCCAGCATGCCGCAACAACCAATTGGAACTATTGACCTCCTTGTCGAGCTAGGAGAAGGTGAAAGGAGAGTTGCGTTGATTCAAATGTTTGTTGTTGTGGACGAGATTTCTACTTATAACGTGTTCTTGGGAATACTGCATAGATGAACTTTAAGATTATCTTGGCACCATGGTGTCTTGTAATGAAATTTCCTATGGAGAATGAAGTCGAAATGATAAGGGGAGATCAGAATGTTGTTCGTGAATGATACATAACTGAGTTGAGAGAAGCCAAGAAGAAGAAGAAGAGTAAGAACGAGGAGGGATCCCTTTGCATTCGGGAACCCATCTTATATCAACTAATGGGAAACCCCTGCACAAGGGAACATAGTCATGCTCGCAGGGCTATGGACCATAGGAAGAAAAGTGCATGGGATAATCGGGAAGCACCCACATAAACTACGGTGCTTGTTCTGGTAGATTTTAAAGATCTGAACCGAGTTCTAAATATTGGATTGCAGCTTGGCCTGAGAATGCAAAGAGAATTGGTAGTTTTTCTTAAAGCAAACCTGGATGTGTTTGCTTGGAGTCATGTAGATATGTGCGGTATTTCGCCAAAAGTCGCAAGTTATGCTTCGACTATTAACCCACGGTACACTCCAAATAGAAAAGACGGACTCAAGGACCGGAGAGATCGACAACTTTGAAAGTGGAAGTTGACAGGATAATAGAAAACAGATTCATCAAGGAATCAACGTATCTAGATCAGGCTTTTAGCTCGGTATTGATTAAAAAGGAAAATGGAAAATGGCGAGCATGCATCGACTTCTAAAACTTTAACAAGGCATGCCCCAAGGATAGTTTTCCATTGTCTCAAATCGATCAGCTTGTAGATTGAATGGAAGGCATAAACTACTCTCCTTTATGGACGCTTACTCAGGGTATAATCAGATTATGATACACGAGCCTGATCAGGAGAACACGAGCTTTATCACCGACTTGGGGCTTTATTGCTACCGAGTAATGCAATCAGTTTAAAGAATGCTGGAGCGACTTACCAACGATTAGTCAATATGATGTTCCCAGATCGGTAAGTCCATGGAAGTATATGTGAATGATATTCTGGTTAAGTCACGAAAGGCTGCTAATCACATGGATAATTTAGCCGAGATGTTCAAAATTTTATGAAAGTATGTATGAAGCTCAATCCGTTAAAGTGTTCATTTAGAGTTTTCTATGAAAAGTTTTTGGGATTCATGGTCAGCACTAGGGGAATTAAAGCTTACCCAACGCAAGTTACAACTTTGAGAGAAGTGAGAGACCCTAGGAATAAAAGGGAACTCCAGAGCTTAAACGAAAAATTACGGCGTTGAGTAGATTCATATCGAAGGCGACAGATTTATGTTTTCCCTTCTTTAATGCTTTAATGAAAGGAAAAAGGAACTTTAAGTGGACAACAGAATGTCAGGCGACTTTCGATGAGTTGACAAGACACATGGAGACTCCACCAATGCTTTCTAAACTCAACGATGGAGTGGATTTATTTATATATCTTGCAATATCTTCTCATGCCTTGAGTGCATCCCTAGTACGAGAAGAATATTGCGTCCATGGCCCGTGTACTACATTAGCAAAAGGTTCATTGAGGCAAAAAAGAAGTATCCTAAACCGGAAAAGCTCGCGTATTGCTTGTTGATTATGTCAAGAAAGTTGTGATCCTACTTCTAGGCTCACCGGATCAAAGTTCTCACTGACCATCCGTTAAAGCTAGTCATGTTTCAACTTGAAACATCGGGGTGGTTATTAAAATGGAATATCGAACTTAGACCAGTACGATGTAACATATTATCCCCGGAGGGAGACTAACGGACAAACCCTGGTAGATTCATCGTTGAATTTACCCTTCGAGAAGATAGTGAGGAGGAAACAGTTGAAGTAGTTGTTCAATGGAAACCGTATATCAATGGAGCCATGAATGAGTATTGCTCAGCTATGGGAGTGGTCTTAGAAACTCCTGAGGGATGTTCTATTTTTAATGCATTGCGATTAGAATTCCCAGCCACCAACAATGAAGCGAAGTACGAGGCCTTGATTGTAGGATTGAGGATAGTGAAGGAATTAAATCTCCAAACTCTTCAAATTTTCAGGGATTCATAGCTCGTGGTGTGTCAAATTCGAAGGGAGTTTTATGTAAGAGGAGGTAACTTAGCCTCATATCTGTCAAAGGCATGGGAATTATTGAACGACTTCGATTATTACACCATCACTCACATTCCAAGAGAAGAAAATATGCAAGTCGATTCACTAGTAAGTATGCTAGTTCTGGAGATGCCCAACTCTTAGAATTGGTACTCGTGGAAGTGCTTACTAATCCAAGCATCAACGACATGGATGGAATTGGTTATGGAATTTACCGAAGAGTCAGAATCATGGATAACTCCCTGTAAAACACTGTAAAATTCATAAATATTAATAATAAATTAAATAATAAATTAAATAATTAAAAATAAGTAATTAAATGAGAGGGTTTGAAAATGATATTTTGTAGCATAAGGAATTTGACTACGAAATTCTTTTATTTGGATTCGTGGTGAAATTCTGAATCATTTTTCATATATAATATGTTGAAAACGGTCAATATATGAAGAATTTATGAACAAATGAATTTGGACAGTGTACGCAGAATATATATATAATTATGTAAATATTATATATATTGTCCAAATAATAATTTAAAATAAAAGAGGGAAATTCAAATTTGAATTTGAGATAAGATCAAGGGGAGAACGTATCTTGTAAATATGGAATAACATAAAATGAACTGGAAACGTATTAATAAAAATTAACTGCTTATCAATCGAGCAAAATTGGGCGTTTCGACCGAAGGGGGGTCGACCGCTAGTCGGCTGGCAGGCCCAATTCTGCCTACGTGGATTTGGGTTTTCTTAGAGGATATGTTTATATGGATGGCTCAGATTAAATTTTAATAATCGAACAACTCCTGCTCACATGAGCAAGTATAAATAACCCCTCAAACCCCACACTAGAAACCATAATTATTCTAAACCTCTGCCTCCATGCTGCTGAATTCCATAAGAAAATAAAGAGAAAAAAGGTGAAGGTTCTTCTACTTCTCTACCTCCATTCTATATCTCTCTATTTCAATTTATATAAGTTTAGGAAGTTGGAATTTAGCACAAACAATATATATAAGAATCTAATTCTATGTTTCGTATATTTGTAATATTAGAAGATCAATCAGAGCTCGCTTGGACATTGAGAACCATCGCAGATCTTGAGATTTCTATCACATCCCCACTTAATTTGTGAGTGGAATCTAGTCTTGCTTGAAGGCATATTCATATTATTATCAGTTTGCTGAATAAATTGTTATGCCAATGAAGATTTGGCTATGCAATAATATAACATGAAAATCCCCAGATCATCTACTTTGTAATCACGTAGGAATCATCATGCTAAATTGGTTTTGTGGAATTATGGTTTTTGCATTGGATTAAAGGTAAAAATGAGTTATATTATTATTTATATTTTATGCAATTTACCGCTATTATCTTTTGATTTGGCCTAAAAAGGTTGGGATTTGAATTGTTTCATAATTGAATTGGGTTTGGATCCTAATTTGGGTGCAAACGCATTCATAAATTGGAATAAGTCAAATGCGAACATTTTTGGGTGTATAACACCACAAAAAGGGTGGATTGGATGAAATATAAATTGAATGTATGAAATACTCTACTTTTAATTTAATATTAAAACCTTTTTCTACATGCCTAGGATACAAGTTGTTATTGTTATGTATGTGTATGTTTTCCATTACTGCTATTTGCTATATGTTCATTATGCCATCATGTTATGTTGTTGCGGTAAAATATGGAAAGACTTAGACTTGTATGCCTTAATTTTGATAAATGACAATTGCCATCCCGATTAGAACGTTTCCCCGTTTATACGAATCTTGCGTTCATTAGGCGCTATTATTATAGTATTTATTTAAACGTAATTAACAGTATATTAGCGTAATAAATGCGATTAGGTTAGAGTTTGAATTTGAAATGTCCCCTTAACAAATATACATATAAATATATATATTTGTTTGCTTGTGTGTGCGTATATATATAGAACAACTTATATACATATATATGTATGCATGTATATATGACACAAAGACACGAGGTTGGTTGCCATTTGTGGTAGAAGCCTGCCTGGAACCGACCGTCATATCCTCCAACTACAAGTAGGTCCTACTAATGTGAGATGTCTAAGTGCCATAGGTCATTCATAAACTTAGTACACTACACACGAGGTTATATCGACTTATAGTAGAAGCATGCCTAGAACTGACTGGCATATCCAGCATCAACAAGTATATGGGTTAATGTGAGAGGTCTAGTGTATATATATAACTATATATATAACTATATATAAGTTGATGTGTGAAAATAAATAAGCTTACTACACCTTAAGAAGATCTTAAGTGGTTGACTCGCTTCTTTATCTAATTCGGGTCTTAAGTAGTTAGGACTAGGATCCCTCCATAGGTTTATTCCTTGGAGAAGAACCCAAGTCATGGGACCCACCCTTATTAATATTAAGGTAAGCCTTTGGGTTCTCCTTCTTTAAAAGTGGTTAGGCATAAAACGGTTAACGGAGTAGGGTAGTTCATGGGAGATGTCCACTTCCTCTAAAAGCTTGTAAGGGCTCAACTAGAGACAGGTTGGTAAGTGAAGGATATGTGGCCATTCACTACACCATAATGGCCATTTGGCAACTCTTATTTTTTTCAACTGCCAACACTTATATGTGTTGTAGACTAGTGACACTAATATGTGTTGCTATAGTAAAAATGTGTCACCAAAAATATGCCAACACTTTTTTGTGTTGATATGGCTGGTCAACTCTAATATTCCAAGGGCAAAAGGGTAAGTTCTCACTCATAACCCTAATCAGTACCTCAACGCTTATTCCTCTACGCTTATTCCTTCTTTGGCCGCATCATAGCAAATTAAAAAAATGAACTTCAAAAAATTGATATCAGCGATTAGCTATTCAATATTAATATCAGAGATACAAAGGATTTTGGATTTCTCAAATCGGTATTAGCCTCTCAAATCCTCTCTCTATGACTTCGAATTTGGGCTTCTACGAATTGGGGCTTCTAGAAAATTGGTACGTGTTCGGCTCCTTTCTTATTTTTAATTTGCTCGACTTGATGGATTAAATGCCAATGATTAATGGATTTCTATAGAATTTAAATCGTATTATATCTCTAATTTTTGAACGGGTTAGATTTCATATATCTCTAGCATTACGTGTTCAATATACTTGCATATTTCTCTGATTGGTTTGGTCTTGGTTAATTGTTGGAGAATATTGACTTGTTCAACTATAACTTGAATTTGTTTATTTTTATAGGATTGAAATTTAGTACTTCAGTTTGACCACAGTGTATCCTTGGACAGTTGCATTGATTGTTGTTGCTTTCTGCTCCTTTTGCTTCTAATTAATGTTTTTTGTTGCATTTGTGTATATGTTTGAACAACCTTGTTCAGGTTGGTCAATTTTAAAACCGTTCTGTATTTTAGGTTATGCACTCCTTTGAGCCTGGCATGATTTGCTTTGATCAGTTGTGTTCATGAAGTGATCATATATGTTGGTTGTAATGAACTGTAGGCTCGATGGCTTACGCTATAGTCTTGTATACTTAGATATGTTTTGACTTGTTACTTTCGTATTCTGCTAACCAATATAAATCAGACCAAAAATTATCAATGTTAGAGAAGAATGAACCATTAATATGTAGTTGGTGTGAATTTTGCATCCAGGTAGCCAATACGATAAGGAGTTCAGAGCTATAATTGTTAATAAGTTTTTTGGTTTGGAATGTCAGAGTACTTGTATGGATTACATGGATATTTCTGGTAAACAGAGCAAATATAGGTTATTAAGATTATTCTTATTTTTACATGTTATTATTGAAGGTGCGGCCTATGCAGCCTGTGTTGGCTCCTCTTCTTAGTTTGCTATTGCTACATATTCATTTCTAAATTCTGGTAAACAGATGTATTTATTCTAGTAAAAGTAGACCATATTATTGACATATTCCTTTTATAATTCATAGAAAAAATAAACAAAAGAGACTAACATTAGAATCAAGCAGGATAATTGGAAGTTTATTCTAGTAAAAGTACATTGTTTATATATTAAAATATATCTACTATTTTTATATTCCATTTTGAAAAATTGGATGTTTTATAGACATGTCAACTATTGATTGATATATACCATACAAAATAATTGTTATACAAGTTGTGTTCCGGTTGTATATAGAATATATGCTGCCTTAGTACTAATAATTTTATTCCCTATATGTACTCTAGCAGGATAATTATTAAGTTGAACTTTATTAAATATTAGTTCAAAAATATATATTACTCCTGTTTATGACTGTACATAAAAAGAACCCTCCAATTAGTCGCTCAATACAATTTTTCTGCTTTTTTCCTTCAGAACTTCATTACTGATTATTTTTATTCTTATGTTTTAAATGTGGTGGTTTTCACCCTACTGGTTTTGTTTCTTTATGTCAACTATTTTGAAGTCCAACTTTGTGTGCATTGTTTCACTATATACAATTCTGTTTGCATGTATATTAACAATGTTAATGTGCGGAAACATCAGTAATATGAGCAACGTGTAAAATTTGTGTGGTATTTTCTTCTTGATGTTCTTCCCTTCTCCTTAGAAAAACCTAAATTAAGATTAAATGAATTATCTTGTTATGTAGGGGAATGGATAACTTATTTTCTGTACTATTTTTAAAATTAGTTCAGACCATAAAATGGCTTTTTATTGAAATGGTTAAATGGATGCGAGATTAACTGTACATAAAATTGTTAATATTACGCATACTGCTTACTTTACGTTATCAATTTCGTATCTTTTATTTTTATCTTAATGGTTTAACCATAGATAATTTTGAATTTATTCCTACTTGATATTAGGTTATCTCATGGCAGTGAGTTATTTGACTTCATGAATTTATACCTCCATAAATAAGCGCAATTAATTCTCAATTTCATTGTTGTCTCATTTTTTTTCCTTTTTCTTTTCATTTGTTACCATATAAGCAAAGATGTTTAATACCAAATGTAATTTAATTTAACAATTTTCCATTATGGACTGGTTTGTATTTATGAAGTGCAAGTTTTTTTTTGGATATTTCTTTCTATAAATGGTTGATTGCCCTATAGCTACATCCTACATCATGAACTAATAAATTGTGATTATGTGTTTACCTTTTCAATACTTTTTTGTCTTCAAATTTTGCATTATGAATAAGTTAAGTTCATGACATAATTTCTAGCATCGTAATTTTTGAATACATTATATTTAAGACAATATTAAAGAAGTAGCCTGTAAAATAAGCAAATTAATTAGGAATAAATTGATCTGTTAACAAGTCAAGGACAACGATTATTTAGGAATAAATTTACCTATTAGCTTAGTTTAATTTAGGGATACTTTAATCAATTTCTAATATATCTTTTTTAAGACAAATGTAAATGCCGGTAGTTTAATTTATGACAGATTGTCAATAGCAAAACCTACAATAAATCTTAACTTGAAAAAGACCATTGCCTATGACCCTTTGCATGATATTGGCAAGTAGCATGTTGCTCATGGGACTAGGTCATGTAGGATAGGCCGTCTTCAATCCAACAAAGTAAATATTTTGGTCAATCACTGGTCTGATAGCATGCATATGCTTTCTCAAATAGGGTCTTATCATCTGCTTCCATCAATATCCCAGATCTCAGGTAACGATCTTTTTCAATTTCATATCCTTTGTGTCATCTAAGCTATTCATTTCTGATGATTCTTTTGTAGTAAACAACAGATCTTGCTTCAAAATAACTTAATTATGCATAGTTAAAACTGTGGGAAGATTTTATTTTAATAAGTGGACTTTATTGTCAGGTTTTGGAAGGTATTTGCAAGCTTTTATTCTTTTTGTTTATTGTATAATGAAACTTAAATGTTGTATTTACATAAACTAAACTAAAAATTACCTAAAATAGGAGAGTAGGTGAAAGAAATTTGGAGTTGTTGGACCTTCATATAGTCTCATTTATGCCACCATGCAAACAACATCACCAACTAATCCTTATTTATGTAAATTTCTAAATTAGCTACTGTTTTACATCTTTATGTTTACTTGGCCTTTTCACTCCACTAAAATATGCTCACTTTCTTTGCCAAGCAAGATGCTTGCAAGTAGCAATAAATAACAAGAGTCTAAACTCCTTTGGGTTTAATTTCCCTGTCAGTTATAGCATTTTTCAAAAATTAAAACTCTCCCGTTTGATGTTTTAAACTGCTCAGTGCTTGAAGGTGATAAAAGTTATGAAGTTTGATTTATGGTTTTACATGCTATTTTTGCCCTTAAAATTTTCATAGACCTGTAAACTTTTCTTATCCAGATAATAGTTGCAACTCCTGGTAGATTGCTTGATCACATAGAAAACCGATCTGGGTTCTCCATGCGTTTGATGGGTTTGAAATTACTTATACTTGACGAGGGCCAAGGCCAATCGTTTACTTGATCTGTGACAATTCCCAAGGAGGCACAAAACCAATATCATTTAAACTATTTCTTTCTTACATTCGCACTTTTACCTTATAAAAGTCGTACGGTCTAAAAGATTCTTGAATGTTTTAGGTGCGTAGGATCTCGCAAGTCGCCCTGAATAAAGAACATGTTTATGTTGATACCGTTGGCGTAGGAAATGTCTGAAACTCTTGCCAAGGTTTTTTTTTTTTGCCAAAGTTGTATAAACAATGTTTTCTAATGTTCATGATTTATGTTGTTATATGTAGGTGATGCAGTTGGTAATTGTTACACCACATGAGCTTCATTTTCAAATGGTTTATCGTCTTCTTATGGAACATATCATGCATCAGCTAGACTATAAGGTTAAAATAAGATAAATTAGTAATATTGGTCTATGCATCATCATGTCATTCCATTAGTTAACATTGAAAAGAATATATATTTGTATCAGGTTATTGTTTTTTGCAACACTGCAATGGGAGCAGCACTGATGTACTCATTTATCACAGACTTGAAGTTGAATGTCAGGGAAATGCATTCAAGAAAGCCTCAAATTTATCGAACTTGTATTTTTGATGAATTTCGAGAATCCAAGAATTTAACACTCGTAACCTCTCACATGTCTTCACGTGGTGTGCTTTATCCTAATGTCACATTGGCGATTCAGGTAGCACAAAACTCAGTCAATGCGCTATACATTTTATCTTTATATAATTCATACATGAATGGGATAGGTTCTACATCCTTCAATAAAACAAAAATCTACTTCTGGTTCATTTTGACTCATCAAAATGTTTTGAAATAAGCCCAAAATTTGTGTCATATACTGTCATAATCATTTCTGCCAAATTTAAAGACAATCTGAAACTTTTATCTTATTCAACATTACGACTCAAATTTAAGCAATCAAATTTTTTAATCTGAATGTCAATTTGAAATATAATTTTCAATGTATTAAAGGTTTTGAAAAGGTGCAAATTTCATGAAGATGATCTTAACAGGAACAGCCTATGAAATTTTGTTTTAGAAATTTTTGGCCAAAAAAGGGTGGATTTTGAGGGGATAAATAAGAGTAGACATAGATTATATATATATATTTCTATTTGTCGTTTTCGGCGAGCAAAAGGAATGGATACGTAAAAGATTTGTTTCCCACTTTACTAAACAATGGATTGAAGTGGAGCTGAGCTTGATTATAAGTTCTCTTGTATATTTAAGAATATGTGCCTGGCCATTATCCCAGGTATATATAAGTGCATATCGATCCCTGCTAGACATGGTATTTGTTAGGCTAAAATGTACCAAAATCATTCAAGCAGTTTTTTACACAGAAGGTCAGTATGAAAAACATCCAAAATTCAATTAAAGAGCCAGTAGTATGTACTGCTGGTATTTACATACATGAAGCAGCTGTTGGCTCAGTTTTCATCAAAACTGAGCCAACTCGGTTTTTGCACCAAAACTGAGTCGGCTCGGTTTTTGCGCCAAAACTGAGTCGGCTCGGTTTTTATGCCAAAACTGAGTCGACTCGGTTTGCGCGAAACTGAGCCGAGGCTCAGTAAAACTGAGCAGCTCAGTTTGCGCCAAAACTGAGCCCAGTTTTGGCGTAAAATAAGCCCAAAACTGAGCCACTCAGTTTTACTGAGCCTCGGCTCAGTTTTGCAATTCTCTTGTTATTCGTCAATTTTGGAATGATAACATGTTATTTATCAGTTTTCCAATTTGTTATTTTTGTAAAAATGAGTAAGTTTGTATTTTGTAGGCACTTGAGGAGGAGGAGGAAAAGAATAGAATTTAGAATGTAATAGCAACGGGAAAGCAAATATGTTTGATCTTGACAGTGATCCTATCTCCAAAGTTTTTGGTTCTGATAAAAGGAAAAATTATTGTCGTGCAATTAGCTCCTCTTCTTCTGTAAAGCACGTAAAGATGATGCAAGCATCGAAAGCAATTGCCGATAAGAATAAAAAGGACGATTTTCGTCAATGGTCTATGGAATTACAAAATCAAGTTGCAAGTCAAGTGGCGAGTCAAGTGTCAATCCAAATCAATGATGCTCTTAAATCATTTGCTTCATCCTTTCTTACTATGATATCCTCTCTTAAATCATTTTCAGATGGAGGCTTTGTGATATGGTCCATGTTTCGCCTTCATAATATCTAAAATTCTATGTATCTTTAGTAAAACTTTGTATTGTTTTTTGTAATTTGAACTTGATATTATGGTATTTTGAAATTGGAAGCATTATGCAAAAGTGACATTGTCGAATTTGAAATATGAAAGTGTACCAAATACTTTTATTTGAATTGATATGTTGAATTATATATGTGATTGAAAATCATAAAAAACATGTTATATAAGTGTTAGCAATTTATGTGTGCCAACATTTATAAGAGTTGGTAGGATTATGATACTGACATTTATAAGTGTTACCATATCTTATAATTCCAACAGTTATAAATGTTAGCAATGAATATGTTTGTAACTCTTATAAGTGTTGTCATATCTTATGGTTCCAACATTTATAAGTGTTAGCAATGAATATGTTTGTAACTCTTATAAGTGTTACCATATCTTATGGTTCCAACATTTATAAGTGTTAGCAATGAATATGTACGTAACGCTTATAAGTGTTAGTAATGAATATGTTTGTAACACTTATAAGTGTTAGTAGTTACTCTGTTTGTAACACTTATAAGTGTTACAGGAAATTCCTCACAGGCCGTTGGTGACACTTAAAAGTGTTACAGAAATTATTTGTAACACCTATACTTGTTGGGAATCCCCTGTTTTGGTGTAGTGATTGCATGCTCACCAACTGTCTATGGGAAGTCTTAAGTGGCATAGGTGTCCTACCGGGTAATATCAGTTTAGTAGTAACGTTCGCAATACTACTTCTCATATTACAAATGAGAGAATAGACTTAAGAACGTTAACGTACAAGGATGGGGTTCTTAAAGGGCTAGGGCTCCGCCTCAGGGTTATAAGAGATCATGAGAATCTACCTTTAATAGGGCCATAAGTGATCGAGAAAGCTACCTCGTTGGGTCTTTACCCTAAAACACTAATGGGCGATTGACTTGGATATCCACCCCATTGGTTAGATACTTATGTTTATGTGAAATCTTGTATGTTGCGTAGACATACCTTGACATATGTAACCTGCTAAAAATATATGGTATGGACATTAAGTAATACTATATTCCGGTCACACAGAACTTTATGTTCTGACCCCCTCTCCTTAACATCCAAATAGGTCAGTAGATGGGGTAAAGCCATGGATGAAGTTGTAACAACCCGGATTCCTACGGACTGAATTTTTTTCAAAAATCCCAATCCATCGAAACCCGAGTTGGTTTGCTCTGGTATTCTGCAGAAAAGACAGAGACATGAAACATGTCAGTGTTCAGAAAACATCTCACAGCGGAAGGAATAAAATATAATGTAATTAAAACATAGTTTTACCTTAATAATAATACTGCTAAACCAGTATCCAAAGCTATATAGTCTCTGTCATGAACCTAACCTGCGAAGGTTGTGAGGAGGGGGGGGGGGGTCAGAACATAAGTCCTGTGTGACTGGATTTAAATTATACTTCTGGATAATCCTACATATACCGTTTAGTTACATTTTTCTAATTTATTGGGTTATCTGTGTTATTAGCATTCAAGGCTTACACATGTCGCACCCATCTACTCCCTAGTAGATTAACCTAATACAGTGTATATGTAGCTACCCCCAACTAAGGTACACCCCATGGTACCCTACTCGCACGGTCTCCACTGTATCATCGCAGGAATATAGCAGCCCCTAATCCTACGCCCGAATGTTGTACGGATTTATGTATATATGTCAACGCTACGTCTGCAAAGAACCACTACTTCTATATTACGTAAGCGTTCCGACTGTCATCTTTGAACCATTCAATCGAATTAGGTTCCATCCTCGAATAATGCCCTCTAGTCTTATGATATACCACCCAGAGCGATATGAGTATACCTAGACTTTCACACGTATGTATCGTTAATCATTCTCGATGTCTATTGCACATGTTCTCTATATATGCGTCCGAGTCCCGTGGTAGGGCTAATCAAGAAACACAGAACTTGGTCAGGAGCTTTCAGATATCTGCCGATTGCAGATGCTAAGGTCTGCTTTTACAGTGGCTATGGTCCTACGTACTAGACCCCTCCCTCAACTAATGAAAGGCACCCAAGAATATCAAGAATGAGAACTTAACCCCGGCCCCCTATGTCATTCAAACCTATTGGCCAACCTCACCCATAAATAGGTAGCAAAGTATATGGTCTTTTGGAGTTCTTCGCCTTTCCGCTTTACATACTGACTGAAGATGGTAGGTAGACGACGAGTTGCTATCACAGGGCACTAATTGGTCTCGCCGAATCACGCTGGTCCATCTTAGTCTTTTGATTGCCCCTTATTATTGCAATCAAGGCATACTCATTGGTTCACCTACGCAGACCTAACCTCTGTGAGTACAGGAGGATCATCTGCCACTCACCGAGGAATACCAAGAGTACCCTACGTCCCCGGAAGCCGCGTGCTTCTTAACCCAGTCCGTTGGAGCCTACAAGAATATCTAGATGGACATGCGCTCCTCTTTGTGTCTTTTAACACCCCGATGATCTACCCCTTATGGTTATTCATCCTCTAACGTATGGACTGGTCCAAGCGCCTCAGTTTTTATATGTCATTAGACCCTTCGTCTAACCATTAATCACACGCTTGCGCCACCTCATGAGTCTTCTCATTTAACTTGGTTATTCTCCTTCACGTTGACTTCCTTTTCAAGTTTACCAAGTTACCCTCACTTATTTATTCAATTTATAACTTAACCCATTTAAGTTCATTAATAAGCCTACAACATGTTGTTCTAATAATCTATTCATTATTCCATCCCATGGTTACCATAACATGTTCTACTTAATATATAATTAAGCACATCTTAATTCACAGATACATTAGTAAGTGAGTAATTTCATTTTTCCTTATCATTCCTTATAACTTATCTTATTTCATAAGTTATAATTCCCACTTGTCCTTAGGACAAGTTTACCTATTATCTTTCTTTTTCTTGAGTTTATTCATAATAGGTAATTATCATTGTAACAACCCGGAAAATCTGAACCAGTTTAAAAATTTAAATTGGCCATTTTAGTGAATTTTTAAGTATTTAAAATAAATATTTTAAATAATAGCGATGAAAAGTGTGGTTGAATCGATGTTGAAAATGAATATAATCAATTTGAATTATAAACATGGCATGAAATGGCGCGGCAGTTTCAAAAATTGAATTCAAACTTTGACTGACTGTATTGGGTGCAAAATAAAACGGATTCTAGTGAAACCAAAAATATTTAAATCTGTTAGTGAATATCTTTCTGACGAATATGAAAAATCGAAGTTTCGTAGCGGGAGTCAAAAGTTATGGCCAAATGAATTTTCAGAAAGGTCGCTATAGAATTTATATAGCCCGTGAAAATAGACATTTTGCAAACGACCTCGAAATTCGACGAAACCACTTTTGTTGGATCCGGGATGTGAAGTTATTGCTAGGTTTCAAATTTCATAATTTTTGAAGCTAGTATGTGAGCGTGGCAAAGGAAAATGTGTTTTGATCAATTACAGTTAAATTGGATCATCCAGAAAATGGCCATTTTACAAACGGTCTCAGAATTCGACGAAACTAGTTTTGTTGAGACCGTGTCGTCAAAACATAGCTATATTTATTTTTCTAGAATTTTTCGAATCAATATGTGGCCCGGCAAATTGAAATGTACGTTCAAATTAAATATTGAATGTTTTATATTTTAATTTGAAAGAAAACTGACTGAAACAGTCGAATGGGCCTACGAAACATATCCCATTGTGTTCGGAATGGGGGTATTTGGCTAGGGACGACAGTCGTTGGGTTCGAATTGGTGTTCGTTTGGAGGAAGGGGCATTTTCAGATTTTAAAACTTTATAAATTAAAATAAAATTTCTTGGCCAATCACATCCGTCCGTTTGCTTTCTCTCTCCCCTTAACTCCCAGGTCGACGACGGAAAACAAACTCCACCTTCTCTCCTCCATTCCTCCTCCTACACGCCAAATTAGATATAGGTTCTGTTGAGGTTTTTGTAGAGCTCGAGACGAGCTTCAAATCCATAGCAAGTAGGGATTTTTTCGTTGGGTAAATCGAGAGCTCTGGCCCCCTAAAGTTTCGACGTTCGAGCCGCCGGAAATCTCTCCTGCCGCCGACGAGTTGACCACCGGTGGTGGCGCCGTGGAGCCCTCTCCATCCTCGACAACGTCAAGCCGGCTGATCGAAGCAACAATCAACAGATTTTGAAATAATTTGAAACCTAGTTTCGAATTAAAAGGGCGGAGGTACGGGTTTTATATATTAAACTGTTTTAATAGCATTTCTAAGCGCTACCGTTTATGATTTTACTGTAAAAATCATATCTTTTTCGTTTGTAGATGAAATTCAGTGAAACAAGAGACAGTGGACTCGTGTGAACATCTTCTACATTCTAGAAGAGACCGCATATTTTTCCGAGCCTTCTGCTATTTTTGGTGGAGTGAAACCCAATGTGAGATTTCTAATATTATAAACGATATGGAAAACAACGATGTATAAATTATATAGTCGATGTATGAATTATATCAGCGTTGTACACCTCATGTATAAGCGTTGTATAAGTTGTATGTTCGATATATAAGTTATATATGCGTTGTAAAAATTATATGTGTGTTGAAATTAATTGAAGTGAATCGAAATATGTTTATATACGAATATATATATATATATACACACTCCCCTCGTCCACAGACCATGGACGATATTTATTGTTTGTTTGTGATTGGTGTGAAAATTGGTTGATAGTGAATGATTTATTATAATTGTTTGTGGTTGAAATTGATTGGTTGTGGTTGAAAAATACCCATTGGTGATTGAAACAAAATTAGAATAGATTGTGGAAATGAAAATAAAACATGCCGCCTGCGTGCGAACTAGATGCATGAATCCCTATTGTCAAAAGCTGCGAGGCTTTAAGGTAGAGCGAGGAGCCGTACTAGGAACGACCCCGGTTTTAATTACCCTGCCGTTATGCTGCCGAAATTTTCATTAATATTCATGTGTTAGAATTATTTTCATGTGTTGAAACTATATTCCTGTGTTAAATAGAAATTCATGTGTTGAACGACATTCATGTTTTGAAATAAATTGTTTTATAATAAAAATCATATTTTTATCATCTACATGAACTATATAAAATAGTCATGTTTTGAAATAAATCGTTTTACAATAAAAATCACATTGTTACTATATACATGAATTGTTAAAAATAGTGAAGTGTTGGAATAAATGTCTGTTGGATAAAAATGTCATTTTTATCAAATGTGTAAAGTGGAAATCGTTTTGAAATGAAAGGAAGGATTATATTTATATATATCTATATAAATATAATCAAAATATAGTGAATAACGAGACTGCAGTTCGTGTTTTGAAACCGTGATTTCAAATGATTAGTGCGGGAGATCCCACCATCGGATTTTCCCGAAACCACAACCATTGGGTTCGCCTTGGAAATATCTTTCCAACGGCACCAACTTTGTAAAGATCCAACGGTTGGATTGTCTGGAATGTTTAATTCAAATCTGAAGAAAAACAACGCCAGAATCGACTATATTTATATATATATATATAAATATAATTAAATTAAATCGAATAACGACGCTGCAGTTCGTATTTTGAAATCGTAACTTCAAACGATTAGTGCGGGAGATCCGACCGTCGGATTTTCCCAAAACTGAAACCGTTGGATTCGTTTTGAAAAGATCTTTCTAATGATTTAAATTTTGTGAAGATCCAACGGTAAGATTTTCAGATATGTGTAAATCAAATCTGAAAAAAAACAGCGCCATGGCCGCGTGTTGGCCTGAAGCGTCGTTTGAATGAATTGGCTATTTTTAAATAAATAAAAATAGCGATAAATCGTGATAAAATATTATAAATGATATGGAATGGAAATAAACTGAATTTGCACGATTTATGTGATATCTGATGGTTGAACGTGTTTGGGGTGAAAATTACATTAAAGCACAAAATTGGTGATGCCGAATAATTTAACCATTGAAATGAATTGATTTGAAATTTTAGATATACGTGAATTATTTGAAAAGGCCGAGTTAATTCTCATTTCAAATAATTGATCGACGAGTGAAAGTCGAAGATATGAAGACGGTGCAAGACCGATGATCTTCACGTCGAATGGAGGGGTGCTACTGATGCTCATGATAGGAGTAGCTACCTTGACGGGGTTGAAGTAGTAGCCACCCGGACGTACTTGTTGATTGTACGGTTATGCGAGGTATTGAGTGCCTCCGGTTTCGTTCAGACCCAGAACGAACGTGTAAATGGACTGTGTATCTGACATTGGATTTTGTTCTGTGCTGATTGATCTCTATTAAATATATATCTGTTTGGCGGCGGAGAATTTATTCTCTTGCTTAACGCCCTTCTCTGAGACGTACGAGCCCAGAGGTTATATATCGATAGAAATCAGTCGCACGGAGTGAATTGCCTATGTGGCACGCCTAAGTGATAGATGATCAAGGCTTCTGTTGAAAAGCAAAGTCTTGTGGTTGATGATCAAAGCATGGCCTGTGTGGCGTAGCTTTGTGTATAGCGTTGTTTCGCGAGCCTCACACCCCGGTATGAGCCAGAAACGGGAGACGGACTTCAGGGAGGACATGCGTTTTCTTCTAGCTAGGAGTGGTGCTTTGGGTTTTACACGCCCGAGTATTTTACTTATGTGAATGATGGAAAGCAAGGCCTCGGTTGCTTCGGTCTCTTCGGAGCCGATGGTGTGGTCAGATATGACCAGTAACGCCCCATAGGGCGGGGAAACGCAGTGTTCAGGAATTTTAATCCACATCGGTGGACCAGCCCTGACGATCCAAGGGCCCACCTGAGTCTGGGTCCTAAGACATGGTAGGCTAGATTGTCTCGAAGCGGTGAGGACGATCCCTGGCCTCGGTTCATGACGGAAATCCAATTTCCAAATACGACATCGTGCGGTTTTGATTATATATATATATATATATATATATATATATATATATATATATATAGCGACATGATATATGGTACCCATGCTGTCTATGATTGACAGTTATGATTGAAATTGTTTTTGAAACATATATACACTAGCAATAATATCAAATGATTTGTTTTGCTCGTATCAAGCATATTTTGGCCATTATAAGGTAAAACTCTATCCTTCGGTTTGTGTTGCATTGTGTGATGGGAACTGAGTCTTATAATGGCTTCATTTTTATAAAAAGCATTGCGATGTTAAAAAGAACTATTTGTTTTAAAGCACTGGCAATCCAATGGAGTAAACCCGTTCCGCGAAAGTGGCGTGGTCCTGTGATTAGCTATATTTGAAAATGTGTTAAGTAGATTTCTCATACCAGTCCCATGACTGACTCGTAGTTTGTTTCACTTGCAAACTCGGGTGCCCCTTTTTCTACACGGGCAGCCTTGTATTCAGGTTTTAGCAGGCTCTTTCTGGATAGCTGGAGCTGAAGATGGATTCTATCATTTATCTCTTTTATGTTGTTCAGCTCCTGTTGTACATATTTTGTTTTCTTTTCCACTGTAGACATTTTATGTATAGCTGAACTGTATTTTGTACTAAGTATGATCCTATATACTGTGTAACTCTGATGATTATATTTATCCAGTGTATTTTATTGTACATTATCTAGTGTATTTAAATATTTCTATTCTGTTGTTATCTGTTTATGTGTTATATTCCAAAGATTATCCTTGCCACCGTCATATCGGGAATGGGGTCGTCACAAACGTGGTATCAGAGCTTTGGTTAAGCCTGGAATATAACATATGAACGAGCTCGTCAGAAATAGAACCAGGAGAGTTCTAGGACGAGTAACTCATTACAGATAAGATCAGTAATATCCTAGTATGAGTATAGCAGAATTGGGAACGAAACTGAACTTGAGCACCGCATATCATCCTCAAACAGACGGCCAAACTGAGAGGGTGAATCGTATTCTGGAAGATCTATTGCGAGCTTGTATTCTTGATTTTGGCGGATCGTGGGAAGACCATTTACATTTGGCTGAATTCTCATATAATAACAGCTACCAGGCGAGCTTGAAAATGTCTCCATTCGACGTATTGTATGGTAGACCGTGCCGATCCCCTGCTTGTTGGGTTGAACCTGGTAACAGACTTGTATTGGGGCCAGATATGATTCGCGATGCTGCAGATAAAGTCGATTTCGTTAAGAAACGATTACTAGCCGCCCAAAGCCGACAAAAGAGCTATGCAGATAAGAGAAGAAGAGATATGTCATTTGTTGCTGGCGACTATGTATATTTGAAAGTATCTCCGATGAGAGGAGTTATCCGGTTTGGTAAAACAGGGAAATTGGCGCCCAAATTCATTGGTCCGTTTCCTATTCTGGAACGGATTGGAACTCTCGCATATAAGGTTCAATTTCCTGATTGGTTGCCTGGAGTGCATGATGTATTTCACGTATCTCAACTTCGAAAGTGCGTTCATGATCCATACTTGATCGTGGAAGAGGCAGCGCAACAGGATATAGAAATCACTCCAGAATTGGCAGTTAGGAGAGAGCCACTAAAGATAATTGGCAAAGAAACCAAAGAGATGAGGAACAAAAAGGTTCACTTAGTCAAAGTGCAATGGAGTGGAGATCCGCGAGATTGTACTTGGGAAACTTAGGAGTGCATTTAGAAAGCCTATCCTAAGTGCAGGGTGGATATCTCTGATTGACTCTGGTGCAATGTACATTTACCATATTTTGCAATTTCCATTGGGTTCTCTATTTTGGTGTTGTTTTCTTTTCAGGCATGTAGAATTTTAATTGTATAGTCTGAATGATTTAAAAGAGTATATGAATTAATTGATACATTTATGAAAAGTAAAAAATAAATTGATTGATGTTTGTGTTGTGTGATTGAGGATTTGATTAATTAAATTATTAGCGCGATAGTTAATTTAATCAATGAGGGAATGAATGGTAGAATTTATTCGATTAAATCAAACATTGGACTGATTTAAAAATAGATAGAAATATATACATGTGCATTATATATGTTTGAACAGGTAAATGGATTAGCTGTTGAGTAAAGATTTTATTTGCGTGCCCGACAAATAGGTAAACCTTAATGAGTTGGATGCGCAATTTTACTATTGTATCAACTCCTGTGAGTGCCATTGGATGCGGAGTGCTGGTTATTCTGTGTGTAATAATAAACGTTGCCATAGGATAGTAACAGTTAATTTTGAACTACACCACATGGCATACTTCTCGAAGATAGGCATACTTCATCATATACCACATAAGCATTTGGAGCTTGTGTGACGAGGTTGAAGATTTACCATACAAGCGAGACGCTTGTATGGCGATGACTATATTTTACAGGTTGAACAGATGACTGATATGGACTATTTAAATTGTAACGGTAAATTGCCAGATTAATAAAAACCCCACACGGGTCTGGAGTTGACAATAATCACGTCTCTCTAGTCATTAGATACGACACATGGACTATTTATTTCCCACACGGGACGAGGTGATGAGGATTTATCCTCTGGAGCAATTAAAAATATACACTCCCTCAGGCTTTGTCAAGGTGACGAGAATTTATTCTTTGGAGTTATTATCTATACACGCTCCCCTGTAAACACCAGAATATATCACTATAAATATTTGTATGCTTTATAGGATTTATTAGGTACCTAATACGGCCCAATAAATTTCCAAACCCCTCCCCGTACAAAGGAGGTTATGGTGAAATTTTTCGAAAATTCCGGGTGTTAGCCAAAATTTTGAAGAATTTGAAAATTCTCAGAAACTGAAAAGTTGGAGAATGGAAGCCAGGTTGAACGTAGAGTTGATTAATCAAACCACTTTCAACTTTGTTCCTTTTCGGGGACGAAAAGTTTTAAGTGGGGGAGATTGTAACAACCCGGAAAATCCGAACCAGTTTAAAATTTTTTAAAGTGGCTATTTTAGGGAATTTTTAAGTATTTAAAATAAATATTTTGAATAATAGTGATGAAAAGTGTTGTTGAATCGATGTTGAAAATAAATATAATCAATTTGAATTATAAACATGGCCTGAAATGGCGCGGCAGTTTCAAAAATTGAATTCAAACTTTGACTGACTGTACTGGGTGCAAAATAAAACGGATTTTAGTGAAACCAAAAATATTTAAATCTGTTAGTGAATATCTTTTTGACGAATATGAAAAATCGAAGTTTCGTAGCGGGAGTCAAAAGTTATGGCCAAATGAATTTTCAGAAAGGTTGTTATAGAATTTATATAGCCCGTGAAAATAGACATTTTGCAAACGACCTCGAAATTCGACGAAACCACTTTTGTTGGATCCGGGATGTGAAGTTATTGCTAGGTTTCAAATTTCATAATTTTTGAAGCTAGTATGTGAGCGTGGCAAAGGAAAATGTGTTTTGATCAATTACAGTTAAATTGGATCGACCAGAAAATGGCCATTTTACAAATGGTCTGAGAATTCGATGAAACTAGTTTTGTTGAGACCGTGTCGTCAAAACATAGCTAGATTTATTTTTCTGGAATTTTTCGAATCAGTATGTGGCCCCGGCAAATTGAAATGTACGTTCAAATTAAACATTGAATATTTTATATTTTAATTTGAAAGAAAACTGACTGAAACAGTCGAATGGGCCTACGAAACATATCCCATTGTATTCGGAATGGGGGTATTTAGTTAGGGACGACAGTCGTTGGGTTCGAATTGGTGTTCGTTTGGAGGAAGGGGCATTTTCGGATTTTAAAACTTTATAAATTAAAATAAAATTTCTTGGCCAATCACATCCTTCCGTTTGCTTTCTCTCTCCCCGTAACTCCCAGGTCGACGGCGAAAAACAAACTCCACCTTCTCTCCTCCATTCCTCCTCCTACACGCCAAATTAGATATAGGTTCTTTTGGGGTTTTTGTAGAGCTCGAGACGAGCTTCAAATCCATAGCAAGTAGGGATTTTTTCGTTGGGTAAATCGAGAGCTCTGGTCCCATAAAGTTTCGACGTTCGAGCCGCCGGAAATCTCTCCTGCCGCCGACGAGTTGACCACCAGTGGTGGCGCCGTGGAGCCCTCTCCACCCTCGACAACGTCAAGCCGGCTGATCGAAGCAACAATCAACAGATTTTGAAATAATTTGAAACCTAGTTTCGAATTAAAAGGGCGGAGGTACGGGTTTTATATATTAAATTGTTTTAATAGCATTTCTAAGCGCTACCGTTTATGATTTTACTGTAAAAATCATATCTTTTTCGTTTGTAGATGAAATTCAGTGAAACAAGAGACAGTGGACTCGTGTGGACGTCTTCTACATTCTAGAAGAGACCGCATATTTTTCCGAGCCTTCTGCTATTTTTGGTGGAGTGAAACCCAATGTGAGATTTCTAATATTATAAACGATATGGAAAACAACGATGTATAAATTATATAGTCGATGTATGAATTATATCAGCGTTGTACACCTCATGTATAAGCGTTGTATAAGTTGTATGTTCGATATATAAGTTATATATGCGTTGTAAAAATTATATGTGTGTTGAAATTAATTGAAGTGAATCGAAATATATTTATATACGAATATATATATATATATATACTCCCCTCGTCCACAGACCGTGGACGATATTTATTGTTTGTTTGTGATTGGTGTGAAAATTGGTTGATAGTGAATGATTTATTATAATTGTTTGTAGTTGAAATTGATTGGTTGTGGTTGAAAAATACCCATTGGTGATTGAAACAAAATTAGAATAGATTGTGGAAATGAAAATAAAACATGCCGCTTGCGTGCGAACAAGATGCATGAATCCCCATTGTCAAAAGCTGCGAGGCTTTAAGGTAGAGCGAGGAGCCGTACTAGGAACGGCCCCGGTTTTAATTACCCTGCCGTTATGCTGCCGAAATTTTCAATAATATTCATGTGTTAGAATTATTTTCATGTGTTGAAACTATATTCCTGTGTTGAATAGAAATTCATGTGTTGAACGACATTCATGTTTTGAAATAAATTGTTTTATAATAAAAATCATATATTTATCATCTATATGAACTATATAAAATAGTCGTGTTTTGAAATAAATCGTTTTACAATAAAAATCACATTTTTACTATATACATGAATTGTTAAAAATAGTGAAGTGTTGGAATAAATGTCTATTGGATAAAAATGTCATTTTTATCAAATGTGTAAAGTGGAAATCGTTTTGAAATGAAAGGAAGGATTATATTTATATATATCTATATAAATATAATCAAAATATAGTGAATAATGAGACTGCAGTTCGTGTTTTGAAACCGTCATTTCAAACGATTAGTGCGGCAGATCCCACCATCGGATTTTCCCGAAACCACAACCGTTGGGTTCGCCTTAGAAATATCTTTCCAACGGCACCAACTTTGTAAAGATCCAACGGTTGGATTGTCTGGAATGAAAATAAACTGAATTTGCTTAATTTATGTGATATTTGATGGTTGAATGTGTTTGCGGTGAAAATTACATTAAAGCACAAAATTGGTGATGCCGAATAATTTAACCATTGAAATGAATTGATTTGAAATTTTAGATATACGTGAATTATTTGAAAAGGCCGAGTTAATTCTCATTTCAAATAATTGATCGACGAGTGAAAGTCGAAGATATGAAGACGGTGCAAGACCGATGATCTTCACGTCGAATGGAGGGGTGCTACTGATGCTCATGATAGGAGTAGCTAACTTGACGGGGTTGAAGTAGTAGCCACCTGGACGTACTTGTTGATTGTACGGATATGCGAGGTATTGAGTGCCTCCGGTTTCGTTCAGACCCAGAACGAACGAGTAAATGGACTGTGTGTCTGACATTGGATTTTGTTCTGTGCTGATTGATCTCTATTAAATATATATCTGTTTGGCGGCGGAGAATTTATTCTCTTGCTTAACGCCCTTCGCTGAGACGTACTAGCCCAGAGGTTATATATCGATAGAAATCAGTCGCACGGAGTGAATTGCCTGTGTGGCACGCCTAAGTGATAGATGATCAAGGCTTCTGTTGAAAAGAAAAGTCTTGTGGTTGATGATCAAAGCATGGCCTGTGTGGCATAGCTTTGTGTATAGCGTTGTTTCGCGAGCCTCGCACCCCGGTATGAGCCAGAAACGGGAGACGGACTTCAGGGAGGACATGCGTTTTCTTCTAGCTAGGAGTGGTACTTTGGGTTTTACACGCCCGGGTATTTTACTTATGTGGATGATGGAAAGCGAGGCCTCGGTTGCTTCGGTCTCTTCGGAGCCGATGGTGTGGTCAGATATGACCAGTGACGCCCCATAGGGCAGGGAAACGCAGTGTTCAGGAATTTTAATCCACATCGGTGGACCGACCCTGATGATCCAAGGGCCCACCTGAGTCTGGGTCCTGAGACATGGTAGGCTAGATTGTCTCGAAGCGGTGAGGACGATCCCTGGCCTCGGTTCATGACGGAAATCCAATTTCCAAATACGACATCTTGCGGTTTTGATTTTATATATATATATATATATATATATATATATATATGGCGACATGATATATGGTACCCATGCTGTCTATGATTGATAGTTGTGATTGAAATTGTTTTTGAAACATATATACACTAGCAATAATATCAAATGATTTGTTTTGCTCGTATCAAGCATATTTTGTCCATTATAAGGTAAAACTCTATCCTCTGGTTTGTGTTGCATTGTGTGATGAGAACTGAGTCTTATAATGGCTTCATTTTTATAAAAAGCATTGCGATGTTCAAAAGTACTATTTGTTTTAAAGCACTGGCAATCCAATGGAGTAAACCCGTTCCGCGAAAGTGGCGTGGTCCTGTGATTAGCTATATTTGAAAATGTGTTAAGTAGATTTCTCATACCAGTCCCATGGCTGACTCGTAGTTTGTTTCACTTGCAAACTCGGATGCCCCTTTTTCTACATGGGCAGCCTTGTATTCAGGTTTTAGCAGGCTCTTTCTGGATAGCTGGAGCTAAAGATGGATTCTATCATTTATCTCTTTTATGTTGTTCAGCTCCTGTTGTACATATTATGTTTTCTTTTCCGCTGTAGACATTTTATGTATAGCTGAACTGTATTTTGTACTAAGTATGATCCTATATACTGTGTAACTCTGATGATTATATTTATCCAATGTATTTTATTGTACATTATCTGGTGTATTTAAATATTTCTGTTTTGTTGTTATCTATTTATGTGTTATATTCCAAAGATTACCCGTGCCACCGTCATATCGGGAATGGGGTCGTCACAATCATTCTCCATTCATTCCCTTTTCCTTACAGTTGTAATTATCTTTCATTCAATTTCATTTATTACAATTAATGGTATTCGTCGGTCCTACCATTTATATATTTTCATATATGTGTATATATATGTACTAGACCTCTCACATTAAGTCTACACTTGTGGATGTTGGATTTGCCGGGCGAGTCCGGGCAGTCTTCTACCACAAGTCGACTTAACCTTGTGTCTTATCACAACTACTTGTTTCATTTATGCACTTAGACCCCTCACATTAGGTTCAACATTAGTGGCTGCTGGATATGCTGGTCGGGTCCGGGCAGACTTCCACCACTAATGCAACCTAACCTCGTGTCATAGTACCGTTTCATATATACGCACTATGCCTCTCACATTAGATTCACCACTTGTGGTTACTGGATATGTCGGTCGGGTCCGGGCAGACTTCCACCACAAGTGCAATCTAACCTCGTGCCTAGGCGCGGTTCAGTTTCAGGCATGTTCATCTCTATTCCATTATTTATGTTCATATCAAATTGCGCCTTCAATTTAAAGTCTTAAAACATAATACATGTTTATTCCCCAATTCAAGTTTATGCTTATAATTCTACCAATAAGTTATGCCTATAATTTATATGCATAATTTCCAATTCACATTCATAATTCCAATTCAATTTATATGCATAATTTATAATTCACATTCATAATTCCAATTCAATTTATATGCATAATTTCCACCATAGTTATGCCATTAACCCAATCATAATTTATGCCCCCAAATCTCTTAATATGAGTCGCATGTCTTTCTACATGTAATTAATAATACGTAGATCTCAAATAGTGTATCTTTTACTCAATGTCTCAATTATCCTAATTTGTAGGTTCATAAAATGGATCTGTACAACAGTATTCATCTTAAACATTTAAATAAATGTACATCTCAACTGATTGAACATAATTTTCATTTTAGCGCAATTATCCATCGCATCAATTAATTTTTTCAATACATTCATTATAAATATCTATGGGGAATGATTAAACGATAAACATACTATTATTCAGAAGGGATAATTTAAACCCACTCACCTTTAAGCTTTCCCCAAATTTTTGATCTGATCCGTTCTATCATCCATGGTTTTCCTTTTTCCTTTAATTTGATTCACGACCTTACGACCATGCATTTATTATTTCATGAAAAGAGAAGGGAAAGAGAAATAATTTAAATAGATTGGTTCTTAGAGGTTTACCTTGCTTTCATGATTCAATAAACTTTTTTATTAACTTTGATTCCCTCTTCCAGATCTGAATTCATAATCCTCCTAGGTTAACATTTTAATTTCAGAATAGATTTGAGAAGAGAGAGAGAGGGAGCCTTGGCAGAGCTCCAGCGTAGCCGCCGAATTATGATGTTTAGGGTTAGGTCTAGGGTCTTATTTATAGGTGCTCAAGACCTTATCGTACACGCAGCGCTGAGTCAACATTGAACCCAGTTAAGAAAATAGTCCAGGTTCGCAGATGGCTCTAGCCAAATCTTATCGTACACGTAGTGCTGAGTCAGCATTGGGTCCCACAAGCTGTTTCGGCGCAGAAATTTCAATTTCGAATGTTTGAATTGTTTTAGCGTAGAAATTTGATTTTCGAACTTTTGAATTTCTGGAATTTGTTTAACTGTTTTATTCACATGAAATATTCGTATATGTATACGTTCCTCTAACAGCCGTTTTACGTGTATATATATACGCACAACTTTCGTTTTATTTTCAAAATTCAAACGTTATTGCACCTTTATTTGATTCTTGCCATATTTCATTGACTGTAGCCTTATCTTGAATTTTATCTTTCATATACATATATTTCTGCATATATGTATATATATTCTCATATATATACATTTTTTTTTAAAATTTCCTTATATGTACGTTCTTATCCTTTTAAATTTTGAATTTGTATACGTACATATATTTGCATGTTCAGTTGGCCCTCTCTAAAACAAAGATAAAAATTATGCCATCGCCGGGGTTTGAACCTCCGACCTCTATATTACAAATCCAATGACTTAATCAACTGAGCTATGAAGTCTTTTGTTAATAAGTCTTGGAACAATAATAATTATTGTTCTCTCCTTACTTCTCTTTTTTATATTAGTTTCAATACTTAAATCAAACCATTGCATGAATCTTTTTCTTTTATTTTTTCTTTTAATGTTAATGCATTATGTTTGCAAATCAGTGCAGGCAACATATTTACATTGCATGCAACCAATCATTTCTTTCTTTCAATGCATGCATTACCTTTTTCTTCAGTACATGTATTTATTACATGCAATCCTTATTTTATTCTTTATTTTATTACCTCTTCTGTTACATATATCGTTAATGTATTAATTTTTCTGTCCCTTCCACTAATTTAAATTGCACATCACCATTATTTATATTACCTTGCATATAAACATTTCTAATTATTTTAAAAATGCAGGGTGTTATATTCTCCCACCCTTAAAGAATTTCGTCCCTGAAATTCGATAGGGGTAAAATATATATAATCCCTCGCATCAAACCATCACGTCTGCATCCAATTTTTACATACATTGTGCGCAGGTGCAAAGTGAAATACATCATAGTAATACATGTGTGCCTAATTGGTACCACCTATATGTATGCAAACTTTTAAAAACTCTTTCAAAACATGATGCTCGCATCCTAAATATACTTGCAGTTCTATATGAATGCAATATTTTTGAAAAATCAAAACATTTTTCACTCAAAATTTCCCACACTCTTACAGAATAAGAGCATAGTTCATCCATTTGTTGCATCCAGAATCCTACGAACCATCATTAAATTCAAAATTTAGAAAAATCTAATTTTCGAAATTTGATTTCTTATGTTACAAAAAGGTATAAAACGGAAAAATTCACTTCTTCCGTTTTTCTTTTATGTACCTTTTCTAATTGTACTTGGATTTTTATGTACCTATTCTATAAAGATTTCCTATTTTCCTATCCAAGTACAACTACATAAGAAAATTTTCTCTTTTTTTCAACTTTTCTTGGAAAAATTTCATTTTTATTCATCTTTTCTTAAGATTTTCATTTTCTTTTCCCGTCACATTTGTTGCTTTACTGAATTTGTTTTTTTCTTCTTAGTTAGGCTATTCTCTTTCTTAGCTTATTTTTTTTCTCATTAAGCCTTTCCATCTTTCGACATCCTACACAGCTACTATCAAAGGCCAAGAATCATAAGACCATTTCACAAAAGAAAAGTCCAACCACAAACTCTCAATGCTTACTTGCCGTTCCACTATCTAGTGTCACTACTAGTCCTTGCTGTGTATTACTAGCCTACACTTTTTTTTTCAAGCAACAATCCTAGGCTTCACAATGCTTATGCATTCTACGGGAATTTGTTTTTGTTATTCCAAGGTAGTCCTTGTTATTTACTTCCTAACCTCTAACCTTTCCGCCTTTCCTAGGTACTAATCCTTATCTGCTCCATTTTTTTCAAAACATGGTTTGGCCTCTCTTTTTATTAAATTTTTCTTCTAAAAATTAAAAGTGGTAAAGCTTTATTTTCTTTTCCAAAACTTACTTTTGTCAAACCATAAAAACATGTCACAACAAAAATGCAAAACATTTTTTTTTTTCAAATCACAAAACTGGAGTAGATAAGAATAACTATCGGGTTACATTGTTTCTAACTACAATGTTAATTTTGGCTGCTTTTTACAAGGTGCAAAAATCTAGTCTATGCTTACTCTCTACAACTTATTTTGTTCACCCAACAAAATTTTCTTTTTAAAACAATAAACAAAATTTATTGTCCAAAGAATAGAGATCTTCAAAGCTTTCTTTACAAAATGCTATCTTTTCTTCTCATCCTTTTCATATACTATAATATGAAAACTAGCGAGCTATACATGCTTTATAATATGCACCTTATCAAGAAAGAACAAGAAATCATTGTTTTACAAAATACACCCCACTTTACATTAAGACCCAGTATACACTCTTTTCAAACATCAAAAATACTTTTAAGATTAAAACTTGAAAACACCATAAACCCTTTCGCCAAAATCTTTACAATTTCAAGTTCTTAAAAGTTTAGCAAATGGGTTAGGCTCATAGTGGGCTTCCAACTTACCTAGGATTTCCTAGACACTCCCACGAATTCAATTCTCTCGACTATATATATCCCTAATCCATTTTCCACTTTTTAATCTTTCTCTAATTTATAAGGTTTCACTAACAAACCCACTAATCTGAAATACTTAATATTTCAGTTACTAACATATGGGATACATCCTCCTTTTATACCAACCATTTTGTACACTTTCCACCAACTTACCTAAGGGTCTCAAATTTCCATATTCATTCTTTTAGTGTACAAAACTAATATCCCAACTCTTTCCATTTAGTGAGCTCCTTTATGGATCTAGGTTTATATATAATATATTTATATTTTTGAAAATACAAATACGTTCACTCACTATCTATATAGGAATCCTAAACCTAAGCTCTGATACCAGATGTAACAACCCGGATTCCTACGGACCGAATTTTTTTCAAAAATCCCAATCCATCGAAACCCGAGTTGGTTTGCTCTGGTATCCTGCAGAAAAGACAGAGACATGAAATATGTCAGTGTTCGGAAAACATCTCACATCGGAAGGAATAAAATATAATGTAATTAAAACATAGTTTTACCTTAATAATAATACTGCTAAACCAGTATCCAAAGCTATACAGTCTCTGTCATGAACTTTACATGCGAATGTTGTGAGGAGGGGGGACAAAACATAAGTCCTGTGTGATTGGATTTAAATTATACTTCTGGATAATCCTACATATACCGTTTAGTTACATTTTTCTAATTTATCAGGTTATCTGTGTTATTAGCATTCAAGGCTTACACATGTCGCACCCATCTACTCCCTAGTAGATTAACCTAATACAGTGTATATGTAGCTACCCCCAACTAAGGTACACCCCATGGTACCCAACTCGCACGGTCTCCACCGTATCATCACAGGACTATAGCAGTCCCTAATCCTTTGCCCGAATGTCGTACGGATTTATGTATATATGTCAACGCTACGTCTGCAAAGAAGCACTACTTCTATATTACGTAAGTGTTCCGACTGTTATCTTTGAACCATTCAATCGAATTAGGTTCCATCCTCGAATAATGCCCTCTAGTATTATGATACACCACCCAGAGTGACATGAGTGTACCTAGACTTTCCCAAGTACGTATCGTCAATCATTCTCGATGTCTATTGCATATGTTCTCTATATGTGTGCCCGAGTCCCATGGTAGGGCTAATCAAGAAACACGGAACTCGGTCGGGAGCTTTCAGATATCTGCCGATTGCAGATGCTAAGGTCTGCTTTTACAGTGGCTATGGTCCTACTAGACCCCTCCCTCAACTAATGAAAGGCACCCAAGAATATCAAGAATGAGAACTTAACCCCGACCCCCTATGCCCTTCAAACCTATTGGCCAACCTCACCCATAACTAGATGGCAAAGTATATGGTCTTTTGGAGTTCTCCGCCTTTCCGCTTTACGTACTGACTGAAGATGGTAGGTAGATGACGAGTTGCTATCACAGGGCACTAACTGGTCTCGCCGAATTACGCTGGTCTATCTTAGTCTTTTGATTGCCCCTTATTATTGCAATCAAGGCATACTCATTGATTCACCTACGCAGATCTAACCTCTGTGAGTACAGGCGGATCATCTGCCACTCACAGAGGAATACCAAGAGTACCCTACGTCCCTGTAAGCCGCGTTCTTCTTAACCCAGTCCATTGGAGCCTACAAGAATATCTAGATGGACATTTGCTCTTCTTTGTGTCTTTTAACACCTCGATGATCTACCCCTTATGGTTATTCATCCTCTAACGTATGGACTGGTCCAAGCCCCTTAGTTTTTATATGTCATTAGACCCTACGTCTAACCATTAATCACACGCTTGCGCCACCTCATGAGTTTTCTCATTTAACTTGGTCTCCTTCACGTTGACTTCCTTTTCAAGTTTACCAAGTTACCCTAACTTATTAATTCAATTTACAACTTAACCCATTTAAGTTCATTAATAAGCCTACAACATGTTGTTCTCATAATCTATTCATTATTCCATCCCATGGTTACCATAACATGTTCTACTTAATTTATAATTAAGCACATCTTAATTCACAGATACATTGGTAAGAGAATAATTTCATTTTTCCCTATCATTCCTTATAACTTATCTTATTTCATAAGTTATAATTCCCACTTGTCCCTAGGACAAGTTTACCTATTATCTTTCTTTTTCTTGAGTTTATTCATTATAGGTTATTATCATTCCCCATTCATTCCCTTTTCCTTACAGTTGTAATTATCTTTCATTCAATTTCATTTATTTCCATTTATTACAATTAATGGTATTCGTAGGTCCTGCCATTTACATATTTTCATATATGTGTATATATATGTACTAGACCTCTCACATTAAGTCTACACTTGAGGATGCTAGATTTGCCAGGCGAGTCCGGTCAGTCTTCTACCACAAGTCGACTTAACCTCGTGTCTTACCACAACTACTTGTTTGATTAACGCACTTAGACCCCTCACATTAGGTTCAACATTAGTAGCTGCTAGATATGCCGGTCGGGTCAGGGTAGACTTCCACCACTAATGCAACCTAACCTCGTGTCTTAATACCGTTTCATATATACGAACTAGGCCTCTCACATTAGATTCACCACATGTGGTTGCTGGATATGCCGGTCGGGTCCGGGCAGACTTCCACCACAAGTGCAATCTAACCTCGTGCCTAGGCGCGGTTCAGTTTTTGGCATATTCATCTCTATTCCTTTATTTTTGTTCATATCAAATTGTGTCTTCAATTTAAAGTCTTAAAACATAATACATGTTTATTCCCCAATTCAAGTTTATGCTTATAATTCTACCAATAAGTTATGCCTATAATTTATATGCATAATTTCCAATTCACATTCATAATTCCAATTCAATTTATATGCATAATTTATAATTCACATTCATAATTCCAATCCAATATATACGCAAAATTTCCACCATATTTATGCCATTAATCCCATCATAATTTATGCCCCCAAATCTCTCAATATGAGTCGCATGTCTTTCTACATGTAATTAAGATTTCAAATAGTGCATCTTTTACCCAATGTCTCAATTATCCTAATTAATAGGTTGATAAAATGGATTTGTACAACAGTATCCATCTTAAACATTCAAATAAATGTACATCTCAACTGACTGAACATAATTTTCATTTTAGCGCAATTATCCATTGCATCAATTAACTTTTTCAATACATTCATTATAAATATCCATGGGGAATGATTAAACGATAAACATACTATTATTCAGAAGGGATAATTTAAACCCACTCACCTTTAAGCTTTACCCAAATTTTTGATCTGATCCGTTCTATCATCCATGGTTTTCCTTTTCCCTTTAATTTGATACCATGCATTTATTATTTCATGAAAAGAGAAGGGAAAGAGAAATAATTTAAATAGATTGGTTCTTAGAGGTTTACCTTGCTTTCATGATTCAATAATCTTTTTTATTAACTTTGATTCCCTCTTCCAGATCTGAATTCATAATCCTCCTAGGCTAACATTTTAATTTCAGAATAGATTTGAGAAGAGATAGAGGGAGCCACGGCAGAGCTCCAGCGTAGCCGTCGAATTATGATGTTTTGGGTTAGGTGTAGGGTCTTATTTATAGGTGCTCAAGACCTTATCGTACACGCAGCGCTGAGTCAACATTGAACCCAGTTAAGAAAATAGTCCAGGTTCGCAGATGGCTCTAGCCAAATCTTATCGTATACGCAGTGCTGAGTCAGCATTGGGTCCCACAAGCTGTTTCGGCGTAGAAATTTGAATTTCGAATGTTTGAATTGTTTTGGCGTAGAAATTTGATTTTCGAACTTTTGAATTTCTGGAATTTGTTTAACTGTTTTATTCACATGAAATATTCTTATATGTATACATTCCTCTAACGGCCGTTTTACGCGTATATATGTACGCACTACTTTCGTTTTATTTTCAAAATTCAAACGATGTTGCACCATTATTTGATTCTTGCCATATTTCATTGACTGTAGCCTTATCTTGAATTTTATCTTTCATATACATATATTTTTGCATATATATATATATATTCTCATATATATATACTTTTTTTTTAATTTCCTTATATGTACATTCTTATCCTTTTAAATTTTGAATTTGTATACGTACATACATTTGCATGTTCAGTTGGCCCTCTCTAAAACGAAGATAAAAATTATTCCGCCGCCGGGGTTTGAACCCCCGACCTCTATTACAAATCCAATGCCTTAACCAACTGAGCTATGAAGTCTTTTGTTAATAAGTCTTGGAACAATGATAATTATTGTTCTCTCCTTACTTCTCTTTTTCATATTAGTTACAATACTTAAATTAAACCATTGTATGAATCTTTTTCTTTTATTTTTTCTTTTAATGTTAATGCATTATGTTTGCAAATCAGTGCATGCAACATATTTACATTGCATGCAACCATTCCTTTCTTTCTTTCAATGCATGCATTACCTTTTTTTTCAGTGCATGTATTTATTACATGCAATCCTTATTTTATTCTTTATTTTATTACCTCTTCTGTTACATATATCGTTAACGTATTAATTTTTCCGTCCCTTCCACTAATTTAAATTGCACATCACCATTATTTATATTTCTATGCATATAAACATTTCTAATTATTTTAAAAATGCGGGGTGTTACAGAAGTCCTGATTGCAGATGATGGAGAAGATGAATGTTATTATGATATTATTAGCTATTATTGTTGTGATTGTTTTGGAATTTTATGAAGATGAACTATTTGATGTACCTTTTCTAATAAATGTAACTGTGACTATGTACTTCTGTGATTTTGAAATAAATGGTACATCTTATTTTTGGTATTATGTTTTCTCTTTACATTGTGTGAGATTTCCATTCGAAGTATATGTTAGGATTATCTGTGCAAATGTAATCCTTACATGAACCAATGACTCGTTACAGTGGCTTTAAGTTTCGATGGGCCTTTTCTAGGTCGAAATTTAGGCCCATTCCGGACGGGTTGTTACATATGGTATCAGAGCCTTGGTTACCCGATTATAAGGGGAAATATACGCATGAGAGGTGTATTTGTGATTTGAAAAGGATTTTTCAAACTTATATATATAATATATATGTTTACCCCAATAAGCATACACATTTATACTAGGTACCTTTATCGTTTCTTCCTTTTTTCAGCTTAAATACTATCTCAGGAGTATCCACTTAGGAATTCTTCCTTTTCTTTTCAGATAGTAGATTGGATAAAGATCCTAATGAGCATGGCAACCAGGAAAGACCCCGCTACTTGCCAGAATGGTTCCAGCAGTACCTCCGTAGTGTGGAGCATGTCCCTGTAGCTAATCCTGCCCTGGCGGCACCCGCAGCTCCTGTCGCTGACGTGACCTTTGATTTCTCTCACTTATGTAAGGTCTTTACAAACTTTGGAGGGAAACCGTTTTCTGGAAATGAAGGATTTGCTAGTGCCCAATCTTGGTTTATTGATTGTGAAAGAATCTTTGAGGCTACTACCTGGCCCGATGGAATAAGAAGAAGGATAGTGGTCTGGCATTTGAAGGATGAAGCCTTAGAGTAGTGGAACTTAATATCAATGTAGAACGAGGGTTGAATCTTCACATGAGACGAAATCAAGACCCGTTTTGAAGCGATTTATTTGCCATGGGCAGAAATGACTGTTCAGCTAGAGAAATTTATCCACCTCAAGCAAGGAAGCTTGAGCCTGCAAGAATACATATCCAAATTCACTGAGTTATGTAAGTTTGGTAGAAGATTGGTAGACACCCCCATTAACAAAGCCCTTAGATTTGTGAAAGGACTGAAGTCCCCATTAAAGGAAACCTTATTAGCCCAAGCAGCAGTTGGGGCAACTTTTGAGACTCTAGTTGAGACAACAACCCTTTGCACGGCTGAGAGCTCCAAGGAAGATAAGGAGGGTGAGAAAGGATAAAGCTCCAACAAGAACAAGAAGAAACAATGATGGAAGAACTAGAAGAAGAAGAACTTCAAAAAAGATGCAAAGACTTGCATGAGGTGCGACCACAAGGACCATGAGGCCAAGGATTGTAGGGTCTCATTAGCAAAGAAGGAGGTTAAGGGAAAATGTTACAACTGCCATGAAGAAGAACACATGTCCAAAGACTGCCCAAAGCCCAAAGATGCCAAAAGTGGCCAAAACTATGCAATTGAAGCAACCCCTATTCAAAGCCGACCCCCGAGAGATCAAGGGCAGCCCGCACTTGAAGGTATAATCTCGATTTTAGGAAATTCAGCATAAACCTTGTTTGATTCTGGAGCTACCCATTCTTTTATCTCCAAGCGATTAGTAAATCTGTTGAACCTTTCCGTATCTATCTCGGATAGTCCGATTGAGGTGGCCAACACTATCGCAGGATCTAATATCTTGATCTGTTATGTAAAGACCTAGTATTGGAGGTCGACAATGTCGAGTTCCATTACAAAGCGTATGTATTGGATTTTATGGGGTATGACCTTATCTTAGGTATGGACTGGCTATCGTTTTATGGGGTCGTCCTAGATTGTGATAAGAAACTCGTTCGTCTTAGGAGCCGAGGAGGACGCAGCCTAAATATTCCCTGTATGTGAGAAACAAAGACAAAGCCTTTTTATATTCCTTGTCTCCAAGTTCTGAAGGACCATCTTCGGTCCCTATAGTTTGTGAGTTTTTGGACGTTTTTGAGGAAGTCACGGAGATTCAGCCCCAAAGAGAAATCTCCTTTTGCATTGACCTAGAGAAGGATGCTAGACCTATAACATAGCCCTTGAGGCATATGAGCCCAAGGAAAGAAGGGAGTTAGATAAATAGATTTCAGAATTGTTACAAAAAGGTTTTATTCATTGAAGTACCTCAGAATGGGGCGTATCTGTAGTATTTGCCACCAAAGCAGATAGATCTTTGAGACTTTGTGTGGACTATAGAGCACTTAATAAATTAACCAAAAAGAACAGGTACCCTTTACCAATAATCGATGACCTTTTTTACCATTGGGGAGGAGCCCGAGTATTTTCCCAACTAGACCTTGCTACTGGATTTCACCAGTTAAGAATTGCGGAGGACAGCAAGGACAAAACTACGTTTAGGACACCAGACGGATTTTTCCAATGGGAAGTTATGCCCTTTAGATTAACTAATGCACCTACCTTCTTTGTAGACCTCATGGGCAGTGTTTATAGGAATTCTAAATAAAATAGTGATGGTCTTCGTATATGATATCCTTACATTTTTGAAAGATCGTGAAGAGCATGAAAAACACTTGAGATAAGTGTTAGGGATATTAAGAAAGAACCAACTGAAAGCAAAATTCTCGAAGTTCTATTTCTGGAGGTAAGAAGTGAGATTTTTAGGACATATTGTGTCGAGTAAAGGCTTGGCCGTAGACTCCGCGAAGATCGAGGCAACCAAGGAATGGAGGATACCCCAAAATGCTACAGAGGTAAGAAGTTTCCTTG
The DNA here is from genome assembly GCA_030737875.1 of Allium sativum. Taxonomy (NCBI): domain Eukaryota; kingdom Viridiplantae; phylum Streptophyta; class Magnoliopsida; order Asparagales; family Amaryllidaceae; genus Allium; species Allium sativum. The sequence goes on from CM060921.1 coordinate 84,437,672, forward strand.
GATTGGTTGGATATTACAGGAAATTCATTAAAGACTTCGCAAAGATTGCTACTCCATTAACCCAATTGACGAGAAAGAATTTGGTTTTCACTTGGAGTAATAAAAGTGATATAGCCTTTAAGAAATTAATGGAAGCATTAACTAGCGCACCAGTCCTAATTATACCCGACGGTTCAAAATCATTCACCGCTTACACTGCCGCATTTGGGACCGGTTTAGAGCAGTCCTTATGCAAGAAGGAAGAGTAGTTGCCTATACTAGTAGACAACTCAAGGATCCATAGAAAAGATATCTAGTGCATGAACTTGAGTTAGCCGCAGTAGTGTTCGCCCTTAAGATGTGGAGGCATTATCTCTTAGGAGAGAAGTTTGAATTGTTTACCGGCCATAAATCCATTAAGTATTTATTTTCTCAAAGTGACTTGAACTTGAGACAACAAATATGGATGGAATATATTGCCTCATTCAATTTTACGATTCAGTATACCCAATGGAAAGGGAATGTTGTGGCGGATGCTTTAAGTAAGAAACATGCGATATTGAATGCGGTAACAGAATGGAAACAATTAGAGTTCCTCGCTAATTTTAATTTGCAACCCTTACCTACCACTTCCAATGGTTTTGTTAGGGCTATGGTAATTAGAACTACCCTATGAGAAAGAATCTGAAGTGCACAAGACATTGAAAAAGAGTTAAAATTCATAAAAGAGAAAGTGGTAAATTGTGAGACCTTTCCTCACTCGGTTAGGTATTCAATCCACGATGATGGGAGTTTACTTTGGGATGGACGACTTTACGTCCCTACGGATGAAGGGTTGAGGAAAGAAATTTTAGAAGAGTTCCATAGGTCGAGACTGATCATACACCCTGGTGGGGATAAAATGTACAAGGATATGAAGAGGAATCTCCATTGGGAAGGAATGAAGAGAGACGTAACCGACTTTGTGGCCAAATGTTTAACATGCCAAAAAGTCAAGGCAGAACAAGAGAAGCCCGGAGGATTGTTGTTACCTTTAGAGATCCCCACATGGAAGTGGGAACATATTTCCATGGACTTCATAGATGAAGCCAAAAGGGTAATGAGGCCATTTGGGTTGTGGTAGACCGTCTAACCAAAAGCGCCCATTTCATACCAGTTAAGAAGACAAGGACTATAGCCTTGTTAGCCCAATTATATGTCAAAGAGTTAGTCAAACTCATGGTATTCCATCAAGTATCGTAAGTGATAAAGATCCCTTATTCACAAGCGAATTTTGGAGAAGCCTACAAACAAAATTGGGTACGACCCTTAACTTAAGCACAACTTATCATACGCAGACCGATGGACAGACAGAGAGAGTAAACAGAATCTTAGAATATTTGCTCAGAGCTTGTATCATCGACTTTGGAGGAGTTTAGGAACAACACCTACCACTTGTGAAGTTCACATATAATAATAGTTTTCAAGCGACGATTGGTATGGCCCCTTTCGAAGCGCTATACATGAGGCCATGCAAATCGCCAACTCGTTTGTGGGAAACTACCGACAAGGTTATACTCGGACCAGACTTCGTCCGTGAATCTACGTAGAAGATATCTTTGATTAGGCAGAAAATGAAGGCAGCCCAAGACCATCAGAAATCATATGCCGATAAGCGTAGGAGGGAACTAGAATTTAATGTTAGAGACTTGGTGTTCGTGAAAGTATCCCCTCTTAAAAAACTGTTCAGTTTGGAAAGACTGGAAAGTTGGCTCCTAGATTTATTGGGCCTTTTCGTATCACCGAGAAGATATGATCTTTGGCTTGTTGAGTGGATCTCCAAGAGCGTTTGTCGGGAGTGTATAATTTTTTTCATGTATCTCATCTAAGGAAATGCCTTCATGATTCTGCTAACAGACTCGAGCTTGATGAAATTGGGGACATAGAGAAACTCGAGTTGGAGTCCAGGGTTCCCCGTGCCACTGCAAGGATTGTAGGGCACAGAATCAAGAGACTTAGCAACAAAACTGTTCGCCTCATCTGAGTACAATGCGGGAATGACCCTGTGGAAAGCACATGAGAGACCGAGGATAAGATGAGACAGACTCATCCAGAGCTTTTCACAAGTAATTTTTCCCTCAAATTTCCGTTTATGGATGCATCGTGATTGCTAGATTGGATGTTAGGGAATGGATGCAACACCATCGCACCAAGCACTCATATAGAAATATATGCATATTTAGGTTGTTTGCAAACATACTGCATCACTTATTACACCTACATGCTAGGATAAAGCCCACTTTAGTGGGTCTGCAGTTCATAATCACTGCGAGTCATGGATGCTTATGGATGAATTATAAACAACATTGGTGTACAAAATGGATTTTTTGAGCGAGTTGTATTTTTTTCCCCTTATACAGATTTCGGGACGAAATCTATTTTAAGTGGGGGGAAGAATGTAACACCCCATAAAATTCATAAGTATTAATAATAAATTAAATAATTAAAAATGAGCAATTAAATTATATGGCTGGAAAATGAGATTTTTCGGCTGAAGGAATTTGTCTACGAATTTTTTTTATTTGGATTCGTGGCGAAATTTCGAATTGTTTTCATTTATAATATAATGAAAACGGTCAACGTATGAAGAAGTTAAGAAATATTTGAATTTGGACAGTGTACGCAGAATATATATATAATTGTGTAAATATTACGTATGTTGTCCAAATAATAATTTAAAATAAAAGAGGGAAATTCAATTTTGAATTTGAGATAAGATCAAGGGGACAACGTATCTTGTAAATATGGAATAACATAAAAAGAATTGGAAATGTATCAGCTCATCAACCGAGCAAAATTGGGCATACCAGCCGAAGGGGCGTCAACCGCTCCCTCTTAAGGGGGTCGACGACTAGTCGGCTGGCAGGCCCAATTTTGTCTATGTGGATTAGGGTTTTCTTAGAGGATATGTTTATATGGATGGCTCAGATTAAAATTTATTAATCCGATGACTCCTGCTCACACGAGCAAGTATAAATAATCCCTCAAACCTCACACTAGAAACCCTAATTATTCTAAACCTTTGCCTCCATGCTGTTGAATTCCATAAGAAAATAAAGAGAAAAAGGGTGAAGGTTCTTCTACTTCTCGACCTCCATTCTATATCTCTCTATTTCAATTTATATAAGTTCAGGATGTTGGAATTTAGCACAAACAATATATATAAGAATCTAACTATATGCTTCTTATATTTATATTGTTAGGAGATCAATCAGAGCCTGCTTGAACGTTGAGAACCGTCGTAGATCTTGAGATTTCTATCACATCCCCACTTAATTTGTGAGTGGAATCTAGTCTTGCTTAAAGGCATATTCATATTATAATCAGTTTGCTATATGTATTGTTATGCTTATGAAGATTTGGTTACGTGATAATATAACATGAAAAATCCCTAAATATTTTACTTTGTAATCACGTAGGAATTGTCAAACTAAATTGGTTTTGTGTAATTATGGTTTTTGTATTGGATTAAAGGTAAAAATGAGTATTATATTATTTTTTATATTTTATGCAATTCACCATTATTATCAATTGATTTGGTCTAAAAGGCTGGGATTTGAACTGTTTCATAATTGAATTGTATTTGGATCCTAATTTGGGTGCAAACGCATTTACAAATTGGAATAAGTCAAATGCGAATATTTTTGGTTGTATAACACCACAAAAAGGGTGGATTGGGTGAAATATAGAATTGAATGTATGAAATACTCTACTTTTAATTTAATATTGTAATCTGCATGCCTAGGATACAAGTTGTTATTGTTATGTATGTGTATGTTTTCCATTACTGCTATTTGCTATATGTTCATTATGCCATCATGTTATGTTGTAGCAGTATAATATGGAAAGACTTAAACTTGTATGCCTTAATTTTGATAAATGACAATTGCCATCCCGATTAAAACATTTCCCCGTTTATACGAATGTTACGTTAATTAGGCGCTATTATTATATTATTTATTAAAGGTAATTAATGGTATATTAGCGTAATAAATTTGATTAGGTTAGGGTTTGAAATGTCCCTTTAACAAATATACATATATATTTGTTTGCTTGTGTGTGCATATATATATATATATATATATATATATATATATATATATATATATAATGGCTTAAATATATATGTATATATAAATATATGACACAAAGACACGAGGTTAGTTGCCATTTGTGGTAGAAGCTTGCCTGGAACCGACCGACATATCCAGCAACCACAAGTAGGCCCAACTAATGTGAGATGTCTAGGTTTCACGGGCCATTCATAAACTTAGTACACTAGACACGAGGTTAAACCAACTTGTAGTAGAAGTCTGCCCGGAACCGATCGGCATATCTAACATCTACAAGTATATGGGTTAATGTGAGAAGTCTAGTGTGTATATATATAACTATATATATAAGTTGATGTGTGAAAGTAAATAGGCTTACTACGCCTTAAGAAGGTCTTAAGTGGCTGACTCACCTCTTTATCTAATTCGGGTCTTAAGTGGTTAGGACTAGGATCCCTTCGAAGGTTTATTCCTTGGAGAGGAACCCAAATCATGGGACCTACCCTTATTAGTACTACAGTAAGTATTTGGGTCCTCCTTCTTTAAAAATGGTTAGGCATAAAACGGTTAACGGAGTAGGGTAGTTCACGGGGATGTCCACCTCTTCTATAAGCTTGTAAGGGTTTAACTAGAGACAGGTTGGTAATTGAAGGATATGTGGTCGTTGCATGCTCACCAACTGTCTAAGGGAAGTCTTAACACTACGCCATAGATTGCATGCTGCAACACCGAAGAAGTGATGCAGAAAGTGCCAAAAAAGTGTTGCTATAGACAAAAAATGATCCATGGCAATACTTTCTTGGTGATGCATTTTGTCGCGTTGCCTTAGAGTCAAAGGCAACATCTTTGCGACCTTAAGGCAACATCTGTACTGGTGTTTCCACGGGTACTAAATTTACAAAAATGTGGGACCCACTAAAATCTATAGCCCGGGTTCACGGAATTGCCACTAAAATTTGTATCTCGAATTCACGGAATCATGTTGTCGGGCCCACATGCATAAATCTATGGCAACAATTTTACCATCCAATGGCAACACTATATCTTAGCATTGACAACATTTAACATCACATACTGCAACATTATATCATATATATGTCAACATTACATAACATAACATCACACTGAAATTAACAAAGAACTTTTTATTTCGAATTAACCAGCAAACATAAGTAGTACTTAGTCAACTACAACATAACAAAACATAGCCACTAAATTCAATTATATAGACATTTCAGTTACAAACACAACCAGTACTAAATTCATGTTTACATAAAACTAAAACAGTTTCAAAATATAGTGCAAGCTTCCAGCGCGTTCAGTGCCTCTATTGCATTGAGTACCTCTAATGCCTTCAGTAACAAGTTCTTGAACAACCTCATCACTGCCTCCTTCACCTGCATATATCAGTTGCATTTTAGCACAAAATAAGAGGTATGCATGCCTCAATTGCATTTCAGCACAAACTACAGTCATAGTATAACTGAGTTTCCTTTCAGCACAAACTAAGTTTCATAACTGAATTCCATTTGCATTTCAGTATAACATAGTATACTGATCTAAACAATGTGCATACGAGTGTACTGATCTAAACGTAACCGAGTTCCATAACTGATCTAAACAATGTGTATACACTTGTATACTGATCTAAACATAACTGAGTTTCATTTGCATTTGCGTATCATTTACATAACTGAGTTACATAACAGAGGCACAATATGGATACAAGTGTATACTGATCTAAACAATGTTTATACAAGTGTATACAATGTGTATACATAGTATAACAGCGGCACAGTGTGTATACAAATGTATACTGAGTAAACAATTAGACAGTTACAATGTGGATAAAATTATCAGTAATCAGTAATTTAGGTTTAATGGGCAATGTGGCAAAAATTATCACTAATCTGCAATGTAGAAAAAAAATTCACTAATCTACAATGTGACAAAACTTAAAATTATACCTAAAAAACTGCCCATGCATGCTATTTCATGTTACTTCACTGCTCTACATTTCCATAACAACACACAAAAGAACTCCAAACATGATCCAGGACATAGCTAAAGCTATTGCAAAGAATTTTTCTCCTTTCTCGTGTTTTCCACATTCAATGTGCATTAGGGCCAACTGTTCGTCCATATCTACCACAAATTCATCGGCTTTTTCCCTCTTTTGCTTTTACTTCAGCAGCTTTTCTTCAATTGTCTTCTTTTCCACGAGAAATTGCGATATAGACTTTTCTTTTTTCCATCAATTTAACAGTAGTATCATCCAATTTAGCATTGTTGTTGATTTCATACACTTCGTCATGCCACATAAAATACCCGTAATCGCAATTCTGCGCATATCTTAAATTCTCGACTAAAACATCGATGAAAGATATGATAATCGACAAAGCAACCAAAAAAACCTAATTTATACTTACCGGCCACATAGAGCAACCAAAAAACTTCTTCCCCGCATTTGACCCTACCTTCACAGTCCTCATCTTCGCTGGGATTTTGTAGTGGCAGTTCTTTCTCGCAGCCGTTGTTGACGAATTTGAAGTAGAAATTGATTGAGCAGTCATTGAACTCGAATTGAAGTGATATCACAAACTACAAATCATTCAGTAGGCTTTCAGGCATGTATTTCATGTATTCAGTATTTGTGTGCATAACCAAAACAAAACATGCGTATATTTATTAGCCAGTCTTACACACACATACTTAAGAAATCATGCGTATACTTATTAGACGGTCTTATGCATACAGATCATGATAATACTTAAAAATGATAAATATCATGTATATGTAAGCATCCTTATGAAACCATTTTCATAAACCATTGTATTATGTCTCAATCATCATACGCAACAATAACCTGGGAAACCCGAGTAGTTGTTTAGAACATGCAGCTCATATAAGGTCGATGGTCTAATTGTTCACAACCACACTTCACTAGGAACTAAAGTTCTGTGTTATTAAATTGATTAACAACCCAGTAGCCGCTTAAAGAACATTTTAGTGAATCAACATACAACAGAACCACAAAAAAACACCACCAACCAAACAAAATTATACTCATGGTGATAATAATTTCCGTTTCTCAGTAGACTAACTAATAGCGATGATAAAAAAAACCAACAGAAACGTACATGAGAAACACAGGATAAAAAGCTAGCACCTTTTTAACGACTAGGTCCGGGCAACATAATTATAATGTTTTAAAAGTCTTCTGTTATTTGTTCTGATGTGTTGTATTCCCAAAGTTAGCGTATTCGAGTTTTTGAATGGTCTTAGTCGATTTTGTGATCGATTAGGTCCGAGCAAAATCCGAATCGTTACAACATTTATTCTTGGATTGACTGCCGTTTGATGACAGGGAAGGGGAGAAGTGGGTGTGTTTGGAGTCGAGGACTCGTTGGAAGAAGTGAAGGACGCAGAGAGGGTTGGAGTGGAAGAAGTAGGTAAATGAAAATTAGGAATTGGAATTGGAAATTTGGGGGTGAGAACGAACAGATCTGAGAAATTGAGAAAGAGGAATCGAATGAGTAACTAAGTTGATTTCCTATTGGTGGTGAAGTATTTTAACGGATTAGTAGGGTGTCAACTTTAGATGTTGTTTTTAAAAGGTAAATTGACGGATAGATATGCATCTTTTTATAGATGTAGACTGATGACGTGGCAAACATATAAGTTTATAACTATAGCTACTGCAACACAATTTGATATCTATGGTAACACATTGAAGAGTGCGTTGCAATACACAAAAATCAACATAGCTGTGGCAACATTTTAGCTGGCAACACCTTAGATTTTCGTTGCAATAGGCAATCTATGGCGTAGTGTAAGTGATATAGGTGTCCTACCGGGTAATATCAGTTAAGCAGTGAAGTTCGCATTACTACTTATCATATTACAAATGAGAGAATAGACTTAAGAACATTAACGTACTAGGACGGGGTTGTTAAAGGGCTAGTGGTCCGCCTCAGGGTTATAAGAGATTATAAGAATCTACCTTTAATAGGGCCATAAGTGACCGAGAATGCCACCTCGTTGGGTCTTTACCTTAAAACACTAATAGGTGATTGACTTGGATATCCACCCTATTGGTTAGATACTTATGTTTGTGTGAAATCTTATATGTTGCATAGACATACCTTGACATATGTAACCTACTAAAAATATAGGGTATGGACATTAAGTAATACTATATTCCAGTCACACAGAACTTTATGTTCTAACCCCCTCTCCTTAACATCCAAACAGGTCAGTAGATTAGGTAAAGTCATGGATGAAGTCCTGATTGAAGACGACGAAGAAGATGAAGTTATTATGATATTATTAGCTGTTATTATTGTTCTTCTTTTGAAATTTTATGAAGATGAACTATTTGATGTACCTTTTTGAATAAATGTAACTGTGACTATGTATTTATGTGATTTCGAAATAAATAGTACATCTTATTTTGGTATTATATTTTCTCTTTCCATTGTGTGATATTTCCACTTCAAGTATGTGTTAGCATTATCTGTGCAAATGTAATCCTTACATGAATCAATGACCCGTTTAGAGTGGCTCTAAGTTTCGATGGGCCTTTTCTGGGTTGAAATTTAGGCCCATTCCGGGCGTGTTGTTACACTCTCATAAAGGAATATTTGAACCATGGAACACTCCCGACAAATCAGACAGAACGAAAAAAGCTACTTAGGAAGACTCCAAGGTTCATTATGCTAGATGAAAGGTTGTACAAACCAGGAATTTCCTTGCCATTATTGCAGTGCGTAACCCAAGATGAGGCTAAAGGGATCCTAGCTGAAGTGCGTAAAGGAGAATGTGGAGACCATTCCGGTGGACATATCCTTGCTAAAAAAGTACTTTGACATGGATACTTCTGTTCCGAGTTAAACAGGGATGTTGAAAATTATACTAAGAAGTGTGATAGATGTCAAAAATTCTCCAAAATCTGAGATCCCCGTCGTCGGATTTAACACAAGTGGTCAGCTTGTGGCCATTTGCTGTAGGGGGAATTGATTTGATAGGAGTACTGGCAATGACAAAAGCAGGCACTAGATATGCAATTGTTATTGTTGATTATTTCAAAAAATGGGGTGAAGTGGAATCGCTGGCCACAATCACTGCTAAGAAAATCATTAACTTCATAACCAAAAACATTATTTGCGGGTTTGGAGTGCCATAGAAGATAATCACTGATAACGAAACAAAGTTTGAAAGTGAGGAGCTTCAAAGTTTTGTAGGCGATATTAGATTCAGAAGAGCTTTGTAGCTGTAACATATCCGTAGGAAAACGGGCAAGTGAATGCAGTCAACAAGATCATTAAATCCACCATCAAGAATCAATTGATGTAGGCTAAAGGTGAACAGGTGGATGAATTGCAAATTGCACTATTGGCTTACCAAATGATTCATAAATCTACGATCGGACACATGTCATTCTCCTTGGCATTTGATTTGAAAGCAAGGATACCCGTGGAGTTAGAAGTCCCAACTCATTGAAGAATTCATTTCAACTAAACCGAGAACGAGCAAATGCTATTGGAAGCTTTTGACCAACTCAATGAAAAGAGAGAAGAAGTGGAACTCTGAATTGCGACACACTAGAAAAGGGTGGTGAGACACTTTAACTCCAAAGTCCATCATCACGCTTTTGAAGTTGGAGATCTTGTCTTGAAGCGAACAATGGCTAACACTGGAGTATTGAGGCCAAACTGGGAAGGACCCTGTGTGATCGCGAAAAAGCATTTTGATGGAACATCGAAGCTGAACATCGTAGACAGGATCCAAATTTCCCGAGCTTCAAACATCAACCACTTGCGGCCTTATTTTACTTGAAGTATTTTCTAAAATTAGTAACTCTTTGCTATTTCCTATTAAGAATAAGTCACCGCTTATGCCGAGGGCATTGTATCAGAACTTTTGTTATTTTTATTACTAATTAAGCATGCTCTTGAATTATTTTGATTGTGTACTTGCAAAATTCTATTTTCAGTTTAAAATTGCAAAAATTCTAAGGTCAATCTGAATTTGCATGCTTGTAAGCCTGATTATGCGATTATGATCTATACAAATGTTGTGATCTTTGGGAAACCGCCTTTAAGCGATCCAAGCATGGAAGCATAATAAAGTAGTAAGGCGCAAATATGCTGAAGTGCAACATGTAGCCCGGTTTATAAAGGCAAGCTAAAAAGAATCGCTATTTATCGTGCAACGAAGAAAAGAGCAGACGATATAACCCCGCATGAAGACATCACTTAAGCTGAGGCACCTAGAGACCTTACTCTGCTGATGCGCTCTATATAAATAAAGAAGTCTGGCCTTGGGGAATGTGATCAACCTATGTCATTTACGCAGAGGAATGAGACGATCAATAAAATTGGGTACTCAAAGACCTCACTCCGCTGACGTACCCGATATAAATTGAGAAGTCCGGCCTTGGGGAATGTGATTGGCCCACGCCATTCACAAACCTTAGAAAACAGGGGCATGAGACGATCGATAAAATTGGGTGTTCAACGACCTCACTTCACTGAGGCACATGATATAAATCGAGAAGTTTGGCCTTGGGGAATGTGGCCGGCCTACGCTAGTCAAAAACCTTAGAAAACAGGGGCACGAGACGATTGATAAAATTGGGTATTCAAAGACATCAATTCATTTAGCACTCGATAAAACGTCGAATTAATCGGGCCTTGGGGAACGCAACCAACTAATGATTGATTGAAAACCTTATAAAGCAGAGGAACGGGATAGTCGAGGTAATTGGGAAAAAGACTCCCCGCATGTGGTCGACACTTCCAAAAAAGTGATCGTAGGCCCGAAGCAAGCACCCTTGTCTTTAAACGAGGATAAGTGCCAAACTTCTGTAGCTCTTGACTCCAAAGGGAAGTCCTCCTTACTCAAATTCGAGGATGGAATTCCCTGACTATTGGAATTAAGCATTTCAAAAAACATGAGAAGGTACTCTCACTTCCCGAATCGAGGTCGAAACCCTTCGACAAGAAAACTTATAGACTCCAAAGAAAAGGTTTCCTTATCCCTAACAAACCGAAACTACTCCCCCAAAGGATAAGAAGCTGTAACCACTGTGACACAAAGTTCGAATAAGCTGATGGCTCGTCATCCCGGAAAGTTCAAGTAAACGATGCTTAAAAGGCGGTTACAAATTATAATGTAACCCAAAACCAATGGTGCAATTGTGAACCCTTGAAAACTGAGATCAGGAATACCCACAGTGAAAAATCAATGCTTGAAACTCCAAGGAGGTCGAGAGGACCAATAATCATTGTAAACTGAAAAGGAAATACATAAAGTAACTAGAGTTTAAGTTTACCCCAGTTCGTGACAACCTATAGTAAGGGAAAATACCACCCACAATGACCTCAAACGTTATCAAGGAAAAATATACCACAGGCTTATCCCGGCACTACGATGAATTGAGGACACAGTATTAGAGATTAAAGAGCTATGGTAGAATAAAGTACTGGAAAGTACGAAAAAGAACGCCAAGAAATGTTGAAATACAGATGATACAAGGTTGTACAATAAGAAAAACAAATTTTATTACCATATTGCGTCTATTTACAAGAGTACATCAAACACAAAAACGCAGGGGCCGGTACCCGCACAACTCCGACCAAGGAAAATCACTGTTAACGATATTTTTTGTCGACACTGAAGATAGGTCTATGGAAATGGACCTAAGGGAAAATAGGTTGTTTAGCCTTCACAAGTTTGAGTTATTTCACCATCTCCTAGATATCAAGGTATAGAATCCGAAAGAATAGTTACTCTTCCCTCAATGGGGTGAGTATCATGCTTAAGTGATTCAAGAACCAACAGTTATCTTGGGATGAAGGATTCCTAAGAGCATCCCTTAGCGACTGACTTAACGGTTCGTAGAGAGGGGTTCTGCACTGAGCTTGCGGAAGGATTTGGATGGTGGCTCATATACATGTCGAAAGCAAACAGTACATTGCAACAATAACAACTGAGAAATCATATAACAATCCCATAAAGAAATGCTCTAAGTATTAATTCGCACTTTATTGATCTTTGATTTAGAGTACATGAATAGAATAGAAGAAATCCCCAAACCGATCTAAGAATTAGGGTTTACACTAGTGAAAAAGAATACAAGAATAAGAATGAGGAAAATCATCCTCAAAATGTGACCCTTGGGGTTTTATTTATAGAGAATTCGGGGCCCCTTTTATTGTTGGGCCATTGGGCTTGCGGTGCCTCTGTCGGCCGTTTTCTCCCTGGTCTCAGATGTTTTAGCTTCCGGCCGCTTTGTGTTGTTGATTATAGCTTCCGGAGTGAGGGTCCCGGTCAGTTGAGGCTTCTTCGAGATTGACATGAGCTTGTTGATGTAAATGGTTTTCGAAAGGCATTTGTACTTCCGGGGGTAGGCTTTCGGTTTTCTTATGAATACTTTGAGGAGCTTGCCCTCGTGATGTATGTAGATAGCTGTCAGTTTGGAATCCCTATCAGTGTCGGTACCGAGCAGATTAGTATGGATAGTCGGTATCCCCTTTAGGGTTCTGGTTTTCCTGCCGAGGTAGCCTTCGGGTATAGCATGGTCTTCCGGAAGGAAGCTTCCAGTGATTTTCCTGTTGTCTATCAACGTGACCCTTCGGTGTTTATGAAGTGGATGCTTCGGAAGCTGGTTCCGGATAACCCCTACGTACTTTCGGCTTGATATCCTTGATGCCTTTATCTCCTGATATGTTGGTGTGAAGTAGGTTAATACCGACAGCCCTTCCATCTTTCTGGGTTTGATTAGCAGAACTCTTGCCTCCCTCTTTCTTAGTTTCTGACTTGGATGACCTTTTGCTACAGAACTCCCTTGCCGGATAGACCCAGCCGGATGGACCCTGTCGGTAATCTGTAGCTTTTGAGTTCTCTCTAATGTCTGGCTTTTGCTTTTGGAGAATTCTTATGTGCTTGTGTTCATCCGATTACCCCTTCACCGTTATCCTATTTTAGAGTTAATTTTGGTAGTAATATTTGCCTCTGTAGTAAAGTGATATTTTCGACTTTTCAAGTCAACTTTTTTTCTATCTAAGAGGCTGTTAGGTTTTGATCACGCAGGGTTCTTGACTTTTCTCTTTTCTAGTATGAATCCTACTCATTGATTTGATTTTAGATGTGTGGCAAAGATGAAAAGGTGAGCTCTTGTCAAAAGGAATCTTCTTTTCTTTTCTTCCTTTTTTCTGCATAACGTTTTACTCAAACGAGGTTACCATTCATCAAAATTTACCACACTACTCTTCAAGGTTTCATGCTTAACTAATCGTAAGTTTTCTTGCTTTAATCTTAATCGCTGGTTTGGATTTTGCCCTAAATTGGGATTTGACGGCCCAAGTGCAGAATAAACTCCCGAAATCGTTTGAGACGATGTCTAGTTGCGATTTTAATAAGCTGTGTCTGTCCCCAATCATTATCGGGAGCTGGGAAGCAAGGTTTTGTATAGATAACTAGTTTGTGATAAATAAAAATCTAAAATTTTGACATCGATCTTCGTAATTAATATTATTGTTTAGTGGGTTAACAAAACTCTATATCATTTATTTGCCTATATGTAGCTTGCATGCACTTATCAAATGGAAATGAGATTAAAACACATGTTTATGTTACGATATTACCTGGCAGGACTATGTTTAGGATTCCACAAATTGACGACTCCAGGTAAAGCAAATCTGTTAGGCTTTGTTCAAAGGAGGTATCCATATTCCAACGTTCGTCTGTCAATACTCAGGGGGAGGCAGACACTATTTGCCGTGGTTTTGGTATTATCAGAACTGACTCCATTCCTGCTTTTCCACAAGACACTATCCATCATCCATCAGAAGGGTATTTCGCCTATACCGTGACTCACATGCATCATGGGGGCTTCTTCCACTTCCCGGAATTTGTGTTTAAGCTTATGCGCTACTTGAAAGTTTCTCCCATTCAGCTTTCTCCGAATGTGTATACTCTTCTTGTATACTTGGAAACCCTGGCATTGGAGGCATGCCGAACTTCTCTTAATGTTAATGTCCTGCAATCCCTTCTTTATTTAACAGAGGGGTCGGAACCCCTTATCCTTTACCCGAATCCCAAAAGGAAATGGGTTAGTGATCTTATTATTGAGCCTAGAAACTGGAGGGATCAATATTTCTTCATACGGTGTCCTTCTGGTGTATCTGGAACTTTTATTGATCTTGGTAGGCAATTCTTTTTCTCTTCTCTCATTTTTTAATCATTATTTCTTTCCAGCCTCTGTTCCCAAGGAGGTAAAGCTTGGGGCAAAGGAGCTTCAAGTTGTTGACGCCATGGGTGGAGTTCTAGATGAATTGAGGCAGCATCCTATTATACTAACTTTGAAATCTCTTCGCAAACATGCCCTTTTACGTCCGGGACAAAATTTCCTAGGACAACCTTCTCTCTTGCATTAAGCTTTTCTTGGAAATGATTCACGTATTTCTCTAACTGATTCCACCCATCTTAAGTCTTTGTCTAAAAAGAGAGTAGCTTCAGCTGCTAGCAGTGGTTCTATCAAGTGACATAAAAAGGCAAATTTTATTTTCTGTCATTTCGGTGATGAAACTATTAAGTCGCCTGGTAGTCGATTGTTATCTAGCCCTCTTACTCCCTTTCTAGGAAACTCTCCTAACATGTGTTCTTCTTCAGTGGAGACCACATGAAGTGATTTTGTTGTTGGCTTTTTAAGATCCGACTCCCAGGGAGCTTCAGATTTGAGACAGTGTGAGCCAATCTCCCTTTCTAATCGACAATCTAACCCCATAAACCCTCCTTTACCAGCTTCGGACTTTGATGGTATTGTTAGATGTGTCTTACCTTCTGTTGATGTTTCTGATATTCCAAGGTTTGCTTATATGGATTGGTCTGGTTTTTGTCTTCACCTTGTTAAGCGACAACTTTTTGTTTATACTCTTGTTCTCCTAAATTCTTTATTTGTTGACCTCCTATAAGGGTTAACATTACGTTGTTCTTTTTCAAATATCCAAAGGTCGGTACATTGCTAGGGCAATAGCGACTTCATTATCTCATGAGGCGAAAGAGATCAAAGTAGAGGAGGTCGCGTTAGAGTCTAAGATCCGTGACTTAATTTTAGCGAAAAGCAACAATCAGAAAGCATGTGGTCAGTTGAGAGTGTCTCCTGAGAGGGAAAGAGTCGGCAATAGTTCCTTAGCTGCTAAAGTTTCGGCCCTTAAGCATGAGCAGTCGGATATGTTGGCAGAGCATGAAAGGAGGTTGAGATCAAAGGAGGCAACACTTTCCAATGCTAAACGGATAATTTATGAAATTCAGGACATGATTTCTTTGTTTTTGAGGGCACATCTTCCAGACGTGGTGGTGGAATATTATGAAAAGGCTCTCTCTTTGGCCTATCGTGGTAACTGTGGCAAATTTTCGAACATGGATTTTTGTTCCATCCATCCATCCCATCAAAGCAGAATCTTGGGGCGAATTAGGATGGCCAGAAAGGATATTGAATTTTCTAAAGGGAACAAAGCGAGGGTTGAGGATCTTCTATTTGTTGAAGAGCTTCCTGATCATTCAGTACCTATAACGATGGATATTCGACTTTGCGTATTGGTGGCGGTGATATAGGTGACCACAACAATGATTCTGACACTAAGTGTGGATATGATAAGGATAGCAGGGGGAAGGTATGCTTATTGTGTTTGTAAGTGACCCCTTGGGTCCTTTGAATGCCAATTCATCACATGTTTCAGTTACTTCATGTGGAGATGGTGGGTTTGCTGAAGAAGTCGTTCTCCCAGAACCTGGGGAGAAGGAGAAGATAATGCAAATGGTTTCCCCTATCCCTCAAGTACGAACTTTTATTCTTGAGTTTCCTCTTTACTTGTAGGAACGTTCCTTAATGACTTATTCTTATTGTGATAAAAATTCTGGTTTTCACTAATTATTCTATTTCCAAGGGTGACCTGCACTCTCTCTAGGCTGAGGAGGGAATTTCTTACAAATTCCTCCAATAAATCCGGTAGAGAATTCTTTTTAAGAGAGTTTAAGCATATTTATATGAAGTATCCTCAGCTATCTTTTGACTTCCTGGGGGACGAAAGGTAGATGATATTAAAGAAACTTAGGTCCCACCATGCAAAATTAATATGTAATATGAACAAAGGGAGCATTGGGGAGAAAAATTGATTTGTTACACCCCTTGTAGTTGATGTTAGTTTGCATGGACATGAATTGCGCCTGTATTCACTTTCTTTCTTTTTGTAGGCAGTCCTGTCGTTTAATTTTGATGTTTATTTTCAGAAAATTGATTCTATAAGCAGGAGCTAATTTGTTTATATAAACAGGAAAATTCATCCGAAGACATTTCTTTTTATGCGGATAAGGGCGTTCGATTTACTCCGCGTCCAGGAGACTTTCTGGGGGACTCTCCTAGCGATACTGTTGACAGGTCTGCCTTGTTCGGGGAATTACTTGTGCGATGCTTGAAAGAGAAAATAGGTAAATTAGAGACTCAAATAAAGCAAAGGATAAAAACATCCTCGGGGTGAAGAGGGATATAAAGACAAATCCTTCTATTGATTTTGATAAAGAAAAGGATGAACTCCATCATCAAGTTGTTGAATTAGAGGTAGAACGTGATGAGGTATTAACAAAATGCAAATAATGGAAATCTATCTTTGGATGTACTCTTGAAACCTCCACGCCTGGATTTTTGCGAGGCTCAATGGAGTTCGAGTCCCTAGAGCTTGAGATAAGGGATCTTCCTCGTGGATTAGATCACTCCCTCATTGCTAGGTGGCTTAGAAAGACTAAGGCCAGTATGAAAGGCTTTTATGACAGGAAATGTGGTAGGGATAACTTTCATCGTATTGATCTTTACACTTCCAAAAATAAGCAATCATAAAAGGAGAAGCAGGCTTTACGTAAATATGTTTTTGACTTGAAGAAGGAAAACATAACTCTTCATGAAATGGGCAAGGCTTTCACCGAGCTTCGAAGTTGCAGCCTAAACCCTCGGACGATTCATGCATGGTTATAGAAAAGATGCGAAAGATTGATGAACTTTAGTGTACTGCGATTCATCACTCTGTAATTTCCTCCTTGTCTAATGAATAGGAAGCTTTTTACAAAAGTGTATTAAACTTCAGTAACCGTGTGGTTCCATCTTTCGAACAATTTATAATATTTCTTAAAGAAAAGATCCCACATGTAAATATGCTTAAACTCTCTTAAAAAGTATTCTTAAAGAAGATTTGTAAAAAAGGAACAATTTATAATATGGTGCAAAAAGCAATTTATATAAAGTTGCAATTTATATAAAGTATCCTCTTCAGTAACCGTGTGGTTCCATCTTTCGAACAATTTATATACCGGTAGGAACAATTTTACCATATTACTACAACAAAAACATCATATTACAACTTTAATTTTACAACGGTGCAAAAAGCACCGTTGTAATAGATCCTTTTTTACAACGGTGGAAAACGCACTGTTGTAATATATGTTTTTTACAACGGTAAAATAATCACTGTTGTAAAGAACATATATATTACCATATCACAACTTTAATTTACAACGGTGCATTAAGCACCGTTGTAATAGATTCTTTTTTACAACAGTGTAATAATCACTGTTGTAAAGAACATATATATTACCATATTACAACTTTAATTTTACAACGGTGCAAAGGCACCGTTGTAATAGATCCATTTTTACAACCTTGCAAAACGCACTGTTGTAATAAACATATAAATCACAACTTTTCATTTTATTCGTTGTAATTGAGATGCCTAGTGCAGACTTCATGTTTATAATATCTATATTTAATAACTAATTATATTGATACTTAATAATAATAATTAATAATAAACTTAGAAATCAATAATATTTGTCAATTATTATTAAATAATTAATAGTTAATAAGTAATAATTACTATTAATAGTCAATTATTATTAAACAATTACATTTTATATTGATTATTTATAATTAATAACTAATAATTACTATTAATACTTAGCAATTAAGAAGAATAATTAAAAAATATCGTTAATATTACATAATTACTATTAAATAGTTAATAATTAAAATATACTAATTAATGCTAATCATGAATAATACATAAGTAACTATAATTAAATTACAATATAAATAATAATTATTAAATAATTAACAACAACAATAGTAATTACTATTAGATAATGATAATGATAAGTAATTAATAATAGTAACTAATAATTAAAAAAATTGTTTGAAAATAAATATTAACCAAAGTTGAAAATTAATGTTAAATAATAAAAATAATCAGTAATTAAAATATAATACTAAATAATACCAAATACTCTTAATTTATAATTGATAATGTTGAAAGTTTTACCAAAACCTTTTGTCGAATATGATCCCCTACGGAGGGGGGGTCCAGGGGGGGTGGCAACCCCCCTAGGTGGGGGTGCGGGGGCAACGCCCCCGCTAACGGTACATTTTGTGTACTGTTGAATTTGAATTCAACAGGCAACGGTAACAACCGTTCAACAAGCGAATCTTTCGTGCCTTAGAGCGAATCTCAATCAATATTTATCAACAGATAATTACTTTTTAATAAGTAATAATTAATTAAATACTAATTAAACATTAAAATATAATTCTAAGTAATAACAGTAGTATATTTAAATCAATTGTAATAAATGAATCTCTAACAAATCTTCTTTTCTTGCCACTTGTAACCTATGTCGATTAGAGTTCTTTCTATTTTACAATTGCAATAATTCATAAGTAATTATAGTTAATTAGATGATAATACTAAATAATAGTTACTTTTTAAAAATTACTATTAAATATTTAATAGTATATAATCAATAACATTTACATAATAATTAACTTTTAATAGTTGGAATTCTATTACAACTTTACTTTTTCATCAATTGTAATTAATGTTTTTTTTCAATTCGTTTGAACAGATGTTTTGGCTCCAAAGCAAAATTTTGGCTCCAAAACAAAATTTTAACATGCATTCACCGCTCTGTCCCCTTGAAAATCTTAATTTAGTTTCCCCAAATTACACGCTTCCCCAAATTAACACTCTTCTTCTCCATTCATCTTCCTCATCAAATATTCTCAAGCCAGCCCCAAAGTCTGAAAACTCGGCCTCCACTTGCGGATCCTGCCTCCACCTGCGGATCCTGCCTCCACCTTGCTTCTCCCTCCGCCATCGGACACCCTCTCTTCAGCCCTACGTGCATCTCCGCCTTCGCCTTACACCATCTCACAACAAATCTGCACCAGAGAGCGAGCCACACCCTCACATCCAAGCTCCCACTTCCCTGAATCTGACCACACATCCGAAACCCATGCCTTAGGCCTCCACATCGACCAACAGAGAAACCTTGTCATAGTTCGATTTATTTGTTTCCCTTTGTTTTGGTACGGCGCCACCCATCATCGATTATCTGAAACATTTTCCGTCTAAGACTGCGATCAATATTGCAGCTACCTTTGTTGAAGTTACGCAATCCTCAAAGTAGAACCATACAGTTGAAGTCGAAACAAGTGAGTGTATATTTTTGCTGAAGTTAATACTTTTCGCAATCCTCAAAGTTGAATGTATTGTTTAACTGGTTCACAGCTGTCCGACAGCAATAATCTCCAAGTAAAGCTCCAGGTTCATCTTCATCGATCGTCTTGTTCTAAGTCTATAGTTTGCGGCTTGTCAGTCATCAAATTAAAACCAGCACAGAAAGCATTAAGGTATGATTCTTACTTTTTCTCATAGTTGAAACAGCTCAACAGATGAAACAGTAGCAGTAGAATATGTGTTTTTGGGCAATGAAGCAGATTGTTTGTTCAATTTTGAGCTAAAACTGTGAACTTTTTATTTGTGATCGTTTGAACCATAAGTCAAGTTCTGAAGTATCCAGTCTACATAAATAATATTACACTAAATCAGTGAGCATTGTCATCTTTGATACTAAGTTTCCCTACTCAAGTCTATTGTCATTTACAATTGTTATCTCTTTGTGTCCATGAGTGTTTGTTTGCCAGTTTCTTTTGGTGATAAACTGCTGTTTATCCTCTAGCAACTTTTGCATTGCCCATATTTGAAACAGGAATTGTCTCATGGTGACAGTACAATTATTTTGGTGAGCTATTGCTGTTTGACAGTATAGTTATTGTCCAATTATTATATATTAATATACTGACTGAACATTCTATTATACTTAATCTACAGGTTTACGGCCTTCATAGAACGATGCATTGCTAAGCCTAGAGCTAGACCGTCTACCTCGGATTTGTTGAGCGATCGGTTTGTAGTGAGGAATGTATGTATTGTTATGACTGTATTATGTAAAAGTGAGTTGTACGATAGTGGATCACAAAGTTGTACTAATTCAAATATTGAAATAAAATATTTAATTGATTATTTCAGTTCAGTGTAGTATCATTTTATTCAGTATAAATATTTATTTTTATATGAAATGTAATGTATAAAGAAACAAAAATCATATTGTTATAATTAATTGTAGTGGGAATTACTACAACGGTGCAAAAATGTTGTTATACGTATTACTACAACGGTGGAACACAGTTGTAAAATATACATTTAACAACGGTGTCGCAACGGTGTATAAAAGTTGTAAAAGATTTCAGTCTATTACAACTTCTTAATACACGACGGTGGCTCCACCGTTGTAAAAAGTCTTTTACAACTGTTTTCCACCGTTGTAATAGGGTCATTTTGTTGTAGTGGAGTGTGTTACCCAATATGTGACTCTTATTCAAATCAGAAACAATAATAAATCAATTTTTAAAAAGTTCTAAGGAACTTCCCTGAGAGAGCTAGAGGGACATGAGTTTTCATCTAGTAATAGTGTATGTGTGATTCCAGGCCAAATTCGGATTGATGAGAAGGTCGAACAACTCCTTCTTGTTTATATTTAGGGTTCCGAATCAACCCAGATTCGAATATCCATAATTAGACCAGAAACATTCCTCCGGTTGTGGTTGGCACTTAAGTCAATCTAGACTTGGGTATCAAGATGAGAGACTAGAAACCCGCTTCTGGCCTTGTCTGAAAGTTGAATCAGCCCAGATTCGGTATTGACATAGGACTAGGATTCCACTTCTGGTATTTGTAAAGATCTGAACCAAACTAGATTCAAATTATTAAAATAGGAGATCAGAAATCCGCTTCTGGTCTTCGTCGAGAGCTGAATCAAGCCAGATTCAGGTGTTAATATAGAAGACCTGAACCAACCCTTGTTCAGGTAATTAGAGATTGAGTACTAGAAATCCACCTTTGGCATTAATGTTTTGGTATCCCCCCTTGGATTTGATTTGCGAAGCAGAGGTTGTACGTGCTTGTTGAGCCACTCTCTGGGATTTTGATGTCATAGCTGAGGATGTACGTGCTTTGTTGGCCACTCTCTGGGTTCCACAACAACGAAACCACTTTTTCATTCTTTCATATACTAGGGGATTTCACTTGGAAAAGAAAACGTTCCATACTAACGGATTCGGGTCCCCGGAGGTTTGGAGAAAGCAACAATCAATAGGATTTCCCTAATCCTCCCTTCCCAAAAGGAAGAACGTGAAATTCTTTTTCCTTTCCACAGGGACCAAGAGTACCTTTTTTTTGACAAAGAAAGATGGGAGACTTTTGAATTATATTGAATTTTATAAAATATCAATTTTGTAGTATACAAATGCACAGAACTATTACTATTTCATCTAAGTTAGATAACCAAGGACTTTATTTTACTATGGATTCTTATAACTCGAATCTAATAACTCAATAAATATATGCGATTGACTAGCTAATCCACAAGCAGGGCCCAAGGACTTACCCGACCTCCCTCCAGAAGGTGCCATATCCTGACATCGTAGGCGATGATAAGGTCTTAGAAACTTAAACCAAGTCATCGTAGACACATAATTAAGGTTTACTCTTTTGATGCTCTATACTGACCATCGTAGGTACTGATAGAGGCTTACACACTACCCCACCCCTGAGGGGTGCTTATCCTGACCATCTTAGGCGATGATAGGGGTTGGCATTCCCTTCCGCAGGTAATGTGGAACATAAGCAGAGGTAGGATGTGCTTTGTTCATAGCAGAGGCAGGGCGTACTCTTCTGCGAGCAGAGGCAGGGCATGCTAATTTTAAATGTTCCGCCACAACTATTTCTGGTGTGAAACGGAGGCTTACGTTTTTGATGCTTTAACGTAGCCCCCTCTGATTTGGGCATGGAAAAAGACTAACACACCGCCGCCCCTCCGGGGGGTGCCTTACCCTGACCAATTAGGCGATGACAAGGGATTTGATCCATTAGTGGTTTGACCCATCTTGGGTTTCTTTAAGCTTTGAAAGGAGGGTTTTCCATACCCTTGGTCGTGTTTGATAATCCTTTCCTAAGGACTTTTGTAGAACTTAATCTAACCTTTTTATAAACTCTCGTAATTGTCCCCGGTTGATGAATTTGATGACCATTTCCTCAAGGATTCTGCAATGGTTGGTTTCTTGTCCATTCATCATGTGGTAATGACAGTAGGGTCTCCTAATTTTCCCTTCGTATCTGGGGTTTTTCTTTGTGAATGGCCAATAGTTGAGTTCGTGTTTGGTTAGGAAGTAGACATTTTCCATCGAAGTGGTAAAGTAGTATCCCTCAGGTAATCCTGGCGTAAGCCTCTCTCCTTGCTGCTGAGACTTAACCCTTTTGCAACCCAGTTTTGTTGTTTTACCTATATTTTTGTTTCTACTTCCCAAGATATACTGAGATTGAGGTGTTATCCTTTCAGACCATTTTTTGGTGAAGTAGTTAAAATCATCCATTATTTCTTGTTCAAACACCATTCCTCTGATTTGCTTGTGGAGGGTTCTCCTTATGCGAGAGAAAATGTTAATATCCTTTGATGTAGAGCCACTTGGAGAGGTGTTATGGTTTGACCTATGTGGGAAAGGCTATTATCCCAAGCGTCGGAAGCATATTGTCCTATTTCCCTTTTCCGCTTCATTATCTGCAAGCTTCCACTCTCAGCCTTTGTTCTTCTGTCACTCTTGGATCAGTGATTTCTGACTTATCCATTCGTGATCTAGAAGACTATTTTTGGGACCTCTTACCCATAACTTTGCTTCTTCAAAGCCTTAGTCCAATCTGGGACGGAATAACACATGTAGATATGTGGTTGTAAACCACAAGGTCAGAGGTTCAAGCCCTCCTTCTAGCACCAAAATGTTAACTATACTTTTCGTCAACACCGGAGATAGGTCTATGGAAGTGGACCTAAGGGTAAAATAGGTTGTTTAGCCTTCACAAGTTTGAAATAGTTCACCTCTCCTAGATATCAAGGTTTAGAATCAGAAAAATAGTTACTCTTCCCTCAGTGGGGTGAGTATCATGCTTAAGTGATTCAAGAACCAACAGTTATCTTGGGATGACGGATTCCTAAGTGCAACCCTTAGCGACTGACTTAACGGTTCATAGAGAGGGGTTCTGCACTGATTTTGCAGAAGGATTTGGATGGTGGATCATATACGTGTAGGAAGCAAACAGTACATTGCAACAATAACTACTGAGAAATCATATAACAACCACATAAAGAAATGCTCTAAGTATTGATTAACACTTTATTGATCTTTGATTTAGAATACATGAATACAATAGAAGAAATCTCTAAATCGATCTAAGAATTAGGGTTTACTCTAGAGAAAAAGATTACAAGAATAAGAATGAGGAAAATCGTCTTCAAAACATGACCCATGGGGTCTTATTTATAGAGAATTCGGGGACCCTTTTGCTATTGGGCCATTAGGCTTGCAGGAGCCTATGTCAGCCGCTTTTCTCCTTGGTGTCGGGTGTTTTAGCTTCCGCCTCCTTTGTGGTGTTGATTATAGCTCCCGGAGTGAGGGTATTGGTCAGTTGAGGCTTCTTCGAGACTGGCATGAGCTTGTTGATGTAAATGTCTTTCGAAAGGAATTTGTACTTCCGATGGTAGGCTTCTGGTTTTCTTATGTTTACTTTGAGGAGCTTGCCCTCGTGATGTATGTAGATAGCTGTCTGTTTGGAACCCCTGTCATTGTCGGTACCGAGCATATTAGTATGGATAGCCAGTATCCCCTTTAGGGTTCCGGATTGCCATCCGGTGGAGCCTCCGAGTATAGCCTAGTCTTCCAGAAGGTAGCTTCCAGCGATTTTCCTGTTGTCTATAATGTGACCCTTCGGTTTTTATGCAGTGGATGTTTCAGAAGCTGGTTCCGGATAACCCCTACGTACTTTCGGCTTGATATCCTTGATGCCTTTACCTCCTGATGTATTGGTGTGAAGTAGGTTAATACCGACAGCCCTTTCGTCTTTCTGGGTTTTGATTAGCAGAACTCTTGCCTCCCTCTTTCTTAGTTTCTGACTTGGATGATCTTTCGCTAAAGAACTCCCCTACGGGATAGACCCAGCCAGATGGACCCTGCAGGATCGACCCTGTCGGTAATTTGTAGCTTTTGAGTTCTCTCTAATGCCTGGCTTTTTATTTTGGAGAATTCTTGGAACACCCCACGTCTGTTAATGTCATTCACAAAGGGAATGCAATAAGTTTTGTGGAGCGTTATAAGTTAACAAAATAGAGTATTACAAGACAAATACCAAAAGGGCAGTCTTATACCGCAATTCGAATCTAACCTCGTGTCTTAGTTCATTATCGCTTTCTTGATTCAAATCCCAATTTTAAATCTTGGATTAAAATATACTCCAATTACCCATAATTTCCAATCTAAACTATGTTTATAGTTTTAATCCAAATTAGGCCTATAATCTTATGTATACATGTTATGCCAAATTACGCCTCTAATCTTATATATACATGTTATGCCAAATTACGCCCAAATTAATTTGTGTTTATTATTATTTACAATTCATGCCAAACCTCATGTATACAAATTATATCTAATTATGCCCAACCCAACTTATGCCAAATCTCTTGTATACAATTTATACACACTTATGCCCAAATTGATTTGTGCCAATAATATCATTTTATTGCATATTTCCCCAAACTTTTCCCAATCGTTCAAATGTTATTCGTATGCAAATCTCAACGCAATGTGTTAGGCTCAAAGTTAGCCTAATCTCATAAAAAAAGGAAAAGAAGAGGAGAAGAGAGTCAACATCAAAATTGGCGTAAATATACGAATAACATATGAAACATGAACAGGCATATAACGATAAAACGGATCAGAAAGTAATATGAAATATGAACTGGCATAGAACAATAAAATAGATCCAATAGGCATATGGAATATGAACGGGCATAGAAAAATGAAATAGATCCAATAGGCATATGATAACATAACTTTGGGTATGAATCTGAAAGATAAGATTCACCAAACATGATATGATTCATCTTACAAGCATGTTCATAAAGTCCAATTCACAAACTTATCACAATTACTTTTAATTAATTATATGTGAAAGTAACTTAGAGTCACAGCGACAGGATTAAGAAGAGAGAATAGATCTGAATCTGATTTCTGAATTTGATTAGCTAAACCATTGTTGTAGAATTTGATTCTTATCTTCCAATTTGAATACTCTAATTAAGATTTGGTTTGGAGGAGAAAAGAGAGGCTATGGCACCATGGATTAGTGTAATGAAATTAGGGTTAGGTCTAGGTGTGTTTTTATAGGTGTATTAGGTGAATTAGGGCCTTTAGATTAGATTAGATATCATCAGAACCACACAGCTCAAAAGACACGTCATCCAGCCAATCCCAGCAAGACACGTCATCAAAGAACTCTCCAGAATTCTGTGCAGATTCAGCATCGGCATGGGCGCACTTCCCAAGTGCGCCAGTGCATTTTTGTTCTGGCGCACTTCACAAGTGCGCCAGTTGTTCTGGTCTGTTTTCTGGTTTTTTTGCCCAACTTCTGTCGTCCATAACTTCTTCATACGATATCTATTTTACGCAAACTCGGACTCTATCTCAAGCATCCGAGACGAACGCAATGGCGTAACCCGTTTCACCTAATTATTCTTTTAAAAATTAATTATTCTTTAATTATCTCTTATGTCATGTTTAAAAATTACAGGGTGTTACATTCTCCCCTCCTTAAAGGATTTCGTCCCCGAAATATTCAAGTTAAGAAGAATGTATCCTACCATCCAATCATCCATCTACTCATCCATCATCCACAAGCATCCATTGTCCTTAAAAGATTTCTATTGCTATATGAACATATGGTAAAGTGTGTGTATATGTTCCTTATCTAATGCAAAGATCAGGCGGTCTACTGATTCAGTTGACCTCCTTAATGCAAAACATGATAGTGCCATGTGTCCATTATGTATGCAAAAGAATTCTAATGATGCATATCATTTCTATATGAGTGCACAACCATTCATTCAAATGCAGCATCCATATGATAAAACATTCAATTTCCATCCATAAAATAAAAGTATGCACACGCATCCATATGCAATATGAGAGTGACTGAGCCGATCTTAGTGCCTAAAATGTGTGTATATGTGTCCATGAGCAACCACTTGCATCCGCTTGCAACCATCAATCATAACATGACTCAAACACATGTTTACATCCATTGGCTTCTACCTAAGGATCGAAGATATAATCGAGAGGATGTACTAAACGATAGAAACAAATATGAACAAAGCTGATAGGAAAGGAGAAGTTAAGAACATATCCTCAAAAAGGAAAGAGTACTATGCACGTATCTTGTCTTCAGTTTTCCAAGTTGCGTCTTTTCGAGCATCACTCCACTGTACCTTTACTGACTTGACTTTGCGGCTACGTAGCTTCTTAACCTCTGTTTCCAAAATGTGGGTTGGAACCCGTCTCACCGTAGCGCCTCAATCCACTTCGATGTCCTCTAGTATATTCAGCTCTACGACTTTAGCAGTCTCATGTAAACACTTCTGTAGGTGTGAAATGTGAAAAACATCATGAACTCCGGCCAGCTTTCTCTATGATAGGAAACGACCCTACAAACCTAGGCGCCAACTTCCTACAGATCCGAAGCGAACTACATTCTTTAAAGGAGATACTTTAAGGAAAACCATGTCTCCAACTTCAAACTCTAGATCGGTTCTTCTCTTATCAGCGTATGACTTTTGCCGGTCTTGTGTCATCTTCGTGCGTCTTCGAATCAAGTCTATCTTCTCCAAAGTTTCCCTAATCATCTCGGCCCAAGCAAAATCTTATCCGTAGATTCCCACCAACAAGTCGGTGATCGGAAAGGTCGTCTATATAGAGCTTCAAAAGGTGCCATGCCAATGCTAGTCTGATAGTTGTTGTTGTAGGCGAACTCTACTAATGGAAGATGTTCCTCCCATGTCCCTCCAAAGTCCAAGATACATAACCTCAAAAGATCTTCTAGAATCTGATTCACTCTTTCTGTTTGACCGTCCGTCTGAGGGTGATAAGCGGTGCTCAAACACAATTGTGTTCCTACCGCCTCCTGCAAGCTCTTCCCAAAATTCACTGGTGAAAATGGGATCTCGATCGCTTACGATACTAGAAGGTATGCCGGGTAGACGAACTATCTCTCGGAGATAAACAAATGCTAACCATGCCGCTGTTCTTTTACTCTTAACGGAAATGAAATGGGCGCTCTTGGTAAGTCTATCTATTAATACCCAAATCCCCGTATTACCCTTCCTTGACCTCGACAACTCGTCGACGAAATCCATGGAAGCAGTTTCCCATTTCCACTGTAGAACCTCTAAAGGGTGAAGCAAACCACCAGGCTTCTTTTGCTCAGCCTTGACTTGTTGGCACACTAAGCATCTAGAAACGAACTCTGCCACATCCTTCTTCATTCTAGCCCAAAAGAAAACTTCTTACTTCTGTTGTATTCTTTGGGATTTTCCCATCTTGGATTGCCACCACCTTCGAGGGATCCACTGCTATCCCCTCCTTAGAGACCACGTGCCCTAAGAACCTTACTCCCTTCCTCCAAAAATGATATTTGGAGAACTTAGCTTTGAGTTGATGTCCTCGAAGGGCCTCTAAGACTTCCCTAAAATGTAGGGCATGATCTTCCTCGCTTCTAGAGAATATCAGTATATCATCCACATGGATTACCACGAACTTGTTTAGCAACCCCCTAAACACCCTACTCATCAAGTCTAACAAATATGTGGGTGCATTCGTCAAACCAAAGGCATGACGAGCCACTCGAAGAAACCGTCCGGAGTCCTAAAAGCAGTCTTATCTATACTATCCTCAACTGATGAAAACCTGTAGCTAAGTCCAACTGCGAGAAAACCAAAGCACTACCTAACTGATCGAACAAATCACATATTCTTGGAAATGGGTGCCTCTCCTTCTTCGTGAGATTATTCAGCTCCCTATAGTCCATGCACAATCTAAGCGAACCATCAGCCATCGTAGCGAAAACAACCGGAGCACCCTATTCTGAAATACTTCTTCTTATGAACCCTTTATCAAGCAACTCTTTCACTTGTTTACTAAGCTCCCTCCTTTCTCCTGGAGCTATGTAGCGCACAGGCAATGCAACTGGCTTTGCATTGTCCACCAAGTATACGGAAATCTATGTTGAATTTTGGAGGTAAACCCCTAACCTCCTCAAAGACGTCATCATACTCACGGACTACTCGAACAGATTACAAATCATCGATGGATGCGTCAAGTGATTCTAGGTATCTAAGCATCGTCGAACCCCTAAGGTCACATGAAATATCAAGGGTCTTTCCACAACGAGTCAACGGTCTAACTACCCTCCTTTCACAGGCTAGGATGGCACCATATCTGGCTAGCCAATCCATCCCTAGAATCAGACTATAGCCCATGAAACCAAATATGTAGGCGTTGCATTCAAACCCAACGCCCAAGATAGACACTCTCAAATCCCGCCAAATCATAGACAAATGAGCTGAGCCACCAATAGGATTTGAGACTACAACGGGATCCATAACTAGTATTTAGGTGCAGAGTTTCAACTAAAGAAGCAGATATAAAGGAATGCAAAGCGCCAGAATCAAACAAGGTTCTAACGGGATAATCAAAAAGGAAAATAAAACTTTCAACAGGAACTTTTCTACCTCTATCAGGTATGTCAGCCGTGAGAGCACGCATCTGCCCTCCGGAAGATCCTGTACTTTGTCCTTGCCCTTTTTGGACAATCCCTAGTAAGATGTCCTGTCTCTCTGCAATGATAACAACCAATCTTCTTCTTTTCCTTCCTACGGTCTTTGGCTATATATGACCCACCATTCCTTAGAAAAGACACTTCCTCTTTTCTTGGGGTCTATAGTTATTTCCATCCTTCTTAGTTTCCATTTCCTTATTCTGTGATCCTTCAACCTTGGCCTCATTCTTTTCTCCTTTATCTTCTTTGTGTATCAAGTCTATATCCATGAGTTTCTCATCCTTGGGATGTGCTCCTTAGCCCAAACCCCCTCATTCTCATTCTCATCTTGTGAAACATGTTAACAAGTCTCTCTCTAAAGCTGCCTCCATCGCATGAAAAACCCTACGAAGCTTGAAAGAAGATTAGTCGTAGGTGAAACTACTGCGGCTATAGATGGAGGTTAGGCACTTCTTTGCCCTTCGACAGGCGCCGTAGTCTAATCATGCCTACGAACCATGCCACGATGAGGTTACCTCCCAGAAAGCCAGGAACCCTGGAGACTCAGAAAAGGAGGAAATAAGGATTCAAACAGAAAAATCAAAAGATAGTACATATGGCTTTGGGGGATACGTCTTTCAAAACAAACCTTTCTTCTGAAAATACTTCTTTTAAAACTGTTTAAAAACCAGTTTTCAAAATCTTTTATCTGATCCGGTAACCTTCAGCTCTGATGCCACGTGTAACACCCCACGTCCGTTAATGTCACTCACAAAGGGAATGCATTAAGTTTCGGAGCGTTATAAGTAAACAGAACAGAGTATTACAAGACAGATACATAAAAATAGTACTTGAAAAATTTATAACTTTATTGCAGCGGAAACAGAAATAAGTTTGGTTACATCTTTAAACCTATTACATCAAAACCAAGTACATAATATCAGTCTTGTACAAAAGCCATCAGAGTACATAAATTTTAAAACCATAATCCCCAATCCAAAATGCCATATGAAAGAGAAACAAAGTTAAGCATTACTTTCATCACTTCAAGAAGGAAAATCCGAATCAAGCTTCAACGTGACTACCCTGAGAACCTAGGGGGGGGGGAGGGGAGGAAAGAAAAGAGGCGAAACAAAAAGGGTCAGACATAAAGTCTGGCGAGTCCAATGACTTTAACAATGTAATTAGTAAAACAACATGAAAAGAACATAAACTGGATATAAGAGATGACTGTAATCATAAGCAGATATGACAAGGTAACAAGACAGACAGGATGTAATATTGACTGCGCTTCTAACCACTATAAGACATTCACTGCACCGCACCGATACTAGTTTCATAATAAAAGATGATCCCTCTTGGCTAAATAGAATGATGATAGTTTCGTGTACTTCTTGCTGCCATCATAAGTAACCTTTGTGCTCCTATCACCACTAGATGTACCCACTATCCTTGTTGTTCGATTATGTACTCCTAGCTGCTCTCGTAGGTGCCCCACTTGCTCCCACCACCACTAGTTGTACCCTCCCCACTAATCATAATAATAATGGTAATTTCGTGTACTCCTAGCTGCTGTCATAGGTGCCGCCTGCTCCTATCTCCACTAGTTGTACCCCCTTACTAAACATAATAATAATAATAATAATAATAATAATAATAATAATAATAATAATAATAATGGTAGTTTCGTGTACTCCTAGCTACTGTCATAGGTGCCGCCTGCTCCTATCTGCACTAGTTGTACCCACTACCTTCCCCATTCGATCTCCCCAACTTGTAGATACCTGTGCTGGTCCCACAGTAGGGTGTATCACTCCCTAAAGTGGCAACCCGATACTACCAAAAGGTACGGCTTATATCTACACGATGCAACAACGTCTTACCTACCAGCCCGGACCCATGCACGCACATGACTCCGTTGGACTTGCGTTGCCACCGCTAACTCTTTATTGACCTCTTACAATCAAACCCAGCAAGCGTGTCCCGTCCTTGACCTAGTTCGAGCTCACATAGATACAGAATGGGTTACTGGTTGAAAAGGGTCCACACACTTGACACAAGCTTCCCTCCTAAGCTTGGTCCCCACTAGTAATTTCCACTTAACCCCTCTTTATCCCCATGTCTAATCACATGTCTCATCTTGGTTAAGTGCTTATTATTTATGTTATATATGCCACCTATGCAATACATGCTTCCCAAGTCACCCACTTAACCCTTTTTCTGTTCCCATGTATTCCCACATGTCTTATCTTGGTTAAGTGTTTTTAATTGTGTTTCGCATGCTATCCATGTCACCCACTTAACCCCTTTACTATTCCCATGTCTTACTACATGTCTCAGTTTGGTTAAGTACTTTAATTATGATTCACATGCTACCCATGTTACCTACTTAACCCTTTATCATTCCCATGTTTAGTCACATGTCTTATATTGGTTAAGTGTTCATTAAGTTATTATAGCTGTAATCTTGCAAGACCTCCCACATTAGATTGTCGTTTTGCAGTTGCTAGATATGTCGGGTGGTTCCGGGCAGTCTTATACCGCAATCCAAATCTAACCTTGTGTCTTTGCATTATTACGTATCTAATTTCTGCCTTTGACCTCTCACATTAGATTACCAAATTGTGGTTGCTGGATGTGCCGGGCGGTTTCGAGCAGTCTTATACCGCAATTCGAATCTAACCTCGTGTCTTAGGCGTTCATTATCGCTTTCTTGATTCAAATCCCAATTTTAAATCTTTGATTAAAATATACTCCAATTACCCATAATTTCTGATCTAAATTATGTTTATAATTTTAGTCCAAATTAGGCCTATAATCTTATGTATACATGTTATGCCAAATTACGCCTATAATCTTATGTATACATGTTATGCCAAATTACGCCCAAATTAATTTGTGTTCATTATTATTAACAATTTATGCCAAACCTCATGTATACAAATTATATCCAATTCTGCCCAACCCAACTTATGCCAAATCTCATGTATACAATTTATACACACTTATTCCCAAATTGATTTATGCCAATAATCTCATTTTATTACATATTTCCACAAACTTTTCCCAATCGTTCAAACGTTATTCGTACGCAAATCTCAACGCAATGTGTTAGGCTCGAAGTTAGCCTAATCTCATAAAAAAGGAAAAGAAGAAGAGAAGAGAATCAACATCAAAATTGGCGTAAATATATGAACAACATATGAAACATGAACAGGCATATAACGATAAATTGGATCAGAAAGGCATATGAAATATGAACTGGCATAGAACAATAAAATAGATCCAATAGGCATATGGAATATGAATGGGCATAGAAAAATGAAATAGATCCAATAGGAATATGATAACAGAACTTTGGGTATGAATCTGAAAGATAAGATTCACCAAACATGATATGATTCATCTTACAGGCATGTTCATAAAGTCCAATTCACAAACTTATTACAATTACTTTTAATTAATTATATGTGAAAGTAACTTAGTGTCACAACGACATGATTAAGAAGAGAGAATACATCTGAATCTGATTTCTGAATTTGATTAGCTAAACCGTTGTTGTAGAATTTGATCCTTATCTTCCAATTTGAATACTCTAATTCAGATTTGCTTTGGAGAAGAGAAGAGAGGCTAGTTTCGATTTAGGTTAGGGCAGCATGGAGGCTCCATGGATTAGTGTAATGAAATTAGGGTTAGGTCTAGGTGTGTTTTTATAGGTGTATTAGGTGAATTAGGGCCTTTAGATTAGATTAGAGATCATCAGAACCACATAGCTTAAAAGACACGTCATCCAGGCAATCCCAGCAAGACACATCATCACAGAACTCTCCAGAATTCTGTGCAGATTCAGCCTCGACATGGGCGCACTTCCCAAGTGCGCCAGTGCATTTTTTTTCTGGCGCACTTCACAAGTGCGCCAGTTGTTCTGGCCTGTTTTCAAATTTTTCTGCCCAAATTCTTTCGTCCATAACTTCTTCATACGATATCCGTTTTACGCAAACTCGGACTTTATCTCAAGCAGAATTCCGTGAGAATGCAATGGCATAACCCGTTTCACCTAATTCTTCTTTTAAAAATTAGTTATTCTTTAATTATCTCTTTTGTCATGTTTTAAAATTACGGGGTGTTACAATTCTTATGTGCTTGTGTTCATCAAATTACCCCTTCACCGTCAGCCTATTTCGAAGTTAATTTTATTAGTAATAATCCCTAAAAATAAAAACAACACTATATAAGATGTAGAAGTCAAGACATTAATCCTTCTTCTTCCCACCTATAGAAGCCTCGCCCGACTTGATTGTCAACTTCGCAGGCCTAATTGGTTGAGCAGTGGTCGAAGCTGGACATGCAAGAATCACATGAACTTCCTTGTCATTGGAAGCAAGGGCGGACTTTGATTTCCTTTGTGAACTTCACTTCCTGCTACGCCTGCCATTGGGCTTCGTCCAATGAAACCCAAGTCCACTTAAACTCGAGTTTCTTGCAAAATGCTAAAATCCAAGTCCATTGAAACCCGAGTTGGTTTGTCTAGTACCATGTAGAAAGGCAAAGATAAATTATGTCAGAGCTCACAATAAAGTATCTCATAGCGGAACAAATAAAATATGATAGTAAGTAAATACTTACCATAATTATGGCACTGTCTAACAAGTGTCTCTAAGCTATATAATCTCTTCCACTTGTCTAACATGTGGGTTAGTTATGAGGAGGGGGTCGGAACAAAAGTTCTGGTGAATGGATGAATTTTACTTTCTATAAATAACACTACTTATACCATTCTATCACCGGGCCACTTTTATTAAGTTATTTGTGTTTATTGCACATTACACTTTCAATTTCATGCATAAATCGTATAAATCCACTCCCAAGTAGATTAACCTAATAAATCATATATATATATATGTAGTTATATGCTTCTTATCTTAAGGTACTCCCCGTAGTATCCATCTCGAGTGGTCTTCATCGCCGCACTACGAAAATGTACTAAATTTCCATCGCCACGCTAGGAAAGTATACTAGACCAATGTAAGAAAGAATACTAAGTCTCCATCGCTACGCTATGAAAGCATACTAGGCCATGCTACGAAAGTGTACCGGGTCTACATCACCGCGCTACGTGCACGCCATAATCCCGAGTTCCCTTATGGAACTCAGTCAGAGGATTTCCATATCTGTAAAGGATAACATCACTATGCCTATAATACAAAATCTATTGATTAGTTGGTATTTTTTCTCGGTGGCTATGGCTTCACTAACTAATGAAAGACCATTCAAAGAGCTAAGTGACCGCGCCTCTACCAAATAATCTAAACATCTAATCGGCGTTATCCCTCATCCAATGTCTCGATAGTGAAAGATCATTGGCATATTGGTTTAGCTCCAGTCTTTCCCGTACTTGCTTTGACTAACGATGACATGTATCCAACGACTTACTATCCTTTTTCGGTCCTGACCACTAGGCCTGATCTTGGAGCCAAGGTGGCCGCTGAAATCCTAAAAATCATCCCATTATTCTTCTGGCTACCATTATAAATGCATTCAAGACATACTCTATGGACGGAACCATACATACCTGTCTCTAGGGGTACATCTTCGTTAGGCCTACCCCAGGGAGTCATCTCGGGGTATTCTCACATCTCGTAGAAGTCTCACACTTCCTTCCAGTCCCGTCGAATAATAAATTGGACGTGCACCCACCGTATCTCCGGACACCCATGATGATTTGCCCCGTTGGGCTCATCATCCCGTCAGACTGGACCAAACACATATCTTTATTTCATTAGACCCTATATCTATATTACCATTCTGTGTTTCACTTGCTTTTCTTATTATTGATTTACAATATTCTTTAATCCATTTAATTCGAATATTCATTATTTGTTAATCTATTTTATGAGTTACCATAAAACCATCAAATTGCCTAATCACAAGGCCACCACAGAAAATTTGCTTATTAAGCTTAATTCATAATTCTAAGTTTATTCATAATTAGCTTTCCTTATTTCATTTTAATTTTTAAATTATAACATTTTTGTTATAATCTTACTTTCATGGGTTCCATCGAGTTACGCACCATTGCCATATAAATGCGCTTACTAGACTAAATTTACGATTGGAAGTTTACAAAACGACTTTTTCTTATTTCTTTTCTCTACATAATATCTTTTAGTTATGTTACCCGTTTCCTTTCCGTCTTTGCAATTTATTCTTTAAAAAGTCAAGCCTGTTCCTAATTGATTGGTAACTAAAATCGCACAATAATTTATTTCCATAGTTTAAGGTAGTTGCAGCATTAGAAATCCATAATTGCAAGATATTCTTTTTAATCATTTTTAAGCTATTCAAAAGTGTGCAAAATGGAAAATCCCTATTTCGTACTAATCCATGCCTTTAAACCTTTTATTACTTGCAATTATTTTTTCCATTTTTTTACAATCCAAACTATGGAAATATATTCCCGTTTTTCTAATCAATCAATCTAGGCTATTTTTATGTTCATGATTTAATTGTTACATATAAATTCTTGTTCTCAATTTATCTTTCCAATAATTGATATGAATACGGTAAATTTGTACAAAGTTGGGCTTATACCTTTTTTCTTTTAATTCCAATAATTTCTACGCTCATTCCTTCTAAATCTGAAAGGCAATTTTTAACAAATAAATATGGATGTTCTCGGATTTACCATTCAATTGTAAATTTAATGTAAGTAATATTAATTATGTTATGTCAACTGTGTCATAACTATTTGAAAAGTCTTATCAAGTTTGCCTATTTTCAGCCCAAATTCCCTTTTTATTACAGATTTGGAATCACATGTTCATTTATCTTCAAATTATAAAATCCTCTTTTATTCATAATTCCAACTGAATTATATTTTCCAAACCATACAAACAAAAAGGATTATAATCAGTCGCATAAAATTAGGCACATAATTCAGTCCTATACATATGCTAATATTTCATATTTTGTGTATAACCAAAATTCAACATAAAACTGCAAAATCCAACGCATAAAAAGGGGAAAAGATGAGTGAAAGAATATCTTATTAATTTAACAGGAATCAAACGATGATATATACCGCTATTAAAATGAACAATTTAAAATCCACTCACTTGTAGCGCGTTCTAAGATCTGAATCTAAATTGGATTTAAGCTTGTTATTTTTTTTTCAATTTGAATCTACAAATTTGTTTGGATTGGAAATACGGACATCTAAATCTTGGATCCACTGCTTTTGCCTCTAAATCTTGAATAAAATATCCTAAATCTAGTACATTTTATTTTTGAAGAATTAGAAGGAGAAAAGTAATGGCAGAGCTCCAGCGCCTTCTCAGAACATGAGCTCAAGAGCTTAGGGCCTGTAGGTTTATTTATAGATGTCCAAACAAACCACGTCTGTAAGATTTATATTAATATAAATCCCACCGTTCAAATCAAACCCAATCTAGAAATCACACATATATAAAATGTTCCAGGCTAACATGGGTTGACCCATGCCTATACTTGTGTTCACACATGGGTCGACCCATCCCCTATATGGGTCGACCCATGCGATTTAAGTTAAATCGTTGGGTCCCCGTTTTGTGCATGATTTATTTTTTGCTCGTTTTGTTCCATTGAGTATTTATTTCTGGACTGTTTTTGTTGTTTTCTACATTTTAGTATATTTTTTTCCGTTTTTGACTCGCGATCGAATTTCAAATTCAAACGCATAATTAATATTTGCGTATACTTTGAAATTTATTTATGTATATTTAATCAAGATTTGGAAACATTATTTCTAACGTTATATTTACTTCCTGTTTTACTACCTACGCATTAATTTTCTTCCGTTTTCAACACGCATTTAATTTTAATTTCAAAAGCGTACCATTTCTAGAATTTATATGTGCATACTCGTTTTAAATTAGAATGTTACTTAATGTCATTAAATTCCCCTTTATTACATAATTTAATTTCATTTGTGATGCACGTTTATTTTCAAGTTCAAACGTGGGTAACCTTTGAAATTTATGTATATATATATATGAAATAAATAAACATACATGTGTGTTACATTTTCAAAATTAATTCTCTGCTTTCAAATTTCAACAT
Organism: Allium sativum; assembly: GCA_030737875.1. NCBI lineage: Eukaryota > Viridiplantae > Streptophyta > Magnoliopsida > Asparagales > Amaryllidaceae > Allium > Allium sativum. The sequence goes on from CM060921.1 coordinate 84,474,924, forward strand.
TATTCCTATTTACATTTCTTTTAATGCCATTAATAATGGGCATTGTTAATTAAAGAAACATTAAAATTTAATGTTAATTACTTTCCCTTTCTTGATTTAATTCATTTTATCACACGCGTTTATTTTCGAATTTCAAATGCATATTACACATGTAATTATTTTGAAAATTTTATTACTTAAAATGTTGGGTGTTACACCTTACCTCCTCTAGAGGAAACTACTGGATCACCTAACTCTTGTAGGGCTGTAATCCTTTAAGAGTGTGACCCCGGGTGAGAAGTAGGAGCAGAATCCAAGGAAAGAGCAGTGGAAGCAGCAGTTGTCTTAGGAGCAGATAACCTGTGGAAATAAGTAGCGAGGCAGTGAGAATTGCAATGATCTTCGCAGCGCCAGTGGCCAAAAGGGAAAAATCCGGCAAATCCAGTCCTATATCGAGCAAAAAACGAGCAAGTAAGTCATCAAACTCGGACGGGGAAATTAAGAAATCCTCTAAATCTGAAATAGTGTTGGTGTTATCTATATCAAGAGAACCCCCGGCAGCAATTTCAAACTCCTCTGCACTGTGGTTGTTGCCTTCATCGGTTGACAAAGTCACTTCGATGGTAACATCAGCAGTAGTAGCAGTAGGGGCAATGGAAACCCCAATGGAAGTAGTAATGATAACCATGGTATCAAGGGTGGCTTCGGGAGAAGTTTTGGAAACCATGATGGTGGTAGGGTCAGCCTCAGTAGAATTGGGTTGGGCGGTTGATGGATCCACGGAAGGAGTAATAGGGTCTAAAGCGACTTGGTCATTATGGGTTTTACCCGATGTTCCAGCTCCACCTGCAATGCTATGTTCTTGTTCAAGCAAAAGTTCTTATCCAGAGCAAGAGCAGCCCGAGAAGCATCATCCTAATAATAAGCCTTGAGCTCTTCCTCGGAGTATTGGCCATCATCCACTACCCATCTAAGAATCTCTTTCTACACTTGGGACCGAGTTCAAGGGTATCTCTCATCCAAGAACTCCAAGTCTCCCTTTCCCATAACATAGAAAACGTAAATTTAAACATTGTTGCATCCAGACCACTCTTAGTCTTATTGTGTGTCTGCTCGACAATAGTTTTCTTAAAGATAACCTTATCGCGTTCTCGTTGCATCTTCTCCTTTTCTAGCTTCGCTTGGGCAAAAATGACTTCTAGGGACTAATTATCAATTCTTTGGTAAAGTACTATGGCATTTTGTCATCCTCTATAATTCTCTTCTCTATGTCTAGCCGATCCACAGCTAATTTTTGAGTAGCGTGAGCACCCCGAAGCTCAGGACACATTAAGGCCTCCTTTTGCTAGTGGGTTTTAACCATCTCTACCAGTTCATCCTTTGCTTTCTTTTTGGTAGACTCAACCTCTGCATAGGCCTGAATAAGTTGCTCGATCTCTAAGTTGCACTCATTGAGTGTCTGCTCCTGTTCTGTCCGGTCATTTTCCATGGTCATCTACCCTTCATAGTTGAGTTTGTTCACTCTCTAAAGCTTAGAGGCTAGCTTATGACAATTGGATAATTCCTCTACATCATTATTGAAGACCTCTATGTTTTTAAACAATCCATCCTTGATTTCAAAGAAATATCGAAATTAAAGTGTACTCTGTGCAGAAACCATCCCGAAAATTTAACGGAAAATTCAGCTGGTTCAGTGGAAGCGTATAAGGAGCCCTCTTGACAATCTGATAAATATTAGGAGACGGCGAAGTAGTTGCAGGTAGGATGGGGGAAGAGGGGTCTATAGTGGTATAGCCACCAGATGATTCGATAGATAGGTTTGAGTCTTGACCTTTCTTGGCCCGCTTTGAGGACTCTTCCTCGTGAGTTACTTTCTTCTTCTCATCCCGCTCCCTCTTCCTACATTTTTCCTCATCTTGTATATGCTCTCGATCGTGTCGAGCGTGATCTTCTTGGTCTCGCCTTCTCGATCCTCCCACTCTCTCCTCTTCCAGTCTTCTGGCTCCCTCCGATTGCGATCCTCACAAGCTTTCCTCTCCCTTCTCTCTTCTTCGGTCTCAGAGTAATCGCGATGGAACTGATTTGTGCTGTGGTGAGCCCGGTATGCTTGACGATGGAAGTAGTCGTAATACTGACGATCCATTATAAGATTTGAAACAAAAGACAAGTTGAGATTGAATATGAACTGAATATAAACTTTAGCAAGTGAGGAAAGTGCACGTGATGGATGTCGGTTATTCAAAGTGTGTGTTATGTGCAATCTAAGACTCAATTTTCGATGAACCACTCGTCATCAAAAGGATCGTCGAAGTTGTAATGTACTTAGAAGTAACGTGCGGCGCATGGAAAGAGAAAGATGGGGTGGTAGGTGTTCCTAAACTAGATGTCGTAGGAGTGATAGGCATGACATAATCTTTAAATAGCTCATCGGAAGTCATATACAAATCACTTAAGTCACAAAAAACCTCATGGTCATCATCACCTGGTGGTGTTAAGGGTAGGGGTTGAATTGAAGTAACTAGAAATTGTCAACTCTAGCATCAATAGGGCTAGCACTTGAAGCCCCGCCACACAATCCCCCATCAGAAGACTCCATGAGGGTATAATTGTGATTACTCTCTCCAATGCTGGAATTGTCACTTCCTAAAAACTCTCCTTCCTCCATCTCTGCCTCTGGATCCATAGGAGTCTTCCCTTTACGTTGAACATAGTCTCCTTCATCGCCTTCATGGATAGGAGACATCCTAAATTCAATACAGAATTCCGCTCCAGTAGGCTGATTCAAACCCCTGACTATAGGAGCTTCTCTAGAGGAAGCCTCAATCGGAATATCCTTTCAACGGTTTAAGCAGAATGAATCTTAGCCCAAGGATGAGAAGAAGTCGGGACCTCCCGAGGGATTACATATCGGGTAGCCACGAGAAGTCCAAATTGATGCAAGAACTTGTCTTGATGCAAAAATTCCTTTTCCCTCTCTTTAGCCTCGATAGCCTTCAAAGTTTCGAACGTCGCTAGATGTTTTCGATCTTTAACTGGAACATGAAAAGTTGGGAAAGCAAGAAAGAAATGATTCTAAAACTGCAAGGTCTTGAGGGTGAAAGAGGAGATAACTCAACTTCGAATACTCACCTCCGCGTTTCCAATATCTATTTAATCATTCCGGGCATTGGACATAGAAAAAAAATTCATTAATGAAGGGATCTTGTCTTGGAGACCAGTGATGAGCTTTCAATTTCGAGCTGCTTCGACGAAGATAAGAGATGGATGGTATTTTCTCGTTTTGAAAACACAAAGGTAGCAAATCTCATCAAATGTAGGAATGTGTCGTATTGTTCACATAAAGAGCACATATAAACCAGTCAAAACGGCGTAACTGTTCGGATATAACTTATAAGGCATAGCTCCTAATGCTTGAAGGGTTGTTTGTAGAAAGGGATGGAAAGATGGAACAATGCCATTCAAGCACATGTAGAAATGGCAAGCTGTAGATTCGAAAGGACGTCGATCAACCACCCCATCCATCCCAGGCAACTGAACGTCATCCTTCGGAATGCCAAACTGAATACAAGCATGCTGCAGCATCTGATGGGTCACTACCGATGGACATCTTACTGGTGGATTCAGGATAACCCTAAGCGCTGGGAATGGTAAATCAATTAGAGGACCAGTCGCAATGATAGCTCTTTCAATCAAAATATGTGCAGACGCCCACGTATGGACTTTCAATGAATGAATACCCGACGTTGATTCAACCGGAACCGGAGAAGAATCACCCCCACCAGAATGTAAGTGCTCAGAATGTCACGAAGTCATTCTACATAAGGAATTTAATGTTCAAAAAAACCAGGTATACACATAGTGTTAAGTCTTGTGCGATGGAAATTTGAGAGGGCAATGTTTGGAATTTGAGGTCGGCATGTGTCAGTCAGCAAATCCGAAATGTCGCCCAAGTGCAAGTGCAGTGGCATATCTATGTAAATTATGTCCAACGGACTCGAGCTCTCAAATGGAACAACTTCGTAGAGATAGCCCACTTAAGCTAGTAAAAACTCTTCATGTAACAACCCGGAAAATCAGAACCAATTTAAAAAATTTAATTTGGCTATTTTAGTGGATTTTGAATATTTAAAATAAATTATTTTAAATAATAACGACCAAAAGTCTATTTGAATAGAGTTGGAAAATAAATATATTTATTTTAATTATAAACAAGGCCTGAAATGGCGCGGCAGTTTGAAAATTTGAATTCAAACTTTGACCGACTGTACCGGGTGCAAAATAAAACGGATTTTAGTGAAACCAAAAATATTTAAATCTGTTTATGAATATCTTTCTAAAGAATATGAAAAATCGAAATTTCATAGCGGGAATCAAAAGTTATGGCCAAATGAATTTTCAGAAAGGTCGCTATGGAGTTTATATAGTCCTTGAAAATAGCCATTTTGCAAACGACCTCCGTTTTTGACGAAACCACTTTTGTTGGATCCGAGATGTCAAATTATTGCTAGGTTTCAAATTCCAAAATTTTTGGAGTTAATATGTGAGCGTGGCAAAGGAAAATGTGTTTGGTTGATTTCAGTCATATTGGATCGACCAGAAAATGGCCATTTTTCAAACGGTCTCCAAATTCGATGAAACTAGTTTTGTTGGGACCGTATCGTCAAAACATAGCTAGATTTATTTTTTTGCAATTTTTGGGATCAGTATGTAGCCCCGGCTGATTGAAATGTACGTTCAAATCAAATATTGAATGTTTTATATTTTAATGTGAAGAAAAACTGACTGAAACAGTCGAAGGGGCTTACAAAACATATCCCATTGTGTTTGGAATGGGGGTATTTAGCTAGGGACGACAGTCGTTGGGTTTGGATTGGAGTTCGTATGTGATAGGGGGTATTTTCGGATTTAAATAAATTAAAAATTAAATTATAGAACCCTCGGCCAATCATAAAGCGCCATCTCCACTCTCTCTCTCTGATCCTCTGAATCGCGCACGACGGAAGTAGTTCAGAGCTTCCCGACTTGATTTCTCCTTCCACACACAAAATCAGACCTCCCTCCAGTTGAGAATTTTGTAGAGGACATCCCCAGCTTCAAATCCATATAAAGATTGGATTTTTTTCATTGCGTATTGAGGCCGGATCGACCTCCTGAAGTCAAGGGCTTCAAGCCGCCGCCGGGGAGCCTGCTGCCGTCGAGTTCAGCATGGGGACTACCGCCGCCTGCGCCTCTCCTCCCTCTTCCGCGTGGTGAAGTCCGATCGACGCGACGATACACGGATTGGCCGATAAATTGAAACCTAGTTTTGAACAGGTTTGAAAAATATACAGCTTTATTTATTTTAACTGATTTCGACAAATAAAAGCGTTGCAAACTTATAAAAATCATATCTTTTTTGCTTTGTTGTCGAAATCCAGTGAAACAAGAGACATTGGACTCGTGTGGATGTCTTCTACATTCTAGAAGAGACCGGATATTTTTCTGAGCCTTCTATAATTTTTGGAGGAGTGGAACCCAATGTGAGATTTCTGAATTATAAACGATATGGAATAACGATGTATAAATTATACGGTCGATGTATGAGTTATATAAGCGTATTACACCTCATGTATAAGCGTTGTATAAGTTGTATGTGCGATGTATAAGTTATATATGTGTTGTAAAAATTATATATGCGTTGAATGGAATTGAAATGAAATCGAAATATATTTATATATATATATACACATACTCCCCTCGTCTGCAGACCATGGATGATATATATTGGTTGTGATTGTTTGGATTTGGTTGATGTGAAATTTGGTGAATACTACGAATGGTTGATTTGATATGATTGATTGTGGTTGAAATCCCAATAGGATTAGTATATGGGAAAATTTTCCTGTGTACGAACTAGATATTGAAACCCCCATTGTCAAAATCTGCGAGGCTTTAAGGTAGAGCGAGGAGCCGTACTAGGGACGGTGCTGATTTTAACTACCCTGCCGTTATGCTGCCGAAATTTTCTGAAATATTCCCGGGTTTGATTTATATTCATGTATTGAAATATATTCATGTATGGGAAAAATATTTATTTTTGAAATAAACTAGTTTGAACGATAAAAATAACATTTTTATCGAATGTATGGAATAAAATGGTTTGAGCGATAAAAATGACATTTTTATCGAATGTTTGAAATAAATTGTTTTAACAATAAAAATCACATTTTTATAATATATATAAATCATTAAAAATCTTCATTTTTGAAGTAAATTGTTTTCACAATAAAAATCACATTTTTATCATCTATATGAAGTATATGAAATAATCGTGTTTGAAATAAAGTGTTTTGACAATAAAAATCACATTTTTACTATACATAAGAATTGTTAAAAATAGTCATGTGTTGAAATAAATATCAGTTGGATAAAAATATCATTTTTATCACATATATGAAATGAAATGGTTTTGAAATCGGAGAACGGATTATATATATATATAATTAAAATAAATCGAATAACGAAGCTGCAGTTCGTATTTTGAAACTGTGATTTCAAACGATTATTGCGGGAGATCCGACCATCGGATTTTCCCGAAACCGAAACCGTTGGGTTCGTTTTGGAAATATCTTTCCAACGACACCAACTTTTCAAAGATCCAACAGTTAGATTGTCTGGAATGTTTAATTCAAAGCTGAATGAAAACAACGCCAGAATGGATTATATATATATATATATATAAATATAATTAAATTAAATCGAATAACGACGCTGCAGTTCGTATTTTGAAATCATAATTTTAGACGATTGTACCGGGAGATCCGACCATCGGATTCTCCCAAAACTAGAACCGTTGGATTCGTTTTGAAAAGATCTTTCCAATGATATAAAATTTATAAAGATCCAACGGTTGGATTTTCAGATATATGTAAATCAAATCTGAAGGAAAACAGCGCCACGGCCGCGTTATGGCCTGAAGCGTCATTTATATAAATTGGCCATGTTTAAATAAATAAAAATGAATTTACCTGGTTTATTAGACATTTGATGGTTGAATGTGTTCGACATGAAAATTACATTAATGAACTAAACTATTGATGTCAAATAAATTAACCAGGAGATGAATTGATTTGAAATTCTAAATATATGTGAATTGTTTGAAAAGGCCGAGTTAATTCTCATTTCAAATAATTGATCGATGTTTGGAAGTAGAAGATATGAAGACGGTGCAAGACCGATGATCTTCACATCGAATGGATGGCTACTGACGCCTTTGATGGGAGTTGCTGCCCTAAAGGGGTTACAGTGGTGGTCGTCCGGACGTACTTGTTGATCGTTCGGATGTGCGAGGGCCTCTCTCCTGTATTGGACATACGGGAGAGGAATAAGGTGCCTTCGGTTTCGTTCAGACCCAGAACGGACTTGTAAATGGATGTGTGTCTGATGTTGTAAACTGACGACGTGGAATGCAGAGATGCTGTGATCAGAGCTTTTGTTGAAAAGCAGAGCTTTGTGGTTGATGATCAAAGCAGGGCTTTAAATAGCTATCTTTGCGTTTAGCGTTGATTCGCAAGTCTCACACCCCGGTATAGACCAGAAACGGGAGAGGACTTCAGGGAGGACCTGCGTTTCTATCTAGCTAGGAGTGGTGTCAGTGTTTTACACGCCCTGACATTTTACTTATGTGGATGATGGATAGCGAGGCGCCTCAGTTATATTGGTCGCTACTGGGCGGATGGTTTGGTCGGTATATGACTAGTTTACACCCCATAGGGTGGGGAAACGCAGTGTTCAGGAATTTTAATCCACTCCATGTGGACCGGCCCTGACGAGCCAAGGGTCGATGCGCTCTGACCCTAAAGCTCGGGCTAGACAGTCTCGAAGCGGTAAGAACGATCCCTTGCCTTGGTTCATGATGGAAATCCAATTTCCAAATACGACATCGTGCGGTTTTGATTGTATACCTATATATGGCGACATGATATATGGTACCCATGCCGTCTATGATTGATACTTATGATTGAAACTGTTTTTGAAACATATAAACACTAGTAATAATATCAAATGCTTTTGTTTTATTCGTACCAAGCATATTTTGGCCACTATAAGGTAAAACTCTATCCTCCGGTTTGCGTTGCATTGTGTGATGGGAACTGAGTCGTATAATTGCTTAATTTTTATAAAAATCATTGTGATGTTTAAATGATTTACTTGTTTTAAAGCAATGGCAATCCAATGGAGTAAACCCGTTCCGTGTTAGCGGCATGGTCCTGAGATTGGCCTTATTATTAAAATAAGTTAAGTAAATTTCACATACCAGTCCCATGACTGACTCGTAGTTTGTTTCACTTGCAAACTCGGGTGCCCTTATTTCTACACGGGCAACCTTGTATTCAAGTTTTAGCAGGCTCTTTCTAGATAGCTATGGAGCTGAAGATGGATTCTATCATTTATCTCTTTTTATGTTGTTCAGCTCCTGTTGTACATATTATGTTTTGATTCCGCTGTAGACATTTTATGTAAAGCTGAACTGTATTTTGTACTAAGTATGATCCTGTATACTGTGTAACTCCGATGATTATTATTTCCAGTATATTTTGTTGTACATTATCTGGTGTATTTATATATTTCTGTTCTGCTGCTATCTGTTTATGTGTTATATTCCAAAGATTACTCTTGCCACCGTGGAACGGGGGTTTGGGGTCGTCACAACAATCTCCCCCACTTAAAATCTTTTCGTCCCCGAAAAGGAACGAAGCTGAAAGTTGTCTAATTAACCAACTCAACTTTCATTCTGGCTTTCATTCTTCAACTTTTCAGTTTCTAAGAATTTTCCAATTCTTCAAAAATTTGTCTAACACCCAAAATTTTTGAAAAATTTCGCCATAACTTCCTTTGTACGGGGAGGGGTTTGGAAATTTATTGGGCCGTATTAGGTACCCAATAAATCCTAATAAGCATACACACATTTATAGTGGTATATTCCGATGTCCACAGGGGAGTGTGTATAGTTTATAACTCCAGAGAATAAATTCTCGTCACCCTATAAATGATTTTTGTGCCTTAATGACCAGAGAGACGTGTTTATTGTCATCTCCAGACCCGTGTGGATTTTTTTTATTAATCTTCCAATTAACCATTACATTTTATATAGTTCATATCAGTCATCAGTCCAACCTGTAATATATAGTCATCGCCATACAAGCCTCTCGCTCGTATGGTAAGTCTTCAACCTTGTCGCACAAGCTCCAAATGCTTATATGGTATATGATGAAGTATGCTATCTTCAAGAAGTGTGCCATGTAGTGTAGTTCAAAATTAATTTTTACTATCCTATGGTGACATTTATTATTACACACAGAACAACCATCACTCCGCATCCAATGGTATTCACAGGAGTTGATATAATAATAAAATTGCGCATCCAACTCATTAAGGTTTACCTATTTGTCGGGCACGCAAATAAATTCTTTACTCAACAGCAAATCCATTTACATGTTCAAACATATATAATGTACATGCTTATATTTCTATCTATTTTCCAATTAGTTCAGTACTTGATTTAATTGCATAAATTTAACTTCATTCTCTTATTGATTAAATTAATTATCATTCCAATAATTTGATTAATCAAATTCTCAATCACACAACACCAACAACAATAAATTTATTGATTAACTTTTCAAAAATATACAAATTAATTCATATACTCTTTTAAAATCATTCAGACTATATGATTAAAAATTTTACATCCTCGAAAAGGAAACAACAGCAAAATAGAGAACAAAACGGAATTGCAAAATATGGTAAATGTACCTTGCACCAGAGTTAATCAGAGATATCCACCCTGCAATTGGGATAGGCCTTCTTAATGCTCTCCTCAATTTCCTAAGTACAATCTCGCGTATCTCCACTCCATTGCACTTTGACTAAGTGAACTTTCTTATTTCTTAGCTCTTTTGTTTCTTTGCCAATAATCTTTATCGGCTCTCTCCTCACAACTAATTCTGGAGTAATTTCCAAATCTTGTTGCGCTGCTTCTTCCACGACCAAGTCTGGATCATGCACATACCTTCGAAGTTGAGATATGTGAAACACATCATGTACTCCAGGCAACCAATCAGGCAATCGAACTCTATAAGCGAGAGTTCTTATCCGTTCAATCACAGGAAATGGACCAATAAATCTGAGCGCCAACTTCCCTGTTTTACCAAATCGGACTACTCCTCTCATTGGAGATACCCTCAAATATACATAGTCGCCAACAATGAATGATAAATCTCTTCTCTTATCTGCATAGCTCTTCCGTCGGCTTTGAGCTGCTAGTAATCGTTTCTTAACGAAATCGACTTTGTCTGCAGTTTTGCGAATCATATCTGGTCCCAATACAAGTCTATTACCGGGTTCTACCCAACAAGCGGGGGATCGGCACGGTCTACCATACAATGCTTCGAATGATGACATTGTCAGGCTCGCTTGGTAGCTGTTGTTTTATGAGAACTCAGCTAAATGCAAGTGGTCTTCCCATGATCCGCCAAAATCAATAACACAAGCCCGCAATAAATCTTCAAGAATACGATTCACCCTCTCAGTCTGACCATCTGTTTGAGGATGATAAGCGGTGCTCAAGTTCAGTTTCGTTCCCATTTCTTCTTGGAATGCTTCCCAAAATTTACTAGCAAAAATCGGGTCACGATCACTAACAATACTCATGGGAACACCATGAAGTTTAACAATCTCTTTGAAATAAATCTGCGCCAGACTCTGAGCGGTTTTGTTTGATCTGACATGTATGAATTGGGCGGTCTTCGTGAAACGATCTACGATCACCCAAATATTGTCATTCCCTTTCCTGGTTCTGGGCAAACCATCTATGAAATCCATAGAAATCTGTTCCCACTTCCTACCCGGAATTTCCAACGGTTGCAACAATCCGGCGAGTTTCTGTTGATCTCTTTTGACTTCTTGACAAGTAGTACACCGGCTAACATATAAGGAGATGTCTCGTTTCATAGATCTCCACCAGAAAGTGTGTTTGATATCATTATACATTTTTCTCACTCCTGGATGGATACTAAGTTTGTCTTCATGACATTCATCCAATACTTCTCTCCGGAGTTCAGGAATGTTTGGAACACTAATCCGACCCTTTAACCTCAGAATCCCATCGTTATCAATCTGAAAACTCGAGGGTTCGCCTTTCTGAATTCTCTCTCTGATCTTCTGAATGAAGTGATCATCCTTTTGAAGAGCAGATATGTTATTAATCAATGAAGGCATGATGATAAGACTGCGATGATTACATTCTTTCTGCTGAGCGCATCAGCCACAACATTGGCTTTCCTCGGAGTATATAAAATATCAAGATCATATGCCGCGAGAAATTCTAACCAACGCTGTTGCCTCATGTTCAGATCTTTCTGGGTGAATAAATACTTCAATGATTGATGAACAGTATATAGTTCGAACTTCTCACCCAATAGATAATGCCTCCAGATTTTCATAGCAAACACGATGGCTAACAATTCAAGATCGTGAGTTGCATAATTCTTCTCATGTGGATTCAACTGACGGCTAGCATAAGCGAATACTTGGGCTCTTTACATTAACAGTGCACCAAGTCCTTCTTTAGAAGCATCTGCCCAGACTTTCAATTCCTGATTGCCATCAATAATGGTTAACACTGGAGTAGTTGTCAACCTCAACTTCAGCTTTTGGAAAGCTGCCTCACATTCAGGAGTCCAATTGAACCTCGAATGTTTCTTAGTAAGCTTTGTTAAGGAACTAGATATCTTCGAAAAATTCTTAACGAACTTCCGATAATAACTAGCCAATCCGAGAAAACTTCGGACTTATGTGGGAGTAGTCGGCTGTTTCGAATTCTGAATAGCAGTGATTTTACTAGGATCCACAGAAATTCCTTCCTTTGACACGACGTGACCAAGGAACTTGACTTCTTCTTGCCAGAATATACATTTGGAAATTTTAGCTTTTAAAACATTCTTTCTCATAATTTCTAACACTTGTTCTAAATGTTTTTCATGCTCGCTTTCTGACATAGAGAAGATTAAAATATCATCAATGAAAACCAGAACAAATTTATTCAATACTTCTCTAAATACCCGGTTCATAAGATCGACAAAATAGGCTGGAGCATTACATAAGCCGAATGACATTACTAACCACTCGTAGAATAAATCGGGACCTCTGAATGCTGTCAAAGGAACACACTCTTTGGTAATACGAAGCTGATGGAAACCTGTAGCTAGGTCCATTCGTGAAAATACTTGTGCGCCATTCAAACGATCCTACAAATCATCAATCCGCGGCAATGGATATTTATTCTTTAATGTCTGTTTATTCAAGTCACGATATTTATTCCATACAAGCTGTCGAGTTTGATTATCCAACTCTTCTTTCTCCTTCAAGGTCATTCTTCGAATAGCGTGAACTACTAGCCTTGCATTCGAGATTAAAGAGATTTTGAAATCAATTTCCCTACGCGGAGGTAAGCTAACAACTTCTTCGAACACATCTGCATAGTTCTTCACGACATGGATATTTTCAATGTCGACCGGAATATTCTACGTAACGACATGAACAGGTTCTAATTGAGCAGGAGAAACATCAAGAGCTGACCAAAAGTCTTTTCTATCTGAATTCGAACCTTCGCAAGGAATAGTTATATACTCCCCGAACTTTGTTTTTGCCTTAACAACTCTCTCGGCGTATTTAACCTCTGCTTCATATTTCGTTAACCAATCCAATCCTAAAATAAGATCGAATTCGGTAAAACTCATAACGACCGCGATGGTAGGGACTCGATAACGGGAAAAAGAGATAGGCACCCCATAGATCCAACTAAGATCGAGGGAACCCCCAACCGGATTATGGACAGTCATGGGTGCTTTGAGCTTTTTCAAATTCAAATCTAGTTTCTTAACTGCATTCTTTGCAATAAAGCTTCGTGACGCGCCTGTATCAAACAGTACTTTAACTGGAATATCTTTACAGTAAGCATGCCTTCTAAACATCTGGTCTTGCTTGACTAGCTGAGGATGCAGGAACCTCTGCTACTTCATTCACTTGTGCCACTTTGGTCGCTTTCAACCACCGGCAATCATTTTCAAGATGACCAGTCTGATGGCATTGGCTGCATTTTCTATTCTCATGAAACTTGTTATCGGGTTTAAACCCCATCTTCTTCTGCTTCCGATTGGATTTTGATCCGTCCTTTCTTTATTTCTTTAAAGATTTACATTTTATGGACAAATGGCCATTCTGATTGCAGTTAAGGCATATGGCAGTCATTACTGGTTCTTTTTCAGACTTAACCTTTGTCAGATCAAATAGAACCGCTAAGAGTCTAGCGTAGATTTATTTCAAAGATATTGTTAAACTTCATGGTGTTCCCATGAGTATTGTTAGTGATCGTGACCCGATTTTTGCTAGTAAATTCTGGGAAGCATTCCAAGCAGAAATGGGAACGAAACTGAACTTGAGCACCGCTTATCATCCTCAAATAGATAGTCAGACTGAGAGGGTGAATCGTATTCTTGAAGATTTATTGCGGGCTTGTGTTATTGATTTTGGCGGATCATGGGAAGACCACTTGCATTTGGCTGAGTTCTCATACAACAACAGCTACCAAGAGAGCCTGACAATGTCACCATTCGAAGCATTGTATGGTAGACCGTGCCGATCCCCCGCTTATTGGGCAGAACCTGGTAATAGACTTGTGTAGGGACTAGATATGATTCGCGAAGCTGCGAACAAAGTCGATTTCATTAAGAAACGATTACTAGCGGCTCAAAGCCGACAGAAGAGCTATGTAGATAAGAGAAGAAGAGATTTATCATTCGCTGTTGGCGACTATGTATATTTGAGGGTATCTCCAATGAGAGGAGTAATCCGATTTGGTAAAACAGGGAAGTTGGCGCCCAGATTTATTGGTCCATTTCCTATGATTGAACGGATAGGAACTCTCGCTTATAGAGTTCGATTGCCTGATTGGTTGCCTGGAGTACATGATGTGTTTAACGTATCTCAACTTCGAAGGCATGTGCATGATCTAGACTTGGTCGTGGAAGAAGCAGCGCAACAAGATTTGGAAATTACTCCAGAATTAGATGTGAGGAGAGAGCCGATAAAGATTATTGCCAAAGAAACAAAAGAGCTGAGAAATAAGAAAGTTCACTTATTCAAAGTACAATGGAGTGGAGATCCGCGAGACTGTACTTGGGAAACTGAGGAGAGCATTAAGAAGGCCTATCCCAATTGCAGGGTGGATATCTCTGATTAACTCTGGTGCAAGGTACATTTACCATATTTTGCAATTCTGTTTTGTTCTCTATTTTGATGTTGTTTCCTTTTCAAGGATGTAAATTTTTTAATCATATAGTCTGAATGATTTTAATAGAGTATATGAATTAATTAGTATATTTTTGAAAAGTTAATCAATAAATTTATTGCTGTTGGTGTTGTGTGATTGAGAATTTGATTAATCAAATTATTGGAATGATAGTTAATTTAATCAATAAGAGAATGAAGTTAAATTTATGCAATTAAATCAAGTATTGAACTGATTGGAAAATAGATAGAAATATATGCATGTACATTATATATGTTTGAACAGGTAAATGGATTAGTTGTTAAGTAAAGAATTTATTTGCGTGCCCGACAAATAGGTAAACCTCAATGAGTTGGATGCGCAATTTTATAATTATATCAACTCCTGTGAATGCCATTGGATGCGGTGTGCTGGTTGTTCTGTGTGTAATAATAAATGTCGCCATAGGATAGTAACAATTAATTTTGAACTACACTACATGGCATACTTCTTGAAGATAGCATACTTCATTATATACCACATAAGCATTTGGAGCTTGTGTGACGAGGTTGAAGACTTACCATACGAGCGAGAGGCTTGTATGGAGATGACTATATATTACAGGTTGGACTGATGACTGATATGAACTATATAAAATGTAACGGTAAATTGCCAGATTAATAAAAACCCCAAACGGGTCTGGAGATGACAATAAACACGTCTCTTTGGTCATTAAGGCACAAAAACCATTTATAGGGTGACGAGAATTTATTCTCTGGAGTTATAATCTATACACACTCCCCTGTGGACACCGAAATATACCACTATAAATATGTGTATTGATCGTCGCTAATCTATGAATCAGAAAAGCGCGACATTTAAATTAAATTCTGCAAGCATACAGGTGTGTAGCATACAGGTCGAACACAGGGAGGTGAATTAAATCAAATTATTTATCTAATCTCTTGGGCGAGTTAGACAAAACTGGAGGTTGATTTTGCAAAACAAAATAAAAAGTGAAACTACAATTGAAAGATGCAATTAAATTTACTGCAGATTCGAATCTAATCGGATCTGTGATAAATTCAATGATTAAAGATAAAATAGAACAATGGAAATAAAATTGCAGAACAGAATTAAACGAACAGAAAATAACAATTAGGATTGCCGCTGAATCTAATCAAACGGTCAATCACTAATGAAAAGAAATGCAAAATACAAATAGTGTTATACCGAATCTAATCGTGTAGACAACACTAATTGCTAAGAAATAGAAAAATTGCATAAAATAAAAAGAAAAATGAGTTTTATTAATGAAGAAGAGAATATAATGAGATATATGATAGGATGGTGGCTACAATGCCATTACAAGGGTATATATAGGGTAGATAGCCAAACCCTAACCCTAACCCTAATGATAACTGGGCCTGGTCATTACATCACTAATTAGTTTACAATGAGAAACATAAATGGGCCTTAGATAAATAAAGCAAATTTGGGCCTTTTCTCTTTTCCTCTTGTTTCCTTGACACTTCTTCATTGATTTGTGATGTGCAAAGTCTTTTTTATCAATCCTTTTCTTGTCCAACAGCAACTAGATGTGAGATCTTCATCTACAATTCTTCGAAATGTAAATATATATCAATTTCATCTCTATTTCTCTACTTTTCTAGTTGCATGCGGGCTGGGTTGGAATATCTGTAAAAGTAGCAAACAATACCCAAGTAATATTTATTTATATACAAAAGATAAGATATTAGAGCATAAAATAAACACATTTCTATGTCAATCAAATACCCCCACACTTATCTTTTACTCGTCCTCGAGTAAAACAAGAAATGAAAAAACTAGATAGGTCACACTTTCGTAGGAAACACGATTGCATTGAGCGTATGCAACAAGCCATTAAACCTCTAGGTGTCCCTAGTAGGACGAGTGGTGTCTCGTGAGGGTTTTCAGCGGATACTACCCACAAAATCCAAATGCAGTATGCTATGATTCTAATGAAACTACATGAATGCAATGGACATATGCAAAAAATAAAAACGGAAAATGACAACACGACTTATTTCAGGGAAGTGGTACAACAAATTAAGTTAACAATTTCTAGTCAGTTGATTGTACTTTAAATACCTCAACTTGTCACAAATTTTCAATATAAATCAAGTTTTCAAATGTTAAATTCCAGTTTGGCCAGTTAGTTCGGTCGATAACATAGTGCAGCCATGAAATAAATTCTTAGTTTGCTTGGCACAGTTTGCAAAGTGGTATTCTAATTTTCTCATGTATGGCTAGTCAAATCAATAAGGTCAAGAAGTGTTTGGGTATCATCGCTTATTCTTTATTCTATAAAATTTTAAGATTTATGATTAAGTACATACACCTAACTAAAAAGACCAAGGTTTACCACCCATGCACTGCCTCGCGGACTAACGGAGAGTAGGTAAAGAGCTTGGCGGATTGTGCAGGCCGACTTTGACTTTGTCAACAACGTGTCGGTAATCCTTAGGTGTCCAATCTCATAAAATGAGACCAAGATATTCCAACTTTGACTTTGTCAACAACGTGTCGGATAGAGCTTGGCGGGTTTGCACACCAACGCTCGATATACAAGCAATGTTGGATACCCTTGGATTACTATTATTTTTATTGAAAATATAAGCACAACTTAGTTTTAAAGATTTGAAAAGCCAATATAAGTATTTTAAGTCCTCCACTTGTTTAAACAATGTCTACAATATAGAATAGATTTCATGGCCATCACCTAAGAATCTCGCTTTGTACCGGTTACACTATTATCCCTCAAAATTAAACTTTTCATTATATTTCTTATTCGATCTAAGTTGAGAGAAAAAAATACTATCAACTGGCTAAAAATTGTAAACTTATTTTGTTGTATTAATTGAAAATGAGTCATGTTTGAAAAAAAAATTGGCATGTTAGTACAGTCTAAAATGCATGATGGTCCTATTTAAATGATGAAAATGAAAAGAAAGAAAAATAAAAACGAAAATGAGTGAAATGCAGACTCCCCCCCCCCCACACTAGAACTAAACAGTGTCCACACTGTAAACACGTTTCCTAAATGTGAAAGATAGAACCCAAAGATGGATTAAATGTAAAATGATTTGTAAAACGAAATGCAATTTAACTATATGTAAGAAAGGATCATATGTACAATGATAAATGTGTTTGCGATGCATGCGATGCAAAGAGTGCCACCAACTTTTTCCCCCACACTTGGTTCTTGTCCTATGAGTCCCATTCCTACTGTGTCTAGACATGTTTTTTAACAAGCAAGAGTTTTTGAAAACCATCTCATCTTTGTACCTCGATTTGTAGTCCAGGAGATAAATATCTAGAGTCGTCCTAACCTGAAGTTTTTCAACCAAGCCAGCATTCCAAAAGTAATTCATGTATTCAACAAATTTGTCAGTGTAATTTTTCAAAAACTTGTGATTGTATATAAATTCAGTGAAAGTTGAAATCTGAGTATTGTTCAAGAGTATGTGATCATTAACTGACAACGTATTTTCGACACTGACAATTTCAAGCTTGTTTGAAATTTCCTCAAAGTTAAAATTTCGAACTCGTGACGTGAATCCACTTCTTCCTCGTTTGGCAATTCATCCTCGTACAATCCAAGAAATTCCTGCTCATTAAAATCCTTTTCCACATTTGAATTGAAAAATTCAACATTTTCATTCTGTTCAATTTCAAAGATTTCAAGTTTCTCACAGCCCAAAAGAGGAAGATCAAAATCTAAGCTTAAATCTTTTTTCTGAAAAGAGTTGAAGTCCAAATCGTTTGTTGAATTTTGAAAAACTTCATCAAGCTGATTATTCTCAATTTTCAGAGTCGTTATTTGAAAATTTTCAATGTCAGTAAGAGTTGGATTATTTTCTGATTCATCGCTTATTTGAATTTGATTTTGTTGTTCTTGTTGCTCTTTCAAAGATGTCAATAAACAAAGAAGTTCATCGGCCTTTTTATTTAGCCTTTCTTCCCTCTCTCTAAGAATGTTAAGACGATCGTTGATTTGAGAGCTCTCGTTTTGGATTTCTTGATTTTCAAAATTATAATCCACATCAATTTCACAATCAATATTATTTCCAATGTGGTAGTTGTTTGAATTTTCAGAAAACTGACAATGATATTGGAAATCATTTTGATCATAGAAATTTTGTTCATAACCAAAACTGTTAAAATTTGAGAGAGAATTGCAATTTTGGTTATTTTCAAGATGTTGATATGGGCTATAATTTTGAAAATTTTGGTTTTCAACCCCATAATGATGTGGATCAAAGCCATATTGAGATTCGAAGTTATTTTCATGTGGATGTGGCCCATAATCGAAATAATTGAAATTTGAATTGAAATCACCATTTCAATTATAATCATGGTTTTGAAAATGTTGGTCATTTTTAAAATATTGAAAATTGTTGACATTGGCTTCACCAAATTTTGGAAAATCTTGCTTCATGAGTTGTATTTCATACTCATACTCTTCAAGGGGACGTCTACTCCGATTATTATCCCACATTTCCCTCAGAGATTTTTTTGAATTAGACATTTGAAATGAAATCGAGACAAGACAGAAATTATTCTCAATTCAAAATAATATAAAATAATGAGTTGTGCTCTATTAATTAACTGACTCAATTAGAAGGGGGAAGAGGGTCTTATGGCCGTTCACGTATAGTATAAATACTAAGGGATACGACCAATGTTTTACGGGTAGTATGCAACCTCTTTTGCTAAAAGTTCAATAAATTGAACTAATATATATTCGCGATCCAATTGTACGAGACAGTCAACTTCACAAAACACCACTTTTCAATTATATTATCTTGGAATGTCTATTTTTATTGTTGAAATACGACGAGAGATGATTTTGGTTATGGAAATTCGTTTTTCATAGACAGAATCAGAAATTTCAGTAGCAGAGCAGTCACAGAAATAAATCGCAGAATTAAAAAAAAAATTACAAGCAAGCCGCTGCCCCTGCAGAAGATTTTTACAACAATTGTCTATAAAAAAAAATCTTTGCAGAGAGCACCTGTAGAGTTAAGAGAATTTTACAGTGAGGGCATAGCTGTCCATCCAGAAAAAATTGAGTAGCACTGATGATTCAAATCAACTACTTGCAATTGCTTGACTCTTGTCTTGCTTCCAGAATTCTTTCTCGCTTTTGATTTTTATGGCTTTTTTTTTCCGAAAAGAAAATTGATGAAACAATCGGAGGAAAAAAATTCAAAAACTAAACTAACGTTGATCAAAGGCCCTACTCAACAAAAAACAAATCACCAACTCTTTGATTTTTTTACAAACGCAACCCGCGAACCAGAACTAAATATTACCCTCAAAATATAAACTCCTCCAACCAACCAAACAAATCCCACTACTTCATTCTCAGAACACCACACAGCTTAGAAAATAAGGTAAAATAAATACCCTACACTATAAATCAAACCGAACAACATAATACTCCCGTCTCACGCCTTTGTTCTCAGCAAAGAAATCGAACCAAAAAAATAGTCACCCCCTCTATTTCTTTCCAGAGAAAATGCACTCAAGTCAACAATAAAAAGGAAACGCTCAAACCTCAAAAAGATAAATCACGCTTCTTCTCTTTCTTTCCGAATTCACTCAGACATGGATTTCGATTGCAGTGATGTGGTTTCTGGATTTGAACAGGGGTATTGCGGAGGTTCGATTTGGATTAATGGTTGGGGTTTCAGATCTTCACTTTAGGGTTCGAATCGGTTTCAGGTGATCAATTGGGTCACGTTTGGGGTTGGAATTGATTCGATTCGGTGTATGAGGCAGCCGTTGTTCAAGGAAGATGTGAAGAAGAATCGGTGGTTGATCTGTGAATATGGTTTGTGGGGTATGCGATTTGCTGTAGGAGGTGGTTCGGATTTCTTTCTTATTCTTTTTTTTTGAATTGGGCATGGGTAGGTTGTTTTGGGAAATTAATGGTTCGGGAATTTGCTGCGAATTATGAAAGGGGTTTGCGTTGTATCCTTGTAGGTGGACTGCTTGCCGAAGGTGAAGAGTTGGAATTCGAAAGGGGAATTTTGGTACGGTGTTTGTTGAAGGTTGTGAACGGAGTGGCTTGTTGATCGGTGAGGGGTACCTGGACTTGCGAAGGGGATGAAGGGTGGCTTGACAGATGAGGATGAGGACTGGGGTAAACGGCGAACTGGGTTCCGGATGTGTGGACTGTTTTGGTTGGTGATGGATGTGTTTTGCAGAGTTTGTTGATGGCAGAGGTGAAGTAGTTGGTGGATGTTTTGTGGTATGCTCGAGTTGGTCTGGGAGTTGTTGAAGGGGAGGTTCGGATCTGTGTAATGGAGTATGGATTGAATTTTTTTTTTTGATGAGCAGATGAGGGTTGAAATGGTCGTAGTGATATGGTGCGGTGACAAGGTTTGGACATGGCGGAAGTTGTAAATGCAGTTATTGATGCTACAGGTAATGACTGTACTATTACCGGAAGAGGGATGTGGAGATGATTTTGGGTTTGTATGTCTGGTAGCGACTGGTTGAATTTGCGAATGGTTAAGAGGGTAGAGGCTACAATGCCATTACAAGGGTATATATAGGGTAGATAACTGGGCCTGGTCATTACATCACTAATTAGTTTACAATGAGAAACATAAATGGGCCTTCTATAAATAAAGCAAATTTGGGCCTTTTCTCTTTTCCTCTTGTTTCCTTGACACTTCTTCATTGATTTGTGATGTGCAAAGCCTTTTTATCAATCCTTTTCTTGTCCAACAGCAACTAGATGTGAGATCTTCATCTACAATTCTTCGAAATGTAAATATATATCAATTTCATCTCTATTTCTCTACTTTTCTGGTTGCATGCGGGCTGGGTTGGAATATCTGTAAAAGTAGCAAACAATACCCAAGTAATATTTATTTATATACAAAAGATAAGATATAAGAGCATAAAATAAACACATTTCTATGTCAATCATGTATGCTTATTAGGATTTATTGGGTACCTAATACGGCCCAATAAATTTCCAAACCCCTCCCCGTACAAAGGAAGTTATGGCGAAATTTTTCAAAAATTTAGGGTGTTAGCCAAATTTTTGAAGAATTGAAAAATTCTTAAACACTGAAAAGTTGAAGAATGAAAGCCAGAATGAAAGTTGAGTTGGTTAATTAGACAACTTTCAGCTTCATTCCTTTTCGGGGATGAAAAGATTTTAAGTGGGGGAGATTGTTATGACGACCCCAAACCTCTGTTCCACGGTGGCAAGGGTAATCTTTGGAATATAACACCTAAACAGATTACAACAGAACAGAAATATATAAATACACTAGATAATGTACAACAAAATATACTGGAAATAATAATCATTAGAGTTACACAGTATACAGGATCATACTTAGTACAAAATACAGTTCAGCTTTACATAAAATGTCTACAGTGGAATCAAAAAATAATATGTACAACAGGAGCTGAACAGCATAAAAAGAGATAAATGATAGAATCCATCTTCAGCTCCATAGCTATCCAGAAAGAGCCTGCTAAAACCTGAATACAAGGTTGCCCGTGTAGAAATAAGGGCACCCGAGTTTGCAAGTGAAACAAACTACGAGTCAGTCGTGGGGCTGGTATGAGAAATCTACTTAACTTATTTTAATAATAAGGTCAATCTCAGGACCACGCGGCTAACGTGGAACTGGTTTACTCCATTGGATTGCTAGTGTTTTAAAACAAGTAAATCATTTAAACATCGCAATGTTTTTTATAAAAATGAAGCCATTATACGACTCAGTTCCCATCACACAATGCAACGCAAACCGGAGGATAGAGTTTTACCTTATAATGGCCAAAATATGCTTGATATGAATAAAACAAAAGCATTTGATATTATTACTAGTGTTTATATGTTTCAAAAACAGTTTCAATCATAAGTATCAATCATAGACGACATGGGTACCATATATCATGTCGCCATATATAGGTATACAATCAAAACCGCACGATGTCGTATTTGGAAATTGGATTTCCATCATGAACCAAGGCAAGGGATCGTCCTTACTGCTTCGAGACTGTCTAGCCCGAGCCTCATGGTCAGAGCGCATCGACCCTTGGATCGTCAGGGTCGGTCCACACGGAGTGGATTAAAATGCCTGAACACTGTGTTTCCCCAACCTATGGGGTGTAAACTGATCATATACCGACCAAACCATCGGCCCAGTAGCGATCGATATAATCGAGGCGCCTCGCTATCCATCATCCACATAAGTAAAATGTCTGGGCGTGTAAAACACTAACACTTCACATTTTCCATTCCTTGATTAGGCTAACCTGTTGTCGACGTGAGTAATCAATAATGAATTCACCGGCCAAACAAACATGGAAAGCTCCTTATTACAGTTCGCTGGATGTGTGTACGTGTTGCAAGCAACTTTGGAACATTGAGCTCAATCACACACTACTCAACCATTAAAATTAAGCTGAAGCAACACTCAGACAACCAAAAGCAACATGGACCAGCAGTCGTATTATTTCAAGTTATTAAAATTAATGTTCTCGCAAGGAAAACTTATTTGTTTAGAAAATAGAAAATTCCAAGTTCTCGTATCTTTTAGTTAAGTTGCAACGGATTATCATTTGGCTTAGTTGAGAACGTGCGTTAATGATCGAACTTTCATCTTTGTTGTGAATAGTCCAACATTCACTCCGTAGGTTTTAAATTTGAAGGGATATGCAAGTCCACTGTTGTTGTCAAGTTATATCTGATTTGCATTACCGACTAAGTTCAAGGTGATGTGCAATATCGAGCTCGATTTCTCAAGTCTAGCCAGTGTCACACTGTCCCAATGTCCTAAAACTCGACATTCAAATCGTCAGAATCAGTGCCGATCCAATACAGCAAACCACCAAAATTGTAAATAACATTATTGTAATTAGGGTTGTCAAAATAATGAGAAAGTGGCAGTAGGCCGTGGACGGTGAGAGACGGTCGGAATTTGCTTTATTGATGGCAGGATGGTTGAATTTACCTAAATTGGAAGAACCCGCCTAAAATCGAACGAATTCAAGTCGGGTTTAGGCCGGAGTTGGTGGCATCAGGTCGATGGCGAAGTCGAGGTGCTATGGTGGTCGATGGCAATGAAGATTGGTTAACGGTGAAGAAAAATCGACGAATTGGTAGTAGGGTAACTTGATAGACCAAAATTTAGGAGCTTACAGTAAAAAGAAGTAATAAAATATAGGGAAAGTTTGGCTTAGGTCCAGTTTAAGTTTCAAAATACAAAAAAACTCCCTATCTTAAAACTTTATAAATTAGGTTCTTGTTTTTTGAAAAACGACAGAAAACAATGTAAAATTTTAATTCAGCACATAATCATCAACATATTCATGCAAGAAAACTACAAAAATGATTCAAAAACAAAAAAAAAATCAAAAATATGCACATTCCAACGAATTCCTACAATTTTCCGAAAAATTGCAGATATCGCAGCAATTATATAAAAAAATTGCATAATTTCATGCAATTTTTGCTGATTTGCATGAAAAAAATCAAACTCCCAGCCTACACTTATTTAAACATTCAAGTAATATGTAAAAATCAGCAAAAAATGATAAAAATTGCATATAAATGAAAAATATTTCATTTCCAGTAAATTGCTACAAAAGATGCAACTATTTGCAAAATTTGATTACATTTCTACAACTTTTTCATGTAGTAACATAATTTTACACTACATTGTAAAACAGTTGCAAATATACTTGCAATTATTTAAAATTATTGGAGACATTATTACAACTATCCTTCCCTCTTTCAACATATGCAGTGTATTATGTGAATAATTGAAGAAATGTCTGCACTTATTCATAAAAAATGCTGATATTTCTTTTTTTTTTTTTTTTTTTGCGGAATCCTTCCCTGAATATTTATGATTTTTGTATTCTTTTTATACAACCATGCAAAAAAACACGATAGTATGTTGCTATAATAAAATAGGGACTCGGTTCAAATATAATTTACATAGGGAGCCGCATTACATTAACTTTGAAAATAAGGATGCCTTCCTAATTTCCACTAAAATATAAGGGTCGGACCCCTATATAAAGTAAAAGAGATAGAATTTTTTTTCCGTGAAGTTAGCAAAATTTTCTGCCAAGTACGAGGATCGGTATCGGTCGATGCCCAATGGAACGGTACCGGTCCATCACACTTAGTCGGAAACAAAAAAAATTCCTTTGAGCAGCGCACACATGTTTTTTAAGAGCCACTACATGAATTTGAAGCTGAGAAATGTATTTTTGATAGAAAGCAAAGATTTTGGTCTAGAAGTGTGGAACCACTAACAATCCATCGACAATGATTCTGCAAGAAAGGTTGATTTCTCAATGCCGAACAGTCTCATTACGAAGCACATTGAATTAATTATTCTAGAGCACATCTTGTTCACAACAAAATGCGCTCTAGGGGAAAATGTTAACCCAGTCATAAACCCGAAAGAGATGCCAAAGGAGCTGAGGTGGAAATAGGATAACGTGGACTCGTAATAAGATGGAACTTTATAGGCAGGCTCTAAGAAATAAGGAGAAGGCACAAGAAGTTTCAGGACAAAATACATTGACAACATGGACCGGTATAGGTCCATGGCCTATGGATCGGTACCGACCCATAGGGTCAAGGTATTATGACATGAGACTTGTGCCATTATGATTATAATTTGTAAATAAGTCCACTGGCCAAGTTTGAAGCCAATCAGACCAGTTTAGCTATGGGTGCTCAATGGATCGAAGAGAAAAGTGTATGCAATGAAACGACGAATACATAAACCTTATCAAACAAAGTCCATTCGATACCAAAGTCTGCATACAAGCGTAACAGATCTTGAGGAACTTGAATATGAAGCCTAAAATGCCATAAGACGTACAGTCATGGAGTGGCACCGGTCCATGGCTTATGGACTGGTATATATCCATAGCCTATAGACCGGTATCGATCTATGGGTTTAAGTTGTATGACATTGCGCTTTTGGTGAGGCCTCTCGGGTGTAATTTCGAGCCCCTTTGCATGTGAGATTGGCCCAACTATCTCTGCTACTCCTATAAATACACCATATTTTTTTACATGAAGGGGGATCTGATCCTTGTCCTACCGGAAGTCTGTCAAAGCCTATCCACAGTCTTACTTCATAATCAACGGTTCTTGTGATTTCTTGTTTATCTTTATAGTGGAGAACATTGCAATCAATTAATACTCATTGTACTCTGGCATGGCAAGGATAGTAATAAAAGTATTCAAACTGGATGTAGGCTTGATCTCAAGTTGAACCACTATAAAATTGTGTTTCTCTTCTTTACTTTCTGTTTCTTACCTTATTCATTTATTTTATCTGTTCTGTATTGTTTTCCCCGTTAAGGGGTAGTGCTTTCCCTAAAACTAGGTGTTACTTCCATTCTTGGAGTTAACAACATTCCTTCCTATAATGTAACAACCCAAATTCCAACAAACCGATTTTTTTTCTTCAAAATTCTAATCTATCAGAACTCGTGTTGGATTGTCTGGTATCCTGCAAAAAAGATAGAGATATAAAATATATCAGAGGATGGAAAACATCTCACAGTGGAATGGATAAAATATAATGTAATCAAAATATAACCTTACCCGGATAATAATACTGCCTAACCAGTATCCAAAGCTATCATATCTCTACCACAAATCTAACCCGCGGGTATGTTAAGAGGAGGGGTTCAGAACACAAGTTCTGGTGACTAGATTTAAACCACACATTTTGGATAAACCTACATATACCATTCAGTTACGTTTTCTTATTTATTAGGTTAATTGGGCTAATAGCACTCAAGGATTTACACACACATCGTACCCATCTACCTCCCAGTAGATTAACATAGTATAGATATGTAGCCACCCCTAATATCAAGGCACCTCCTATGGTGCCCTTCTCGCACAGTCTATGCCGTCATGCTACGGAAGCGTATACAACCCTTCATCCTATGCTAGAGAAACGTACGGATCGCAATATCCAAACTTCTCAGCCAAGCTCGGTCTTGGCACGATGTAATGCCCTATCGTCTACGATACACCACCTAGAGTAGTCATGCATGTATCTGGACCCTCATACGTACGTTCTATCTACTGTAACCCGAGTCCCGCCATAGGGCTATATCCAATGCATGTAACTCGGTCGAGAGCTTTTCCATATTTATATAGGCCCGCCTTTAAGGACCTCAAAATACAAATATTTCGTATGGTCGGCTTTTCACGGTGGCTATGGTCCCACCCCAGCCCCTCCCTAAACTAGTAAAGACTACAAGAGATAACTGACGTGCCCCTAACAAGCAATCTAAACATCCATTTGGTGTGTCCCTCAATCACTGTGCCTCGATAGTGAAAGGTTGATGGCGTCTTGGTTATAGCTCTAGTCTTTTCGCAACCCACTGGCTATCGATGACGGGTATCCGACGATCTACTATTCTGTGTTGGTCCTGGCCTAGCCTCCCGTCGAGGCGATCGCTGAATCATCTTAGTGTGATACCGCCACAACCTTCTGACTGTCATACTACTTTTGCAGTCAAGGCATACTCCCCGAGTGGTAATGCGTAGGCCCAACCCCTGCGAGTACAGCCTGAGCGCTGTCACCGCACAGAGGACAACCATGGAGTACCCTATCATGTCCCTCGGAAGTCGCGTTCTTCCTTCCTATCCCGCTAAGAAATCAAGCCGTAAGCCGAGTTGAGTAATCAAGTGGACGTGCCCCTTTCGCGTCTCTAGACACCCCGATAATCTAACTCGTTAGGTTCTTCACCTTCGGACGTGCGGACTGGTCCAAGCGCATCATGCTAACGTGTTATTAGACCCTATGTCTAATCGTTTAATTATGTGCTTGCTCTACCTCATCTGATTTCCAATTAACTTGGTTATTTCCGACTACATTAACTTATATTTCAAGTTACCAAGTTCTTTCCAAGCCCCTTATATCTCTAAGGAATGGACTCCTCTTGCTTATTAATTTTGGTTATATAACTTAACCCATTTATGTTCATTAATAAGTCCATAAAATGTTATTCTTTAGATTGCAATTCAAGGGTCTGTAATCTACAATCTCTTTATATTATTACCATGTAACTCACTGTCTGGTTTGATAGTTACAATTTATAAGGTTTTACTGCCAAACCCACTAACCCGAAATGCTAACATATACAAAGTATATTGTACATTTTCCACCCAAATTACCTAAGGGTCTCAGATTTCCATATTCATTCCTTTAGTGTACAAAACAGATATCCCAATTCTTACCATATTATGCTCTTTCTATTTAGTGGGTTCCTCTATGGATCTTGGTATATATATATATATATATATATATAATTTTTATATTTTAAAAATACAAATACGTTCACTCACTACTTATACAGGAATCTTAAACCTAAGCTCTGATACCAGATGTAACAACCCGAATTTCGATAGACCGAATTTTTTTCTTCGAAATTCTAATCTATCAGAACTCATGTTGGTTTGTCTGGTATCCTACAAAAAAGACAGAGATATAAAATATATCAAAGCCCATAAAACATCTCACATCGAAATGGATAAAATATAATATAATCAAAATATAGCCTTACCCGGATAATAATATTGCCTAACCAATATCCAAAGCTATCATATCTATGCCAAAAATCTAACCTGCGAGTATGTTATGAGGACGGGGTCAGAACACAAGTTCTGGTGACTGGATTTAAACTGCACATTTTGGATAACCCTACATATACCGTTCAGTTATGTTTTCCTATTTATTAGGTTACTTTGGGTTAATAACACTCAAAGATTTACACAGACGTCGTACCCATCTACCTTCCAGTAGATTAACCTAGTATAGTATATGTAGCTACCCCCAATATCAAGGCACCTCCCATGGTACCCTTCCCGCACGGTCTACTTTGTCATGTCACGGAAGCGTATACAACCCTTCATCCTATGCTAGAGCGACGTACGAATCTCCATATCCAAACTTCTCGGCCAAGCTCGGTCTTGGCACGAAGTAATCCGCTATCGTCTACGATACACCATCTAGAGCGGTCATGCATGTATTTAGACCCTCACATGTACGTTCTATCTATTGTAACCCGAGTCTTGTAATAGGGCTGCATCTAATGCACGAAACTCGGTCGGGAGCTTTTCCATATCTGTACAGGCCCGCCTTTAAGGACCTTAAAATACAAATATTCTGTATGGTCTGCTTTTCACGACGGCTATGGCCCCACCCCAACCCCTCCCTTAACTAGTAAAGACTACAAAAGCTAAGTGACGTGCCCCTAACAAACAATCTAAACATTTAGTTGGCGTGTCCCTCAACCACCGTGCCTCGATAGTGAAAGGTTGATGGTGTCTTGGTTTTATCTCTAGTCTTTTTACATCCCATTGGCTGCCGATGACGGGTACCCGACGATCTACTATCCCGTGTTGGTCCTGACCCAACCTCATGTCGAGGCGATCGCCGAATCACCCTAGTGTCATACCGCCATAACCTTCTGACTGCCATACTACTTTTTCAGTTAAGGCATACTCCACGGGTGGTAACGCGCAGACCCAACCCCTGCGAGTACAGCCTGAGCGCTATCACCACACAGAGGACCACCATGGAGTACCCTATCACGTCCCTCGGAAGCCGCGTGCTTCCTTCCAGTCCCGCCATGAAATCAAGCCATAAGCCAAGTTGAGTAATCAAGTGGACGTTCTCTTTCGTTTCTCTAGACACCCCGATGATCTACCCCGTTGGGTTCTTCACTTTCAGACGTGCGGACTGGTCCAAGCGCATCATGCTAACGTGTTATTAAACCCTATGTCTTATCATTTAATTACGTGCTTGCTCTACCTTATCCGATTTTCAATTAACTTGGTTATTTTCAATTACATTAACTTATCATTCAAGTTACTAAGTTCTTTCCGTGCCCCTTATATCTCTAAGGAATGGACCCCTCTTGCTTGTTAATTTTGGTTATATAGCTTAACCCATTTATGTTCATTAATATGCTCATAACATATTATTCTTTAGATTGTAATTCAAGGGTCTATAATTAACAATCTCTTTATATTATTACCATGTAACTCATTGTTTGGTTTGATAGTTACAATAACATGTTCTTACTTAATATATAATTAAGTATATTTTATCTTAATCTCTTTATATTATTACCATGTAACTCATTGTCTGGTTTGACAGTTACAATAACATGTTCTTACTTAATATATAATTAAGTATATTTTATCTTAATCCACATGTTTTCTGTTTAACATGTCACTTATTATGTATGATTAAATATCACTTGTTTCATTCCATATGTTCATCATTCTTTCTTATTTAATCATAATTCCATCTTATAGTATCACTACAACTTGTTGTTGTTTACTTATTAACTTAGTTCTCTTAACTAAGGTTTACTCATAAGTTTCTTTTCCATTTATTATAACTTATGTTATAATTTCCACTTGTCCCTAGGACAAGCCTACCTATTATAACATTCTCATTAATGTAATTAATTATAATAGGTTATTATCATTCCCCATTCATTCCAATCCTTCTTACTATTGTAATTTCCATTAATTTCCATTAATTACAATTAATGCCATTTATTTCTATCCTGTTATAACATATATTCATATGTATGTTTATGCACCAGACCTCTCACATTAAGCCGACCACTTGTGGATGCTGGATTTGCCGGGCGGTTCTGGGAAGACTTTTACCACAAGTTGGACTTAACCTCGTATCTTAGCACCGTTACATGTATATTTATGCACTAGACCCCTCACATTAAATTAATAACTTGTGGATGCTGGATTTGCCGGGCAGTTCCAGGCAGAGTTCTACCACAATTTGAATTTAACCTCGTGTCTAGGCACGGTTACAATTTTCTATTTACTGTAAATTTCGGCATATCCATTCTTTCAAATTTTACTGTAATATATTTTTTTACATGTTATACTTAATATCATATTAAGTCCATTTTAACTGATCATCTCGCATGTTCTTCCTAACATGTAATTAACTCCCTTTTTAAAAGAATAACATGTAATCATCCAGTCATGTAATTATTCCAATTTAACATGTAATTATCCCAATTCTTACAGTTAAGGGTTTGAGTACATAATATGCCACAGATTAACATGTAATTATCCCAATTTCACTATTACTTAACTTACTGTATACAATTAACAAGTTATTAGAACATGTATGTATACAACAGTAATCGTTTCCACATATTTTCACAGGTTTATACATTTCAGCAGATTAACCATTTTAGCAGATTTACCATACATATTAACGGGGAATGCCAAACGATAAATATACCATTATCAAAAAGGCATAACTTAAATTCACTCACCTAATTGCTTTCCAACTCTGAATATGGTCTAGACCTAGCATTCCATGGCTCTCCTAACTGGATTTAGAATCTAAGTAACCACGGATTCACAATTCTCAGACTAAAAGAAAAAGGGAAGAAAGAGGATAAATTTAAATTGACCAGATCCAAGAATTTACCTTACCTCGAACAAAATTCTGAATACCTTCTTTATTAATATACATTCTTTTCCTCCAGATCTTGAATTAGAATTTCCTTAGACTAGTTATTCTATTTTTCTCAAGAGATTTGAGGAGGAAGAAGAATGGAAGTGCTTAGGTTACCTGTAACAACCCGGAAAATCTGGGCCAGTTTAAAAATTTTATTTTGGCCATTTTAGCGAATTTTGATTATTTAAAATGAATTATTTTAAATAATATCGACGTAAAATTTATTTTGAATATAATTCGAACGTATATATTATACGCGTCGTCGTTAGAATATAAATATTTATATATAATTATAAATAGAATTGAAAATGGCGCGGTAGTTCGATAATTCGATTTCAAACTTCAATTGAATGTACCGGGTGCAAAACAATCCGGATTTTAGTGAAACCAAAAATAATGGGATCTATTTGATGATATCTTTCTAACGAATCCGACCAATCGAAATTTGATAGCCGGAATCGAAAGATATGTCCAGTTGAAAATTCTGAATAGTCGCTATGGAATTCAGGCCCTTAAAAATGGACATTTTGCAAACGACCTCGGATTTCGACGAAACCAGTTTTGTTGGATCCGTGATGTAAAGTTATTGCTAGGTTTCAAATTTCATAATTTTTCGAATCAATATGTGAGCGTGGCAAAGGAAAACGCGTTTGACCGGTTTCAGTTGATTTTAATCGACTGGAAATTGGCCATTTTTCTAACGGTCTCAGAATTCGACGAAACTAGTTTTGTTAGGACCGTATCGTCAATACGAAGCTAGAAAATATTTTTCTGGAATTTTTCTAGTTAGTATGTGACCTCGGTAATTTGAAATGTGCGTTTAAAATTCAATATAATGATTTAAATGAAAATTCAAAAAGAAACTGACTATAACGATCGAATCAGCTTGCGATATATATCCCATTGTGTTCAGAATGGGGGTAGAACGCTATGGACGACAGGCGGTGGGCCTCGTTTAGAGGTCGTATGTAAAAGTCAACTTTTTGAAATTAAAATAAATTAAATAAAAAAAAAAAAAAAAAATATTCCTTACTCTCCTTAACCTCGTTCTGGCCCCCCCTCTTTCGTTTTCATTTCGATTCGATCCGATAAAAAAAAAAAAAAAAAAAAAAAGAAGAGGAAAGGAGTGGCGGAGGAGCATCGCGCCCCCTCCAGGTCGGCGCCGCCCAACACCGCTACGGCGAGAACCCCGCCTTCGATCGCACCCCTCTCCCCTTCGACAGCCCTCCAGCCTCCCCGTCGCCACCTTCCCCTCCTCCTCCCACGACCACATCCGCACCCCCCCCCCTTCTTGCACCGATCCTTCTCCTTCGCCTGAACGGAAAGCGCGACCCCCCCCCCCCCCCACCATCCTCCGACGAAGCCGACATCAGCCCCCCCCCCCCCGAGGTAAGTTCACTGTATTGTTTTTTTATTTATTTACTTTAAAACAGTTTTTTTATTTATTTACTTTAAACCTGAAATGTTATAAAGGATTTAAAACTGAAATTTTAATTAAGTAAAAACTGATTTTTGTTTTAGATTTTAAAACTGATTTTATAAAATTTTAAAACTGATTTTTATATAGTTTAAAAAAAAAAAAAAACTGAAAAAGATTGATTTTTAAAAACAGAAAAAGATGTGATTTTCAACAGCAACAAGATTTGATTTTTAGTAAATAAAATATGGATTTTCTTTATATGAAAGAAGCGATTAAAAATAGAATTTTTGTATGTTGAACTTCGATTAAAAATAGAATTTTTGTATGTTGAACTTCGATTAAAAATAGAATTTTTGTATGTTGAACTTCGATTAAAAATAGAATTTTTGTATGTTGAACTTCGATTAAAAATAGAATTTTTGTATGTTGAACTTTGAAATAAAAATTCGATTTTTATATATTGAACTTTGAAATAAAAATTCGATTTTTATATATTGAACTTTGAAATAAAAATTCGATTTTTATATATTGAACTTTGAAATAAAAATTCGATTTTTATATATTGAACTTTGAAATAAAAATTCGATTTTTATATATTGAACTTTGAAATAAAAATTCGATTTTTATATATTGAACTTTGAAATAAAAATTCGATTTTTATATATTGAACTTTGAAATAAAAATTCGATTTTTATATATTGAACTTTGAAATAAAAATTCGATTTTTATATATTGAACTTTGAAATAAAAATTCGATTTTTATATATTGAACTTTGAAATAAAAATTCGATTTTTATATATTGAACTTTGAAATAAAAATTCGATTTTTATATATTGAACTTTGAAATAAAAATTCGATTTTTATATATTGAACTTTGAAATAAAAATTCGATTTTTATATATTGAACTTTGAAATAAAAATTCGATTTTTATATATTGAACTTTGAAATAAAAATTCGATTTTTATATATTGAACTTTGAAATAAAAATTCGATTTTTATATATTGAACTTTGAAATAAAAATTCGATTTTTATATATTGAACTTTGAAATAAAAATTCGATTTTTATATATTGAACTTTGAAATAAAAATTCGATTTTTATATTTTGAACTTTGAAATAAAAATTCGATTTTTATATATTGAACTTTGAAATAAAAATTCGATTTTTATATTTTGAACTTTGAAATAAAAATTCGATTTTTATATATTGAACTTTGAAATAAAAATTCGATTTTTATATATAGAACTTTGAAGTAAAATCTCGATTTTTACATATGTAGTGAAAACGGACAACGAAGGTGACAATAAGGCGAAACGACGAAGACTTCTGCAAAGGAAGAGCCGTGGAGCTAGGATAGCTATATGTGAGAATTTCTCACCTTTCTATTTTATTTCTAGTTATATATATATACTAGGATGCAGAAGGTGCTTAGTAGCACCCGACACAATCGTCCACAGACCATGGACTTGTTTGTTTGACTGTTTGGTGATTGATTGCGATATTGGTTTGAATGTGGTTTGTGGTGTGAAAAATCGAATCGATAAATTGGTTAGGATTAGACGTGCGCCGTTATAAGGCGAAGGAGTAAGGCTAGGTTAGACCCTTACTCCAAAGTTTGTGGTTTGCATAACGAATTGATTTGATTGATGTGTGAATGGCGTGGGCCTTCACTAGACCGGGGATAAGGCTAGGCCTTGTCCCGTTTCTAGTATCGTGCCGTTATGCCGCCGAAATTTTCTAAAATAAGTTAGAAAAATAAAAATAGTATTTTATTTAACGAATGAACTGAATAGAAATTCATATGTTAAAATAAAATGTGTTATCGTTAAAAATATAATTTTTAACGTGAATGTGAATAAATAAATATTCATTTACAAACCAGACGGTTTGTTTATGTACACCTATTTGAATGACGTTGATTGGGTCGATAAATTTTACACATCGCCTAACTACACAAATAAAATATGTGTTTGATTGTTTGAAACCCCACACGGGTGTTAGGATGAAATTTGAAGTTCACTCATCCTGATTGATTAAATATGTCGATCGATAGATTGACAGGCTGTTATAAGCGTTGAATATCTATATTTGATGCTTTTACAGTGTAGTGCACTTTGGTTGGTGGTTGATTATTTTCAATGTTATTATATACATGTGTTGTATGAAAATCCATATAATTAATTTTATATGGTAATTGATTGGGCCTCATTCCAATATTTGAAATAGAAATATTTGAAATAGAATATTTGAAAATAGAAATTTATGAAGCCGTGTTGATTAGATTGACGCCATTTTGACGTGAACGATATTTATATCGATTTTATTCATCTTAAAAATGAATATTGAAAAGTGATTTCGAAATCGAATATTATGAATTGAATTGAAAACGATTTCGAAATGAATTGAATTGAAAACGATTTCGAAATGAATTGAATTGAAAACGATTTCGAAATGAATTGAATTGAAAACGATTTCGAAATGAATTGAATTGAAAACGATTTCGAAATGAATTGAATTGAAAACGATTTCGAAATGAATTGAATTGAAAACGATTTCGAAATGAATTGAATTGAAAACGATTTCGAAATAAATTGAATTGAAAACGATTTCGAAATGAATTGAATTGAAAACGATTTCGAAATGAATTGAATTGAAAACGATTTCGAAATGAATTGAATTGAAAACGATTTCGAAATGAATTGAATTGAAAACGATTTCGAAATGAATTGAATTGAAAACGAATTCAAATGGAATTGAAAGCGAATTGAAATGAATTCAAATTGAATTGAAATTCAAATTGAATAGAAATGAATTTTGAAACGAATTTATAAAGAAGAATTCAATTTTGCTTTGAATTGAAATGGAAGTTGAAATAGGTTTTGAAACGATTTTAAAACTATTTATATAATTCGTTTTGAATAGAAATCGACGAAATATATATTATATATATTATATATATAATATAATGGCCTGAATAGAACGCGCTGCGCCGCGGCAGTTCGCGAATTTCGACCATTGACTTCAAATGGACATTACGGGAGATCCGACCGTCGGATTCTCCTAAAACCGGAACCGTTGGGTTCGTATCAAAAAGAGCTTTCTAGCGAATGTTAGAAATTTGAAATCTAACGGTTGGATTTGGAATTATGTCCAAATCAAATTCGAAAAAGGTCGCTGTAAGTGCAGTTCGATGGCCATTGATGGAAATCGACTGTACGGGCCTTGATAAAATTATTAAAAATAGCAATAATTTGTGTAAAATCATAAGAAATGATTTAGAAAGAATTGGGATGAAAAACTCCCTATTTGAAAAGATAAAAATAGATTTTTATCGAAATGAACTAGTTTTGAACAAGAATTATAATTCTATTTATTTTTAAATAAATAAATTGAATTTGAAAAGGGTTTTGAAAATAACCAAAATTTCCAATGATTGCATTGGAGTGGATTTGACTCGAAATTGTCTTCGGAATATTTCGATGTTGGAATTCGTGATATTACAGGTGTTGTTATGGAAATTTGAAAGATATATATTTGTATCGTTATTTCCAATACGACATTTGTTAGTCGTAGAATTCGATATTGAATATAAGCCGATATATTTTCTATTCAGAGCCTTGTATTGAATATCGAATGTGATTTGGGTTTGTCGTGAATGGTGTCTTCACTAACACTGTTCTTGAACCCAGTTGAGAAAAGATTAAATCTTTTTATTTAGATTTAATGAAGTGTACCAATTAAATGATATTTAATTGGAATTGAATTGGTATTGATTTTTGGGTTTATCGTGAACAGTGTTTTAAATAACACTTGTTCTTTAACCCGATAATTAATGGAATGTGATTTTGGGTTTATCGTGAATCGTGTTTTAAATGTGTAAAAACCCGCAACCTCCCCGTAAGGGAAAGCGTCGGATAGTTCGAGAACAAACCACAGCAGAACACATATAAAAGAACGTTTCACTGTATATTACAACAATGCATCAGATTACAAGAATTTACAGAGTATAAATGAATATCACACAGAAATATCAGAGATTTAAATTACATTTAAATACATAGCAGCGGAAAATAATACAATACACAACCAGAAGAGATATACGGATACAAAGCTTTCCGGATATCATTCCAGCTGTAAAACCAGGATCCTGTGAATATAAATCTGCAAAACCAAAACTACTAGCTGCCCGTGTCAAAATAAGGGCACCCAGAGTTTAGGTTAAAACAATAAACTCCAGGTCAGTCATGTGACTGGTGTGAGAACTAAAACAGTTATTAATCTTTATTTTAAATCATTAGGTAAATCAAGGGACCACGCCGTATAACACGGAACGGGTTTCCTCCCAAGAATACCAGTGCATAAAACCAACAGCGCAATGCTAAATAAAGAAAAATGAAGCTGTTGTAAGACCCAGGTCCCATCACACAATGCAACGCAGTCGAGGATAGGGTTTTCCCTTATAACAGCCAAAGAATGCTTGATACGTTTAAAACAACTCATTTGATACTATTATAAGTGCATAGTATATAAAACACTTCAAATCATAAGTATCAATCATAGGCGGCATGAGCGCCCCATCCCACTATGTCGCCATATATAGGATATACAATCAAAACCGCAAAGTCTCGTATTTGGAAATTGGGTTTCCATCTATGAACCGAGGCAAAAGATAGTCCTCAACCGATTCGAGACAATCTAGCCCATGTCTCAGGCAAGCGCGCAGGCAAGCCTTGGATCGTCAGGGCCGGTCCACACGGAGTGGATTATTATGCCTGAACAATACGTCTCCCCACCCTATGGGGTGTAAGTCTGGTCCGTCAGCCGACCAGAATGCATTCGGCCGAAACCGATATAACCGAGGCGCCTCGCAACAGCAACAACCACATAAGTCAAACTCGTCAGGGCGTGTAAAACCACTGACGCCACTTCTAGCTAGAAAGAAACGCAAGTCCTCCCTGAGGTCCGTCTCCCGTTTTTGGTTCATACCTGGTGTGAAACACGCGAGGTAAACGTTACACAAAGCTACGCCACAAAGGCCGTGCTTTGATCATCACCACAAGACTTTGCTTTTCAACAGAAGCCTTGATCATTTGCATCTTAGCATGCCACACAGGCAAACCATCCTATGCAACCGATATCAGTCACACAGAATGAAATCCGATGTCAGACACACAGTCCATTTACAAGTCCGTTCTGGGTCTGAACGAAACCGGAGGCACCTAGTACCCCGCATATCCATCGATCTCCAAGTACGTCTGGACGATCACTAACTGTTTCCATCTTCTTGGGTGTACAGCCCAATCAAGATCATCAGTTATCACCCAAACGACGTGAAGACCTCCGGTCTTCGACCATCGTCTTCATCTTCGACTTATCATCGTATCAGTTATTCAGAATGGGATGAACCCGGTCTTTCCGAATAACTCGCGTATATTTTAAATAAGTGTTACACAAACACAACATACGCCTCATTCCAATTCATTAGTCACTAACCGTAAATTAATCAAGAGAATAATTCCCCAAATATTAACCCCGAAGGCCGAAACCAACATCAGATCAATATCCAGAAAACCATTCTGCTTGGCTAACCGACAGTTAGTTTCTAAATTTCACGTTCAAATCTAATTAAAGATTTAACTATCGCCTGGAGCAAAACTGGTGATACTCCATTCTCGATCTTTTCAATCTAATTAAAGATTCATTAAAACTCCACTTAGTTTTAATCTGTGACTGGGTTAAAGAATCAGTGTCATTTAAAACACGGTTCACGATAAACCCAAAGTCACATCCCATTAATTATCGGGTTAAAGAACAAGTGTTATTTAAAACACTGTTCACGATAAACCCAAAAATCAATATCCATTCAATTCCAATTAAATATTATTTAATTGGTACACTTCATTAAATCTAAATAAAAAGATTTAATCTTTTCTCAACTGGGTTCAAGAACAGTGTTAGTGAAGACACCATTCACGACAAACCCAAATCACATTCGATTAATTATCGGGTTAAAGAACAAGTGTTATTTAAAACACTGTTCACGATAAACCCAAAAATCAATACCAATTCAATTCCAATTAAATATCATTTAATTGGTACACTTCATTAAATCTAAATAAAAAGATTTAATCTTTTCTCAACTGGGTTCAAGAACAGTGTTAGTGAAGACACCATTCACGACAAACCCAAATCACATTCGATTAATTATCGGGTTAAAGAACAAGTGTTATTTAAAACACTGTTCACGATAAACCCAAAAATCAATACCAATTCAATTCCAATTAAATATCATTTAATTGGTACACTTCATTAAATCTAAATAAAAAGATTTAATCTTTTCTCAACTGGGTTCAAGAACAGTGTTAGTGAAGACACCATTCACGACAAACCCAAATCACATTCGATTAATTATCGGGTTAAAGAACAAGTGTTATTTAAAACACTGTTCACGATAAACCCAAAAATCAATACCAATTCAATTCCAATTAAATATCATTTAATTGGTACACTTCATTAAATCTAAATAAAAAGATTTAATCTTTTCTCAACTGGGTTCAAGAACAGTGTTAGTGAAGACCCCATTCACGACAAACCCAAATCACATTCGATATTCAATACAAGGCTCTGAATAGAAAATATATCGGCTTATATTCAATATCGAATTCTACGACTAACAAATGTCGTATTGGAAATAACGATATAAATATATATCTTTCAAATTTCCATAACAACACCTGTATAATCACGAATTCCAACATCGAAATATTCCGAAGACAATTTCGATTCAAATCCACTCCAATGCAATCATTGGAAATTTTGGTTATTTTCAAAACCATTTCAAATTCAATTTATTTATTTAAAAATAAATAGAATTATAATTCTAGTTCAAAACTAGTTCATTTCGATAAAAATCTATTTTTATCTTTTCAAATAGGGAGTTTTTCATCCTAATTCTTTCTAAATCATTTCTTATGATTTTACACAAATTATTATTATTTTTAATAATTTTATCAAGGCCCGTACAGTCGATTTCCAACAATGGCCATCGAACTGCACTTACAGCGACCTTTTTCGAATTTGATTTGGACGTATCTCCAAATCCAACCGTTAGATTTCAAATTTCTAATATTCGTTAGAAAGCTCTTTTCGATACGAACCCAACGGTTCCGGTTTTAGGAGAATCCGACGGTCGGATCTCCCGTAATGTCCGTTTGAAATAAATGGTCGAAATTCGCGAACTGCCGCGGCGCGGCGCGTTCTATTCAGGCCATTATATTATATATATAATATATATAATATATATTTCGTCGATTTCTATTTAAAACGAATTATATAAATAGTTTTAAATTCATTTCAAAATCTATTTCAACTTCCATTTCAATTCAAAGCAAAATTGAATTCTTCTTTATAAATTCGTTTCAAAATTCATTTCTGTTCAATTCAAATTTCAATTCAATTTGAATTCATATTCAATTCAATTCATTTCGAAATCGTTTTCAATTCAATTCATTTCGAAATCGTTTTCAATTCAATTCATTTCGAAATCACTTAAAATTGATATAAATATCGTTCACGTCAAAATGGCGTCAATCTAATCCTCACGGCTTCACATATTTCTATTTTCAAATATTCTATTTCAAATATTTCTATTTCAAATATTTCTATTTCAAATATTTCTATTTCAAATATTTCTATTTCAAATATTTCTATTTCAAATATTTCTATTTCAAATATTTCTATTTCAAATATTTCTTTTTCAAATATTTCTTTTTTTCTCGAAACTGGAATGAGGCCCAATCAATTACCATATAATGTTAATTATATGGATTTTCTACAACACATGTATATATCAACAACGATGAATAATCAACCATCAACCAAAGTGCACTACACTGTATAAGCATCAAATATAGACATTTAACGCTTATAGCAGCTTGTCAATCAATCGATCGACATATTTAATAAATCAGGATGAGTGAACTTCAAATTTCATCCTAACACCCGTGTGGGGTTTCAAACAATCAAACACATATTTTATTTGTGCAGTTAGGCGATGTGTAAAATTTATCGACCCAATCAACGTCATTCAAATAGGTGTACATAAACAAACCGTCTGGTTTGTAAATGAATATTTATTTATTCACATTCACGTTAAAAATTATATTTTTAACGATAATACATTTTATTTTAACATATGAATTTATATTCAGTTCATTCGTTAAATAAAATGCTATTTTTATTTTTCTAACTTATTTTAGAAAATTTCGGCGGCATAACGGCACGATACTAGAAACGGGACAAGGCCTAGCCTTATCCCCGGTCTAGTGAAGGCCCACGCCATTCACTCATCAATCAAATCAATTTCATTTTGCAAACCACAAAATTTGGAGTAAGGGTCTAACCTAGCCTTACTCCTTCGCCTTATAACGGCGCACGTCTAAGCCTAACCAATTTATCGATTCGATTTTTCACATCACAAACCACATTCAAACCAATATCGCAATCAATCACCAAACAATCAAACAAACAAGTCCATGGTCTGTGGACGATTGTGTCGGGTGCTACTAAGCACCGTCTGCATCCTAGTATATATATATAACTAGAAAAATAAATTGAAAGGTGAGAAATTCTCACATATAGCTATCCTAGCTCCACGGCTCTTCATTTGCAGAAGTCTTCGTCGTTTCGCCTTTTTGTCACCTTCGTTGCTGCTTTCACTACATACGTAAAAATCACATTTTTACTTCGCTATTCAATATGTAAAAGTCGTATTTTTACTTCGCTATTCAATATGTAAAAATCGTATTTTTACTTCGCTATTCTATATATAAAAATCGAATTTTTATTTCAAAGTTCAATATATAAAAATCGAATTTTTATTTCAAAGTTCAATATATAAAAATCGAATTTTTATTTCAAAGTTTAATATATAAAAATCGAATTTTTATTTCAAAGTTCAATATATAAAAATCGAATTTTTATTTCAAAGTTCAATATATAAAAATCGAATTTTTATTTCAAAGTTTATATCTTTTCTTTTACTTTTCAAAATTCAATCTTTTTTCTATTTAAACAAAAATCAGTTTTTTTTTAAACTCTTTTTAAAAATTCAGTTTTTAAAATTCTTTTTAAAAATTCAGTTTTTAAAATTCTCTAATTTCAGTTTTTATTTATTCTTCTAAATTCAGTTTTTTATTTATTCTTCTAAATTCAGTTTTTTTTTTTTTTTTTTTTTTTTTTTTTTTAAATAAAAAGAATCAGTTTTAAAGCTTTTCAAAAATCAGTTTTATACTTTCTAAAAAAAATCAGTTTTATACTTTCTTAAAAAAAATCAGTTTTATTTTCTTTAAAATTCAGTTTCTAAACTGTTAAAGTAAAAACAGTATTTAATCTTTAAAAATAAAAACAGTATTAAATCTAATTAAAATTCTGTATTTAACCTAATTAAAATTCAGAAAATAAAAATAAAGTAAAATACTTACTTGTTTTAGAAAAGAGGAGCAGCGTTCGTCGGTGAAGACTAGGGGGTTGCGGGGTTGGGCAGGGAGGCGGAGGGGTAGGCGATCGCTTCCAGGGAGGGCGGCGCTAGGGCTTCGATGGATGGGGGGGGGGGGGGGGGGGTCTGGGTCTGGAACATTGCGCTCGAACTTGGGGGGATTCTTCTGGGTGGCTTGCCGCGGCACTGGGGGGAAGAGTCGAGGGTGGAGGCGGCGGTGGTGCTGGCGTCGATCGCCAGGAGGAGTCGCAGTTGTTTTTTTTTTTTTTTTTTTTTTTTTTTTTTTTTTTTTTTTTTTTTTTTTTTTTTTTTGATCGGATTGAAAATGAAAGAGGGGGGGGGGGGGGCCAGAGCGGGTTTAAGGGAAGAGGGTTTGTTGTTTTTTTTTTTTTTTTTTTTTTTTTTTTTTTTATTTAATTTGCAACAGTTGACTTTTACATACGACTCGAAACGAGGTCCACCGTCTGTCGCCCATTAGCGTTTCACCCCTATTCCGAACACACTGGGATATGTACCGCAAGCTGAATCGACCGTTTCGATCAGTTTCCGTTGTATTTACATTTAAATCATTATATTGAATTTTAAACCGTACCTTTCAAATTACCGGAGTCACATACGAACTTTAAAAATTCCTGAAAAATATTTTCTAGCTTCGTATTGACGATACGGTCCTAACAAAACTAGTTTCGTCGAATTCTGAGACCGTTTGTAAAATGGCCAATTTCCAGTCGATTAAATCAACTGAAACTGGTCAAACGCGTTTTCCTTTGCCACGCTCACATATCGATTCGAAAAATTATGAAATTTGGAATCTAGCAATAATTTGACACTGCGGACCCAACAAAACTGGTTTCGTCGAAATCGAGGTCGTTTGCAAAATGGCTATTTTTAAGGGCTATATATTATATTAAAATATATATAATTCCACAGCGACTATTTCTAATTTTCAACTGGACATATCTCATCATTTATAAAGTGAAATCTCAGTTTGTTAACTTCGTTCCAAAGATATAGTTATACAGATTCAAATATTTCTGTTTCGTTCAATTCTGACTTATATTGAAATTCTGTATATTCATTTGGAAATTAGAAATCGAATTTTCGAACTACCGCGCCATTTTCAATTCTATTTATAATTATATATAAATATTTATATTCTAACGACGACGTATATAAATATATACG
Source organism: Allium sativum (assembly GCA_030737875.1). Taxonomy (NCBI): domain Eukaryota; kingdom Viridiplantae; phylum Streptophyta; class Magnoliopsida; order Asparagales; family Amaryllidaceae; genus Allium; species Allium sativum. The sequence goes on from CM060921.1 coordinate 84,517,897, forward strand.
TCGAATTCTATTCAAATAAATTTCTCGTCGATATTATTTAAAATAATTCATTTTTAAATAAACAAAATTCGATAAAATTACCAAAACAAAAATTTCAAACTGGCTCGCATTTTACGGGTTGTTACAATCTCCCCCACTTAAAACTTTTCGTCCCCGAAAAGGAACAAAGTCGAAAGTGGTTGATTAATCAACTCTACGCTCGATCAGGCTTCCATTCTCCAACTCTTTAGTTTCTGAGAATTTTCAAAACTTCTCAAAAATTTGGCTAACACCCTAAATTTTTGAAAAATTTCGCCATAAACCTCCCCTGCACCGGGAGCATCGGGAATTTCAAATAGCTTCCCCGGTCCTTCAGATCTCAAAAAGAAAAAGAAAAAGCCAAGCGGCTAGCCAATAGGCTCACAAAATCATCATCACCCAACAAAACAGGAAATTATGTAGTAAACATGTACCTATTTGTCGGGCAAACAAATTTTATTCTCTGGCTCTAGCCTCCTTGCTATGACCTGTTCAATGATATATATGTATATGCAAGCAAATGCGACCAATTTTCAATACAATTCAATATTCGATTCAAATTAGGCATACTAGTTCAAAATTATCAAACAAATAAACAAACAACACAACATCAATCCATTAGTTGATTATCATTTGAAATTCATAACTTTGATATATAGTCAAAAAATCAGATTTTTGATGCCAAATCACAACAATAGGCCCTATCTAATTTTGGTTCTCACACCAGGTCAATAGGAAATATATAGATATCACACATTCGTTACTCGAACATGAATACTAATGACGACTAGTCAATCATCAGAATCATCTTCGGGCGACTAGAATGTGATTCCATATCTATCCAGTATATTAAAATTTCGAATACACGCGGATCAGACGTATACGCAAAATCTATATATACTGGATTGTCCACATCAATATAAATAGATAATCAAATACGAATAATTGATTTAGATTTTAAAAACAAAATTTGTTTTCTTTTCAAAAATATACTCTTCACACTCGTTCTAGGATACTACTGATCCTATCTCTAACGAGTCATTCTCATTGGATATTACTAATCCAATTTCTGATGAATTCTTTCGTATGGTTCTAATGTGCCTTCTTCTAGCTTTGTAAACCAAGCTCTTGTACCCGTGTAAAAACCCGCAACCTCCCCGTAAGGGAAAGCGTCGGATAGTTCGAGAACAACCACAGCAGAACACATATAAAAGAACGTTTCACTGTATATTACAACAATGCATCAGATTACAAGAATTTACAGAGTATAAAGAATATCACACAGAAATATCAGAGATTTAAATTACATTTAAATACATAGCAGCGGAAAATAATACAATACACAACCAGAAGAGATATACGGATACAAAGCTTTCCGGATATCATTCCAGCTGTAAAACCAGGATCCTGTGAATATAAATCTGCAAAACCAAAACTACTAGCTGCCCGTGTCAAATAAGGGCACCCAGAGTTTAGGTTAAACAATAAACTCCAGGTCAGTCATGTGACTGGTGTGAGAACTAAAACAGTTATTAATCTTTATTTTAAATCATTAGGTAAATCAAGGGACCACGCCGATAACACGGAACGGGTTTCCTCCCAAGAATACCAGTGCATAAAACCAACAGCGCAATGCTAAATAAAGAAAAATGAAGCTGTTGTAAGACCCAGGTCCCATCACACAATGCAACGCAGTCGAGGATAGGGTTTTCCCTTATAAACAGCCAAGAATGCTTGATAAGTTTAAAACAACTCATTTGATACTATTATAAGTGCATAGTATATAAAACACTTCAAATCATAAGTATCAATCATAGGCGGCATGAGCGCCCCATCCCACTATGTCGCCATATATAGGATATACAATCAAAACCGCAAGTCTCGTATTTGGAAATTGGGTTTCCATCTATGAACCGAGGCAAAAGATAGTCCTCACCGATTCGAGACAATCTAGCCCATGTCTCAAGGCAAGCGCGCAGGCAAGCCTTGGATCGTCAGGGGCCAGTCCACACGGAGTGGATTATTATCCTGAACAATACGTCTCCCCACCCTATGGGGTGTAAGTCTGGTCCGTCAGCCGACCAGAATGCATTCGGCCGAAACCGATATAACCGAGGCGCCTCGCAACAGCAACAACCACATAAGTCAAACTCGTCAGGGCGTGTAAAACCACTGACGCCACTTCTAGCTAGAAAGAACGCAAGTCCTCCCCTGAGGTCCGTCTCCCGTTTTTGGTTCATACCTGGTGTGAAACACGCGAGGTAAACGTTACACAAAGCTACGCCACAAAGGCCGTGCTTTGATCATCACCACAAAGACTTTGCTTTTCAACAGAAGCCCTTGATCATTTGCATCTTAGCATGCCACACAGGCAAACCATCCTATGCAACCGATATCAGTCACACAGAATGAATCCGATGTCAGACACACAGTCCATTTACAAGTCCGTTCTGGGTCTGAACGAAACCGGAGGCACCTAGTACCCCGCATATCCATCGATCTCCAAGTACGTCTGGACGATCACTAACTGTTTCCATCTTCTTGGGTGTACAGCCCAATCAAGATCATCAGTTATCACCCAAACGACGTGAAGACCTCCGGTCTTCGGACCATCGTCTTCATCTTCGACTATATCTGTCGTATCAGTATTCAGAATGGGATGAACCCGGTCTTTCCGAATAACTCGCGTATATTTTAAATAAGTGTTACACAAACACAACATACGCCTCATTCCAATTCATTAGTCACTAACCGTAAATTAATCAAGAGAATAATTCCCCAAATATTAACCCCGAAGGCCGAAACCAACATCAGATCAATATCCAGAAAACCATTCTGCTTGGCTAACCGACAGTTAGTTTCTAATTCACGTTCAAATCTAATTAAAGATTTAACTATCGCCTGGAGCAAAACTGGTGATACTCCATTCTCGATCTTTTCAATCTAATTAAAGATTCATTAAAACTCCACTTAGTTTTAATCTGTTGACTGGGTTAAAGAATCAGTGTCATTTAAACACGGTTCACGATAAACCCAAAGTCACATCCCATTAATTATCGGGTTAAAGAACAAGTGTTATTTAAAAACACTGTTCACGATAAACCCAAAAATCAATATCCATTCAATTCCAATTAAATATTATTTAATTGGTACACTTCATTAAATCTAAATAAAAAGATTTAATCTTTTCTCAACTGGGTTCAAGAACAGTGTTAGTGAAGACACCATTCACGACAAACCCAAATCACATTCGATTAATTATCGGGTTAAAGAACAAGTGTTATTTAAAACACTGTTCACGATAAACCCAAAAATCAATACCAATTCAATTCCAATTAAATATCATTTAATTGGTACACTTCATTAAATCTAAATAAAAAGATTTAATCTTTTCTCAACTGGGTTCAAGAACAGTGTTAGTGAAGACACCATTCACGACAAACCCAAATCACATTCGATTAATTATCGGGTTAAAGAACAAGTGTTATTTAAAACACTGTTCACGATAAACCCAAAAATCAATACCAATTCAATTCCAATTAAATATCATTTAATTGGTACACTTCATTAAATCTAAATAAAAGATTTAATCTTTTCTCAACTGGGTTCAAGAACAGTGTTAGTGAAGACACCATTCACGACAAACCCAAATCACATTCGATTAATTATCGGGTTAAAGAACAAGTGTTATTTAAAACACTGTTCACGATAAACCCAAAAATCAATAACCAATTCAATTCCAATTAAATATCATTTAATTGGTACACTTCATTAAATCTAAATAAAAGATTTAATCTTTTCTCAACTGGGTTCAAGAACAGTGTTAGTGAAGACCCCATTCACGACAAACCCAAATCACATTCGATTATTCAATACAAGGCTCTGAATAGAAAATATATCGGCTTATATTCAATATCGAATCTACGACTACAAATGTCGTATTGGAAATAACGATATAATATATATCTTTCAAATTTCCATAACAACACCTGTATAATCACGAATTCCAACATCGAAATATTCCGAAGACAATTTCGATTCAAATCCACTCCAATGCAATCATTGGAAATTTGGTTATTTTCAAAACCATTTCAAATTCAATTTATTTATTTAAAAATAATAGAATTATAATTCTAGTTCAAAACTAGTTCATTTCGATAAAAATCTATTTTTATCTTTTCAAATAGGGAGTTTTTCATCCTAATTCTTTCTAAATCATTTCTTATGATTTTACACAAATTATTATATTTTTAATAATTTTATCAAGGCCCGTACAGTCGATTTCCAACAATGGCCATCGAACTGCACTTACAGCGACCTTTTTCGAATTTGATTTGGGACGTATCTCCAAATCCAACCGTTAGATTTCAAATTTCTAATATTCGTTAGAAAGCTCTTTTCGATACGAACCCAACGGTTCCGGTTTTAGGAGAATCCGACGGTCGGATCTCCCGTATGTCCGTTTGAAATAATGGTCGAAATTCGCGAACTGCCGCGGCGCGGCGCGTTCTATTCAGGCCATTATATTATATATATAATATATATAATATATATTTCGTCGATTTCTATTTAAAACGAATTATATAAATAGTTTAAATTCATTTCAAAATCTATTTCAACTTCCATTTCAATTCAAAGCAAAATTGAATTCTTCTTTATAAATTCGTTTCAAATTCATTTCTGTTCAATTCAAATTTCAATTCAATTGAATTCATATTCAATTCAATTCATTTCGAAATCGTTTTCATTTCAATTCATTCGAAATCGTTTTCAATTCAATTCATTTCGAAATCACTTAAAATTGATATAAATATCGTTCACGTCAAAATGGCGTCAATCTAATCCTCACTGGCTTCACATATTCTATTTCAAATATTCTATTTCAAATATTTCTATTTCAAATATTTCTATTTCAAATATTTCTATTTCAAATATTTCTATTTCAAATATTTCTATTTCAAATATTTCTATTTCAAATATTTCTATTTCAAATATTTCTTTTCAAATATTTCTTTTTTTCTCGAAACTGGAATGAGGCCCAATCAATTACCATATAATGTTAATTATATGGATTTTCTACAACACATGTATATATCAACAACGATGAATAATCAACCATCAACCAAAGTGCACTACACTGTATAAGCATCAAATATAGACATTTAACGCTTATAGCAGCTTGTCAATCAATCGATCGACATATTTAATAAATCAGGATGAGTGAACTTCAAATTTCATCCTAACACCCGTGTGGGGTTTCAAACAATCAAACACATATTTTATTTGTGCAGTTAGGCGATGTGTAAAATTTATCGACCCAATTCAAACGTCATTCAAATAGGTGTACATAAACAAACCGTCTGGTTTGTAAATGAATATTTATTTATTCACATTCACGTTAAAAATTATATTTTAACGATAATACATTTTATTTTAACATATGAATTTATATTCAGTTCATTCGTTAAATAAAATGCTATTTTATTTTCTAACTTATTTTAGAAAATT